>JAWNNH010000487.1:0-747228 GCA_035043045.1 Hirtodrosophila alboralis | reverse complement strand
AATGTTATTTTTAAACTATATACATATTTATACTTAACCAAAGCTGATTTTATAGAAACCAAAAGTCTAGCATTGTTGCTTAGCTGAAAGCGGTTCCAAAATATAAATGTTTCTTAAATTTTTTCCGGAGTTATCTACCTATTTTAAATATGGAATGACTCTCAGATGTTCGGGATACAAGTTTTTTTTAAAAAGAGATCCTTGTTTTGATTTTTTTGTGTTGCGCTTATCCCTGTTATGAATATTGGCTCCTAGTTCTCTGTTCTGTTGATCATATGATTTCGTATACAGAGTATAAGTATAATAGTTTATAAGGTTCGTCATAGAAAAGAAAACTTAATTCGATTTTAATTAAATTAAACAACAAACAGCACAATTAGATAACTGAGGCAAGCAGCAAATGTAAATGTTGTGTCTTTTCAATTTACCCTTAAACTTTAATTGCCGCTTTGTTTTTTTCTGCCTAAATTTGGTATTTTCTTGAAATGAGCGAGTTGGCAGCTCTATGCCTTTCGCCACGCCACATACGCATATCTCACTCACACACGAACGAGCAAGGGGTGAACAAAAAAAGAGAGCTATATATGTGTAATGAGTTTGTGTGCGTAATCGTCGTTTCAGTCGACAGCTCGACAGAAGAAGACAAAAGCAGAAACAGCATTACTGCGGTCGCGAGAAATTTCATTCATCGAATTTTTATTAATTTGACACTGGTCGCAAGTCTAGTTATTTCATTTACTTGCCAGAATAACCAACTGGTGCCCCATTTGTTTTTGTTTCGCATCATTTCAAAACAAACTCGCGCTCAGTGCTTAAAATGTGGAATTACTGTATTTTTCGCAATCAAATTGTGTGACGCGGCCATATTTAAAAAAATTTAATATCGAATGTTGTGCATTGGGCGAAGGGAGGCCACATAAATTATATAAATATTGCTTGGGTGAGTGTCTAAAATGCTCCAGCGCGTCATTAAAAGCCTTACTAAAAGCGCAACGGGTATGAGAAATCAATGGCTGATGTTAAATTAAAGCTACAAATTCAAAATATAAAATTGTTTCGTTTTTGCTGCGAAAGTAGTTAAAATATGATTTTTCGCTCGCACCAATACCAGGATGCCAAATTGTGTATAACTAGTTGTCGTCGTCGTCGTTTCATTACACAGTATAGCCATCTCTCTTGCGCCGCTGACAGAGAGTTGCCAGAGCATTAAGCAACTGACAGTGCTGCCGGAATTTTATAAGCGCCAATTTTAAATGTTCCCTTATCAGTACTTTCTCATAAACTAGCGCCTTTTGGTATGGTTTAAAGCAACAAGTCTTAATTGTATATTTATTTTATTTTAGGAAACTTCAATAGAAACACAAAAACAAACATACTTTTACGCTTCCAGCATGATGGACCGAAAGAAGGTACTGGAATTGGACAAAATCTGTCGCTTATGCATTTCAGAACGCAGGGAAATGCGTCCGCTGTTTAGCGAGAAGGTGCCCGAAATGTTAATGGACTGTACCAGTGTTCGCGTCGAGCCCACTGAGGGTTGGCCAGACAAAATCTGCGTCCAGTGCGTCCATGCGGTCAGTCGAAATCATGCCTTCAAATCTCTCGTCGAGCGCAGCGACAAAGAGCTGCGCGAATATATCAAAAGTCTGACGGTGCGTCTCGTGCAGGATGAGTCGCTAACACCACAAGAGCGCAAACAGCAAAAGCTCTTACAGAAGCAGCTCAAGCAGCAGCAACAGCTCGAGGAGCAGCAACAAAAGTTGGAGCAACAAATATTGCAGCAACAGCAGCAGCTACAGCAACAGTTACAACAGCAGCAACCGCCCATTTTCCTGATACAACAGCCTCAACAGAAGGTATGTACATATTATAATTTAAAACTTACAATTTTTAAGCTTTATTTTGTCATTTCCCTCAATAACAACAGCAGCAGCCGCAGCAACAACAGCAGCAGCAACTGCAGCCCAAAAGTAAATTGAAGCCGCTGCTGCGTAAGGGCTCCTCTTCGCGCCAGTCCAAAAAACAGTTGGAGGTGGCACAGTTGTTGCCAGAACCTGCGCCACCGCCGCAGCCGCCGCATCCAACGTTGCTCTCACAACACCAACAACAACAGCAGCAGCAGCAGATACAACAAATTCAGCTGCCCACACTGCAGCCGGCACCCGCTCAACTAATGCCCACAACGACACAACAGCAAATTCTTTTGCCCAATGGTCAGTTTCTAACGACACAAATTGTGGCGCCTCAATTGGCGCAAATCATTAGCACCGGCCCGCAAACAACAACAACAACGACAACAAATGCGACAGCACAAGCGCAATATCTGCCCCAACTGCTGCAGGCGCCCAACGGTCAAACGTTGCAAATAGTCCAACAGCCTAATGGCACACAGACGTTGCAGCTGGTGCAGTTGGTGCCACAGCGTAGCATGGTAACGCCGGTGAGCACAACGATGACCAGCACAACAGAGATGTGCACGACAACAACAAGCAGTGGCGCCTCGTTGATTGATGCCGATGTACAGCTGCTGGAAGATGATGGCGAAATGGATGATGAGGAGCTGGATGAGGTGTATGAGCAGTTGGACAGCAAGGATCACACGTTTGAAACAATTGTCCTCGACGATGATCAACAGCAGGACTTTCTCAAAGACCATCAACAGCATCATCATCAAGTGCTCATCGATGAGGATCTCACACAGAGTGACACACAAGAGCCGGAGCATGAGCTTGATCATGAACATGAACATGAGCTTGATCATGAGCATGAACTTGAACATGAACAGGAAGCTGACGAGTATTTTGATGAGCAACTGCTGCAACACGCTGACGACGGTGTCAAGCATGAAGATGATGACGAAGATCATTTTATTATAGAGGAAATTCAGTTGGATGACGACGATATGCTAGAAGATGCCGATGGGGATGTCGAGGGCGAAGCTATGACGACAGTAGACGATTGCGAGTATATAACCGATGAGCCGGATGAACTGCAGTATGCGATTATGGAGCCAGACGATGGTGATGTTAGCGCCAGCGACATTGAGCAGGCCTTTATCGATGTTGATGCACAGCAGCAGCAGCAGTTGCAAGAGCAGCAGCTGCAAGAACAGCAGCAGCAGCAACAGCATCAGTCTGTGGAGCTGCATAGTATATCACTGGAAAATGCTGTAGTTGAGTTCAGTCAGGACACACTGGTGGCATCCACATTGCATGTGAACAACACCTCACCCAGTCCAACTCCCAGCGCAGCGAAACGTCCGCGTCGTGGCAATCAGCATACCAATTTGGTGGAACAGATTTGCAATCATCAGCAACACAGTCCACCGCCCACAATAAGCAGCAAATTGGCAGCCGCAAACTCAAGGCAATTGGTGCAAACTGCCTCAGTGATTGCTGCAGCGGGTGCTGATGATAATTACGAGATAGATGCTAATCTGGTAACGGAATTCATCAAGCAGCATACATCGCCTTTGGGCTCTGGGCGTTACATTTGCCACTTGTGCAGCACAGAGTTTCGCCAGTTCAAAGGATTGCAGAATCACATGCACTCGCACACCAACTGGATTCGTGCCAATTGTAAGAAGCAGCCACAGTGTGAAATCTGTTTGAAGAGCTTCAAGGGACCAGGCATGCTGCGCATGCATATGAAGACGCACGATGCCGAAACGAATACGCCGCTGTGCAACATTTGTAATCGCACGTTCAAGTCAAAGGCGATATTGTATAGGCATAGGCAAACCCATCAGCAACGCGCCTTTTGCTGTGGCGTCGCCAATTGCCGCAAGAATTTCTCCAATTCGGCAAATCTTCGTTGGCACGTTGAGCGCAAGCATCCGGAATGCGTGGAGCCGTTCTATAAATGCGGCGAATGCCTTACACTTTACGATAACATTGACACTCTGCAGCATCATGTGGAGAATACATGTGGCATGATAAGCAGCGATCAGTTGACTGCCGCCTCCAGCTCAAGTGCCGCTGCCTTTAGCGGTGCCGTCAGCATTGTTAGCAATGGCACCGACATATCCAATATGATTGCCACTGCGCCAAATGCATTAAGTGGCACTGGCGGTCCTACGGGTGATACACATGCCGTTGTCGTTGGCTCCTCGGGCGAAATGTATTTTGTGACACAGGCGTAGCCAGGGCAGTTTGCCGCTATCGGCAACTCCGAGTGCCTGCTCGGCATGTAGATCCTATCCAGGCATATATAAAATACATATATAGCTTGTAACAGATATACATATATAAATATATTTTTGTACTACCATATAGCATACGTATTTACATAGTTTATACATAGTAGCACCCACATTGCAATCCTAGTTGTCGTATCATCGTAGTTTGTTCATAATATTTAGCTGCATTGCTCTTACTCTCGAATTTCGTGTATGTACTACGAAAATTGAATGTATATTAAATTAAGAGCCGTTTAGCTTTAGGTTTTTAGGCTTAGGCAATATCAAACAGCAAACAGCCGCGATGCTTTAAATAATTAATAATTATTATATGGCTATGGCTAATTATTATACTTATATATACCCAGTGGCGTCATCAGCGCCAGTTTTTTGATAACGGACTGGAATTTTTAGATACAATTTTCTCGGCTTGGTTTTCATTGTTGGGCATTAATGATTTCTACAAATTGTTTTAATTGCAAATAAAATTAAATAATATTATATCTAAGCTGTTGTTTTATTCAGCATCGATTTAAATGATAATTGTTTTTGATTTTTATTTTAAAAAATCCCATATAATTTTAAGTCGTTTATTTTATTTTAACTAATGTGTAAAATGTGTGATGTAGTTACATGCATGTGTGCATATTTAAGCCGCTTTTCTAATGCTTTTATTTTTGTTTTAAACTATTGTAACATATTCTGTCAAAATGTTATTCAATTGTTGCGTGCAGAAAGCTGTAACTGGAATGTACACAAAGCACAAAAAACAACAAAATGGATCAAAAAGAATGAAGAATAAAGTCAAGGTCACATCGCTCATCGATTCCCCAGAGACACGTGTCGAACCGGTAAGCGCCAAAGCACTTATCATTCTGGGAATTACAATTAGACAGTTTATTTTCTATGCTTGTCGTAAGGTGATTATGTGGTATTGTACTACAAGTTAGTGTCCGCTTGTTCAGATACAAATCAACAAGTAAATGACGAAAATTTAATCGTTAAAGTCGGTCACAAATATCGAGAAATTAAACGAATTAAAATGACAGAAAATATGTTCCGATTTTCATATGACTGACGTCATTTATGTGTTGACGGTCAGTTTCAAAATCATAACAATGTGCTGACTAAAATTATATCAAAAGTATTTTCGGTCCTAATACTAATTAGTAAACAGTAAGTGTAAATTCTATGTTTTCTTCATATCAAATATCACAAACTCTAATTTAAAAATTTTGTGTCGAGTTTGTATAATAAATTTGTAATTGGATCTCTTTCAATGAGATGTTATTGTTACTCGAGATTATTTTGAAATCCTAAAAGAAAAATGCGCAGTCCAAACGCTCCACACACACATTAAACATTTATGGGGCGGGTTGAGTTTACATTGTTGATGTTATTGTTGTTCATTTTATAATATAGTATATATTTTGTATTGCGTAGCCAAAGTGGAGCACTTGGGGGATACCAGTGCGTCATTTAATGCGCAGCGGTAAAAGACAGTCCACAAAAACTTTCAACCACTTTTACAGTACGAAGTTTTTACAGCGTAATTTAATAGTTTTATGTTTAAATTATTAATGAGCTTGTGCTTTAAATTGCCTGTGTAAAAGTTCAAAAACTAAGTACTTATTATCTGTATCAAGAGCCTAAGAAAGTTAGACACGCGCTCTTTCATTTGTTACGTCTATAAATAATAATCGGATTATAATCTGAAGTGCACACTTTTCGATAGACCGACTTACCAATGTCAATATAATTGTCTAATTATAATTAATTAGCAAAAAAGTATCAGCGCATCCATAAATATATTTGATATATTGACATAGAAAATCCCATCAATTTTAGATTATTTATGACGGCATATTTTTAACTGACTTGGCGCCTATCAACAACTCATACTCTACACAATGATAAGATTTGGAATTTCCATTAAGTTTGCAAAGACTTAACCGTGGGCTGAATAATAAAACAAACTGAGCTTTTTTGCCAAACGGATGAGGTGCGTGACTTCGGGTTCCTGACAATAAATGCAGACAAGAAAATTATTAGACAAATTTTAGGAAAATCGCCCTATTGAATTAATTGAGGTATGTTATATATTATTTATATGTAAAGTAGTGACAAAAATCGATAATGCAAAAATGGTTTGAGATTTCTTGGAATACACAAATGAAAGTAAGAAATACACTGAGAGAATAATTAATTTAATAGTACTGGGAATCACAACTATTTTTTTTAAAACAAGAACTTAAATAATATTATTAATATATATATATATATGTCATGAACGGGCTTATTCAGACCACCGTCATGTTAATAAGAACGTTAAAATTAAATAAATAAAAATAAATTGTAAGCGCTTTCATCTTAATTCAAGATTATTCTGCCTTATTTTAAATCCTTTCGTTCATATTTTATTAAAATTTTGGGGCCAATTTAATTCAGCTTAATGTGATAATATTAAGCTTATTTATCGAAATTTATTATTTGTACTTACTTGATTTAAGAACACAAAAATAACTAAGCTATAAAAAAATTTAAAAAAAATTATAATATGGGAAAACCTTTGTGCCTTATATAGTGACTGCCAAGACCGTTTGAAAATTACACAAAATATGCAATAAACAGTGCCTGTAAGTATGCAACATTTTAACATAAAATTTTAATTTATTTCTAATTTTAATTAAATAATATTGCTTGTTGTATTTCCTTATAATATAGCCTATTAGTACGTCATTAAAATTTCTAAAGTTACAGCTTGTGTCAAATTTCATTTTTTAACAATGAATAATTAAGACGAAAATGTAATAAAGAAAAATCGATTCTTCGTAATTTTTCCCTCAGTATAATTTTATTTTGACTGCACATTTTGTAAGGCATTTTAAATTTTTGTCTAAGGGCCCCAAGGTTTCTGTTTAATCTAAAACTAAATATTTAATATTGACTTGGCTGTGCATCAAAAATGGCAATTCCTTTGCAATTCAGGCATCGCATAAAATGTGCATATATTTGATTTTGATATGCACATATGTAACTATTTCTTCGGAATGGCATCTGAATGTCCTTGAACTTTAAAGCCATCGCCACAACTTACAAAAATACCATAATATTTGTCCCAGCAACTAGAAGAAAAATCAAAATTGTGCGAATGTTATAATACTCGTATATTTCATCTGCAATAAATATTACAAACTATAAATAAAATAGAGAATTTTTATAAATGTGCGCAAACTGCAATTGAACAAATAATAAGTCTGGCAATTTTCAATTTTGTTGCACACTTGCCAAATTATATCAAATTTAATTGATTTGACATGCCAGAAGAAATATGTATCTTTCTGTGTACATATAAATTTAAAAAAAAAAAAGTATTTCTACACGATTTCATTTAGCTGCGTAGGAAATTTCTTTGATATTAGTGGTTTAATTAAAATAATTGAATGTTAAGCATATTCATGAAAAATTTATATGTACATATAAATTGTTGTATATACTTAATAAATACATATATTTAAGATTCGTGCCAAGTTTTTACATGCACAAAGCATGAATAATAATTATTATTCACGTCATTAGAATGGCGTAGTTAAATATAGTATAATATAAATCATTAACATTTCATGGCAACTAAATAAATGATTTGCGAAAAGCGGCTGTTAGCTGTGTTTGCAAGCCAGGTGTTAATATCAATGTAATATTAATTATTATTATTAATATTGTTGTGTTTTCTAATTCAAGGATAATCCATGTACTTTTGGTTTTTTTTATATTTTATTTTAACAGTTTAACAATCGATTGGTAACGACATTTGTGTCCAGTAGAAATTTGGTATTATTTTGATTTATTATTATTTTTTGATTTTGGCAACCACAAACCATGGCGGCGATTCTACATTAAAGCTTAAAAAATATTAAATAAATAGAAGAATAAAAAAGGCTTGCAGCACTGTTTCGGAAGCAAAGGCAACCCTAGACAGGGAAATTCTTAATATTTCTCAGTAACCAAAACTTTGCCATTCAATTCATAAATAAACAGTCGCAATTATTAACAAGATGAGCTTCCTGCCTAATGTGGGACAATTCCATCAATTTGTTTGTATTTTGTATTCAGCATTTACTAAAAAACAACAAATACAAAACAATAATAATAATAGCAAAGCCCTCTTTGCAACTGACTAAGCAGCTTTTTGTTTATGTCATCAAACTGTTCACATTCGCCTTGTCGGAAGAAACCGAAAGCGAATCGTTTATATGAATGATTTGCTATTTACACTTGAGTTCTGTTCAGTTAGGAACAGATTTTGAAATTGTTGCTGATGCTGCTGACGATTACGTATAGTGCGTACGCAGATCTTTTTTGATGTAGGTTCTGGTTCGACGACGGCATTTCATTTAGCTATCGCCAAAAGATTCGCGTCCCGCCCCCTTTCTGAGAATTGTTTACGTTTTTGCCATTGACGCAATTGAAAAGAAAAACAAATTGTTTATTTCGTATGCATACAAAATATATATATATTTTTTTTTTGTAAATATATATAAATGCACGACATTAACAATAATATCGCGTACTTACCTATGAGCACTCGGTATTAGTTATATTTATTTTTCGCATTTTGCAGACACGTAGACAAATTTTCCTTTTTTGCTTTGTAACATCACGAATTTGCAATTCACACATTGTTTTTGCTTTTCGTTTGGCAATTCGTTTTGTTAATGCCCTTAAAAATTGTGGGGCATATGCATTAATATATGCAGCATAAATATAGAAATTAATCTCAATTCGGTGAGAAATAAAACTTTTATTTTACAAATATAGGATTAAAGGTCGCTTAAACAATGTCTGATTAAGTTGTGGTTAACTAATCGATACTTTGTTTTTTTTAAACATTTTCTTAATATATTTTGCAAAATACAAAGCACTTAAATTTTTTAATGAAACTACTTTAGGTATTGTTTAAATTAAACTCTTAATTTTACTGCAAGTTAAATAAATAAATCAGAAAAAAATATTTCCCCAACCTAGCAACAATATTTCTTTGTGGTTGAGAAATCAATGTATTGAATAAAAAGCTTTGCTAATGAAGTGTATAAGTATAATAAATTTGTTATTCCATTATTTTCATATTTTATTTATAGTTTGGCAATTAAATTAAACTACGATGTACTCTTCCTAGCCCGTCGAAACTTAGAGCATACCGCAGTCGAACATTCGTGAATGCAGCCTTGGCTTCATTTCTTGTATTTATTTATTTTTCTTATCGTTGGCATTAAATTAAACTTGATCCACATATACACATATGTACATTTACAAATGCTATTCAAATATTTATATAATTGATATAATTATAGTGTGGCTGTAGATTTTGTGGCATTATTTTTAGTTTTCTTTGCACAGATTGGCAAATGAAAGAATTTTTTGCGTCGTAATTTCGTTTCCGTTTGCCAACGAGTTTATAAAACAAGAAAGAAATGGTTAGCTTTGGCACACCGAAGTTATATACCCTTCTTTTAAGAAAATTTTGAATACTTTTGCATAGAATAACTAATTTTTGGCACAATTGTTTCTAGGGCAGCTATATGATATAGTAGTCTGATTTTATTTATATTTGGTGAGATTGTACAAATCGTAAATATACTTCGATATGCCAAGTTTGGTTTAGATATCTTGAAAAACAAAAAAGTTTTTCATACAAACACTTTTCTGGAAAATTAAAGTGTCTCCGATTGCTCCTATGGCAGCTATATGATATATTGGTCCGATCGGGCTGATTTTTACATACAAACTACATATAATATCAAACTTTATCTGTGCCAAATTCCATCAGGTTAGCTCAAAGATAAAGCCATAGAAACAGACGGACAGACGGAAATGGCTATATCGACTCAGCCCGTCGTTCTGACCAAGAATAAATATATTTTATAAAGTCGGAGACGTCTCCTTCTATGCATTACACATTTCTAGACAATAGTATAATACCCTTTTGCAAGGGTATAATAAATTATATGTGCATAATAAAAAAAAAGAAAATTACTTGCCTATCTACCTAAGTTTTGCATAATGTGGGCCACACGAATCGCTTTCGTTGGCATCTGTTATTGACATTGACTCATTCAATCGGTCATGAATTTCAATTTTATGTTCATGAACAAATATATATATATATATGTTTTTTATAGATTATGTTAAAGAGTTAAAAGTTAAGCATTTGTATATAGATTCTTTAAATATTTCACGTTTTTAGCGGCCAGCTATTGCCTACTTTTTTGGGAGCTTTATTTTCAGACTTCAGACTGTCCCGCCTCTAGATACAAATACAGTTACTATACAATCAGTCCAGCTGTTCAGTTCTTGGCATTATTTTAAGGGGCCTGAGTGCTGAACAACATATTTATCATATTTGTTCATCTGGGTTGCCCTTGCCTTGCCGGTCGCGCATGGTATGAACATTTTTTGGCAGAGTTCCAAGTTTTTGCCAGACCGCCCACAGTTCTGTGTCAGCTTAGTTGGCAACAGCTGCTAATAAAGTTCATTTGGCATGGTCAGTGTTTGCTGGCATGCCGCTGAGCTTCTTTTATAGTTTTAGCGAATCAAAAATTCAAACTAGAGGGAGGCCCCCCCGGCCATTGCCAATGGCTATTTTATTAAATACATTGCTTCAAACATTTCAAATCGCCTCGTGCCGGCGCCTGTCAATGCTCTACTCCTGCAGGTACCAGCTCCCCCCCGGTATCACAAAGGCGGAAATAAATACTACGGCGTCAGAGTGTCGTGGCGTGGCTGTTCACGGGTTCAGCTCGTGGCCATGATTCCGGTAAGAAGTGACGATTCGGCTAGATAATCGTATTAATTCGGTTATTTTAGATACAAGATAAATCTGCATAATCTCAAACTAAATTGAATTTTCTGTAGTTCCCAATCGGCAAATACTTTTGTATCTTATTTTTGGCCACATTTCTTTCAACATCAGACAATGTCAAGGTCGCCGTCGTCTTTCGGCATAAAATTGCACATAGAAATACAAATTTTGTATCTTATAGTCTTACTTGGTACGTAGTGATGTCAACGCCTTATTACTATATATATATAAATTGCGGCATTTAATTTAAAAAGAATTTTAATATCATTTAGAATATTTTCTTATAGCACTGCCAAATATTTCTTCATTTGTTGTGTGTACAAAAATGAAAATTTCTGAGAGGAAAAGGTGCATTTAAAACAGAAAATTTCACCCGGCTGTATTTACTTAGTATAGTTCTAAGTCCATACTAAGATAGACTAGCGAAAAGATCAGAGGAAACACTAATGGAAAATAATTTATATACATCATAGCTATGTGTGTTGTGCTGAGTATCTAATAAAGATGCTGAACAATAAATCTCAGATCCTTTTGATTATTAAATGATCTACACTCGTGACGACATCACTACAATGAGTGTAATAAATGAAAGCAGCTGATCTTACTAATTTACTCAATTTACTGTCACTGTGAATCAACATTATTGGCCAAACAAATAGGTAAAACTTTATTGTTATTGCAAATTTCAATTGTCTGTTTTTTTTGATGTCATGTTTTCAATTAAACGGGCGACGAGCGCGTGTTTTCAATAAATGTTTGCTCCCCGAATCTGTATCTACAGACAGACAGACAGGCACGGGCTGGAACTGCCACAGGCTGTAAAATGGAAATGGAAATTGAAATTCTAATACTAATTCAAATTCAAACACAAATACAAATTAAACTCATCAGCGAAAGCAAACAAACAATTTCGTTTCTGCACGCATTTGGCTGACATTAAATTAGGTCAATATTAATGTCAATGCAACAAGGCTTCAATTTGTCAATGCCAACTCAATGCCATAGATGATGAACTAATTACATATCCTGCAGCACAGCCTTGCAGCTCTGTCTTGCCACCTGCTCGACAATGTCCTTGCCAGACGACATTGAATTGCGGACCACAACTGAACGTTAGTGTAAAATGTGTGTTGGAGTAGGGGAAACCCATGCGGGGCATTCCAGAAGACACTCATCCATCACGTTTTGCCGACTCCAAGGCTTTATCAATAGGAAAAACCTACATGCATCCAATATATATATTAGTTTGTCGCCTTTAGTTTTATTTATAATCTATTTTGAACCTTGCAAATATGACAACATTTTTCTGACAGTCAACTATACTTAAATATCTCCCTCTGTTTCCGCCAATTTGACTGACAGTTTCCCTTGCATCTTTTGCCGGCTGTCATCGAAATTGGCCAACTGCAAAAACAATGATGACTAATCACTGACGGATGCGAAATAAACGCAAACAAAATAAATACATTTAAATGCTATAATTTCTGACTGACAAAAACAATTAAGCCTACAAATAAAAATAAATATCTTTTGTTTCAAGTACGTATCCTCAAAAAAAAGAAGAAGAATATCAAGTGTTTTGTACTTAAATCAAGCTTAAACGCTTTCAAAAGTATTTATGTTAAGGTCGGATATTCTTACACTAAGTACAAAATTCTAAATTCATGTACGGAAATTTTAAAGGTAGAATTCTGAATTTTAGTCCATTTCTAGCTTGAATAATTGAATGGAAGAATTCTTTATTTTAAGCCCATTTCTAGCTTGAAAAATCTTGAAGGTTTAGAGGGGGCCTGGCAATGGTAGAGGAGTTATAAGATATACTTGATATAACAATAATATTCTGAAATCAGATTTCAAATTTCAGGTACAAATTTCGGATTAAAATAATATATAATATTTAACAATATTTTCTTGCCTGTGTAAGGACATTCTATCAAAATTTCAATAAAAAAATTCTAAGCTCAGAAACTCATACGTTTTTATTATTTAGCATAAGCAATGCAATAAAAATGATTTATATACATATACTCAATATTATCGGAATAAAGCCACAATACAAAAAAAAAAATAATAAATAAATAAAAAAAACAATATCAATTACGATATTCCATTTGGCAGTGGAATTCCCTATTGATTAATGAAATAGTTCAATTTAAAAATAAATTATAGCCCTGCAGCAAAATAACTTCCGACTACAATACCATACGGCTGCAATTCCTGGTGTAATAATTTTACGCTGATGAGATTAGGTGTTGCAATAATATGTTTAATCTTATCTTTCAAGATCATCCTTAGTTGTGAAAGATAATGATTTTGTTGGTTTTTTTGTGGGCGTAATTGAGTGTAGGAAAATAAAGTAATTTTGTTTTTAAACGTCAGACAAACAATATAATCTTTTTCTTTATGCAAACAGATAATGTTAAGTCAATCTCTAATTATAAATTTAAGGTCAAAATTGAAACATGCCATCGACATTCATTTACGAGTGAATTGGATATATGATTTTGATAAAAACTATCAGATATTGGGAGTTTTTAAATGCAAAATATACGAACAAATTTAGATTCAATTTTTTCTGCACTTTGCATTGTAAAGAAAGCTAATTGGTAACTTAACCCTGAAAAAGAATATATTCAATTTTTCAACAACTCTTCCGTTCATATATTAAGTATCCTTAAGTATCCACAGTGTGTTTTATAGTTTTCAAGCAGGAGACAATTGCCTGTCATCACTTTAAGCACTTTAGTATGCTCAATTTGCAGTTCTATCGTGTCTTTCAATGCAATTGTAAGAGCAGCCTCCATGCAAAGTCAAAGTCACAGTAAAAGTCAATGTCAGTGTCAAGGATGCAAATTCAGCCAACAATGGAACCGAGCAATTCATGAGGCGCCCACTTGGCTGCCTAGTGGCTGCACAGGGTCAAACAACACCAACAAGCTGCGTCCTTGAATGAATAAATCATGAATGCAGTAGAGCACATAGACACAATGGCAACAGTGGCAAAGCCTTGTGCTTAAATATCAAATGTCAAAATGGCAAAAGTGCTGTAATAAACTAAACCAACCTTTAATACGTTTACATGTTAAATTATGATATGCACTAAGAAAAAAGAAAATTTTTTAAGTATAGAAACACTTTTGATAAAAAAAATAAAATAAAATTCTACAAACAGAGTATAAATCTCTACAGAGAAGTGAAAATTTCCACAGTACGAATATATTTTCTATGATATGAATAAACGAAAAAAATTATGGGTTTATAATCGGAAGTATGGATTTTCTACAATATGAAATCCAGGTGTTCTATTAAATTAATATAAAATTCATTAACCTGCAGAAAATTTTCTATGCTCAATATAAATTTTTACAAAATATGTTGACTTGTTTCTTTAACCAAAGTAAAGTAATTTTTTTATTCAAATTTAAAAAAATAACGGATTTTTTTTATTATGGACATAAAATTATAGATTTTTTCCATGTTTGGTAGAAAAAGTTTTCTTGAGTTATCAAAATAAATAATAAAAATAAATAAAATAAAAAATGTTCTCTGCCAAAGTTACAACATTTTCTCCACTTTGTGTTAATAATATCCACATGGCATAGAAAAATTTTTATAGAGCTATTTCTATCCTGTTTTTCCAACCACTGACGTCAGTTTTCCACAATTGGATGTACACTATTTTTTGAGTGTGCTTATATATAAATAATTATCAAAAACTGTGTTCGATATTCTCCTGGTTGCAATTCTCAAGCAAAAACAGTTTTTGTTGCTCATTTAAGGCATTTGAAGGGAAATTAGTAAACTTATTTAAAAAAAATTAAATAAAATAAAATTCTCGAAAGTTAATCGAACTTTTAGCTGTTGCATTTCTTTGTAGTTTTATTTTTTCTGCACACTAAAGATTTATTTATAAAAAATTCATTGCATAATCGCATTTTTATTGGCATGTTGGACTGCTCCCGTTTATCTGCGCCCTGCTGAGGGCAAAGGTCTACCCGCTATATTTATGCGGTTTTTTTTTTGTTTTTTTTTTACAGAAATATGCGTTGTATCTGTCGCTTTCAGCTACCCACGCGCCGTAGGCTTTCAGCTTATCTATTTCTGTCTGTTTGATGTAAAAATATCAAATTGTTGCGTCACTATTTTGGCATTTCTCATCGTCACTGACATTTTACGACAGGACAAGTATTTTTCCCCCCCATCATGTTTATTACCGGAACGTGCCAAAAAATAAAGACGGCTTTTACTTATTTGTCAGAGAGAACCGGGAATCCAATTGCCCCTTGGCTGCACACGCGATTTAGTTATTATTTTGTGGAGATATCACAGCACGGGCGTATAACACTTACAATTGCAATTGTATCTACAAGTGCTTGAGCCTTGTGTATCTGTGTATGCGTCAGTTTAGTGTGAGCTACTAAGTTTTTAAAGTTTTTATTAGAAAAGTTCTTGGTGTTGTTTAAAAACAGACACGACTTAAATGTGACATTACTAAGGCGATTTTCGACAACAGTTGTTGCCTTAAAGTTGTTACCTAGGTTTATTTTTATTGCGTGCAGATTTTAAAGCTTAACAAGCTCAACTTTGTATAGGAAATATAGAAGTATATATTTACTTAATTGTATTACAAATTTGTCACATTTTGGGCCTTGTTGATAACATAATGATTTATGTACAATTTCTGTGGAACTTTTTAAGTAATTGTGTAAATTTATCTTTAAGATAATATCGCTAATCACATCAACACACATTGCAGGTCAGCTGCTTATTTTTTTTGGAATTATTTCAGTGACATCAGTCTGGCCAAAGTAACAATGGAATCTGCCTGCTATTGATATGACTTTTGACTCCCTCTTCACGTATTGCTGATAGGCGAGCGTAAGATTGATAAGATGTGAACGATAAGAGGCAACTAAACACTCAACAGTGGCTGCTATGTGTTTCTCTCTTGTTGTAGGCCGCAATTTAATTAGTTAGGCCCCGATACCCATTCACAAATATCGACACGGAAGCGGGAGCACAACAATGGGATGGTTGGGCTACGTTAGCTTCCGTTGGCAAATATTTGTTATTGAATTTTTATTGGACAAACAGTTGGAGAGGAAAAAACAATTTGCAAAGATTTTTTTACAACAAACAAGAAAACGAAACACTTTGTGAAATTGCAATTAATAGGCTTGCGATAATCTATTTGAATTACTTAGGCATTGTTTCGGCTCCTAAGGAAAGAAAGCACTTGAAAAGATATGAATTGTGATTAGATTATATGCAATAGATTTTATATTTTATTACATTTGGATTTGATTCAAGTGTGTACTCTGAACTAAGCCTCTTGTTTGTAAATAGGTATTAACTGCATCCGTTAGTTTATCTAATTAAGCTCATGGCGCGTGTTTTAGCCATGAAGCTTAATTAGATAAACTAACGGATGCAGTTAATACCTATTTACAAACAAGAGGCTTAGTACACACTTGAATCAAATCCAAATGTAATAAAATATAAAATCTATTGCATATAATCTAATCACAATTCATATCTTTTCAAGTGCTTTCTTTCCTTAGGAGCCGAAACAATGCCTAAGTAATTCAAATACATTATCGCAAGCCTATTAATTGCAATTCCACAAAGTGTTTCGTTTTCTTGTTTGTTGTAAAAAAAATCTTTGCAAATTGTTTTTTCCTCTCCAACTGTTTGTCCAATAAAAATTCAATAGCAAATATTTGCCAACGGAAGCTAACGTAGCCCAACCATCCCATTGTTGTGCTCCCGCTTCCGTGTCGATATTTGTGAATGGGTATCGGGGCCTAACTAATTAAATTGCGGCCTACAACAAGAGAGAAACACATAGCAGCCACTGTTGAGTGTTTAGTTGCCTCTTATCGTTCACATCTTATCAATCTTACGCTCGCCTATCTGCAATACGTGAAGAGGGAGTCAAAAGTCATATCAATAGCGGGCAGATTCCATTGTTACTTTGGCCAGTCTGATGTCACTAAAATAATTCCAAAAAATAAGCAGCTGACCTGCTATGTGTGTTGATGTGATTAGCGATATTATCTTAAAGATAAATTTACACAATTACTTAAAAAGTTCCACAGAAATTGTACATAAATCATTATGTTATCAACAAGGCCCAAAATGTGACAAATTTTTAATACAATTAAGTAAATAGATAATTCTATATTTTCTATATAAAGTTGAGCATATTAAGCTTTAAAATCTGCACGCAATAAAAATAAACCTAGGTGTCAACTTTAAGGCAACAACTGTTGTTGAAAATCGCCTTAGTAATGTCACATTTAACTATTAAAAGACTCGTGTCTGTTTTTAAACAACACCAAGAACTTTTCTAATAAAAACTTTAAAAACTTAGTAGCTCACACTAAACTGACGCATACACAGATACACAAGGCTCAAGCACTTGTAGATACAATTGCAATTGTAAGTGTTATAGGCCCGTGCTGTGATATCTCCACAAAATAATAACCAAATCGCGTGTGCAGCCAAGGGGCAATTGGATTCCCGGTTCTCTCTGCCAAATAAGTAAAAGCCGTCTTTATTTTTTGGCACGTTCCGGTAATAAACATGATGGGGGGAAAAATACTTGTCCTGTCGTAAAATGTCAGTGGCGATGAGAAATGCTAAAATAGTGACGCAACAATTTGATATTTTTACATCAAACAGACAAAAATAGATAAGCTGAAAGCCTATGGCGCGTGGGTAGCTGAAAGCGACAGATACAACGCATATTTCTGTAAAAAAAAAAAAACAACAAAAAAACCGCATAAATATAGCGAGTAGACCTTTGTCCTCAGCAGGGCGCAGATAAACGGGAGCAGCCCAACATGCCAATAAAAATGTGATTATGCAATGGACTTTATTATAAATAAATCTTTAGTGTGCAGAAAAAATAAAACTACACAGAAATGCAACAGCTAAAAGTTCGATTAACTTTCGAGAATTTTATTTTATTTAATTTTTTTTAAATAAGTTTGCTAATTTCCCTTCAAGTTCCTTAAATGAGCAACGAAAACTGTTTTTGCTTGAGAATTGCATCCAGGACAATATTGAACTTAGTTTTTGAAAATTATTTATATATAAGCACACTCAAAAAAAAGTGTACATCCAATTGTGGAAAACTGACGTCAGTGGTTGGAAAAACAGGATAGAAATAGCTCTATAAAAATTTTTCTATGCCATGTGGATATTATTAACTCAAAGTGGAGAAAATGTTGTAACTTTGGCAGAGAAAATTTTTTATTTTATTTATTTTTATTATTTATTTTGATAACTCCAGAAAACTTATTCTACCAAACATGAATAAAATCTATAATTTTATGTCCATAATAAAAAAAATCCGTTATTTTTTTAAATTTGAATAAAAAAATTACTTTACTTTGGTTAAAGAAATAAGTCAACATATTTTGTAAACATTTATATTGAGCATAGAAAATTTTCTGCAGGTTAATGAATTTTATATTCATTTCATAGAACACCTGGATTTCATATTGTAGAAAATCCATACTTCCGATTATAAACCCATCATTTTTTTCGTTTATTCATATCATAGAAAATATATTCGTACTATGGAAATTTTCACTTCTTTGTAGAGATTTATACTCTGTTTATAGAATTTTATTTTATTTTTTTTATCGAAAGTGTTTCTATACTTAAAAAAATTTCTTTTTTCTTAGTGCATGTCATAATTTAGCATGTAAACGTATTAAGGATTGCTTTAGTTTATTACAGCACTTTTTCCATTTTGACATTTGATATTTAAGCACAAGGCTCTGCCACTGTTGCCATTGTGTCTATGTGCTCTACTGCATTCATGATTTATTCATTCAAGGACGCAGCTTGTTGGTGTTGTTTGACCCTGTGCAGCCACTAGGCAGCCAAGTGGGCGCCTCATGAATTGTTCGGTTCCATTGTTGGCTGAATTTGCATCCTTGACACTGACATTGACTTTTACTGTGACTTTGACTTTGCATGGAGGCTGCTCTTACAATTGCATTGAAAGACACGATAAAGCTGCAAATTGAGCATACTAAAGTGCTTAAAGTGATGACAGGCAATTGCCTCCTGCTTCAAAACTATAAAACACACTGTGGATACTTAAGGGTATATAACGGAAGAATTGTTGAAAATGTTGAATTTATTCTTTTCCGGGATTAAATCAACAATTAGCTGATCAGCGTCTCTTTCTTTAAAATGTAAAGAACAGAAAAAAATCAAATTAAAATTTTTCCGTATATTTTGCAATCGAAAATTCCCTATACCTGATAGTTTTTATCAAAATCAAATATCCAATTCACTCGTAAATGAATGTCGATGGCATGTTTCAATTTTGACCTTAAATTTATAATTAGAGATTGACTTAACATTATCTGTTTGCATAAAGAAAAAGATTATATTGTTTGTCTGACGTTTAAAAACACAATTACATTATTTTCCTACACTCAATTACGCCCACAAAAAAACCAACAAAATCATTATCTTCCACAACTAAGGATGATCTTGAAAGATAAGATTAAACATATAATTGCAACACCTAATCTGATTACCGTAAAATTATTACACCGGGAATTGCAGCCGTATTGTAGTCGGAAGTTATTTTGCTGCAGGGCTATAATTTATTTTAAAAATGGAACTATTTCATTAATCAATTGGGAATTCTACTACTAAATGGAATATGGCAATTGATATTGTTTTTATTTTTTTTTGTATTGTGGCTTTATTCCGATAATATTGAGTATGTGTATATAAATCATTTTTATAGAATTGCTTATGCTAAATAATAAAAACGTTTGAGTTTCTGAGCTTATAATTTTTTGATTGAAATTTTGATTGAATGTCCTTACACAGGCAAGGAAATATTGTTAAATATTATATATTATTTTAGTCCGAAATTTGTACCTGAAATTTGAAAACTGATTTCAGAATATTATTCTTATATTAAGTATATCTTATAACTCCTCTACCATTGTCAGGCCCTCTCTTTCTTCTTCGGTTTACCTTCAAGATTTTTCGAGCTAGAAAGGAACTAAAATGAAGAATTCTTCCTTTCAATTATTCAAGCTAGAAATGGACTAAAATTCAGAATTCTCCCATTCAAATTTCCCTACATGAATCAAGTATTTTGTACATAGTTTAAGAATATCCGACCTTAACATAGATACTTTTGATAGCGTTTTAGCTTGATTTTCTTACTCTTTTTTTTGATGATACGTACTTGCCTTAAAGCCAAAATTATTTATTTTTATTTGTAGGCTTAATTATTTTTGTCAGGCAAAAATTTTAGCATTTAAATGTATTTATTTTGTTTTGCGTTTGTTTCGCTTTCGCATCCGTCACTGATTAGTCATCATTGTTTTTGCAGTTGGCCAATTTCGATGACAGCCGGCAAAAGATGCAAGGGAAACTGTCAGTCAAATTGGCGGAAACAGAGGGAGATATATTTAAGTATAGTAGCATAGTTGACTGTCAGGAAAATGTTGTCATATTTGCAAGGTTCAAAATAGATTATAAATAAACTAAAGGCGACAAACTAATAAATATATTGAATGCATGTAGGTTTTTCCTATTGATAAAGCCTTGGAGTCGGCAAAACGTGATGGATGAGTGTCTTCTGGAATGCCCCGCATGGGTTTCCCCAACTCCAACACACATTTTACACTAAGGTTTAGTTGTGGTCCGGAATTCAATGTCGTCTGGCAAGGACATTGTCGAGCAGGTGGCAAGGCAGAGCTGCAAGGCTTTGCTGCAGGACATGTAATTAGTTCATCATCTATGGCATTGAGTTGGCATTGATAAATTGAAGCCTTGCTGCATTGACATTGATATTGACCTAATTTAATGTCAGCCAAATGCGTGCAGAAACACAATTGTTTTGTTTGCTTTCGCTGATGAGTTTAATTTGTATTTGAATTTGAATTTGAATTAGTATTAGAATTTCAATTTCCATTTCCATTTTACAGCCTGTGGCAGTTCCAGCTCGTGCCTGTCTGTCTGTCTGTCTGTCTGTCTGTAGATACAGATTCGGGGAGCAAACATTTATTGAAAACACGCGCTCGTCGCCCGTTTAATTGAAAACATGACATCAAAAAAACAGACAATTGAAATTTGCAATAACAATAAAGTTTTACCTATTTGTTGGGCCAATAATGTTGATTCACAGTGACAGTAAATTGAGTAAATTACTAAGATCAGCTGCTTTCATTTATTACACTCATTGTAGTGATGTCGTCACGAGTGTAGATCATTTAATAATCAAAAGGATTTGAGATTTATTGTTCAGCATCTTTATTAGATACTCAGCACAACACATAGCTATGATGTATATAAATTATTTTCCATTAGTGTTTCATCTGATCTTTTCGCTAGTCTATCTTAGTATGGACTTAGAACTATACTAAGTAAATACAGCCGGGTGAAATAATCTGTTTTAAATGCACCTCTCCTCTCAGAAATGCTCATTTTGTACACACAACAAATGAAGAAATATTTGGCAGAGCTATAAGAAAATATTCTAAATGATATTAAAATTCTTTTTAATTCAAATGCCGCAATTTATATATATATAGTAATAAGGCGTTGACATCTCTACGTACCAAGTAAGACCACTATAAGATACAAAATTTGTATTTCTATGTGCAATTTTATGCCGAAAGACGACGGCGACCTTGACATTGTCTGATGTTGAAAGAAATGTGGCCAAAAATAAGATACAAAAGTATTTGCCGATTGAGAACTACAAAAAATTCAAGTAATTTAGTTTGAGATTATGCAGATTTATCTTGTATCTAAAATAACCAAACTAATTCGATTATCTAGCCGAATCGTCACTTCTTACCGGAATCATGGCCACGAGCTGAACCCGTGAACAGCCACGCCACGACACTCTGACGCCGTAGTATTTATTTCCGCCTTTGTGATACCGGGGGGGAGCTGGTACCTGCAGGAGTAGGGCATTGACAGGCGCCGGCACGAGGCGATTTGAAATGTTTGAAGCAATGTATTTAATAAAATAGCCGGGGAGCCCTCCCTTTCCTTCCCAATAGATTTTAGTTTGAATTTTTGATTCGCTAAAACTATAAAAGAAGCTCAGCGGCATGCCAACAAACACTGACCATGCCAAATGAACTTTATTAGCAGCTGTTGCCAACTAAGCTGACACAGAACTGTGGGCGGTCTGGCAAAAACTTGGAACTCTGCCAAAAAATGTTCATACCATGCGCGCCCGGCAAGGCAAGGGCAACCCAGATGAACAAATATGATAAATATGTTGTTCAGCACTCAGGCCCCTTAAAATAATGCCAAGAACTGAACAGCTGGACTGATTGTATAGGAGCTGTATTTGTATCTAGAGGCGGGACAGTCTGAAAATAAAGCTCCCAAAAAAGTAGGCAATAGCTAGCCGCTGAAAACGTGAAATATTTAAAGAATCTATATGCAAATGCTTAACTTTTAACTCTTTACTATAATCTATAAAAAACATATGTTCTTGTTCATTCTTGTTCATGAACATAAAATTGAATTTCATGACCGATTGAATGAGTCAATGTCAATAACAGATGCCAACGAAAGCGATTCGTGTGGCCCACATTATGCAAAACTTAGGTAGATAGGCAAGTAATTTTCTTTTTTTTTATTATGCACATATAATTTATTATATACCCTTGCAAAAGGGTATTATAATTTTGTCTAGAAATGTGTAAAGCATAGAAGGAGACGTCTCCGACCCCATAAATTATATTTATTCTTGGTCAGCACGACGAGCTCGAGTCGTTATAACCATATCCGTCTATCTGTCTGTCCGTCTGTTTCAATGCAAAGTTTTTGGCTTTATCTTTGAGCTATCTTCATGAAATTTGGCACAGATAAAGCTTGATAATGTATTTAGTTTATATGTTAAAATCACCCCGATCGGACCACTATATCATATAGCTGCCATAGGAGCAATCGGAGACACTTAATTTTCCTGAAAAGTGTTTGTATGAAAAACTTTTTTGTTATTCAAAATATCTAAGCGAAACTTGGCATATCGATGTCATATTTACGATCTGTACAATCTGAACAAAGTTTGAACAAAATCGGATCACTATAACCTGTAGCTCCCATAGGAAGAATCGGCCAAAAAGTGCTTGTTTCGAAAAACTTTACTGTTTTCTAAGATATCAAAACAGTAAAGTTGACATTCAAAATTTTCTTACAAAACCATTGCAAGGGTATATAACTTCGGTGTGCCAAAGATAACCATTTCTTTCTTGTTTTATAAACTCGTTGGCAAACGGAAACGAAATTACGACGCAAAAAATATTTTCATGTGCCAATCTGTGCAAAGAAAACTAAAAATAATGCCACAAAATCTGCAGCCACACTATAATTATATCAATTATATAAATATTTGAATAGCATTTGCAAATGTACATATGTGTATATGTGGATCAAGTTTAATTTAATGCCAACGATAAGAAAAATAAATAAATACAAGAAATGAAGCCAAGGCTGCATTCACGAATGTTCGACTGCGGTATGCTCTAAGTTTCGACGGGCTATGAACCGTTTGGGAAGAGTACAACGTAGTTTAATTTAATGGCCAAACTATAAATAAAATATTAAAATAATGAAATAGCAAATTTATTATACTTATACACATTATTAGCAAAGCTTTTTATTCAATGCATTGATTTCTCAACCACAAAGAAATATTATTTCTAGGTTAGGGCAATATTTTTGTGATTTATTTATTAAACTTGCAGTAAAATTAAGAGTTTAATTTAAACAATACTTAAAGTAGTTTCATTCACAAATTTAAGTGCTTTGTATTTTGCAAAAATATATATGAAGAACATTTAAATTATAACAGTTTATTTGTTAAAAAATAAACAAAGTATCGATTAGTTAACCGGAACTTAATTAGACATTGTTTAAGCTACCTTTAATTATACATTTGTAAAATAAAAGTATTATTTCTCACCGAATTGAGATTAATTTCTATATTTATGCTGCATATATTAACGCATATGCCTCACAATTTTCAGGGCATCAACAAAACGAATTGCCAAACGAAAAACAAAAACAATGTGTGAATTGCAAATTCGTGATGTTACAAAGCAAAAAAGGAAAATTTGTCTACGTGTCTGCAAAATGCGAAAAATAAATATAACTAATACCGAGTGCTCATAGGTAAGTACACGATATTATTGTTAATGTCGTGCAGTTATATATATTTACAAAAAAAAAATATATATATATTTTGTATGCATACGAAATAAACAATTTGTTTTTCTTTTCAATTGCGTCAATGGCAAAAAACGTAAACAATTCTCAGAAAGGGGGCGGGACGCGAATCTTTTGGCGATAGCTAAATGAAATGCCGTCGTCGAACCAGAACCTACATCAAAAAAGATCAGCGTACGCACTATACGTAATCGTCAGCAGCATCAGCAACAATTTCAAAATCTGTTCCTAACTGAACAGAACTCAAGTGTAAATAGCAAATCATTCATATAAACGATTCGCTTTCGGTTTCTTCCGACAAGGCGAATGTGAACAGTTTGATGACATAAACAAAAAGCTGCTTAGTCAGTTGCAAAGAGGGCTTTGCTAATATTATTATTGTTTTGTATTTGTTGTTTTTTAGTAAATGCTGTATACAAAATATAAACAAATTGATAGAATTGTACCACATTAGGCAGGAAGCTCATCTTGTTAATAATTGCGACTGTTTATTTATGAATTGAATGGCAAAGTTTTGGTTGCTGAGAAATATTGAGAATTTCCCTGTCTAGGGTTGAGTTTGGTTCCAAAACAGTTCTTAAAGCCTTTTTTATTTTTTTACTTATATAATATTTATTAAGCTTTCATGTAGAATCAAAAAATAATAAAAAATCAAAATAATACCTAATTTCCACTGGACACAAAAGTCGTTACCAATCGATTGTTAAACGGTTAAAATAAAATATAAAAAAACCAAAAGTACATGGATTATCCTTGAATGTGAAACCACAACAATATTAATAAAAATAATTAATATTACATTGATAATAACACCTGGCTGGCAAACACAGCTAACAGCCGCTTTTTGCAAATCATTTATTTAGTTGCCATGAAATGTTAATGATTTATATTATACTATATTTAACTACGCCATTCTAATGACGTGAATAATAATTATTATTCATGCTTTGTGCATGTAAAAACTTGGCACGAATCTTAAATATGTGTATTTATTAAGTATATACAACAATTTATATGTATAAATTTTGCATGAATATTCTTAACATTCAATTATTTTAATTAAACCACTAATATCAAAGAAATTTCCTACGCAGCTAAATGAAATCGTGTAGAAATACTTTTTTTTTTAAATTTATATGTATAAAAGATACATATTTCTTCTGGCATGTCAAATCAATTAAATTTGATATAATTTGGCAAGTGTGCGACAAAATTTAAAATTGCCAGACTTATTATTTGTTCAATTGCAGTTTGCGCACATTTATAAAAATTCTCTATTTTATTTATAGTTTGTAATATTTATTGCAGATGAAATATACGAGTATTATAGCATTCGCACAATTTTAGCTTTTTCTTCTAGTTGCTGGGACAAATATTATGGTATTTGTCTAAGATATGGCGATGGCTTTAAAGTTCAAGGACATTCAGATGCCATTTTGAAGAAATACTTGCATATGTGCATATCAAAATCAAATATATGCACATTTTATGCGATGCCTGAATTGCAAAGGAATTGCCATTTTTGATGCCCAGCCAAGTCAATATTAAATATTTAGTTTTAGATTAAACAGAAACCTTGGAGCCCTTAGACAAAAATTTAAAATGCCTTGCAAAATGTGCAGTCAAAATAAAATTATTCTGAGGGGAAATTTTCGAAGAATCGATTTTTCTTTATTACATTTTCGTCTTAATTATTCATTGTTAAAAAATAAACTTTGACGCAAGATCTTAAGAAATTATAATGCCGTAATTAAAATTAGAAATAAATGAATATTGTATGCAAAGTGTTGCATACTTACAGGCGCCTTTTATTGCATATTTTGTGTAATTTTCAAACTGTCTTGGCAGTCACTATATAAGGCACAAAGGTTTTCCCATATTTAAAATTTTTTTAAAATTTTTTTTATAACTTTGTTATTTTTGTGTTCTTAAATCAAGTAAGTACAAGTAATATATTTCGATAAATAAGCCCAATATTCTCACATAAAGCACACATAAAAGAGCCACAAAATAATAATAAAAAATTAAAAAAATGTTTTTAAAAAGGGCAGAATAACATTTAATTAAGATAAAATTGTTCATAATTTATTTTTATTTATTTTATTTTAACGTTTTTAATAGCAGGATGGTGGTCTGAATAAATCCGTTAATAAAATATTATTTAAGTTTTTGGTTTAAAAAAAACAGTTGTAATTCCCGGTACTATTAAATTGATTATTCTCTCAGTGTATTTCTTACTTTCATTGGTATATTCAAAGCAATCTCAGACCATTTTTGCATTATCGATTTTTGTCACTACTTTACATATAAATAACATATAACATACCTCAATTAATTCAATAGAGCAATAGTCCTAAAATTTTCCTACTAATTTTCTTGTCTGCATTTATTGTCAGGAACCCGAAGTCACGCACCTCATCCGTTTGGCAAAAAGCTCTGATTGTTTTATTATTCAGCCCACGGTTAAGTCTTTGCAAACTAAATGGAAATTCCAATCTTATCATTGTGTAGAGTATGAGTTGTTGATAGGCGCCAAGTCAGTTCAAAATATGCCGTCATAAATAATCGAAAATTGATGGGATTTTCTATGTCAATATATCAAATATATTTATGGATGCGCTGATTCTTTTTGCTAATTAATTATAATTAGACAATTATATTGACATTGGTAAGTCGGTCTATCGAAAAGTGTGCACTTCAGATTATAATCCGATTATTATTTATAGACGATAAAAATGAAAGAGCGTGTGTCTAACTTTCTTAGGCTCTTGATACAGATAATAAGTAGTTAGTTTTTGAACTTTTACACAGGCAATTTAAAGCACAAGCTTATTCATAATTTAAACATAAAACTATTAAATTACGCTGTAAAAACTTTGTGTAAGCTGTACTGTAAAAGTGGTTGAAAGTTTTTGTGGACTGTCTTTTACCGCTGCGCATTAAGTGACGCACTGGTATTCCCCAAGTGCTCCACTTTGGCTACGCAATACAAAATATATACTATATTATAAAATGAACAACAATAACATCAACAATGTAAACTCAACCCGCCCCATAAATGTTTAATGTGTGTGTGGAGCGTTTGGACTGCGCATTTTTCTTTTAGGATTTCAAAATAATCTCTAGTAACAATAACATCTCATTGAAAGATATCCAATTACAAATTTATTATACAAACTCGACACAAAATTTGTAAATTAGAGTTTGTGATATTTTAGATTAAGAAAATATAGAATTTACTCTTATTGTTTAATAATTAGTATTAAATTCAGAAAGACTTTTGATATAATTTTAGTCAGCACAATGTAATGATTTTCAAACAACAACACATAAATGACGTCAGTCATATGAAAATCCGCACATATTTACGTTGACCAAGTCTTTTCTGTCATTTTAATTCATTTAATTTAATGGTTATTTGTGACCGACTTTAACGATTAAATTTTCGTCATTTACTTGTTGATTTGTATCGGAACAAGTGGACACTAACTTTTAGTACAATACCACATAATCACCTTACGACAAGCATAGAAAACAAACTGTCTAATTGTAATTCCCAGAATGATAAGTGCTTTGGCGCTTACCGTTTCGACACGTGTCTCTGGGGAATCGATGAGCGATGTGACCTTGACTTTATTCTTCATTCTTTTTGATCCATTTTGTTGTTTTTTTGTGCTTTGGGTACATTCCAGTTGCACGCAACAATTGAATAACATTTTGACAGAATATGGTACCATAGTTTAAAACAAAAACAAAAGCAATATTAGCGGCTTAAATATGTACTAAATCAGAAACCGTAACACTCATATGCAGTTTAAATAAAAATCAAAACATTTCTTTTTTTTGTTTTACACATTAGCTAAAAATAATTATTATCATTTAAATCGATGCTGAATAAAACAACAGCTTAGATATAATATTATTTAATTTTATTTGCAATTAAAACAATTTGTAGAAATCATTAATGCCCAACAATGAAAACCAAGCCGAGAAAATTGTATCTAAAAATTCCAGTCCGTTATCAAAAAACTGGCGCTGATGACGCCACTGGGTATATATAAGTATAATAATTAGCCATAGCCATATAATAATTATTAATTATTTAAAGCATCGCGGCTGTTTGCTGTTTGATATTGCCTAAGCCTAAAAACCTAAAGCTAAACGGCTCTTAATTTAATATACATACAATTTTCGTAGTACATACACGAAATTCGAGAGTAAGAGCAATGCAGCTAAATATTATGAACAAACTACGATGATACGACAACTAGGATTGCAATGTGGGTGCTACTATGTATAAACTATGTAAATACGTATGCTATATGGTAGTACAAAAATATATTTATATGTATATCTGTTACAAGCTATATATGTATTTTATATATGCCTGGATAGGATCTACATGCCGAGCAGGCACTCGGAGTTGCCGATAGCGGCAAACTGCCCTGGCTACGCCTGTGTCACAAAATACATTTCGCCCGAGGAGCCAACGACAACGGCATGTGTATCACCCGTAGGACCGCCAGTGCCACTTAATGCATTTGGCGCAGTGGCAATCATATTGGATATGTCGGTGCCATTGCTAACAATGCTGACGGCACCGCTAAAGGCAGCGGCACTTGAGCTGGAGGCGGCAGTCAACTGATCGCTACTTATCATGCCACATGTATTCTCCACATGATGCTGCAGAGTGTCAATGTTATCGTAGAGTGTAAGGCATTCGCCGCACTTATAGAACGGCTCCACGCATTCCGGATGCTTGCGCTCAACGTGCCAACGAAGATTTGCCGAATTGGAGAAATTCTTGCGGCAATTGGCAACACCACAGCAAAAGGCGCGTTGCTGATGGGTTTGCCTATGCCTGTACAATATCGCCTTTGACTTGAACGTGCGATTACAAATGTTGCACAGCGGCGTATTCGTTTCGGCATCGTGCGTCTTCATATGCATGCGCAGCATGCCTGGTCCCTTGAAGCTCTTCAAACAGATCTCACACTGTGGCTGCTTCTTACAATTTGCACGAATCCAGTTGGTGTGCGAGTGCATGTGATTCTGCAATCCTTTGAACTGGCGAAACTCTGTGCTGCACAAGTGACAAATGTAACGCCCAGAGCCCAAAGGCGATGTATGCTGCTTGATGAATTCCGTTACCAGATTAGCATCTATCTCGTAATTATCATCAGCACCCGCTGCTGCAATCACTGAGGCAGTTTGCACCAATTGCCTTGAGTTTGCGGCTGCCAATTTGCTGCTTATTGTGGGCGGTGGACTGTGTTGCTGATGATTGCAAATCTGTTCCACCAAATTGGTATGCTGATTGCCACGACGCGGACGTTTCGCTGCGCTGGGAGTTGGACTGGGTGAGGTGTTGTTCACATGCAATGTGGATGCCACCAGTGTGTCCTGACTGAACTCAACTACAGCATTTTCCAGTGATATACTATGCAGCTCCACAGACTGATGCTGTTGCTGCTGCTGCTGTTCTTGCAGCTGCTGCTCTTGCAACTGCTGCTGCTGCTGTGCATCAACATCGATAAAGGCCTGCTCAATGTCGCTGGCGCTAACATCACCATCGCCTGGCTCCATAATTGCATACTGCAGCTCATCCGGCTCATCGGTTATATACTCGCAATCGTCTACTGTCGTCATAGCTTCCCCCTCGACATCCCCATCGGCATCTTCTAGCATATCGTCGTCATCCAATTGAATTTCCTCTATAATAAAATGATCTTCGTCATCATCTTCATGCTTGACACCGTCGTCAGCGTGTTGCAGCAGCTGCTCATCAAAATACTCGTCAGTTTCCTGTTCATGTTCAAGTTCATGCTCATGATCAAGCTCATGTTCATGCTCATGATCAAGCTCATGCTCCGGCTCTTGTGTGTCACTCTGCGTGAGATCCTCATCGATGAGCACTTGATGATGATGCTGTTGATGGTCTTTGAGAAAGTCCTGCTGTTGATCATCGTCGAGGACAATTGTTTCAAATGTGTGATCCTTGCTGTCCAGCTGTTCATACACCTCATCCAGCTCCTCATCATCCATTTCGCCATCATCTTCCAGCAGCTGTACATCGGCATCAATCAACGAGGCGCCGCTGCTTGTTGTTGTCGTGCACATCTCTGTTGTGCTGGTCATTGTTGTGCTCACCGGCGTCACCATGCTACGCTGTGGCACCAACTGCACCAGCTGCAACGTCTGTGTGCCATTAGGCTGTTGGACTATTTGCAACGTTTGACCGTTGGGCGCCTGCAGCAGTTGGGGCAAATATTGCGCCTGTGCTGTTGCATTTGTTGTCGTTGTTGTTGTTGTTTGCGGGCCCGTGCTAATGATTTGCGCCAATTGAGGTGCCACAATTTGTGTCGTTAGAAACTGACCATTGGGCAAAAGAATTTGCTGTTGTGTCGTTGTGGGCATTAGTTGAGCGGGTGCCGGCTGCAGTGTGGGCAGTTGAATTTGTTGTATCTGCTGCTGCTGCTGTTGCTGATGTTGTGTGAGCAATGTTGGATGCGGCGGCTGCGGCGGTGGCGCAGGTTCTGGCAACAACTGTGCCACCTCCAACTGTTTTTTGGATTGGCGCGAAGAGGAGCCCTTACGCAGCAGCGGCTTCAATTTACTTTTGGGCTGTAGTTGCTGCTGCTGTTGTTGCTGCGGCTGCTGCTGCTGTTGTTATTGAGGTAAATGACAAAATAAAGCTTAAAAATTGTAAGTTTTAAATTATAATATGTACATACCTTCTGTTGAGGCTGTTGTATCAGGAAAATGGGCGGTTGCTGCTGTTGTAACTGTTGCTGTAGCTGCTGTTGTTGCTGCAATATTTGTTGCTCCAACTTTTGTTGCTGCTCCTCGAGCTGTTGCTGCTGCTTGAGCTGCTTCTGTAAGAGCTTTTGCTGTTTGCGCTCTTGTGGTGTTAGCGACTCATCCTGCACGAGACGCACCGTCAGACTTTTGATATATTCGCGCAGCTCTTTGTCGCTGCGCTCGACGAGAGATTTGAAGGCATGATTTCGACTGACCGCATGGACGCACTGGACGCAGATTTTGTCTGGCCAACCCTCAGTGGGCTCGACGCGAACACTGGTACAGTCCATTAACATTTCGGGCACCTTCTCGCTAAACAGCGGACGCATTTCCCTGCGTTCTGAAATGCATAAGCGACAGATTTTGTCCAATTCCAGTACCTTCTTTCGGTCCATCATGCTGGAAGCTTAAAAGTATGTTTGTTTTTGTGTTTCTATTGAAGTTTTCTAAAATAAAATAAATATACAATTAAGACTTGTTGCTTTAAACCATACCAAAAGGCGCTAGTTTATGAGAAAGTACTGATAAGGGAACATTTAAAATTGGCGCTTATAAAATTCCGGCAGCACTGTCAGTTGCTTAATGCTCTGGCAACTCTCTGTCAGCGGCGCAAGAGAGATGGCTATACTGTGTAATGAAACGACGACGACGACAACTAGTTATACACAATTTGGCATCCTGGTATTGGTGCGAGCGAAAAATCATATTTTAACTACTTTCGCAGCAAAAACGAAACAATTTTATATTTTGAATTTGTAGCTTTAATTTAACATCAGCCATTGATTTCTCATACCCGTTGCGCTTTTAGTAAGGCTTTTAATGACGCGCTGGAGCATTTTAGACACTCACCCAAGCAATATTTATATAATTTATGTGGCCTCCCTTCGCCCAATGCACAACATTCGATATTAAATTTTTTTAAATATGGCCGCGTCACACAATTTGATTGCGAAAAATACAGTAATTCCACATTTTAAGCACTGAGCGCGAGTTTGTTTTGAAATGATGCGAAACAAAAACAAATGGGGCACCAGTTGGTTATTCTGGCAAGTAAATGAAATAACTAGACTTCGACCAGTGTCAAATTAATAAAAATTCGATGAATGAAATTTCTCGCGACCGCAGTAATGCTGTTTCTGCTTTTGTCTTCTTCTGTCGACTGCAGAATGCGCGAGGTAGCTGAAACGACGATTACCCACACACGCGCGTCACACATATATAGCTCTCTTTTTGTTTCGCCCCGTGTTCTGCTTGTGTGAGTGAGATATGCGTATGTGGCGCGGACATTTCGATGCTGCCAACTTGTTTATATTAAAAGATACTAAAATTTGGCAGAAAAAAACAAAGCGGCAATTAAAGTTTAAGGGTAAATTGAAAAGACACAACATTTACATTTGCTGCTTGCCTCAGTTATCTTATTGTGCTATTTGTTGTTTAAATTAATTGAAATCGAAATAAGTTTTCTTTTCTATGACCAACCTTATAAGCTAATAAACTTATACTCGGAAACGGCGCGAATGTATAAATTCTGTATAGGAAATCATAGGTTCAACAGAACAAAGAACTTGGAGCCAGTATTCAACATAAAAAATCAAAACAAGAATACCTTTCAAAAAAAACTTGTATCCCGAACACCTAAGAGTCATTCCATGTTTAAAATCGGTAGATAACTCCTGAAAAAATTTAAGAAACATTTATATTTTGGAACCGCTTTCGAGCTAAGCGAACAATGCTAGACTTTTGGTTTCTATAAAATCAGCTTTGGTTAAGTATAAATATGTATATAGTTTAAAAATAACATTTTTAAGTATATTTTTTGTTCAAAAGTTACTCAGAACTTAATTAAAATTCTTGCATCAAAATATGCTTTTATTTATGTTATCAACCAGCTGATCGAGTAAAATTGCAGATATATCCATGATAACAATTTGCTTATGCATATACAAAAAACTGATTTACTTCATGTATGCTAATTTCTAGGCATTTGCCTGTGTGTTGTTGGTATTGGCGAGCTCGTACTTTTGCCGCTCCTTGTTCTTTTTGTTGTAAACTCGCACAATGCCATACACAACGATGACCAGGACAATGGCAATCAAGAGACAACTGAGCACAAACCAGGGATAAAATGATGAGTTGCCGCCCTGCTGCTCCTCCGCCTCCCATTCGGTGAACTCCTTTGAACCATTTATACTCAGCCTGGCTGGTGCTGAAGCCATCTCACGGAACAGCGATGCCTTGGCTAGGTTATTTGACTCGGGCGCCTCAAAGACCGGTTCGGTACCGTCAATGCGGACAAATGCAAGTCGAGCTTTAGTTATTGGCTGCTTATAACGTAGAAGACCATGGCCATAATACTCGTAGATGTCGGCACTAAACTCACGATGCTGGTCAACCCACTGGCCGATTACCTGAACCTTTACCTCACTTTTGGCGTCCATTGTGCGTCCGTAGTACGCCTGCTCATGCACATCCAAGCCGCCTACACCAGCTTCATCTAGTTCGAGCACAGTACCGCGATGCTCTAGCAGCAGCGGCAGCTTCTCTAGCTGCTTTCCCTGGTCGTAAATGCTGCTTGTGTTCATGCGAATCTTCTCCACAAACGCATAGTTAATGCTGCCGTAAATTGGTTTACGCTGACCACTAGGATTTTTTAGAGTGCCGTTGCCAAGACGCATCTTGTAGCTATTGGTCACGTTGCGCCAGGGCATGTAGGTGACATTGCGAAGCTGATACATCAGCGGCTGCAGTTCCACGAGAACATTAATGTTATCGTCGATCCCATACTGAAAAAACCAACAAATTTAAATATGAACACTCTGGCTTCAACTGCATCAACTTACAAAGTTATCCTCGAAAATCATGACCACGCATGTAAACAGATTATCCAACACACCATTGACCAGATCCGTGTGTCTGAAGTGGCACAGCTCGGTCTTTTCACGTTCCACGTTAGTTGCTTTGGCTATGTAGCTAAGTCGCTCCTTCGGATTCAGTTCGGCGGCATAGTTCTGCAACATAATAGTATAGGGTATCCAGGCCAGCATTGAGTTGGCCTTTCCATTGCATAAATCCTGCTGGGCACCGCGTCCCTTCAGTTCGCCGTTCTGTAGCTTGAAGAAGTGATGAATGCTCCGCTTCATTGTCGTAGAGCCGTGATCTGCACACATGGTATCAACGAGGCTTTCCTGGGATTAGTCAAGTGAACTAATCAGTGGAAAATACTTGATTTGGCACTCGCATAAATAATATCATTATCTGACCTGTTCACACTATCTATATCAGAGCACACACACACACACACTTTCCTCGATTCCTGTCTTTCTTTATCTTTGCTAATTGAATTGGGAATATGGCATGCGAGCCACTTGATTTTTAGCGTTAAACGTGATTTATACTCTATTGCACTACTCATCATAATCTATATTGTTCATATAAGTCTAGGGCCTTGAATTTGTCATTTAAGGATTTTTGAAAAGCAACAGGTTTCCATTGATTGCCAAATGAACATCACCTTAACCTCAGCTGATTGATTGACTCTTTTTTAAGGTAAAACAATTGGATATGCATTTAGTAATTGTTAATAGATTAAACATAATTAATGCAAGTTTAATTAAAATGTTAATTTTGGATTTATAATTTTTTTATTATTGCTCTCGGATTCCAGCTTTAAACCATTAATAAAAGTTTAATAATAGCATAGACTTGTATAGTCTATGGTATTGAGATTGCATTAATGAATTCGTGAATTAAAAAATGCATTAACCGAGATGGTAAGTGTAGCCTAATGCACTGTCATTGTTTTATTTAAATGTTTTCAATAGCTTAACTTGACTGATTAGTTTGCAAAAACTAGCTTCAGAAATTTGCATTAATATTTAATGATTTAACTATTTGCATTTAATAAAAATATTACAAAACCACCGCAAATGTGCTTTTCTCTTTGCCTTTTGGCTTAAATGTAATGTGTGTAATTCCTGCTTGATTTGAGAAATTTAAAATGTACGTTAACTACGATAGCTGTAAATTTGCCTTAAGCTTAAAGTGCTTTAAAGTCTCTCTCTGATCAACCTACCTTCTCCTTGAATGTCAGCGTTGTGGCTGTTATGTGACACTTGATCTCCTTCTCATTGGGCATGACCACATGTCGACCTATATCATCAAGCAGCAATGGTTCCGTTTCTATGCAGAAATCCGAACGCTCCTCAAATGCCTGGCAGCACGTGGAAAGAAGCAGTCCTAGGGTTACGAGTTCTATTAATGTTGAAGTATACATTGTCTGGTTCTGAGTGGACGAGCTGTGATATTTTTTGCCGCTGATACGCGCGCCGTCGATGACAAATTGTAACTGAAATTCGCAATTTGAAACAGTCAGCTATTTTGGTGATCGTCGTCGCTGAATTAAACACATTCAACTTGACCGCAAAACCCGATAAACACCCAACTTAGCCGTATAACCATATTTATCTACTGCTGAAGGATAAACTCAAAAGATTCGATTGGAGACACACGGGCATAAGTTGAACGCTAGTAAAGCAAATAGCCAAACAACTGAATTGATTAATATTAAACGCCACATGCGCGTCATTTCCCAACTTGGTGTCCATACCCCGAGATAAGATAAAAACTAAACACTAAAACTGCGCAAACACTTTTCTCCGATTAGTATTCGATGTCTATTTCAGAATGGTTCCTAACATTTCATTCACAACAATGACGAAACTTCATTTTTCCAGGGCAACAGTGAAAAATAATGATCTACGTAAAACAATTAAAAGTTTAGTGTATATATGTACTCGTATATAGCATATATATAATATCTGTGTGATGTCAGTTGTAGATGACTTTGTGTTTTAAAATATAAATAACAAGCTGATGTTAGCCGGGTTGCCCGGGTTTTTCACCCTGTAAAAAGTAACTAACAAAGTTTTGAATCTTCGACCCTATGAAGTGTATATATTCTTACTGACCAAGTAAATATATACTTATATTATATTAATATATGGAGTCAGAAATGCCCCTTTCTGCCTGTTACCTATATTTTCACTGTTTTATTACCAATTTTTATTTTAAAATATTTGAAAATGAGTTAAAAACTGCATTTTTGAATTTTCAAAAAGCCATAATTTAAGCTGTAGGTAAATAATATTGCTATTTTTTAAATAAAACTTATTTCAGTGTATATTCTTTTAATAATAGAAAAGTATATTATTTTAATAAACTTTGTACAGTTTGAAATTGTTGAACAATTCTTTTAGTTTATGCATAACTTTCTTTTTAACAGGTCATTTTTAAATGTTTTTATATGTTTGTGACTTTACACATTCATGTTTTCTACAAACTTCAACATAAAATATAATTTAAGATAACAGCTTACAAAACTATGAATTATTAATTATAATATTCTGTAGAGAAGGTGGACAATTCTGAGCTCGTCATGCTGAAAAAAAGACGTAAGTGCACGAAAACAACGAGACGGGCACTGAGGAGTCGAGCGTTGAGCTAATGCATTGGGATATTTTAGGATTGTTGATTGATCTGGGCTAGGAGATTCATTCTGAGGGTATAGGAGAATATACAAGTCGTATGCGTACAGAGGCTATTGAATTTTCATTTCTATTACCATCGCTGGTCCCATCATCGCCATCAAAGTCTAAGTCATCGCCATTAGATATGATTTCAAGCTCATCATCATCATCATCATCATCCCCATCCATATCGCTATCGTTCTCGCTATCTGTGGAGGAATCAAGATCAATAAAGTTGCGATTACGATGGCTGCGTAACGGGAAACCCATGAAATTTGGACCAATTGCAAATGCTGTAAAATGGTAAAAATAATTTAATATTTATATAAGATTTATATTAGAATGTGCTTACCATTATCGGAGCCCGTATCTGAACCCGTGTCGGAGCCCTCCTCATTGGATTCGGGCACCTCCTCATCATCTTCCTGCAAGCATAGACATAATATTAAATTCAATATCATCCATCTGCCGCATGAGCGTTCTGAGATCGACGGCGGGCGCACCGGCACCGCCCAGTGTACGTGCTCGCCGTCGCACACCAACAATTGAGCTGTTGGGCGCATGCTGGCGAGCCAGATTGGAGTTGGCATGTGACGATGCCCTAAGCCGGCTCGGCCGACGGGCGCGTGCCGCGTTGCCGTCGTCAATACCACCAATACCAACGCCAACACCAATACCAACACCAATGCCATCTGCATCAGCATTAAGCAAAGCAAAATTTGGCGCTGGCGTATGGGGGCGTGCTGCCTCTTCGACGATGCGAATTAGCGCTGATTCACCGCTTGGTGGATTTAAGGGCGGTGACGATTCCTCGGACGCGCCGCTTCTTACGACAGCCTCATCGACGGTCAGATCCTTAACCGCACGCACCTCTTCCGAGCGCTCGCTCTTTTTGACTCCCACAGCATAGATCCTCACATACGTCTCCTGCTTCGATTCGTAGCCGCCGTGATTCTCCACAACGGCAATCAGGCTGCCATTTGCGCTTACGCTCAGATCGTTAATATTTCGCTTCACATCGATGGTGGCAATGCTTGAATAATCGTAAGCATCCAATACATTAAAGCTGGTATCGTAGGTGGTCGCATCATGGTCATCGTCCCTATCGGCGCCCATACTGGCTCCATATATCACATGCATGGGCGAAAAGGTACAATTGCGCTGATCCAGCGCCGGCACAGATTGCAACAGATGAAACGTGCGCAGATCCCACACTTCCGTGTTGGCTATGATCTAAATAGGACAATATAAAGGGTTTTGTCATATAATATCTGTATATATCTATTATACTGTGTATATTATGTATTATTTTACCTCCAGACAATTGGGATGAAACACGCCCGAAATGCACTGATTAAACTTGTCAAACTTATGAATCTCTTTGCCGGAACGCACATCCCAGAGCACGCCATCTGCAAGGAACATCAGAACAGCAAGAAACAATTAAAAGTCAAATTAACAAGTTTAATTAACCAAGTAACCTGACTCACCTGACAATAACAGCTCATCTGTGCGACAGAGAGTTGCCCGATTTTTTATGTACTGATTGGGTATGGTCGGCGTAAAGGTGGAGACTTTGGCACCCGTATTGATGTCATACAGGACTGCGCACTGCAAATGTAATAAGGAAAATTAGAAGCAATTTCGAGGTAGATTTAGAATACATCTTAAAAAATATAAAGCCAAAAAATAAGTTGCAAAGAAATTTAATTTAACTTACTTCGGCATGCGTGCCCAGTAATCGATCCTGCGAGGTCTGACTGAACTCGCAGTAGCCGACCTCATTCAGTCGCAGCTTGGAGCGAAACTCGTTGTCGGTAATTGACCACAAAATGGTGGTATGCAAGCGCCAAAAACTGGTGCTCAGCACAAGATCTCCGCCGCGATTTGCCTTTATCGCGTTCACGCCGTAAGTATGGCATATGGACGAAAATTGCTCAACGCCGTCGTTCATATTGAATACCTTGCTCTCACCCTGGCGTGTACCCACAATAATATAATTACCCACAACGTCACAGCATGTAAACTCAAGATCATCGTAGTCGGCCGAACGCAAGGTGCGCCAAGGTGCAAAGTGTGTGTGTACATGCCGCCGATCAAAGCGAGCGGTATTGAAGCCTGCCTGGGTGCGAAAGTGCCTGGAAGTCAGATTTTGATTGGAGCTGAGCAGACGGCTGGGGTGCGGATCGGGGCATTTGTGCGGCTCGTAAAGATCAAACTGCGGACAGGTGGTCACTGGATTGTTGCACAGCGAATGCTGATTTGTTAGATACTCGGTCACAATGCTGTTAAGTGTCACACGTTTGGGATGCAACGCTGGCGACACAGCCACGAGTTCTTCCGGAAGTCCCACAGCGCCCGTTTCCACGCCGGCCAAACTGATTTGCTTCTGTAGTGAACGAGTGACCACGGATGCGGAACGCTCCGTCTTGCGCAGCTTTATCGGAGTTTGTGCGCTGATATAGCTAAAATTAGGTACTCCTATTGCTCCAGATGCTCCTGCAACTTCTGTAGCTGATGAAGAGGTGGCATTGCCGCTGTTGCTGCAATGGGGCAATAAATCATCTGTTTGACTGCGAATCAGCTCAGTATTGGACATAATGGCCGCATTGACGTCCTGCATGCGACTACGCAGTCGACTGCGCGACATTGAACTGACACCGGCAAATCCCTTGTAATCAAATGGCGACTGATGAAAACTGCGGGTCGTCGGCGGGTTCTGCAGAGGTAGTCCCACCTCGCGCTGCAGCATCTGAGCAGTTTGGCCCAGGCCCTTGCTCTCAAGATGCTCATAGATGAGCTGATACAGCTGCTGTTCGTTATACTGAATACGCGTCTGGGCAATCACGTTCGCCTTGTGCATATTGGTCAGCGAGGGATCCAGGGGATTGTTAAGCTTCTTTGTCTTGCCTGAAACGCGCTCGAGCAGTTCTAAGGCGTACTTTTGAAAGATCAGATGTTCGGCACGTTTCTCTTGCAATATAGGATCACGCATAAGCGCTTGCAATTGGCCGCTGGCAAACAACGGCAGCTTTCCAACAATTTGACGCACACGATTTGATCGTGCGAGACCGGCCAATGCGCGACATGCCATGCCACGTATGCAGTCAGCATCCGTAATTGGTCCTTTGGTTTGCATGAGTGAGAGCAGCACTACAATACCATTGTTTGAGCACACAGACTCCCACACTTTCTCGATCAGCTCCTCGGCATATTTCTGATTCGCTTTGTTCTTGCGCGCCGAACTGGCAAAATTCATTAGACTGGTGCCGGTGTCTTTACGTATTATTGGCGAGCAGAGGCAATGACAGAGCACGGCCAAAGCGGATTTAATAACTTCGGCATCGGCTGTAACCTCACCGGCAGCAGCACCTAGCACCGCACAGAAACCAGACGTTGTTGTCTTGTCCAGCATTTGCAGTCGCTCGCTGAGCACCAGATGTACACGTGGTACGACACAGCATACACTGAATACGTCTAGAGCCGATCTTACTGTTTCCGAGCGGCCACTGTGTATCCAGTCGAAGCTTAAGGCAATGATACGCAACAGCATCGTAATGCCGCCTAGCTTTAGTAGCTGATTCACCGGCTCCCAGGTCGCACGCACCGATGTGTGCTCTTGTAGTGTACGGATCTGATCGTGCAGCTGATCGAATGTCAATTTGGCGGCTACGGTCGGCTGCTGGCTAAAGTAATGTGCTGACGACGAAGATGTTGCATAGTGTTGGCATAGAAAATTATTGTATTTGTAGAAGAAATGTGCCTCCATGTAGCGTTTCAATGCAACGCAAACATGTCGCACCATCTGACGGGAAGCGCCTTCCACATCCTCGTTAATATCTGAGGCGTTGTCGCTGTCATTATGACTGGGATCCAATATTTTAAGCACCGATATCTAAATAAATAATTAAAGAATATAATTAGCAGTATTCTCACTTGAAAACATAAAATATAATTTTAATATAATTTTCGGAAAAAAATAATAGAATACTATAAAATGCCTTAAAGCCAAAAAATTTGACCTTTCTCAAAGACTCGCATTTTATTTTTAGAATTTTACACCGCGACAGGCGCGAAAAGCCAGATATAAATTTATACCCGAGCTTTTTATATTGCATTCAATTGTGAATCTTACAGTATTCTATTATTTTTGTATTAAGTCAAGTAATACTTCAAATATTTAAAACTTACAACATTGTAAAGCTTGCGCAGACCATCCTGCGAGTCAAACTCGTCCAGTATAACCTTAAACTGAAAACTCAGGCAGAAAAACATGGTTGCATGACATTTGGAAGAGTCATGACACCGGCCCAGTATCCAAAGCGCATAACGCACCAGATTCGATATTATGGGTGTGGGCATGCTGCAAATACGCTCCATGGCATCCTCACAGTATGCTAAATAGTAAATAGCAATAGAGACGCCCGTGGTTGCAAGACTGGGCCGCGGCACATTTAGCAACAGCTGCAAAAGGAAATAATTACAAGCTGAAGCTGATAAAAATTTGGATTTAAACTCACCTCCAGGCCGCCGCGCGATATAAACTCTAATGCAAATTTTTTGTGGCAAAGTAGCGAGGCCAGATACTTAAGCACCTCGTAGGCTAGGCAAGTATCGCGTCTATCGAGCTCCTCTAGATGGCCAAAAATTAGGGACATGACATTATTTCCAAAGGCCATGCCCAGAAATTCCTGATACTCCCCAAGGCTGGTCAGGAAGCGCAATATGAGCATCTGGCTGGTATCTGCTGTGGGCGGATGCAATGGTATATACATGCGTTTGTAATAGCGCGACAATGGAAATGCATCTCGACTATTTTCAAATAGTATGGACATGTTGGAGGCACTGCCGCCGGTGCCATTGTGCTGTGGCGATTGTGGTGCCGAGGGTACATTACAAGGCATCCAGCTTAACATGCCCGGCGAGAAGCTGCTATCTGCCGAATTATTATGGGATGTACTCGGCTGTGTTTCGGCTGTAGAACCTTTACTCATGCGACTGCAGGCCAGCAACAAGTGCAAGCGATTTATCATTTTGGGCACCAGGCGCAAATTCTGATCACGGCAAGTGATTGCAATATCGCTGACCTCCATGGCGGCGGCCAGCAGACCGGTGGCATAACTTTGCAGAGGCTCAATACTGTCTTCTGCCCAGTTGTATAATCGATTTATAATGCCATCCTCCTCCGCCTGAAATACTGCCGTTGTCTCCAGACCAGGCATTACAACGAGTATCAGACGACAGGCAATGATATTAAGCTCCAGAGAGCTACGACTCACGTTCTGTCTATTAAAGTAGTTTTCCCTCAGATAATCGTTCAGCAGCTGCAAACACAAATAAATAGCTGAATAATTATATTTATAACTTACATAAAATAGTTTTAAGACTAAGGTAAAAGATAAACTTAGTTTAAATTCCGAAATGATCAGGAATCGTAACGATTAGCTAGTTTATATGTACACTTATATATAAATATGAATACTATTACTATACAATCAGCAAAGTACTTACCTTGCCCATGAACTGATCCTTGCGAAAAAGCAACCTTAGCAATAGGCCGTACTGGCAGCTGGGATCGGTGCGATAGGGATGTCTTAAGTCCAATGGATCCGGATCTTTACGCATGTACACATCTTTTTCCCGCTCAAATATCTCAGCAAGGCTACAAATTTTTGGGTTCGTTATTAATTATATATTTTCTCAATAAATTGGTTAAATTTACCTTCTAAGCGTGGGCACTGGATCGTAGCCACTTTGTGTTTGCTCTTGCTCCCATTTATCAATGATTTGGGTTAGTTCCTTTTTGGTGGCAGAACGCCTGTCTGCGGCAGGATCATCAGTAGCAGCATCGCCAGCTTCATCAGCAATGCTGTCATCTTCTGCAGCAGCCTCACCATCGCCATCACCTTCACCATCACCATCACCCACTGCCTCTACCTCCACCTCCGAATTATCTTCGCTTTGTGCATCCGGTTCCACTTCCAGTTCCACATTAGCGGCTTGATCTAAGGCATCTGAAATACTGTCGTCGCTCTGGTAGGCAGCTGCAAACACAATTTCATCCAATCCAGAGTTTGGTGCATCGGCATTTTCATCCTCTTCCTGCACAGCGGCATTCCCATTGTCGTCATTCTCATTCGACATTCTTAATGCGGCCCCACGAGGCAAGCGTTTCACACAAGCTCAATGTGGTGCGCGCCAAAGTTCTAAGTTAGTTTAGTTACGCACGCTGTAGTTTATTTTAAAGTTATATTTATTTCGATAAACTTGATAAATATACAACAAACTGCGTGCCGCTAAAATAAAAACCACGCGCTTCTCTTTCTTTTTGCAAACGAGGTAGTGTTACCGTGTGTTCTAGTGATGAGCGTTTTTTTTTAAATCGGTACCTTGCCAAATATCGCGGTAGCCAAACATCATTGTACTGTGGTCGGAAATAATGAAATTCTGTAATAAACTCTTTTTTGTGGAATTTTTATATTATTAATGAAGTCAGTCGACATTGCCAAAAATTCACCTCAACAGCACAGTTCCAAGTATTTTCCAACATTTACTTGCGTTGCTATAATTGTTATCATTGAATTAATCGCAATTTATGGTTTAAGGTCCGAGAAATTTGTGAAAAGAAATTTCATAAGAATCGGATAATAAAAATCGATGGTGTTTACAAAATATTTATATATAGAGAGTAGCATATTAAGGTTTTACTTCGGTAATTCAGGATTTCCAGTCACTGTGAATAGACATATTAGAAATATCAGCCGCCATAAGTAATAGGTGTTGTTAGATTGGTGTGTTTAACCGTTTTAAGGTTCATCAACATTCAATGGAAATAACTTAAAAACATATGTCGAAACTAGGTACTATTTTCTAATTTAATTAAATATACATATATCTGTATATATCTTGTTTCCTTATTGTTGTACCGCCCACCTCTAGTGAGCTCAAAATAAAGAGCCGATTAAACAATTGAACTAGTTAAAAGAACTAGCTTGTGCATTAACGATGTGGCAGCCCTGTCACAAAACGCCGCTTATATATGTACACACATGCATATATATGCCATTGATGCGTCGCGTCATTGTTTTGTTTTTGGCACATCAACATTAACTAACCGTTTTAATATTAAGGTAATAAATTATGGGTTTCTTGTTTATACTCAGTTGGATCTCGCTGGCTATACAGATCGTTTTCATTACGCTGTCCATAGGTAAGTCATTAGAAGATTTGGTTAAAGCAGATATTAAAGAACAGTCAACGTTTGCATATTTGCAGTGGCCGGACTTTACTATTTGGCTGAATTGGCGGAGGAGTACACAACGCCAGCACGAAAATTTATTCTATTTATGATAAGTCTTACGATATTCGTATACATCATGTTCATATTCTTTGAGGACTTCTCCTGGACGATGGTTTTGTGCGGTTTGGGAACGCAGGCTTTTCATCTCAGCATTATGACTAATTTTCCATTTATACGTTTGATGTCGGTGCCATTTATTGGCTCGTTGGCAATGCTGGTTGTCAATCATGTACTCGCATTTCAGTATTTCACTAGTGTTTACGTGCCATTCCCCCAGGTAAGTGTCAAGTGAATTGAACAACAACAGCAATTACAGCACGAGTTATTTTCCAGGTACTCGCTTACTTTACTGTTTGCATGTGGATGGTTCCCTTTGCGCTATTCGTTTCACTCAGCGCCAATGATAACGTACTGCCCACCACAATTAGCTCCAATGAACGACGATTGGGCAGCAGTAATCCGGACGTTGTCAGCAACTATTTTTCGCGGAACAAGAAACTGGGATTGCTGTCGCTATTCAATTATATAAAGGAGACGCTGCTGCCGGGGCGCAGCAAGAAATCGTTTTAGAAACTATAGACATAACAAATTGATTGGAGTAGTTCCTTGTTAAGGAAATGGAACCTTTAGTTATTTATTTTGTAATACATGCCTTTACGAATTATTTTAGAATTAACATGAACATTTGATATCCAATTGACTATTATCTATTCTGTGCCTTGACGGTGCCATCAGCCATTCCGAAGTAACATTTGGTTGCCATGTTAACAAACAGACCAGTCTCCATGACGCCCGGTATCATGGAAATGGCACGATTCACTTCTTCCCAATTGTATTCACGTTTGGCCAAAAATTTCCAGTCCAAGAGAAAGTTGCCATTGTCGGTGATAATTGGACCCGCTTTTCTAACGGCTATGCGAAGAGCAGCTTCACCACCAAATAGCGCCTCAACTTGGAGCTTGACTGGCACATGGGCCATGGGTGCCACCTCAATGGGTATACCCTTGCACCATTGCTCTCCCAGGCGCATTGATTTTTTTGTGTAATCTGCAATGATTATTAGGTTTTTCGCACAAGCAGCAACAATCTTTTCCTGCAAGAGACAACCGCCACCGCCTTTAATGGCCACCATGTGGCTGTCGACCTCGTCAGCCCCATCAATGCAAACATCCAGCTTGGGATAGCAATCCAAATCGCCCAAATTTAGTTTATGATCCAAAATAAGACGACGTGCTTGATATGATGAAGGCACACAAATCATGTTCGCCAAAGCACCCTCCTTCCAGACGCGTTCTGCTATGCGCTCTACGGCATACACTATAGTCGAGCCGCTGCCAATGCCCACCACCTTTGTCTCCTCGGTGATCCACTGGTCAACGGCAGCGCGTGCTGCCAGTTTCTTGGATGCGTCCAAAGCAATTTGATCTCCCATTTTGCACAATGTGCTTAGAAACGTTGATGCTTCTGATTTAAAAGCTGTTTTACTTCCAACTAAGAATATTTGCGGCAATTGCGGTTGGAGGAAACCTCGGCACTGCAACAATGGCTTCAACATGTGCTTCTCAACTTCAATGTCACCCGGCGTAAGCTTGACAGTCAAGTTCTAATTCAAATGACACCAGCTGAAAGTTTGTTCTGAAGATTTTGATTTTATTTGTATAAAAGATTGCTTTTTGTTTAGAAATAAATTGTGTTAAAATGTGTGTTCTGAAATCAATTTGACATTTTTTAATAATTAATTGTACACACAGCTGGGGTGTGATATTACATCTGTAATGACGTTAAAGTGAATATATTAATTGTATTTCTTGTGAAATGTTTTTTTATGAATACAATCATAAAAATACTTTTATACTTTAAAATATTTTTGCAACCCTTAAACATACCGGCATTAAAAAAATAAAAATATTTTAAATGAATATCTTAGTTTAAGCAATAATATTGAATTGTTAATGAGTTTTGTTCATTTTCAGCTAGTGCTAGTTGACCATAAAGTTAGAGTTGAAAGATTATAGCCGATACTATCGACTGCCGCTGCCTAAAGTATCGAATGAAATCAACTCTGGTAAACGCGCCAATTTGAAATTCAAAGCAGACACGCACCGAGCTAAAGTACTGTTTTAAAAACATTCAAGTATTCAACATTTAAAGCAAGACGATAATGCATTGAATGCTTAATACATAAAACAAAACATTTTCCATAACTCAAAGGCGAAACTTTATTATTATTGATAAAGGTTAATACGAAAGTAAATTATTTATTACATTTTAATGCATTATTAAAATTAAAATAATGTGATATTACAGCTTTTTATATAGTGTGCCTAAGACAGTGGCTGCATTAGTTTCTGTGATAAATCAAATGTTATGATCTTTGGGGCAAAGAATCCACCAAATCCGCTACGTCCCTTGTGATAGATGCCCAGGCCGGACAGAGGCACGGCGGGATTAGGAACAACGTCCTGTACATCAATATAAGGTACGGTGTTCTGGGCGGCATCCATGTCGGCGCTTGAGCTTACAAAGTCCATAAACTGATTGTTCTTTGACAATGGTACTGAATAAAGCTTCGTATCTGTCGGTACGTCCGGGTCCTTTAGCACCAGCTTCTCTCTTGGTTTCTCATTATTATTAGCTAACCAAAAACTATTATTCTCCGGATTCAGCAGGCGACCTGTAGTAAAGTTAAACGTACTAAAGCGCACCTCCAAGTTAATATGCTTGTCAAGAACACGGAAGCGTGCCCCAGTAACCACCAGAGAGTCATTTTCAGCAGTTATCTCGTCCAAATCCATTGAACGACTGTCATAGGTGAGCTTATGATAATCGTAGTGATTGCGTATGTCTACGTGACTGACATCAAAAGACTCCAAAGGTATCCATTCCAGAGATGACTGGTTGACCAAGCCACCTGGTAGAAGTTCACCTTGCTGCAGCTGCAAATGAAATACGCGCTGATCTTTTACAAAACGCGCGCCGGTCACAATCATATTTTGCTTAAAGTCGGATAATGTGTCACGTAAATTAAAGTAGCGATCAGATGGCAAATCATCCTCATCACACAGACAGAAACAATAGTCGCAGCGCCAGAAGACATAACGTGACCAGGATTCCACTCGATCGAGAGTGGACAAACACAATTTGTCATGCCTGCCTCCATCTGCGCCAAGCACACGATTGTTGTCGTAATGAATGTAATTATAGCGACGGCTACTGTTGGCCATATTGGGCTGACAAATGTGCATGTCCGAGTCGATAAAGCGACAGCTATGCACGCGGCCAGTGCATTTAGGCTGATGGTTACAGAACTCGTTTGCCAAGCAGCCCTCGGTGCGCACGTTCTGGTAATCTTCACAAGTTTGATAGCAGCTTGACTCTGTATTTAGATTAATCTCGTTCTCCACGAAGCCCAGCAATAGGCGCGTCACCATATCGTAAGTTTTACCCTCAACATGCTCTTTCGGTTTAGGATCACAGCGCCAATAAACGCGTCCAGTGTGCTTCATGACCTCGCGCAGCAGCTGCTGGGAGTGCAACATGCGTCGCTGGTAGTTCTCACGCATTTGTGCTCGCTCCTGCGTAAAATTACCCTTTCCAGAACTGCGTAGTGCCATCCACGAGAACTCCATCATGATGTAGGCCTTTATTTCTGTCAGTGCCGCCGTAGTGTACAGATCATAGGCAAACTGCTGAGGTGATCGTCCTGTGGCACAAAGCTGGTCAATGTTTTCATTATAGTTTGCCACCAGCTGAGTAAAAAGCGGTGTGACATTGTTACTAGCGTTCTCTGGTTCACCGAAAAACTCATCGTGCAGTAGCTCCAGCAGATAGATTAGCGAGCTGGGTCCAGGTTTTACACACCATTCGGCATAGGCGAGTAATGTGTATGGCTCCGGTATGTTCTTGTCCTTTCGATAAGGATTCATCAGATCATAGCGCGTTGTAATCATTTTGGTCATATCGCTAACGACGATCATTTTATGTGCCTGCAAAGATTCTGCGAGAAACTCACGCTTCAGAGTCTCAATGGTTAGTGTAAAGTATTCAGCCTGAAGCTCTTCCGTATGCCGAATCTGATTATTAAGCATGTCCATGCGATCCATTATCTCACGTTGTTTGTCTTTCAGTATGGGCAGCTCGTTGCCGCTTAAATCCCCAACAATGTTCCAGGCTTCCAGTACGCTCGTAGTTACAGTGTGGATTAGTTTAATTATATCGATCGTTTCCTCAATAATACCAGCTGCTGTAGCTGGATTAAATGAAGTCATCCAAAATAGTAACACCATCAGCAACTCCCTTGTACCGAACTTGAGACGCATTGCAAATCTTTAAATTTCCTTTGTGCTGAAAAAAACAAACAGTATTTATGTAGTGATATTAAATCTTTTATGCAACTTCAGCAATTTCAATTTTCAATTTCTTCTGTAGACGCAAACAAAAGAAAGACTTCGTATTAAATGTACGAAGGAAAAGAAAAAACAAAATGATCTCTGGCAATGTCAAACGCACTTCGATAAAGATGATCACATTACTTACTTGAATTTGAGTCTTGGGATTAGAAGTCCGAAGCGACTTCAATAAATATTTATTTTATTGTGTTTGGCGTAGCAGACGTCGTCCGATCCGTTAGGCTGCTTTTCTGGAAGTGACGCCGGCAATTGCCGATGCCATTTTACAAACATGTGTTTGTATCTACATATGTATGCATACATATGTATGTAAACGAATTATCTACACTAAAAGAAAATAAAGCTAAAATTAAATGCATATTAAGCGTATGAAATTTAAAATTTAACTGTTACTAATAAAATTTAAGTAATTTATAAAAATTCAATACATTCACAATATTTCTTTATTAAAATTTCTTTGCTATAATTGCTCTGCCGGTTTGGAGTGCATTCGTTTGTTAAAATTAAATACAAATCTTTTTTTAAGTGTACATAAAAGTGCACTGATTATTAGAGATGGACTTTTCACTGGCACTGAACAGCAAATATCCTACAAAACATGACCACAATCGATACGTGTATATATGTATGTATATTGTGTACCGGTATACATACATATGTATAAGTGTATCATTATTGCAGTATGCTAAATTTGCATAGGAATTTAACAAATATTTAAAGTATAGATAATATTAAACAGGGAAAAATAACAAATCCGATCTATGTATATGCTGCGAATTTCTGGAGGTATTACATAAATATCAAATAATGTTTGCAACGCGATCATCTCCCAATCGCTGTACATATGTTTGTAAATACATACACGACAGAGTTGTTATGAATTTAGTTCATTGAATATGGGAGAATGTGAATACATTTTATGTACATAATAATGTATGTATGTTTGTACATATTTATATGTATACTATTGTGAACCTAAATGACTTAAAATAAAAATTCTTGCTAAGCAAATGCCTTTTGACGGAAATGCGGCAAAGTGCAGAATCAAGCGCCATAATATTCCTGGATGCAATCGGGACAATGTAGTGCATACAATTTTTACACCCACAACTAAAACACCAGGAACCACAACACAAAAGTCGTTTAAAGTTAAACGCTTGCCATGATAATGATAAGAAATGGCTGCAAAACCATTAAAAGCATTCCGTCTCTACTGAGGGCGAGAGAACGACGTGCTGCAGCTGACCAAAGAAATAAAAAGGGGATTCCCCCAGTAAGGCCGACCGCTTCTGGTTTCAGCTGTTGGAATATTCCGCTCAGACGGAAGTGCTTGGATTATTTCAGAATAGTATTTGAAGAAATTTAATACTTTTAGTGCACAAAGCGAAAATTGTTGAATGGAATTGCGATAAAGCTGAAAAGCAAAGCACAATCACAAAGGTGATTGCAATTTTTGCCTTGCAAAATGGAACACAAGCTGAATGCAATGCCAAAGTAAAGAGACTGGCAAAAAATTGTAATAGGTAAGGAAATGCCAAAAGATTTGTGTTAATGGATTTCACTTTTAAAGAAATGAATTACAGGTACATCACAATATTACAAAAATCCATTTTGCATGATTGTACAAATTCATCTGTGTTTACATACCAGATGTATGTGTACATACATGCATACATACATATGCAAGTTATTTTTGCATTTATCTGACTACGCACAGTGTTTCAATATTGTTTTACTTTGGGCAAATTCTGAAACTAGTTAAACGCTCACTTTTTTGTTTTGTTAGATCAAAATTAAATATATATGTCATATACCAGAATTAGTCAGGATTAACATATTGTGTTATGAACCTTAATAATTAGGAGCAATCAAGCTTATTTTATTATATTTCGTTCTTAATTCATATTTTATACAAAAACAGAACAGTGGTTCTCGATAAATACTCTGAAAATATGAAAAGAAGTTCCAATTTTACCATAATTAGAAATAAAATATATTACTTCACTGAAAGGTTATACAAACTGTGGCATTTTCTAGGCATTGTGCCTATAATTTCCAAACGGTCTTAGCAGTCAGTATATAAGGCAGAGAGGTTTCTGTACATTTAATTTTTTTTTTTTAAGAATCCTTTATAAGGGAATATTTTAATTGAGTTTTTGTTTTAAAATCGAGTAATTGCAAAAGTCAAATTCTTATTAATAGGCGCACTTTTTTTTCATTAATAACAACTAACTATTTTTAAATGAGACGGAATAGTCAAAAAACAAATTGTAAAATAAATGTTCATAATATTTTGCTTAAATATCAACCTTAAATGGCTGAACATATATAATATATATGTATATATAGTGCAACTGTAACATATAGAATGGCTTTATTGTGTTTGCATCGGATCCTATCAATTGAATATGAAACTATGCAAATTCGTTATTTTTGGTGTGCCGCAAGTTAAATACGCTGACTTAAGCAAATAAACATGATTATTGTTTAGTGTATACGTATATTGATTGAGTAAATGTGTGATATATGGATGAAGACGCCTTAGTGAATGCTTAACACATGTCGTAATCAAACTGAAGTGATATGCACCCTTTAGCGAGTTTATGACAACAGTTGCCAATGCAAATAGCAATTAATTGAAACAAAAGCCCTGCACGCAAATACACACATATGGGCGGCATACAAAAAAAAAACTTCAAATGCAAATTGTTAATTAAAGGAATGCATTGTTAAATGTGTCCCTTGTGGTCCAAACTCCAACACCTGCATGGGTCTCTATTCCCAGATCCAGTTCACAGACGAACGCTCAATTACCCATACAAACTTTGTATAAAAACTGCAAAGGGGCAGCAATTGCAAATGGACCCGCGACCCAGATACGATGCCATCTGATGGCGTTTTTCCATTATAGCGCCTAAATAGAAGCGTGATATAAGGGAGGCACGTTACGGCCCAGTTTTTTGTGCGCCATCGAATGAGAATTATGATGGCATCTCGCCGTGGCGGTGGCTGATGATGACAATGTCAGCTTGGTGGCTTTGACTCTGCACTGAACGACTTTTCCAAAGGGAACAATTTATAATTTGATTAGCACATCGCTGACTGCACTCTGAAAAGAGCAGCAACTGCTCCAGAGACCAAATGGAGGCGTTCAAAAGTTAACGGAAGTGCATCTGAGTGCATTGAGGCTACGAATGGCAGAGTCCTTTCTAAGCCTTATCTCATCTACATGCCTATTGAACATGCAAATGGTGGGGGAATCACACTCCGTTAACTCCTTGCCAGCCAGCGCAGACAATGACAAATGATGATGAAGAGAAGCCACTGCAAAATAAAAAAATATAAAGGGAAAAACGGAAAGGATACTGCGCCTACCATCCGACTGAAGCTTATCTTTAGCTTTCAATTAATAACACAAGTGGCGTTTTTATTGGATTTAACCACAGCATAAAAACAAAGGGCCATGATAATCAGTTTGCATTTGTTGTTTCAAAAACAAAGCAAATTTTCAAACTGCATGACAAAAAAGACAAACAAGGCGCCTACACTCAACGGATTTTTACCACAAGAAACGCCTCCATTGAAATTTCCCATTCATTCATTAAACAATAAACAGAAAATGGCTCAAAGGGGCGTGGCATCTTCGGGCCGGCGAAATAGATTAATGGCCACAAACAAAGCTGACAAAATCAATTTATTATGTTGCAGACAGTTGACCGCATCAAATAAATATTTTGCCTTTAAGAAATGCAAAAGTTAATATTTAAATGACTTTTATTCATGCACACATTTAGCTAATTAAATAGACAACATTTTTGCAGCCCAGCTGTAATCTTATACAAAAGTTCTACCACAAAAATGTTGTCCCTTAACTAACTAAGAATTTAGTTAATCTGGTCAATTAATGTTTAGCCGCCAACAAGTCTAGCCGCGTGCATCTCGATCTACAGGTGTTTCTTTTTATGGTCATTTTAAGTCTTTTGAATTCGGCCTGCTCCTGCAGAAATTCCTGCTCAAAGAGCTCCCTCATACACTTTCGACGTCTTTGGATCATCAGCGCCTGTGCCGTCTTCAGTTCAAAGCTTATGGGTTTCAGAAGCCAGTTGACAATGGATTTGCCGCTGGTGATCGTTGTAAAGTCGCATCTATCAGCCAAGGTAAGTCTACGAGAAGTATATAATGTAAATAACTATTAAATCACTGTATATATATAGCGTTTACATACAAATTAGACGACATTTTAACAACAAAAATAACTATGAACTGTTGAATAAATAGTAAGAAAATATCACAAAATTAATAATAATGTGAAAACAATAATTTTATCAAGCTCATTGACACTTAACAGAAATTTCAAAACCAACTACTATTGTATATTAAAATATAATTAAATGTTTATGTTTTTCTTCTACACTAAAAAAAAATAAATTTTTTTAAGTATAGAAACACTTTCGATAAAAAAAATAAAATAAAATTCTACAAACAGAGTATAAATCTCTACAAAGAAGTGAAAATTTCCACAGTACGAATATATTTTCTATGATATGAATAAACGAAAAAAATTATGGGTTTATAATCGGAAGTATGGATTTTCTACAATATGAAATCCAGGTGTTCTATGAAATTAATATAAAATTCATTAACCTGCAGAAAATTTTCTATGCTCAATATAAATTTTTACAAAATATGTTGACTTATTTCTTTAACCAAAGTAAAGTAATTTTTTTATTCAAATTTAAAAAAATAACGGATTTCTTTTATTATGGACATAAAATTATAGATTTTTTCCATGTTTGGTAGAATAAGTTTCCTCGAGAAATCGAAATAAATTCGATCATGACAGAATATTTCAACATTTAAACAACATTTTCTTCACATTGTGGTAATTAAATCTACAGGGCATAAAAAAATTTCTATGGCGCTATTTCTATCCTGTTTTTCCAACCACTGACGTCAGTTTTCCACAATTGGATGTCCCATTTTTTTTGAGTGTAGTCTTTACCAAAGATTTATTACATATTTGGTGTTTTTTTAATATCTATGTTGAGGAACGCAGTCAGTTCAAATATTAACGGCCGGCTGCGCATTTTGAATAGCAACGATCGTTTCATTTTCATTTCGTTTCTTGCCGCACATTCGCCGCAAACACACACATACAAGAGTACATGCATGATGCAATATTGAGCATTATGATGAAATTCAAATTTACATATAGTCATCTCGTTTTCGCGCAGACAACTTTGTATATTGCATCAGCGCATTTTTGGGTTTTCAGTTTTTATCAAGACATCGGATTGTATGGACGCGTCGTGGCGGTCACATAAATTTAAAGAGAATAAAGAATTATATCCTATGAGTTGTGAAATATTACAAACGAAGGTGTTTTATTTCTAACCAATCTATAATCCTGATTTCTTTAAAATGGTATTAATATTTTGGAGTTTCCGACTGAGCGATGAGTCAAGAATTAGATTTGCAGCAAAATTTCTTTTAGTAAAATATCATCACTCTGTTTGAAATTTATAAGAATTCAATATTGTTCGTCAAAGTTTGATTCAATCACATTTAGTTACTACATATTTTTTTTATGAATAAATCTTTAATTATTTATACAATTTCCGGAAATATTTTAGTAAATGTTTGATATATTTAAGCTAGCCATTTAATTTGTGCAAATGTATTTAATCTTTATTCGTTTTAATTCACTGAATATTTGGCAAAGTTTTGATAAATTATCAAAATATCACTTTGTTATTCCAATGACATAATTTGTCTAAGCTTTAGTCTGCTTAATTACTTGGTTGGGGTAACAGTTGGTGTCAATGTCAAACCCAGTTAAATACTCATGTTAAATTGCGTTAATTAACAACATGGAAATTTGCCATTGATTTGGTAATGAGGTGGCGACATAAGGACAACCACATGAGTGATATGGCCGGAAGGAAACCCGTTGATGTGGAGTAGAATTCGCACTTAACTGTGTTTTGTCACAACACGGAAGGTCAGCAAAATGTGCCAGTAGGTTTTCGAATCACCGATAAACAATCAAGGTTTTAGAAAAGGAAATGAAGACATGGGAATTGTTGGTCCATTTCCGGTAACAAGCGCTTCATTTTAATCAAATGTCAGAAGTTGGCTTTTAAGTGCAAACACTCGTAGTACAATTAAGTTTATTGGAATCTTGGCTCAGTTAAAGTGAAATTAAGTAACTGAAGTTCTAAGAAATCACTAAGAGATTTCATTAGTTCATTACAGCGAAGTTGGCTAAAAGGACTCGTTGACTAGCTAAGCAACTTCTTCTATAATCCGCCCAAGAACAGCAAAGGCAAGGAATTGCACTGCAACTCAAATTGGTAAACAACGTAAAGCCAACACAAATCGTTGTTTGGCAATTGCTGCACACAAAAGTCATGTGCGAGGGGGAACGCTCAGGTGTGTAATTGCAATGCGAATTGGTCAAGTGTAACAATGTAAAGACGCCATTCCTAGGACAGCGACAACGACAGCGACATCGACATCGACAGCACTAAAAAAACACATACACAATACTGCAGCTGACCTGGTTGACACCTAGACAGGAGCACAACGCGAACGATGGAATCAATTGGATCCATGAACTTATGTAGCCAACAACTGGAACTTTGTTGCCGGCCGGTCGAATAAGAAACTCAAATTGCAAATTGCATTGAAGTGTCACGTGCATGGACACATTTTTGGGGCTGTTGCCAGATCCAATGCCGCTGCCGTTGCCTTTGCCTTTGGTACCAGTAATGTCGTGACATTTGGACGCGCTTGGCCTCACATGAACTAAGGTTATTGCAATCGCCGCCAAGGCAATCAATGCCAGAGACATGAACTCCCAAAGTGCATGTGTTATAGTCTAACAAAACTCACAGATACACACACACACACTGGAACACACAACACATGCACCTGCGTCATGATGCACTTTTCGCTGCTCCTTTCCGGGGCGGCAACCATTCATTATGTTGACCACGCTGTCACATTTGCTACGTGACATTTTGCTAACTGCCCGAAAAGAGAGATCCAAGCCATTGACAACTGCAAACGCAAACGCAAACGCAAAACCCCACCCGCCCAACTATACACACAACCCAAACAAATACGACAACCTTATGGAGCTGCTAACTATCTAGAGCTGAAACGAAATTCTATCACTGTAATAGATACATACGTGATTTGTCTATTTGGTTTCTTTTTTTTGGAAGGGAATATACACTCAAATTATTGAGAATGGGATGGGGTAAGTCTAAGCAGAATGTTTTCTTCCGAGTTTTGTTTAATATAAACAATTTGTTTTAGTTATCTTGTCTTTTTTATAATTTTTGGTTTTATAACTTTGCGGAATGTCGGGATCTTTGATATTCGGAATACCATCGATAGTTTTGAAGAGTTGTCTCAATCTTTTTCTTTCGAAGAACTTTTGGGTATGTCAAACTCATTTATAATGCTTAAGTCATATTACCTTAATAATGCTAATTCTTTCTTCTACTTTTACAGAAGATAAATCAATAATAATCTGGATCGGAGCTGCTAACTATCTAGAGCTGAAACAAAATTCTATCACTGTAATAGATACATACGTGATTTGTCTATTTTTTTTTTTTTTTTTTTGGAAGGGAACATACACTGAAATTACACACTTGAACTTGAGAATGGGATAGGGTAAGTCTGACCAATCCGAACTCCGTTTATTATGAACAATTTGTTTTAGTTATCTTGTCTTTTTTATAATTTTTGGTTTTATAACTTTGCGGAATGTCGGTATCGTTGATATTCGAAATGGCATCGATAGTTTTGAAGAGTTGTCCCAATCTTTTTCTCGAAGATTATTTGGGTATGTCAAACTCATATATAATGCTTAAATCATATTACCATAATAATGGTAATTCTTTCTTCTACTTTTAAAGAAGATAAATGAAGAATCTTGGTCGGAAATTCCCTTATACATTTTTGAAAGTATGTAATAAAATTTAAGCCTGGGATTTGGGTTTATCAAGAACGTTTTAAACCCAAATGGATTGCAATTTTCCAATTAAATCTATAATATACCTGTTCCGAATTCCACTTTCTAATCAATTCTGTTTAAATGTGTTTGATATACTTTTTGATATACAGAGTAAAATTTTAGCCTAATTTTATTGCATTTTTTTTTTAATTTCAACATTATATCATTCCATTTGTATTACACATCTAGATTTACAAGATTTATAAAGAATTTTTATATATGTATTTAATATATCATACATTTCCCTTTATTCAATTGCAAGGAATACTGGGAAATATATTTTTATTTTTAATACTAACTTGATTTGCATATGGCTAGACTTTTTTAAATTTTTACTTAAAAGTGATTTCTTACGCATCTCCAGGGACTCCATTAATGGGGAAATGCTCGTAATGTGCGTTTTGGGAACGTGAGCTTCACTTGAATTGGCTTTGGCTTTGGCTTTGTCGGGCGCTAATCGGAGGCCTCCTCTCAAATGATGCCACTGCAGACATCGTTTGAGCTGATCCATTGTGAAGCGACTGTGGTTTTTGCTGCTGGTTCTTGATTTGAAAACTGGGAAAACTAGCAGTTGGCTACCATATCGTGTGGGAGACTGACACTCAGCAAATCCATGTGAAATATGTAAGTATCCTTATGGGAGATTCGGTCAATTGCATTGCCATTACAATATACAAAGTTATGGCAACGCTTCTCTTGGGGGATTTCGAATCCTTAACTGCATTGCGGACCAGTTCAAGTTGGTTAGTTGGCTTTTGAGCTGCTGTGGATTTGTATTGAGATTGCAGCAGAGTCAGCTTCAAATTACAAGTAAATAAAGCGCCCAACAACACCACCCACTCATCTCCTGCAACATGGCCAGAGTTGAGTTATGAACGTGCTGGGAAAACAGGAAGTGCAACGAATTCAAGCCAAAGGCAACAAATCCAGGACCAATGCTGGGGAAGGTAAAGTAAATGTGCAAACATTTATTTATGTGCCAGCCATGGAGCACTTTAAAGCACTTCAATTGCCCTGATTCATACAACAGCTGGAAGTGCGAGGAGCAACCAAACCTGAGAGCAAAATGCGCTTCGTAACCCAAACAAATGCTGTTCAAGTGGACGTTGGACAACGCTTACAAATGACACTAGACGAGGCGAGGCTCTACAGATGCCAGTTTGAATGTGCGTCTGGCTGTCGGTCTGGATGTCTAGATGTCCGGCTGTCTGTCTGTCTGTCTGTCAGGTAGTTTTACCAATTCAAATTTCAAATTTGTCGGGAATTTACAATTGCATTTTTGGCCTGCCCAAAGCCCGTTAGAGATATTGGGGGCCAACCCACCGGCACATGGCCCATATGGCGAATCCTGTCACCTACCAGCTGCTCCTGTTGCCCACACATTTCACAGTAATCGAAAATGGAATTAAATGTTTTGCAAACACTTGAACGCATTTGCCTTAGCCCCGATTCCGTAAGGATATAAATTAAATTTTATTGCCAACTTTGGTCTATGTTTGCGCTGTAAATTGTGATGGATACCCGCCATTTGGCTGGTATAGTTTTAACTCACTACAATAATTTCAAATAAATATGTACATACTATGAAGTGGGAATAGTAAATACCAACATACCATAGCCACACTAAGAAAAACGAAATTTTTTTAAATATAGAAACACTTTCGATAAAAAAAATAAAATAAAATTCTACAAACAGAGTATAAATCTCTACAAAGAAGTGAAAATTTCCACAGTACGAATATATTTTCTATGATATGAATAAACGAAAAAAATTATGGGTTTATAATCGGAAGTATGAATTTTCTACAATATGAAATCCGGGTGTTCTATGAAATGAATATAAAATTCATTAACCTGCAGAAAATTTTCTATGCTCAATATAAATTTTTACAAAATATGTTGACTTATTTCTTTAACCAAAGTAAAGTAATTTTTTTATTCAAATTTAAAAAAATAACGGATTTTTTTTATTATGGACATAAAATTATAGATTTTTTCCATGTTTGGTAGAATAAGTTTCCTCAAGTTATCGAAATTTATTCGATCATTACAGAAAATTTTACAAAATTTTTAAATTAAATCTACAGGGCATAAAAAAATTTCTATGGCGCTATTTCTATCCTGTTTTTCCAACCACTGACGTCAGTTTTCAACAATTGGATGTACACTTTTTTTTGAGTGCACATATTTCTCACATCAAGTTGAATTTAATTTAATTTAATTATTATTCATTACACAAGTAAGCTAAAATGTGAAAGAACAACATTAGAGCGAATTATATTACTCAAGTTAACTAAATAACAAGAACTAAGAATGTATTTTTAAAATTTCATTACAATTAATGTTGACTAGCAAAAACTATAATAAAAGCGCATAAATTGTAAAATATTTTGAAATATTTTTAAGAGAAATATTGTTACCAAAGCTCAAAACCATTTACCAGTAAAAGCATCATTATTTGCGAACCACTGACTGGCAGTGACATTTCAGTTATAATGAGCTGTTGAAAGTTTTTCATTTTTCGCTGTAGCTTTAATTAATTAACAAAAAAAAAAAAAACTCCAAAAAAAATGAAAAATGCAACTAAGAAGACACATGAGCTCAAGTCGGGACACATTTGAAATGGCTGCTGAATGTTGCAAGTAACAAGAGCAAATAAAAGGTTGCCACTAAGTAGTGTTTCCTTTTTGCAAACGTTGTCCATTTCGTCCTGGTCCTGGTCCTCCGATGGGGGCACGAGTTTGCTGCAGTTGGCGTTAAAAAAGCGGAAAATCGCAGCACATTTTTGCTTTTTAATTAAGCCCTCCATTTTTTATGTGCCTTTCGAAAGCGACACGGCGTGATTCCGTGCGAGAAGTGTGAGAATAGTTTATTTTTCACCAGAGCCCCGAGCAAAGCAAAGCCAAGAGTGCAGAATGGCTAAATAAAGTGCGTGCCAAAGGGCTAAGGAGGGGAATTGCAACTGTTAACTCAGGCCTTGTTTGGCCAAAATGAGACTGTGTGTGTAGACAGGTTTGAATGTATGTGAAATCAGAGTATTATTGTAGGGTAAGAAAACGACATGACTACCAAGTAGAATTCATTTGAGAACAAAAATAATTACAATGTACTTGCAAAGAATACATAATCTAAGTTTTAGAAATGTTTGCCAGTGTATTACATGAGATATTGGGAAAAATTATACAATTTCTGATTTCATAATAATTTACCTGTTCTCTATTATTGGTTATTATACCCTGTATCTTTTAAAGTTAGTAAAAGAGTTTAATAAATCAGTGCCAATGTATGTAACAGCCCTGTCCATTTGTCTACCTGTCCGGCTGGCTAGTCCGTCCGTCTGTATAAAAGAACAAGTAGTTACAGGATTTGTTTATCCTAAAAAAATAGGAGATAAATAATGTATATATTTCTTATACATTTTTATATTTCTTATAGATAAATCAGTGCCCCGATTGGCGCCTGCATATAAAGTAAAGACACCAATAATAATTATTTAAAAAAATATTATTTCCCCAATCTCTAAGTGCTATAGCATATATCTTTTAAACAAAATTTACTTATTTTTAATATGTTCGTAGCTTTAGGATATAATAAATCACTTAGCTTATCCATTTTATGGTTTTAAAGCTCGGCAGGATTCAAAGTGCATTGTCGTGCACATACGGGATGACCTTCCCATTAACTAGTATAAAATACACAAACTATATCCTTGATCTCTATTATTTTTGCCATTTTCAACTATTCTTGCATATATACATATATGTATATGCAAAGTAAAAATAATATTTGTGTGCTTCGTTGTATTTGTTGCTTTTTCTCTGTGCTAGAATGTTTTTTGCTCTTTACACCCTGTAGCTATAAAAAGTTGCTGAAAGGGAATAATAAAACAGAGCAAAAGTATGTAAGAGGCAAATATAGACTTTATAATCTTTGAAATTTTAAAGGAAATATGTACATTGCCTTGTCTTAAAGATACAGACATAAAATTGGCAAAAGTACAAATACCGAAGTTGAAGAGAATATATTCTTACACAGTTCTGCTTGAATCCCAGTACGAGGTGTCTTGTAGTCGCGCACACTCGACTAGAATATTCTTACCTATTTATTACCCAAGATTTTATGAAAAACAATGGCCAACTATACATTTAATGTACTTGTGTGTGTTCTTTGCTATGTAAGTTTTAAATATTCTAATGCAGCAAGCTGAAACAATGTTCTGAGAAATATTTAAATTACGTTAAACTGTTTTGCTTATTATATTGTCTTTAATGGTGATGAGTGAAAAAGAATGTAGTAAAAATATGCATAGATAATGCTCGTCAAAGAATTTTAAAATTTTGTTACGCCAAGACAATTTTAATTTAGTCACTTTATATATTTTTTGAAAAAATTTGTATAAATTATGTTCGTTACTTGAAGAGGCGTTCAGTTCGCTTCGGTTTCGAGTGAGAAGCAGACGTGTTTGTTTTTTTTGGCTAGCATTTAGAGATAATATATATAATATCGTCAATTTGGAGGTGTGCCACAATCGTAAAACGAGCACGTAACTGACAACGGGATTGATTAATTTGCAAACTGAACAAACAACTTGAAAGCTTCTTAAGGTGTGATATGGTCTCAAACGGGTTTTAGAAATTCAATGACACGATATTTTAATGTGATGGGACTGTAGTTAACTAGTTTAAATCCGTAAATTTTGTAATGATCGATAAGCCAGTCCTGGGAAACCGATTCCAGTTTGGTTAGTTCCCTTCGTAGTGTCAATTGAATTTCACCCAGTACCAAACGACGCTGATTTGGCACAATTTGGCTTGAAATCTGCGATTGCTCTAACACATCCTTTATCAGATGATTCATCTCCTGCTGTTCGCCAATGCTGCAAAAGTCGCGTATATCACGTAATCCCACCATGCCGATGTTTACATAGACGTAGCTACGTTCATCTTCGCTCTCTCTGATCACGGATATTGGACGCACCTGACACAGGTGCTTCCTTTCGAATCGCACTAGCTGGGTATATTGAATGTTGCGTTGGGTTTGGGTAAGGCCATATATGGCACATGCCCCCTGATCTGTGCAACAGTTGCGTATAAGATTCCAGTTTCTCTGACGTACTGCCTTGATTATCTGACTGGCTGCCTGTTTAGCGCCCAACAGAAATTCGGACTCATTAAAGTCGGAGCCCAGAAGCCAATGTATCTTCCAAATGCAGTAACGGGTACGGAAACCATCAATCCAGCGTAGCAGCCGCGTCTGTAATCCTTTCCGCTCACAGATATAGCTTAGCTTTTGGTATTGGCGTAATGAAGTTGCCGGGAATTTGGTAAAATAAATTAATTTCAATGAATGACAATGGGAAAGTGATGTGCTCAAGTAGTTGAGTGGTTTATATACTCTCAAATTATTCATTATACTATCAAAAATATTATAAAAAAAATGTAGCCGAAATGTAAATAAAAGCAGTTGTGATAATAAAAGTTTTACTTATTCTAGCATGCATAGATTTATGCTCTTGGGAATGCTCTTGCTGGCAACTGGAGGGCTGGCTAGCTATGATCCTTTTCGGTTACCCAACACACTCAAACCACAACATTATGATTTACGCATCTTAACCCATTTGAATGGACCAGATCAGCTACATTTCGAGGGTCAGGTGAAGATCGATTTTCATGTGCTGGATCAGACCAAAAATATAACATTGAATGCAAAAAACTTAACCATAGATGAATCGCAAATTATAGTATTGACTTCGCAAAATGTCAGCAACTGTATAGTCAAGGTTGAGCTAAATGAGGAGAATGAATTTTATATAATTCACCTGTGTGAAGTATTGCAGAGGAATGAGAATTACCAGCTGATCATGCCGTTTAGGAGTCCATTGAATGGCAATGATACGGGCTACTACTGGAGCTCCTTCAATGATTCAATAACACATCAAACACAGTGAGTATGCGTTAATTTCTTTTATTTAATTAGTTTTAATCGTAGTGCAATAATTTTTTTTGATTTAATATAAATTCGTTATTTTTTTTTTAAATAGTTAAAAGAATAGTTTAAATATTTTTTTTTTTTCGTCGGTTTGTCTGTTTCTATGTAAACTTTTTGGCTTTATCTTTGAGTTATCTTAATGAAACTTGGCACAGATGAAGTTTGATATTGTGTGTAGTTTGTATGTTAAAATCAGCCCGATCGAACCACTATATCATATAGCTGCCATAGAAACAATTGGGTCAAAAATGAATTATTCTATGCAAAAATAATTTGAAAAAATATTCATTGCAAGTGTGTATATTAGAGGTGGAGAACTATCGATGGCACTGTCGACACTATCGATGGTTCAAAATTAACTATCGTCGAATATCGATGGTTCAAAATTAACTATCGTCGAATATCGATGGTGCCCATTATCGATAGTTTTCCACCTCTAGTGTATATGTAGCTTCGCCTTACTGAAGATAGCCGTTTCTTTCTTGTTTTAATTTTATATTATTTTATTTAATTTCTATTAATTTATTTTTATTTATTTCTCTTGATTTTTAGTTACTTGGCGGTGACACAATTTTCACCGACTTTTGCCAGGCTTGCCTTTCCCTGCTTCGATGAGCCCCATTTGAAGGCCACTTTTCGAGTAACTTTGGGCTATCATAGGAACTACACGGGATTCAGTAATACACCAGTGCACAAATGTGAAGCACAGTAAGTTATTTATTGATCTAATCAATCATAGCGAGCTAAATTTTGTATATTTTCAGTAAAACTCTGGAAAACTACGTTTGGTGTAAACACGAGCCACTTTTCCGGACTTCAACTTATCTCGTGGCTTATGCTGTGCACAATTTAACTAGTATTACAACTTACTCAAGTCTGACTAATCATAATGTCACCTTTCGCAGCTGGATGCAGCCGGCTGTCGTTGAAATTTGTGACTTTTCAGCAAACTTTGCACCTAAAGCTTTGAGCTATTTAGAAAAATTGTTTAATTTTAGTTTTCCATTAGACAAGGTCGATCAGTTGTCAGTGCCAACTCATAAGTTTACTGCTATGGAGAATTGGGGCCTGGTCACCTTCAAGGAATCCAGTTTTATTCACAACGATAAAGTGGAGAGGCATGAAGATATGGAAAGGAAGGCTGAAACAATGGCTCACGAATATTCCCATCAATGGTTTGGTAATCTGGTAACCATGCAATGGTGGAATGATCTTTGGCTGAAGGAGGGACCCTCTACGTACTTTGCCTACTTGACCCTGGATGCTTTGATGCCCGAGTGGGCGAGTGGACAACGCATGATAGCCGCTGATTTGTCAAAGTTCTTTCGACTGGATTCAGTTAACGATACTATCGCCATTTCACGCGATGTGCACGGTTCGAAAAGCATTCTGGAACAGTTTTCTACCTATGTATATGAAAAGGGATCGCTTATGATGCGCATGATGCACAAGTTACTAGGAGACGAGGTCTTCTATTCGGGCATACATAGCTATTTGCAGCAGCATGCCTATCAAAATGTGAATCAATCTGATCTTTGGCAGGCCATGCAAAAAGCTGCGGATGAGAATCACGCTTTGCCGGCTGAAATTCGTTTATCTACGGTCATGAATTCCTGGACATTGCAACGAGGTTATCCCGTGGTAAATGTGAAACGGGATTATTTTACAGCCAGTGTTTGGATCAATCAAACTCAATTTTGGCTGGAAAATCGCACAGATGGTCTGGAAGCGAACTGCTGGTGGATTCCGCTGACTTTTGTCACCGAGCAACATCCAAATTTTGAGCAAACACAAGCGCAGTTTTGGCTAGAGTGTCCTAACTCTGCCCTAACTCTACAGCTACCTAACAAACCAAACGCAGATAAATGGATTATGCTCAATCCTCAAGTGAATACCATTTACCGTGTTAACTACGATGATCGCAATTGGCACATGATCATTCACACTCTGAATACAAGTGAGGACTTTGGGGGTATTCATGTACTTAATCGAGCACAGTTGATGGACGACCTTATGGCGCTGGCTTGGACAAATTTACAGAGTTATGAACTCGCTTTAAGTATGCTGGAATATCTACCACGTGAGCAGCTGTATTTACCCTGGAATAGAGTCTTTGAGATACTTAAAACTCTTGGTGATCTGCTGATTGGCGAGGATGCAAAGATTTTTGAAGTGAGTTTAAAAATTTAAAAACCAAAGTGCTGTTAAGTTAGCTAATGAGTATTCTTTTCATTCTAGGTGTTTATGAAGAAACTTATCACTCCGCTATATGAACGCTGCCCCAAATTGGATTCCACGGAGATAAGCTCCACGTCGAGTGAATCGATAGCTCTGTATCGCTTGGCTTATACTCAGGCGTGTCGTTATGGCATGGATGACTGCATCAATCAGGCTGTGGGATTAACTTTGGCAAATGATGAAGCAAAAGTGCCTGTTAACTTTCGAGATATTATATACTGTACGAGCATACAACATGGCAATGATAATCAGTTCCAATTGATGATGCAACAATTTAAAGACTCAACAATTGAGGCACAACAAGGCATTTGGGCCAAAGCCCTCGGCTGTAGTCGCAATTTTACACAGCTAAAACAATTTTTGGACTATTTGCTACAAGAACCAAGTAAAACTAAGAGCAGTTTTTATATACAGACAGTTAATTCGGCACTGCGTTATAAATATGTGGCAATGGAGACCACCAATCACATATTGCAACATAGCAAAATACTCAAGTAAGTAATTGTTTATACTGATTAATAATAAATATTACGTTAACTCTTTATTATAGTGACAAATTTACTGCTAAGAATATTAAGAATCTGCCTTTATCCCTGATTGTAAATCGAAGAAGCTCCGCCGAGAATGATGCGTTGAGGCAACAATTGAAGGGACTGAAAAAATTCGAGCAGCCTTTGAAAAATGCGCTCGAAATGCGTAGAGTCAATCTGAAATGGTTGGCAGAGCGTTCAAAAGATTTTATAAAAGCTTTAAGAAAATATGTTTAAGTTTTGTACATAAATATTTGACTCAGATATCCGGATATCCAGTTAATAAAATAAAAGGTGTAGAAACAATTTGGCCAAACGCTGTGGCAGCTTTGATTCTCTAAAAAACAAAACTTATCCAGGGAAAACTTTGCCTCAAGTCAAATTCAAGTGCGCTGTCATCTCATGCTCAACATCTATGGTGTTAATTAACCCAATGGTGATGAAATCTTGGAATTGAAATTGAAAGGAATGAAGACTGTGACAGCACTGTGGAGCGCCTTTTACTTTCCACCAACACCCAGCTGGATGGCATTCTGGGCATCCTGCTGTTTGGCCTGTCAGAAACTTGCCTTGTCGTGCCTTTGACTTGTAAATTGCTTGACACGGAACACGGGACATGGCACACACTCACTGGCATTCACTCACACTCACTCACACATATTCACAGACACATTTACATGCATATCCACCCACAATTTGCTTTGTCTGGAAGGCTACTTCGCTTGGCATTTGATTTCGCTGTATGTCCTGGGCATGACATTGCCAGATGATGTGGCCTGTCCTCTGCATGGATGGGGCAGGAGATATGGCAGAAGATGACACAGCCGAGTAACATCGCCTCAGTTGTCCTTTTTGTTTGAATTGGCTGTCAGCATCATTTAGAAAGCGCTCTTTTTATATCCTGCCAATTAGTCAAATGAATCGAAGTGAATTCAAATGTTTACCTCTTGAGATATAAAGACTTTTAATGAAAGAACAAATGCATTTAGTCTCATGATACATTAATACATATTTTAATGAATAGTTAAACCATTGTAATGGATTGTAGCTTTACTGGATTTATGTCTGTCTATTCAGGAATTTTAATTGAAATTTCAAATAGCCTTAAGAGCGTTAGCATACAACTTAATCAACCATTTCAACTAATGTGCATTAACAAATTGCTTTATTGACAGATGATTTAATTTAAACGAGAGTATACACATAAATTTGTTGAGCTATCTAATAAGGTAAACAAGTGTGTATCACTAAATTTAATTTATTTGCTAGACGTGCAGCGTTAGAATAACTTAAAATATATAAGTATGTGAAGAAAATTAGATAGCACTTTAATAATTTCTTTTTAAATGATTTCTGGGTAATAATAACACAGTTATTCATTATTTTATTTAATTTAAAAATATTACAATTTAGGGTATTTTTAGATTTGGGCAAAGGGTATCTGCTAGACGAGCATTCTGAACTGAAGCGTTATCCTTTTTTTTTTGCATTTTAAAAGTGGCCCAATCACGAAATTAACGCTATTAATGTTGTTAAAAAATGCATATTAAATTAATTAAATGTGATGTCAGATTGTATTTGTTTATTTCTGTTCTTTTATGTGTGTGTGTGTGTGTGTATGGAGATGAGTAAATGATTTTAGCACACATTGACAAGGGGAAATTATGAATGTTTCATATTTGTACTTTTACTTATTAATTTATTGTATATTAATTGAACGACAACACGTAAATGTGACACTTTAATATCATTTCCGTGTCAAATTACCAATTTACAAACAGAAAGCCACCGACAGGTACTTCAATTATATACAAATGTTTAACTTTTTGAAATTGAAATCTGAACTGCGCTGGACAACAGCATAAATATGGAAATTCATGTAAAAATAAATATATTAAAACTGTTTGTTATTAAATGAAATCATACTATAATGTGAATGGATTTATTTGTTTTTATATTGTTTTTGCAACATGTGCGTTAAAGTTAATAATTTAATAACCGACAATTTCTTATAATACAGCTATAACATATAAATACTTGTATAAATGTTGAATGAAGCTATTAAAACTATTTTATGAGCAGCAAGTAAATTAATTTGCAATTTAAAAATAATTCTAATATTCTTAGCTTTTAGAATTTAATAGGATATTTTTTAGTCGAGCATTCTACGTTGTTCTATTTTTATGTTTCAAACGTTTGATTGGCTTGTCCATATCATGATTACCTATCAAGCGAATTAATATTAATCGATATAGCTACGGTAAAACAAATTCGAATCCTTTTTTGAATGCCTGCTTAGTCCTTTTCAGCTGACGACTGAGAGTCCTTGCACTTGGCAGTTTGCACTTTCTGATTGCCACACAATCAAATGCTGAACGTTAATTAGTATGCGTTCAGAGTTAGCCATGATAAGGATCAAATTATGTAATAATCCATTAAAATTGAATTTCTCGATGCGTGCCTTGTGGCTCGTTGGAGCCTTAATGGTAGCTTCTGCTATCGTTTTAACTTGGGGTTTTGTGAACGTGGCATTAATGCAAACGCCTTCAGTTCAGCTGGCCATTAGAAAATTGCCTAATTAGCTTTAATTGAATATGACATGCTTGGTGGATATTGACTCCCACACCCAGCAATTGGCAACATATTTGTCGTAGTTCATTGTAATTCAATTGGGTCGAATGTTATGCACATGAATTCCAAGCTTCAGCTAGCTGCTTGGGCAAAAACGTGTTTATTTCAATTATGGCCACACCTGGAGCTGGAGCTGGAGCCACGCACAGGATTCAACTTTTGTTGTAAATTTACAGGTTGTTTTGTTTTCCTTTCCTGGGCATACATTTTGTTGCATGTTTATGTATTTAGTTGTCTTCTATATTTTGTTTACGGCACAGATTCAATGTGGAAAGCAACAAGAAATTGTTGTTTGTTTTAATGGCACCAAGAATATAAATTCATTAAAAAGTTTTTCAAGTAATACAGCAATGCGACTATTTAATGCAAATATTTTGTTTTACTTTTGCAAAGCTTATTGCATAAATATGTACATTGTACATACATACATATCTAAGTATTAAAATCGATTCATAGTTTCATTTATTTTGATTTCTTGCTTGTCTTCTTATATTATTTTTACGTCCCTTTATCAACGTCATTAGAAAGAAAACTTTTCGTTGCATTTATTGCTTCCTTCCAGTTTTGTTTGAATTTGCAAGAAGTGAAACTATTCCATGTCTGGTCCTTGGTCCATGGTCCTTTGTGCTATTGCCGCCGGCCAGAGAGACATTCAGAGAAAGTTGCCAGCAATTGCCACAAAAGCAGCAACAGAAACGAATCCAAAAACTTGCATCTGCCCCAAAAACCTGAAAGGGTGGTGCAACCAAAAAAAGGAGGACGAGCGTAAAGCGACCAGGATCAACTCCTTGCTCTAAGATGGCAAACTTACAAATTTAGATTACAAGCACAATTGCCACACATGTTTGCACAAATGCTGGCAAGATTGTTTAATTTCGTTTAATTAAATTGCAAATATTTTCTAGTTGCAGCGTTTTCCTGGTAGCCCTTAAATTGCCAAGGCACCAGCTGGATCCTAGTTCTTAGCCAGGCCGGTTCACTTGTAATATTTACTTGTAAGGCAATTTAAAGTGCATTATTTGTCACTCTATACAGTGAATACCCGCTTGAAGTGTTAGTTAATAAGCTCATTTTATTTTAAAGTGTAAGCGAGTTTTGTGCAATATGCAAATTACTTGTAAAATATTGAGTTACGAGTATAGTTTTATTTATTTGATAGAAGCTTATACAAATATGTATTTTTATAAATTTTTAAAATTTGTTTTTTTTTTTTTTTGACTGTTATAAATCACGTTAATGACTTGATGGATAAAATTTTATATATTTATATACATTTTAACAGTATAGTATATTATTTTTTGACTGTTGTGTGTTTGTAGATGATGGAGAAATCGACGGAATCCTGTCAAAAGTACAAAGATTATATTAAAGGTATAGACTCTATTGTATGAGTCTATGGCACAGAGACGTGCTCGTCAATTAACTTCCGGAACATTGGTACAGTTGCAGTACTTATTATATAACAAGTTTCCTTCATATTCTTCCCGGAAATTTCATAAAAAATATTCAATACTTTATCATCCCGGCGTGCGTTGTTACGGCTCGTTCCCGTTCCCAAAAAATTAAAATAGAGAAAAAAAACTAATTAATCGTATTCTACAATGTCACTATTATTGCAACCGACTACGTCACCTAAATGGTCCAACTGACATATTCATATACAATTTTAAAATGCATTTTTCATCCACTTGCCGATATATTTTTAATAAAATTTTTTCAAAGTGCCAACCTACGACAAATTAGGAAGCTATTGCCATAAATTTAAGCATTCTAGATTTACCAATCAGTCAGTCCCTCAGTCAGTCAGGTATTATTTTATATATACAAAGACACACTCAGTTAATTTACTTTTTTATCGATTATACAATATATCAATCATCAAAGTTATTGCTTAATTTTTGTTATACAGATTTTAGTTATACCAAAGAGTTATATTCTTGAACTTGATTCGATTTTGAGTTGCGCTAGCTTATACATATATATCCATACCCAATTATTGCTTTTCAAAACAAAATCTTGTAAAAATCGATAGAAACTCTTAACATTTGTATACACACAGCATAATTATCTACACAAATATGTATATATATATACATATTAACCTTTGCTGTGGTCTGATTCAAATAACGCTTTTGTATTTTCAAATGCAAATTCAATTTTGGATAGACTGGCAAGACGACACCCATTCACTTGACCACTTCAAAGGGCACTTGAGGGGATGCGCGCTCTCTGACAACGACCTTGAAGCGAATCAACCCAATTCGCCACCCCTAAATGGCAACCTCAGCCCAAAGTGCTTGGCAGAGTAGCAATAACATTGGCAACAAAAACACACAACGGTCAACAACGTCAAGTTCAAAGCGCCAGTTTTTAAGTGCTTGACGTTGTTGTTGTTGGTGTTGTTCTTATCATTGTTGTTGCTGTTGTTTTGTGTTGTTGTTGTTGCCATAGTTATTGTTTTTGTTGGCGCTGTTGCTGCTGCTGTTTACTCAGGTTTCTGCAGGTTTCATACTAGCCCTACCAGTCCCCCCCCCCATACCCCCCATAACAAAAACACTTTTAGCACGCATCGAGGGGAAAAACCAATAGAGCAATGCTTGAACGGACGCGACCCAGGCAGCTCGAGAACACCTTGAAACCAAGCAGAGCCAACTTGAAGCCATTTTGACAAAACCCCAGCTATAAGTGAAACGAGTGGAGAACATAGTAGGACATCAGCTGGGTCGTTGTTTCTTTGGAACTGTGGGTAAATAGCTGGTTAAATAACGACCAAGATAGATAAGTGCTTTTGTTAATGGTGAAAAAACTCCAAAATAACAAAAAAAAAAAAATATTAGTAGTATAGTACTCAGGTAACGATGGTGTCTTATATGAAATCGTGTCAGAAGTTTATCCATTTTCTGATTTACAATTTATAAAGTTTCTTTAAAACTAAAAACATAACTACTATTTATGCAACAAGTTTCGTCATGTTAGAAAATTAAGGCTGCTACTGATATTTTTAATACTCTTTACTAAACAAAAACTTTAAATTAGAGGCTAATGAATTTGTGTGCAAGTATTGGAAAAATAAGGCAGCATCGGCGCTATAAACAAAATGCTATAAATATTTTTTTTTTACCTCAGAATTGTTAATCTCTATTTAGGTGTTCATCTCGGCTAACAGAGATTGCCTCGCTTACCGAGTCAGTTGTCTGTGATACGATTTTACGATTGCGCTTAAAAGCATGCAACAGTTTTACCTCTTGCTGCTATCTATTTTCAAACAACATCCAAAAGTATGCATCGCTTTTGGGCTAAGCGTGTGATGCATTGTCAATTCCTCAACAAAAGTTTGCTTCTTGCTATCAAAAATTACATTTTGTTGATTATTTTTGTCTAGTTTAAACTTATGTACATCGTCTGTGCTGGCTAAATGAATGGAAACTTCACTAATTCTACTGATAAGCAAAACCATGATGCATATGCATATTAAACAGAGCGGTTTTAGTCGGTAGCACACACTGTGACGTCTAATTTGATTGTCTGCTCGCTGTGCGGGCTTGTGCCACACCATTCTATTAACAGTACCAGCCAGCATCCACTCTGCGGCAGCATCACATATCCTATTTGTAAATGCATGAAACGGCGTTATTTCGATGCTGCAAACAATGGCACAAAGATCCAAATCTGTGTGTCGCCCCGCACGGTATGAAACAATGCGTCATCCCGGCATTGTATTACGGGGCGCATGACAACAGCAAACGCAACGGGGTGGCAAGCCAAATGAAGACTGACAAAGGATGGGACGGGGAGATGACGGGGCTTGCATTTGCCTAAGCGCCAAATATTAATGACGATGCGATGTCTGGAATACCACTGAGGCGTTCGTGTTGGTGTTGATTTTAATGAGACGCAGCCAGAGTCGAAGGACACTTGGCTAACGGACAGAAGGCAACAAATTTCTTTTACCATTTCTCAAAATTAGGGGTGTTTATTATTTTTGATTGCCGGCACGCGCCTGAAAGCCTGAAAGGAGTAGTAGCTGGGCCGGGTGTATCCTGTGTCCCATTGTGGAACACAAATTGATAGCGCGTGTGCAAATTTTTGCCTGTTTTTTTCTTTATTTTTCCCCCTTTCTTTCGACCAAGTGCTTTGTTTATTGCTTAATGACTCATTTCTGGAACGGCAGCGTGACAATTGGGCTGCTTTGGCGGTCCTTTTGTTAGGATCCCAAAAAACCCGCTCAACCCCTCAGCCAAAGCTGCAAAGTTGGTGTGAAAGCCAAACAAAACACGCTGCAAAATTTGGGCCTATGAAATATGAATGAGAATGGGTCTGGATCTCTGTCTCAGCTGTCTGGAATATGGGAGCACATTTTTTTTATTGTCTGGCCATGCTTAGATCTGCATACATAACCCGTTTCTGCATCTTAGAACTCTTCCCTTGCTCCAGGCAATTGCTACTGCATTTAAGGATTTAAATTTAATCTTGACAATAAGTGCAAATCATGAGTTTCCTAAGATCTTTAATTGATTGCTTCACATGCAATTTCAAGTTTGAATTATAATCTTAAAGGCGGCTTAAATAAATTAATTATAAATTGAAGTTCAGTATGTATCATACAAATTAGGGAAAATTTAATAATGTGATTATCTACTAATCAAAAACTGTCTGCAAAGATAAGGAATTTTTAGCTTGCAAAAGCATGTAATTTTTTTAATTAAATTTAAACAAATTTGAGACTATTTTAAATGTTCGCATGAACAGAAATCCTCTGTCTATATATGCATAGAAATGAAGAAAACTAATTGAAAATAGTTGTAATGTTTTTTTGTAATTAAAGGTTTGAGTGAAGGATTTAGAGCGCAATGCTTTTTGTTTGATTTCTCTCAGATGTCAGAATAAATGTTATAAATTTCGTGACTTTTTGCTGATTTATTTTCAAAATGTCCACAAATGTCCAAATGTCTCTTAATTTCAATTTACAGTTAACAGTAAGCATTTGCAGTTTCAGTTGAAATTGCCTTTTCGTGCAAATCTCATTAAATGTAAATATTTGACTTGCGAACGTTCACATTAACAAAAGTCCTTGCCATTGCATATTTTGAACAACTGTGCAAATTTTTAATGCGTTTTCACTGTGAAGTATTGCTTGTTTTTTTTTTATATATTTTATTTTATTGTTTGTTTACTTTTCGTACTTCATCTACTTGTACTGTTGCTTTCTGCAGTTGTTATTGTTGTTGTTGCTGCTGTTAAGCATTCTTATCGCCGTTGGTAGCATTTCCGTTTTTCTTTTTCGTGCATTTTTCATTTCCGCCTCAGCGTCGCGGCATTTCCTTTCATTTTTCACACGTTTCCCCCAAACCCAACACTCCACAGCAACTGGAACCCACAAGGCAAATCCCACAGCCCAATGCCCACACGGCATGTTTTATACTTATTTCCCATTTATATTATTTTGTAATGTGTATTAAATTCCTCGAACCCTTTTGGTCCCTTCTTCACTCCGCTTGACACTTTGTGTAAGCCTTAAAGGAATTGATTTTGTCGGAAATGTATCAAGGCAACTTACTTATAGTACTTATGCAATCTTTAATATTAAAGTCATAATGATGTCATGCATCATCAAAGACCAGTCCCAACATTCCGCCTCACCGCCTACCTACCCACCCTTCTCCATTCTCCCATTATGATTGTCGTGTGCGAAATATTGTCTGGTCGCCAGTTTTGGGTGAACATCGTCCATGAGCGCCGCAGAAATAAATGGAAATAGTGCCATTGTCATTAGCCAGGTCCAGTCCGGAATCTGCAGATGTAGCTGTGACCATGAAGGGAGAGGGAGTGGCTGTCTGGACACAAGGCAATCCCAGAAATTACTATTTGCATTATTTTCATGACAATGCGGCCAATTCAAGTCAAATAGAACGGAATGTGCTGCCGTGGAATTGACTACATAACCCAGGAAAGGGAAAGTCAAATGCCTACGATGGTGCCTAGCTACAAGTGACGGCATCTGGGGAACGATGAAAATTGATTTTAATGCCAAAAATTATGTTATTTGCGCATGTTATGGACTAGAGAACGGAGACAGAGCATAAAAAAATGGTCTCAACAATAAGAAAATTGTGCGCACTTAGGGCAAATATCCAGAGCCAAATGGAAACGACTCGAAGATGGAGCAAACGATTTCAAGAAGTCAATTTACAGGAGCCCAAATAGACACACACACATGCTCACCGGGCTCATTCAGATACCCTGTATAGAAAAAAAAAATAGATTAAATGCCCTCTTAGTTTCTTAAAAGTATATGAACAAGTATTTCTTGAGACTTTCTACAGTCGATTCAAAGTCAATAACACTGTCCATCTGTTAAAAAAATATACTACCTTTTGTGTAGTATAAAAAAGATAAATTAAATTTAAATAATAAAATTGTAATGTATAATGTAAAAGAAAAAAAAAAATACAATCCTAGAACTTAGGCTAGAATATTCAGCAGTCTTTATTAGAAAAAAAAACTAGAACATTGATTGAATATTTATGGCTGCATTAGTGTATAATATAATTTTTTTAGTTCAATTTCTATTATTTTAAATTTAAAGTAAATTTTCATTATAATTCAATGTGTGGTGTTTTCTGTATCTTAAAAATCCTGTTTTTAAATTGACACTCCGTGTATGAATATTTTAGACAGTCTCAAAGGGTATTTTTTTGGTCGATAAGTCTAGAGTACAGCATATTAACTTGTTATTATTATGAACTAGACAAAATTACAAGCGATATACGTGCAAATGGAGCTGCCTATCAACATGTGAAGAGTAGGATTTTGTCAAATTGGTTAAGCAAAAAATACAGATACCTAATAAGCAATTTGTTCTAAAAATACTGCTCTAATAATGACAATAATACTCTTAATGCTATAAAATTTTTAATATCAATTTAATATTAAGATAATGCTTAGTGTTTTCAAAGTTTGACACAAAATACTTTTTATCTTAACAGATCTATTGTAATTAAGTAAAATGCATAAAACTGCACAGATCAATAGGCGAGAAGTAAACTTGAATTAAATAACCGCAGATAACATACCACGCAATTCATATTGGTTAGAAATAAAACACCTTCGTTTGTAATATTTCTCAACTCATCAAGATATAATTCCTTATTTTTCTTTAAATTTATGAGACCGCCACGGCGCGTCCATACAATCCGCTGTCTTGATAAAAACTGAAACCAAAAATGCGCTGATGCAATATACAAAGTTGTGTGCGCGAAAACGAGATGGCAATATGTACTTTGAATTTCATCATAATGCTCAGTATTGCATCATGCATGTACTCTTGTATGTGTGTGTGTTTGCGGCGAATGTGCAGCAAAAAGCGAAATGAAAATGAAACGATCGTTGCTATTCAAAATGCGCAGCCGGCCGTTAATATTTGAACTGGCTGCGTTCCTCAACACATATCTATATTTATTGTAAGTTACTAATAATTAAAAACTTATTAAAAATTTACATTAAATCAAAAGTGTATTTATTTTATAATTGTCTATCCTTAAAGTTCCTCTTCAAAAGCACCCAGACTTTATTATATTTTAAAAAATAATGAAAAAGTAAATAAAGAACAATCTGTTATTTTATAATACATATTTTCTTCCCAATTATTTGTTTTTTTAAAACTATATCACTGGTTTTTGATTTATACTTTGAGAATATGAAAACAATCTCCCATTTTACCATTACCCGAAATTATAATATCCCACTGCAGAGTGTTGCATACTTGTAGGAGCTGTTTGCTGTACAGCTGTGCGCATATAATTTCCAAACTGTATTTGCAGTCAGTATATAAGGCATAAAGGATTATTCCGATAAAAAAGGTTTTTTTTAGTTATTTTTAAGAGAATAATCTTGTGTTTTAAAATCAAGTGCAAATAATAATATTCTATAAATCAGTTAGTGCATTTTTACACCAAATTATAAAAATAATCGTTCATAAAAACAATGAATTATATTTGGCTTAAACAATTTTTTAAAAAAAAAAATTGCAAGTTAATTGTAAGAATTAAATTCAAGCTTAGTACTTTGCTCCCAAAAGTTGTGGAGCAAAACTTTTGCTGAGCAGTGTATAAAAAGTATACAACTTGCTGCTTTAATTTCGCTATAGCCAAGTCAATATGCCCGCTATATTTCTGTAGATAACGTGGCATTGAAATACAAACTTTGGCCGCATCATAAAATGTTGGGCAATCTGGTCGCAGGATGTGCAGGACCTACAGGCTCTTTCAATTCCGTTGCAGACTCGTGCGGAACTTTTGTAACTTTTGCAAAAGTAAAATTGCATTGGACTGTGTTTAATTTGTGTGATTTATTTGGTCGGTGTGCTGCCTTGTCTTGGTTTATCTTTGAAAATGAAAATGACGATGACTTTGATTTTTTTGTTGCTTGCCAATTCTATTGCTTGCGTTTTCATGATTCCAGGCCATAAATCAAAATAAAACTTTTGTCACTTGAGCTTTTGAGTTAGGTAGCTCCTTGATCTCCCCCGATCTCTTGCTCCTGCGCTTGCCTGCTAATCGATTTCAAGTTTATGATGTCGCACAGGAGGCGAAGGAATAACAATAAAAATTGACACCGCGTCGCCGGCGTCGCTCATAAAATTTTATTACAGAATTTCGAGGCAAACGCCGGCAACATACGTAAAATGATTCGCGCCTCTGCGAATGCCAAATGCGAAATCAATGTCACAGCTGCTCCTGCTCCTGCTCCAAATCCTGTGCCCCTGTGGTTCTACCATCCCTTTGTGCCACTGCTGCTCCATTTATTCTATTTGCATGCTGCCGTTTTGCATTTGTTGTGGCCGTTGTTGTTGTTGTCGGTTGAGGCCGCACATGATTTGCCTTTCAGGCGACGCGCCACCGCATGAACTCAAACTGAAACTCAAACTCGAGCATGGCCTGCGCTACGCTTGGGGCATGCTGCTCCAAAAATGTCAAAGTGCCGCCGCTGACACCGCTGGGCCCTTGTGGCAGCTGTGGGCGTGGCAAGGGCGCTGTTTAACATGCTCGCATGCGACTCTGGGCTCCGTGTGTGTGTGTGTGTGTGTGCGTGTGTGTATGTATTTATGTGGTATCATGGTTGTGTGTGGCACATGGTGTATGTCTGTCACCCGCGAGAAATGCGCCGCATTTTTTCTCATTTTGACCCACTTTGGCATGCTGCTCTCTCTGGTTTCGCCGCCTGTCACTCTGCCAGCGTTTAAATTGGGCTGCTTTGCCGCTTTGTGCAATATTTTTCATAAATATAATGCACACCGAATTGAATTAACCATGCAAGATACTCGTATCAACAAGCGCCTGCACCATTTTTGACAAAAACTAAATTAAGTTCTTAAAAATGGCACAAAATCGGGTCAGCTATGGCCAGGACATGGCTAACATCCCCGCGACATATGCAGTTCTCTGTCGAGACAATATCAAAACTCAAAGCCACTCATGAAGCAGGGCATTAGAAGCAAAAGACTTCACCCGAAAGCCTCCATATAAATGACATTATTATGCATGCATGCAGAGCAAGGCACAGCACCATTCCTAGAGTCTAGTCCACTTATGTGTATACCTTCACCTGTATCTCTAACTGAGTGTGTGCTGGATGGAGCCACTGGAGTTGCCCTGTCGCCAGTCAGCAGGTTGGCAGCACGACAACGACGACAACGATCCAACTGGCGGGGCCACTTGGCCAAATTTGCATAATAGAAATTAAAATGGATTTTAAATTTTTCCTTTTTTCTGCTGCTGAGCTTCAACTCAGTTGGGGTTCACCAGGACAGCAGCTACATCAGAGTGCTGTGTTTACCTTGAAAGCTTGACACAAAGTTAAAAATAAAGTTATGCCAGCTATGGCGTGTTTAAAGATAGTCACATATACCAGAAATTATTACATGCGGCTTTCAATTAAATGCAAAAAAATATGAAAAATGAAAGTGAACCTAAAAAAAATAGCAAAAAAAAAGACAATTGCTGAGTGACTTAATATAAGTCAAGGCTTTATATATGAATATTCTGATAATAAAGTTGTTTCAAAGCCGTAAACTAATTGATTAAGTTGTAAACTATTTATTTAATAATACTAGTACATAAACAAATGCTCATTTGAACATAAATTTCAAATTTCTCAGTTTGAACTTCAATTTTCCAAAAAAGAAGACTTTGCTCTTGGTTAGAAATAAAACACCTTCGTTTGTAATATTTCTCAACTCATAGGATATAATTCTTTATTCTCTTTAAATTTATGAGACCGCCACGGCGCGTCCATACAATCCGCTGTCTTGATAAAAACTGAAACCAAAAATGCGCTGATGCAATATACAAAGTTGTGTGCGCGAAAACGAGATGGCAATATGTACTTTGAATTTCATCATAATGCTCAGTATTGCATCATGCATGTACTCTTGTATGTGTGTGTGTTTGCGGCGAATGTGCGGCAAGAAACGAAATGAAAATGAAACGATCGTTGCTATTCAAAATGCGCAGCCGGCCGTTAATATTTTAACTGACTGCGTTCCTCAACAGCTCTTTAAAATAAACTTTAATATAATATTATGGAAAATATTTTATTATTGCTATAGTAAATATATATTGTACACTTTTATTTATATTTTAAAATAACTTTAGCATTTAATGCAGACAGAATATTCATAAAAAATGTTGATAACTTTAATGCTGCCCGTTCCATATTGCGTATGTGTAATATTAGCCAATTTTTCGAGTACTTTAACATATGTTTAAATTAAGGCAGTTCAATGTATCTTTAAGCCTTTAAACTAGCCCAAAAATGACGCAGTAACCTAGTGCAAAAATTGCAATTGAAAAATTGGGCTTACCATGTACTTGTGAGCAGGCAAAAGTTTATTTTCAGCTGGGACTGGCCAATTTTGAATGGAACACAAATAAAATAGTATTAAAGCAGCATTCAATGATTTAAAAGTAAAGCAAATGTGCACAAAAGTGCACATATGTATATATATATATATATAAGGATGCATAGACTGGTAAAAGTTTGCTTAAATACTTGGCTCGCATGTGGCGCAAGTTGGCTGGAAAATCAGCTTGGCATAAAATTGCAGCCAATGTCGGTCACTGCCTGCTATGTCAGGCGCTGGCAAAAAAGGATACTCGGGGAATCTACACACACACACACACACACTTCAGGGGACAGTAGGACACATATATGTATTTGCTTAAGCTTTAACATGTTGTCCTTTAGCATTTGCAATATTTGCTGCAGTTCTTGGCCTTGTAACATTTTGTTGCAAATATTTTTGTTGGAAAACAGCCAAAAAGGATACAAAAAAAAAAATAGAAAAGCCAAAAATAAATAAGCTTCCCAAATTGTTTTGTCATACGTGCGGCTGGTCAGACTCTGAAGAAGGGAGCAGAGTGTGTGTCTTTGTCAGCAAGTTGCTCCATTTTTTCTTGAGCAGCTTATAGTTACTGGAGAGCATGTTTTGTGCTTCCGTGTGGACTTAACCTATTCTCAACTGCTGCTCCGCATCCTTCTGATCTTATATACGAGTATATATAGTTTACGAGTGGACAGCAGCTTATCCATTTGCTTTGGTTGGTCTTTATTGAATTGCCGGAGCTCCTTAGGTTGCTCACTTATGAGCATGTACAAGTACATTATTATGCCTGGCTGGGTTTGCTGGTCCTGGTTCCGGTTTGCGCTGAAACTTTAAAATCAAAATGCCGATGAATTATGAGTGACCAGTGAGGGTCTCTTAATTGTACTAAGTATGATATTTAACCTTGAACTTCAAAAGCTAAAAGCTGGCAACAAACTCTTGTGGCAAAAGTTGATTCGATTTTGTTGTTGCAACATTTTTGGGAGCATCCTTCGACTTTTCGCTCGCTTTATACAAGCAATTTCAGATCCGTAAATTAGTTTTATGTTTCTCGATTTTGCTTTTATTAAATTACCTTTTTCATGATTACTTGCAAACTTCATTTGGAAAAATGCCTTCGAACGGAAATGGCCAACGCCGCGACGCCATCGTCGCCGTCAACGTCGCATCGTCCTTATCCGCGTCGTAGTCCTTCCCCGGCTGTGCTATAATTTGCGCCATTTTGTAATTTTACTCGAAAGAGGCTCGTCTCTCTTTCACAGCATCAGTGCGCCCATTTGTGCTTCCGTTTCAAGGGTCGAAGGCCTAATAAAGTGCCTCCGCGTCCTTAGATGCGAGTAGGATATATAGCAGTGTATGTGTATACATCCTCGCAGTCGCAGCTGACGTCAGCGCCGCCGTTGACGCCTCAGTCTACAGGTTAATTATCTTTGGCGTAATTTAGTGGCCGCTGCGGCGACGGCTGCCGAAAAAGGCTTTTCATTTTAATTTATTTGACCAGTAAAAGGATTAGATTAGATGCCCTGATAAATGGCCGTCAGCGTGCTAGTTAACTACAAAACTGCTCTCAGCCTTAACGCGCTAATTGTGTTAGTCCAAAAATTGTTACAACTTTCATTGAAGTTTATTTATCCATCTGGGTGTGTTGAGTTGCGGTTATATTGCGGTTACAGGTAATGATGCAATGATGGATGTTCATATTATTATGGTTCCTTTTTTTAAAGGAAACTGCAATAAAAAAAGTTATATTTTTGGATTAGTTGAAAATTTAGCAGCTTTCAGATTTAGATATTACTTATGCATACATGTTAAATATTTAAACATAAATATACATAAATATAGAGTAGGTCAATATTTACTTTGTTGTTACAACTATTTCGAAATAATAGAGAAAAAATTACTGTCCTTATATTATTTTACTGTCCTGTCATTATGTAACTTGCTAATATTTTGTCAAAATATGACCATATGTCTTAAGTTTTTGTATATTCTAAATTTGGTCTCACTGTAAAAGGAAACAGCCAAAACAAAAAAACATGTTAAATTATAAATAATAAAAATAACGAAAAAATAATTGTAAGTTTGTTTTAAGTTCACCAAAAAACAATAGTTTCAGCGGTACTTAAAATTATAGTATTAAAAAAAAAAAAAGCTGAAAAAAAAAAATTTCTCCTGATCAAAAATTTGTTAATTTGCAACAAATTCAGTTAAAATAAACGTTGTTGTACACAAAATTTATTGGATATTGGTTAAAAAAAATTAAATAAATTAATGCCAAGGAAACTTTTTGACTAAATGCAATCAAAGTCGAAAAAATGTAATGAGCTAAAAAAAAAAATATAGATTGACAGGCCTATATATTGACCAATACTAAATATTTAATTTGGACATATAAATCATTTAATTTGCAACCAATTCAGTTTAAATAAACGTTGTTGTACACAGAATTGGCTGAAGATTTGTTAATAAAATTTAAATAAATTGATGCGAAGGAAACTTTTTATGTGAATGGCGATCAAAGTCAAAAAAATGTAATGATCCAAAAAAAAAAAGCTAGATTAACAGGCTTATATATTGACTCAAACTAAATATATAGAATGGACATATACATCATTTAAAAGGTTGTTTTATCGCCTTTCATAATATGTATACATAGGTTATATGCATTTGCCATAAAAATTGTTATTACCTGTTAAGTGTAAAAAGTGCCTCAAAAACTTTTTTTGGTCATAACTCCAGATTTCTGGGGTCATCTGAAAATTCCAAAAATGCAGTAATATTATAGTTGACTTGGACTACAACTTACATACGATTATTTCCCTTCATATTTTACTTTTATCTCTTTTGTCGCACAGTGTATGTACACAATAATTATTGCAAAAATAGCCTAAAATAAAAAGTGAATTTAAAATGTGTTTAATCAATCCAAATCTCGCTAATAATAAACTTTTAACATCTTTAGTTGATCACACTACAAATTAGCTTTTATAAGCACACATAAAGCATTTTTTTCTGAAAGCTCAAAAAGTTTAAATTTGATAACAAGCTAAGATTTAATTAATATTAAAAGTAAAGTTTTTTTTAATGAATGTTAAGTGGGTCACTTTAAATGCTTTCTTGTGTTCAACTCTAAATTAAATGAAATGTTTCTAGAACTTTTTTTTTATATACTTTTCTTTTAAATTATTATCTTTAGACTTTGTCAATCTTTGACAGACCCAAGAGCATAAGCTGCCAGGTAAATGCAAAGGTGTGACGAACGCAGCAACAAATATCATTAGGAAAATTGAATTTGGTAACAAAAAAAAAAAAAAGAAAAAAGATTCATAAGCAAATGTGAATTGCGTATACATATGTGTGAATACTGACGGGTACAAGCAACATACTATAAATCAACTGAGAAGACTGGGAGAGTGAAGTACACCCCTGTACACCCCTCCCGAATGCGAATTGCGAATGTGAAATCCGACTGGTGACAAGTGTCACAGCGAGATGCTATGACAAAGTGTCAAAAGAATGTTTGACATGTGGCTGTCTGTCCTGTCTATCTGACTGTCTGTCTGTCTGTCTGTGTCCTGGCTTGCCTGTTGGTCTCTTTGTGCCGCTTCGAACATATATCTCATACTCGTGCATAAATATATGTGGATGCTGCCTTTAATATAGCCGCTTTTTATGCTATAGTATGGTATACCTGATGTTTTTATACATATATAGAGACAGTCACAGAACCTCACAGGTTTTTTATTTACCTTTGCAAAAGGTGTTGAGCACAAGGCAGGTACGCTGTTTGGGTCTGCATCTTTGTATAGATTGTTCAGGCCTTTGTCAGTGTGCCCGTAGCGGGATATATAATTTCTTTTGTCAACTGCTTGTCTGAGCTTAAGCGGGTAAATGCAGATAAAGGGATATAATTCAATTAAGCCATAAGAGACAGACTGAAAGAGAGAGAGACAAAGATAAAGATGCGCAATTTTTGAATTCCAATTGCTAACAAGTTGCTCCATAAATTATATATAGTTAAGCATTTAATATGCATAATTTGTTACTGCTTTTATTGATAGATTGTCGAAAGCCAGGGAATAATACATAAGTGGTCAACAAGAGCAAACTGGTTTATAGCCAAACCCTCCCAACTAAATGCCACTGGAGACTGGAGAGACTTGTCAATGAATCGGCAATATTAAAAGGAATATCATGTTAAAAGATGCAGATACGAGCAAAGCAAAAGTAAAATAAAAAAATCAGAATCGAAGAGGCATATAAAATAATTTTTGCTGCTCGTTGCGAAAGTGTTGGGGATGGCAAGACCTCTGGACAAGTGGAGCACTTGCAGCGTTGCAAGTTCCCACTCCACTGGGAGGCTGTGCAGCTCTAATTGTCAGTTGCGTTCCTCTCGTTGCGCCCCCCCTGCATGCATAATTTCCAATAAGAAACGATGCATGCGGCGTGCAACTTTTCCGGGGATGGAGTGTACTGTAACTGATTGTGGAAGTGGATGTCAAAGGCGAATGTAACTTGTACTTTAATTTGCTTTGCATATCGCGTCGGCACATTAATTAACGATGCATTTAAATACGTGTCAAAGGTCATGCCAACAGCTTTGCAGTGTACCCAACTGGGTCACTAAGTACAGCGACGTTTGTTTTTAACTTGACGACTGACTTTGCGGCTCTGCTACCCTTGTTAGCCCAGTGTTTGCTTCCAATCCCAATTCCCAGTTCCCAGTTCGCTGCCAACTTACTCAAAGTCTTGTTCAGGACTGAAGCTAAAGGTGTTGCCAATAAAAGACTTGGCACCAAAGTTGGGGCAGCCACCCAGCTTAACAGAGAGAGAGAGAGAGAGAGAGTGGCATGTAAGTTAACAGTCGCAGAGAGCTTTGTGAGGGAGAGGAATGCCCAGAGCTTCTCTTACAGCTGTGGATGTTAAGAGAGCAGTTACAGTTGGGCATTTTTTAACAGAGCAAAAAAACTTGTTGACTATTGACTCTGTAGCCTAACATAATGGGAGAATATTTGCCCTATTGTTCTAAAAATAAACATATATGTATATCCTACACAAACATACACATTTGTACATTGCTATCAATCATAGTTGATCTAGCTAAATAACAACTATTATAAACTTGTTAAAGACTGTAATAATCATTTTAATTGAATAGTCTACCATAACATTTTGTACTTAATTGTATTGACAAAATGTTTTACTAGAAATAAACAAACTGTTAATAAAATATTTATAAAAAGGTTAAATTAATTATCGATAAATACTCTAAATAAATACTCTGTACTCTACTATTTATTTAGAGTAGAGTATTTATTTCGATAAATACTCTACTCTAAATAAATATTCTCTTGTGTATGATTATACACAAAAACATAAAAACAAAAGTGTGACATACTTAAGGGCGTTATTTTGTCGTGTACATTTCTGTAATTTCTGTAATTCTCAACCTGTCTTAGCAGTCACTATATAAGGCATTAAGATTTCTCCACATTTAAATTTTTTTGAATCCCTTTGTATGAGAATATTTTGTGTTAAAAAATCAAGTAAGCGCAAATAATATTTTTCGCAAAAAATATGCGCATATTAAGCACAAAAAATTGGCATAAAAATTTTAATTTAAAAAAATATTTAATATTATAATCAGGAACCGAAAATAATATTTATTTATCAAATTTTCAATTAAAAAAATCAGATATACGTAGAAGGTTAATTTGTTAATTAATTGTTATCCATGAGAAATAAATTAGACAAATCTTCAATAACTATTAAAGGGGATTTGATATTTAAAAATAACTATTATTTTCGGTCCCTGATTATAATTGCATATTAAATATTTTAAAACACAGATCAAGTGATGATCTAACGTTCTTTATAACAGAACGTTTACGAAAAGTGTAAAAAAATACTATAATTTAACGGAAACATTAGCTTAAATACAAAAAATTAAAGTTTTTTAAGTTTCACACAATTTATGGTTAATGTGTTTATGTGAACACAATAGTTTAGCATACAAATAGTATTATTTTATGTGGTAAACGATAAAATCATAATACCATACCATCCGTAAAAATTGCATAAATTCTATCCGAAATCTATTCCATCGGTCGTACAAACTAATTTCCTGTAATGGAATAAAAAAAAATTATACAACAAATGGGTCAAAAGTTGCGATATAATAAGTCAAAGATAAACCCAATTCCGGCATTTAGTGCACTGCTTGAAGCAGTTTTTCATTTATGGTTTTGTGTCCCTTTTTTAAAACCCGAGGCAACACCGCATAAATGGCATAAATTAAATAAAAACATATAGACATATTGAAATCGATGCATATGAGAATTGAGTTTGTGTGTGTTGACATCTTGGAAAAGTTCAACTTTATCACACACCCACACACACACACACACATATACAGCCTCGGGAGTTGTTCAAGAAAAAGTAACACAATACACACACACAACACACAACGCACAACGAAAATATGCAAATGAAATATTTGCACAACAAAATTTATGCAAACCGCTGGGAAGGATGACTGAATGAATGGATGAGTGGGCGTTGGGTGTTGGATTCTGTTTGTTTATTCGTTTCCCACTCCCAGTGGTTGACCAAAGCAGGAACTGGCCTTGGCGCCTCTTGGCGTGGGCAAATGTTTGTCCAATATTTGAGCATTTTTGTTGTCTTAGTTCGATACCCTTACATATATGTTCATATCTATACACCGATAAGAAGCTGACTTTGTTTACATAATGCTAAAAATTAGATTAACTAATTCAATTTGTGGCAAGTACTTTGCTGACCAGACTAAAAGTTTGGTTTCCAAAAACTTTTTCCTTTCAACTTTCGGTTTTAAACAGTGTGCCACCCCTTGGTTCCATCTGGATTATTGCTGTCTCATTTTCCAGCTCCTTGGCATCGTTTTATTTTACTCCTCTTATTTTATTTTCCGCTTTTGGTGCTGGCCAATTAACATGCCTCTAATTATGAGTCACAATTAGCGTTGTTTTTCTGCCTGTTCATTATGATAATTTTGTTTGCCCTATTTGGAAAATAAGTATATATTCTTGTATATTTGCTACATATGTATGTGATTAGATGAGCACAATAATTTTTGACTTGTGTGCGCAATTCTTGTGTCAAAAAAAAAAAACCTTTTCTCCTTGTCCTTTTGTTGTAATATCCTTATGGCCTCAGGGTTAAGGTCGAAATTAGAGATGTGCGCGTATTGTATTTTGTTATTGTAAAACTATACGACAAAACAATACGATTCATAAAAGTGAAGGTCTTCTTGATTTTATGTGTACCTTTATTGAGAAATCGTAGTTTTTCATGATTTCAGGTGAAAAGTTATATATGGAATTTTCTTAATATTAAAGTTGCACGATTTAGATCAAACAAGCAAAAAATCGAATATTTAAACCATTTTCATTAAAGGAAAGCACGTTCCAACTTTATAACACAATATATATATATCTAATAATAATCGGTCGAATATTCGAAAAATTATCTTGTTTTACAAGCTATTTCAACTAAGCAAATATAAATTAAATTATGCTATTTACATATTAAAGAAATTTTGTTTTAAAAATCGAATTATCTGTTATCGAAGTAACAATCAAAATATATAATAAAATTCATTTAATTAATGTATAACTTGTATAAAAATCTTTTTCTAGATATCTTAATAATTGATAATGTCATGACGATCACATAATAAACACAAAAATTTAATCAAGAAAATATTTTTTATGTTTTCAGCATTGGTTTGGCTTGCTTGAATAGCCATTGAACTGCTTGAAGTTTAAACACTGATTTGCACTGCTTGGCTTAAACTACGAATGTCAGATTGGGTACAGACATAAACATTATGTAATAATTAAATTATTATCCTATTTTTTTTTGACATTAAATATATTACCTAAGAATACTGTGTCAATTTTGGTTAGCATTTTGTTTTGAACATTTGTTTTATTTCTCACAATGATTTTGTGCTGAATAAATTGTTAAAAATTTTTTGTATTGTGTTAACAGCTTTTATTTATTTTTCGGAATAAATTCTAAATTCTTTGGCTATACCACAATGTGTCAGGCAATGGGTCAAGCGATTTGCGAGCTAAAGCATATGCCGCTCTCTGGCGATAAAGAGCTGGATGCCCAAATAAAGAAGTGGGTTAAATGGGATCGCAATCAAGACACATTGATGCAAATCATGGAAGCTGTTAAGAAAGAAGACTGGGATACGTAAGTAATTAAATCATATGCCATAACATCTTTTAAAACTCTACAAACTAACAATTAGTCTACGAGCTCGACTTTGCAAACGTATAACATTTGGCACAGCAGGATTACGGGCCGTAATGCGAGCGGGTTTCGATTCGATGAATGAATTGGTAGTTTTACAGTAAGTCCTTTCAATTGTTACTTGAATAAAGGATATATTTTAATTTTCATTCGTTTAAGAACCGCACAAGGACTCTGTGCTTACATAAAGGAGCAAAATCCGGATGAAGCGACATGGGAAAGTCAAGGTATCGTTGTTGGCTATGATGGTCGCTACAATAGTCAACGCTTTGCAGAGATAACTGCCATAGTGTTCCTGAACAGTAATTTCCGAGTGTATCTATTTAAACGTTTTGTTGCCACCCCCTTTGTACCGTACACAATATTACGGCTTAAATGTCTAGCAGGAGTGATGGTAACAGCGTCTCACAATCCAAAACAGGATAATGGATACAAGGTATGTATTGCCTGAAGGCTTCTTCACATCTTCCTTTTAATTATTGACCTTAAAAGTGGAGAAGGATAGAATTTTGGGTATGACTAGAGCTAAGCTTTACAATGTATTTACAGGTTTATTGGAGTAATGGTGCCCAAATCATACCACCACACGATACGGCTATCAATGACTCTATACTGGAAAATTTGCAACCAAGAGATGAGTCCTGGGATGAGACCACGCTGTGTGCGAATGATTTGTTGTGCGATCCGTACAATAACGTTGTGCCGGCCTATTTCGATTCCCTGAAAAGGCAGATTTCATGCCCCCTAATGGAGGGCAATGGAAAATGTCCGTTAAGGATTACATATACGGCCATGCATGGCGTTGGCTATCCATATATAAAAATGGCATTTGCCAAAATTAACCTTAATCCAGTTATTCCTGTGTGCGAACAAGCTAAGCCCGATCCAGAATTTCCAACTACACCTAAGCCCAACCCAGAAGAGGGCAAGGAATCTTTGGATTTATCCATAAAACTAGCAACTGAGAAAAAATGTCCAATAATTTTGGCAAACGATCCGGATGCTGATCGCCTTGCTGCCGCTGAGATGGGTGATAATAAGAAATTTAAACTATTTAATGGCAATGAACTGGGCGCCCTTCTCGGTTGGTGGACTTTGGAGAACTATAAATTAAGTGCCGAAAGTCCGGATATATCCAATTGTGTAATGATCTCCAGTACGGTCAGCTCAAAGATACTGAAGTCCATGGCTGAAGTTGAAGGTTTTACCTTTCATGAAACGCTGACAGGGTTTAAGTGGATCGCCAATAAGGCGATTGACGAGCAAAATTCTGGGAAGACGGTGCTGTTTGCCTTTGAGGAGGCCATTGGCTTTATGGTATCTACTAATGTGCTTGACAAGGATGGTATCAGTGCTGCGGCACATGTTGCCACAATGGCCTGCTATTTACGCTGTAAGAAGTGCATGACACTGCAGGAGAAACTACGGGATATATACGAGACCTACGGCTTCCACACAAGCATCGTGTCCTACGTAACTTGCCGCGATCAGGAAATGATAAAAAATATTTTTGAACGCCTGCGCACCTTTGACGAAGGCCAGGATAATACATATCCAACGAGCATTCTAGACGGAGAATTTGAGATCGCACATGTGCGGGATTTGACCACCGGTTATGACAGCAGCACATCTGATAAGAAGGCCACACTGCCAGTTAGTTCCAGTACAGAGATGATTACGTTTACCTTTAAGAATGGTATGGTGGTCACATTACGCACCAGTGGCACTGAGCCCAAAATGAAGTACTACGCCGAAATGTGTGGCAAGCCGGAGGATAAACGCTGGGACGAGCTATCAACTACTCTGCGGCGTATGGTCGATGCGGTTGTTGATGAGTTTTACGAGCCTGAAAAGAATGGTTTACAGCGCAAAATAGAAGATTAGACACCAAGCCAATTTGACATGTTGTGAAGATGAATATCCGGTTTTTTTTTCAATTCAGCTAAAACACATTAAAATTAATAAGCTCAATAGCCAAAGTTTCTAATTTATTCAAAACAAACATTTATTGTCATTGTTTAAAATAAAATCGCCCCAATAAACATCAGCAAAAAAAAATTGGTGTGTATTGTACTTTAGGCTGCTCTCAATTGGAATTTAAGTATGATCCTAAACCAACGTAAAAGATTCCTTTTAAAAAATTTTTATTTAAATCAAACGCCCAACAATAACTTAAATCAAGCAGCCTGTTTCATTCAATCAAAAAATAAATATAAATGTCAAAATTTAAAATTTTTAAAGTTTGGCAAAATGGCAATATTAATTCCATCTATTGCCGAGGAAATTTCAATAAGATTGGTTTACAACTGGAATGGAACTATAAGAAATGCCTCTACAAATTTTTATCTGCATCAACAGCAGAGAAATTTCGTAATGCTGCTAAAGCCGAAATCGTCTAATAGGAAGTTTATGGCCAATAAGAAAGATCTATTGGCCAAAAACAAAATTTCAAGAAAGTTCAGGCGAAACTGGAACTACAAGTTCCAAGATGTTGGTAATAGATTTTTTGCCACCAAAATATCTCACTGTCTCTCTGGCGATCAGGAGCTAGATTGTCAAATTCAGAATTGGATTAAATGGGACCGTAACCCAGAAACATGGCAGGAAATCATGGAATATGTTGACAAACAAGACTGGGATACGTAGGTAATACAATTATTGATAATCATATTTCTTATATTGTGCCAGTTTATAATTAGGTTGCGTTCGCGTCTTACCAAAAGAATAACATTTGGCACTGCAGGATTACGTGGTGTAATGCGAGCTGGATTTGATGCTATGAATGATTTGGTCGTGGTACAGTAAGAGCTTTACGAGATTGTTAAATGAAAAATTATGTAATAATTACATTTGGCTTTTTCCTTTTAGGACCGCTCAAGGGCTCTGTGCTTACCTTAAGAAGCAATATCCGGATGCGTCGACCTGGATCGATCGAGGCGTGGTCATTGGCTGTGATGGACGCCATAACAGTAAACGTTTTGCGGAGTTATCTGCCACAGTTTTCCTAAGGAATAATTTCCGAGTTTATCTATTCAAGCGTTTGGTTGCCACGCCCTTTGTACCATACACAATACTAAGGTTTAAATCTCTAGCCGGAGTGATGGTAACTGCGTCTCATAATCCGAAACAAGACAACGGCTATAAGGTATGCAATTGTTAACTATTATATATATATTATATTTTCCTTTTTTATTTTTAACTTACTCAAGGTTTATTGGACAAACGGTTGTCAAATCATACCACCACACGATGCAGCAATCCATCAGTCTATACTAGATAATTTAGAACCGAAAGCTGAGTCCTGGGATGATACTATACTATGTGACAACAAATTGTTGTCTGATCCGTACAATAACGTTGTGCCGGCTTATTACGATGCTCTCAAAAAAGAGTTCCCATCTTTACTTTTGGAGAACAATGGAAAATGTCCGTTAAGCTTCACTTATACGGCAATGCACGGCGTTGGTTATCCATATGTCAAATTGGCATTTGCCAAAATTAACCTTAATTCTGTTATTCCTGTGTGTGAACAGGTTGAACCCGATCCAGACTTTCCAACTACACCTAAGCCTAACCCAGAAGAGGGCAAGGAATCTTTGGATTTATCTATAAAATTAGCAATTGAGAAAAAATGTCCAATCATTTTGGCAAACGATCCGGATGCTGATCGCCTTGCTGCCGCTGAGATGGGTGATAACAAGAAATTTAAACTATTTAATGGCAATGAACTGGGCGCCCTTCTCGGTTGGTGGACTTTAGAGAACTATAAATTAAGTGCTGAAAGTCCGGATCTATCCAAATGTGTAATGATCGCCAGCACGGTCAGTTCAAAGATACTGAAGTCCATGGCTAAAATTGAAGGTTTTACCTTCCACGAAACGCTGACCGGGTTTAAGTGGATGGGCAACAAGGCAATCGAAGAGAAAAAGGCCGGGAAGACGGTGCTGTTTGCGTTTGAGGAGGCCATTGGCTTTATGGTATCTTCTAGTGTGCCCGACAAGGATGGTATCAGTGCTGCGGCACATGTTGCCACAATGGCCTGCTATTTACGCTGTAAGAAGTGCATGACACTGCAGGAGAAACTACGGGATATATACGAGACCTACGGCTTTCACACAAGCACCGTGTCCTACGTCATTTGCCCTGATCAGGCACTGATTAAAAAGATCTTTGATCGTTTGCGAAATTTTAAGAATGGTCAGAAGAAAACATACCCGATGAGCATCCTAGACGGAGAATTTGAGATCGCACATGTGCGGGATTTGACCACCGGTTATGACAGCAGCACATCTGATAAGAAGGCCACACTGCCAGTTAGTTCCAGTACAGAGATGATTACGTTTACCTTTAAGAATGGTATGGTGGTCACATTACGCACCAGTGGGACTGAGCCCAAAATTAAGTACTACGCCGAAATGTGTGGCAAGCCGGAGGACAAACGCTGGGACGAGCTATCAACTACTCTACGGCGTATGGTCGATGCGGTTGTGGATGAGTTTTACGAGCCTGAAAAGAATGGTTTACAGCGCAAGGCATCTGATTAAATATATGAATATCATAAATTTTACAGTTATCTTCAAATAAAGTGCAATAGTCGTGTAGTTCTGTCATAACAATGTACCTATACATACATATTAGCATAAACTTAGCTGTGTTCAACTATATTTCTCTTTTTATTTATACTGGTGACATTCACTATTATAATTTATGTTTCTACACAATGTATATAACTGCGTAGTTAACAAAATTATGAAACACTTCTCAAAAACACAAATAGATGCCGCCTCGATCAAAGAATACATTTTGTCTATCGATTAACAGGGCTGCTGAGTAGAGGTGGAAAACTTCGACGATAGTTAGTTTTGAACCATCGATATTCGACGATAGTTAATTTTGAACAATCGATAGTGTCATCGATAGTTCTCCACCTCTACTGCTGAGAGTGTCGAAGTATGGTCACACCCATCTACTTATACATTATTAATTTAGTATACAGCAGGTCACACTCTTATAAAAACAAACCGACATATAAACATATATATACAAAAACAAAATACAAGCCACAGTAATTAATATCTAATTTTATTAAAATTTAATTATTTTTTCAAGATTTATGAAAAGTTTATTTTAATCGAAATAAACTAAATAATAGCAGCACTTTCTTAAATTAACGGTGAATTTTGAATTTTTTAACTGAAAATTATCGATTTCGTTCAACTTTTAGTATGACCGTTTCTATATAATAAAACATTATGGTCACTCAATTATTTTGCTAACATATTTGCTATAATAAAAATGTGTTGACAAATATGGTAAATTTTGTTTATGTATAATTTCAAAGGAAATGTATGTTCGATTATTAATAATTCAATTTTTATAAATAATGAATTTATTTCGGATAAGTGGACTTTTTGCCCATGGGGCATTGTAACCAACTTAGTAGCCGTGGCATTTTACAGTTATAAGTTCAAAATTTTAATATTCGACACAAATTAACAAAAGAAAAGATAAAGCAATGTCTACAAAATTGTTAAGCACCTGGACACGAGTTGTCTTAAATATCGCTGGTACTCAAGAAAATGTTCATCTTTTCCAGCAACGTAGATATTTTTTCAGACCGCCCAAACTAGAGTCTCCCGAGGTGAAGGTTGTGAACAATGTATTTGTGCCGCAGCTCGTCTTCAAGTACAATCCACTTAAGTACTATCTAAGTAAGCTGCGTATGTGGAAGCTGAGGTGGACATGGGATCGGAACTTTAAGGAGCGGGACTTTGTGGAGGAGTCAAAACATGCGGCCATCTCGCTTACAGATATTCTGCGCTTGCGTGATATGGAAAAGATTGATGACTTCTCGACCTCAAACGTTTATTACCAGATGGCCAATGAGTCCATCAAATTTCCGCACGAGTCATGTGTGGAGCTGTTGCGCTTTCGCAAACAGGACATTCGCCAAGCTGTGCCTATCAATGTGCATCTGCACAATATACTGGGTATGAAATATGCTGTCATAGATGTGGTTATGGTTGGATTGCGTCATGTGGCTGATTGCGAAACGGAAGCGGATCTGGAAAAGATGAAGAAGGCACTTATTCAAATGGAGCCGGAGCTTAAAGAGCAGTTGGACGATCCCAGTTCCCAGTTGCCTTATGTCTTCATTGAGCTTTTTATGCGATTCAGACGCAATTATTCCAATGCAGCGATTATTTCTGGAGATGTATTGGCAAATAACACCAATCGTTGGCTGGTATCAGTGTATAAAATAAGCAGATTCAATATATTTACTGTGCCTCCTTCAATATAAAAGGTTGCGGGTCCTAAAGATCATTTAATTATTGACAAATTATGTACTGCAATACATCCCGACTTTCATGTATAAATCGCAGTATTATTTAAATTTAATGAGCAGTTTGTTCCTTTAATGCACTGTTTTATTTGCTATTCTCTATTTTTAAAAGCCTTTGAGAAATTTAAGAAATTGAAAATGTTTCGTATTAAACATGTCTTCGGCTTGTTATATTTAAATGCAATTGTGTGCTTTGTTTTAGAACAAATATTTGTTCTATCCGGAGATTAACTTAAAAACGACGAAATATTAAATTAATCTGCTGATTATGAGCCCTATCAAAAGCTCTGTTAAATAACAGAATTTATTATAAGCAACGCTGTATGTTTCACTTCCAATGTTCCGATATTCACTGATATAACTGTAGTTTGTATTATTATTTCTTCCCGTCAGAATTGAATTAGTGTTCAGAAAAAGGTAACAATATTTAACATTTGTGTAATAGAAAGTATTAATCGATTTTTGATTTTTGTAGCATGTTACCAGCCAGTGAGCGCAATGAGGAGATGAACGCTTGCAAGTCCATTATTAGGACTTTGTTTTCAAAGAAGCATAACAATTTGGCGTGGATATTTTATGACCCTATAGATGCTCATTTGCTGGGGCTAAATGATTATTATGAAATTGTGAAGGAGCCCATGGATCTGTCCACAGTAAGACATCGTCTCAAGTCAAAGTTGTATGAAAGTGCTAAAGATTTTGCCCGTGATGTGCGCTTAATATTCAACAACACTTTTTTGTATACAACTCCTGACCACATGTGTTACAAAATGGCCGCGAAGCTGCAGATCATTTTTGAGGATTTGTTTGCCAAGGTGCCGCTACAAAATAACTGCACTAAAAGCTATTCTGACTCGGACTCCTTAGACGTAGATGTGGAGACCATAAGCAACCCTGAAACAACACCGCAGTTCACTGATGAAAGTGTAGATTCTGCCATGTCAGGCAAACGGATGCGTTCTGCAAAGAAGCAGAAGAAACCTGAATCGGAAGGAGATATGCAGCTGCATACAAAACTGCAGTCCAATGATTCCGTAGCTTCTTCAAAGAGTTCAAAATCGATGCGTCGTTTGAAAAAGGAGAAATCTAAAAATTATAAAGACATCGCCCCCAAACCTAGGGGCACTGAAGAGGATATGGAAATAGATGACATGAAGGAGAATATAAACAATTCTGAAGCAACACCGCACTTCAATGTTAGCAGCGTAACTCCTGAAATGGATATCAAAATGATGCGTCGTTTGGAAAAGAAGAGATCTGAAAATTATAACGACTTAGCCGCCATACCTATGAGCACTGAAGAGGATTTAGAATTGCATAATAGAGTGCAACAGCTGGACGGTGTTATGCTATTGAACGTCATACACATGATAACACAAATGGAAGGCCTAAATTTCAACTATCCCAATAAGGAGCTTGAATTTGATGTGCGCAGTCTTAAGACAGTCACAAAGCGTTCCATTATGAGCTACTTGGCCAGCAAAGGAGTCAACGGCAAGCGAACCTCTCGAGTTAAAAAAAACTACCAATGAAATACCATTTTGAAGCATTATAATATATTATTTATCATGTTATTCAAAAATCAAAGAAATATTAAACCAAATTGTTCCCGAAATCTATTTGATTTTGTGTTGTTCCTTATAATTATCACGAAACCGTCGAATGTTCCTAAACTCGCCATTCCACACACGATTCCGCATAATGTCCCGAGTATTAGCTGACATATAGGCATAGAATACTTTTCTTGGCGGTCCACCGGGATTTAAATAATTACCCATACCATACCAGCAGGCTCTTGTGTGATTCATATAGATGTCGTTGAGTTTTTGATAGTAAGTAGCTCTTACTTTTTTGGCCTGTAAATAATAATAATAATTAATTCTTTGACAATTGTTTCGCAGTATACTTACCAAAGCCCTTGCTTCTCCGCAGTAGGCATAGTTCTCTTTGCTTTCCGGGCGGCTGTCTAAGCCCATCAAATCCGCTGGTGGAGGACTACCTTGTAGCGAGGTAATCATTTCGAATATTTTATCCGATTCTTGAATACTTTTTTTTACTTCCTCCTCGGTGTATTGTTTGCCATAACGTCGCTTTATCCACTCTTGCAACACGGGCAGTTTGTAAGCATTGGGCAGTGAGGCAAGCACATATCTTTGATTTTGGCGCAGCTGCTGCAGGCCATCTTGCATCATGCGATCCATTAGCTGTTTATTATCAGGATCGAAATGTTCCATGTCGTATGCGAGCAATGAAGTTCGCTTTCCTGAACTTTTTGCCTCCTCTTCGGCTTTAACCATTTCAGCACGTTTGTTATTGACACCCTTCATCCAAATCTGCTTGGCACAGCGGACAACAGCGTCAACTATATCCGCCCTGCGATCCTCATGACTGCGAATACTGTGATCGCTTGTATCTTCAGTGGAGGCGCAGCTATCTGTAAGCCGAGTTCCTATAAGCTCTCTGTCATCTGATGAGCTTTCGCTGTCGTTTTCGCAGAAATCATCACTAGATTTAATATCTTTTTCCAGTGCTTTAACAAAGGCTTTGGCAATGACCTTTGTGACATCGCGGGGTTTCTCTTGTCCCGACTTAAAGATGCGCTTATACTTGAACTGGTAGGGCTGATGATCGGTGGGTGCCTTAAAAAAGGTTTTCTTAGTCTGCTTGCCTTCAAAGGTAAATGCAACGGATTGTTCTTTTCGATTCTTTCTAAGTTTCTTCAATTTAAGATCATCCAACAAAATGGAGATACGTTGTTTTTTCGTGTTTGGCGTTTTGCAGATATCATGATCGGAGATTTCACTATATTTGTGACATTTCTCAATATCGCCTTCAAAATCAATGGGCTCACGACGCAGGCCGCCGCCACATAGCCGTCTGCCCACATAGTTGTCAAGTATCTCCGTATGAGCCAGATCTTCACAGTCCCCGACAAGAGCTCGTCCCTCCCTAATGTGAGGCTTTGGTACTGCCAAAGAAACAAGCTTTTCCTGGCAGAGTACACAATCCGACTTTGCAATGGTAGTCACGGTTGTGTGCTCCATTTTCATGGCATACTTTTTCATGCATTCATCAATATCACGCTCCAGCTGAGCGACAATTCGACGTTGTCGCAGCTTACGATAGGGTAGTGTCAGGTCCATTAATTCCATGCAGCGATCTCGAGCACGTACCACCAGTTCGTCCTTTACCAGCTGGCGCTCTCCGACCATGAACTTATGATAAGCGCACATTTGTGGTTCACCCATAAGGGAATCTTTTTCTTTGTCCAATGCTGAGGCAGCCCTACGGCTCACCCTAGCTCTGGCCTCTAGAGCTTTAATACGATTCAGTTGATCGAAATACTTGTCAACCGCTTCGCCAACAGTACTCTTGACCAATCGGCCGACTGGATTCAAATTATATTCAGCGAACCATGGTGCTTCAGTTGGCTTACCATATTGAGGTGGCGAGTCCAAACGCCAGAATGGAAAAGTAGCAATGTGATTAGGCGGCTTACTTGTGTAATTAACTACAATTTCCTTGGGTCGTGGCTGGCGTTGAAAGTAAGGCAATTTTTTCGATTTTCTAGTTTTATGCGGTGGCAACACTTTACTTCCCTTGGCAGACTTGGATTGGTAAATATCGCGGCACTGACGTTTCTGGTCCAATAGACTCAGCTGTGGTGGTGGCAAGATACGATCCAATTCCCGCAGTGTTGCCAACAAATCAGTTTTTGCCATTGCCGTCATAAGCAACTTCTCATTCGTGGTATATTCGCCGTTCTTCTGAGAGCTAATGTAGTAACCCTCAAGTATGAAGAACATAAAGGCTAGACCATTTCCCCGGCTCAATTGCACCATGGTACGAATCTTTTTTTTGCTTATTATTGGATCTAAGCCCAGGCGCATTAAAGCCTTTTCTACTCGAAAGCTTGTGCCCTGCTCAAAGTCATCGCGCAGATCATTGGATAACTCATTGATGGCTCTCTCCTGGTAATCCGATAAGCCCAAATACCATTTGGGAACGTCAAGTGTCTTTTGGAACTCGTCTAATTTTTTCTGAAAATTCAGCTGACCCATTTTGTATAATACGATACAAAAAATTTGGTAAATATTCAATTTCAATATAAGTACTGCTTTTTTGTTTAACTACATTCAATTTAAATGTTACAATAATAATGAAAGAAAAGCTACTTTGTTTTTAGAAAGTTTTCGTTTTTTTTTCATAAGTCTTAATTGCTTCGACTAAAATTTCATTTATTAACATTTGAATTTAAAATTTTTCGAAAAAAACATGTTTGTTGGGCATAAAATTGTTTGTGTAAATTGTAAGATGTTTGTGATCTAAGCCACCAAAATTGCATTAATCATATTTGTTTGTACCTCACGTGTATTCTAAAAATGTCGCAGCCAAGTTCAACAAAATCCCCTATAGATCGAAAGTGCTGCTTTAAAAAACCTTTGACAGAGTACTGCAAATCCTATAATATTCCGATTTGTCGGGGTTTTCCACCAGATCCGTGTAAGCAGCCACAAGAGTCTAATCCATTACTGGCTGCTGTTTACTGCCTAAATTGTGGAAATTATTTACCGAAAATATGCCAAACAAAAGTAAAATCTAAGGTCTGTTGTTTATGCAAGCCCAAGTGTCCCCCCAAGTGTTGCAAGTGTCGACCAAAGTGTTTGAAAAATAAATTAACTCAGACCAGTAAAACCTCAATGGCTGATGAGTCAACACAATTTCCAGATGCGGATCGAGTGGAAGTTAATATTAAAACGATCGAGGAAAAGGAATTTCGTGTTTTAAAGCCCAGTGGTGAAGAGGAAATTACAGTACGTAAAACAGAATCCTTAACAAAATTCACAAAGGAAGAAGTTCAAAATGCTGATGAAGTAATAGGAGCATCCCATAAATTTGAAGAAGAGGAGGATGTTTCCCAAAAAAGACAAGTAACGAAAACAGAGTCTTTGACAAAATTTGATCAACAAGGAAAGGAAATATCTAAAGCGATTAAAACAATTGAAACTCGGCGGCCAAGTAAGGATAACAGACAAGTAACGAAAACAGAGTCCTTGACCAAATTTGATCAACAGGGAAATGAAATAACTAAATCGGTTAAAACAATTGAAAAGAGGTCGCCAAAAAGAATGTCAAGTAATTACCAAGCTGAAGATGCGATTTCCATGAATAGTAATAGGTCAGAGAGATCCATTATCCTTAAAAAATTAAACTCGAATTTAAAACAGACTGAAGAATCAAAAATATCGGGGATTTCTAAAAAAATGTCAAGGAAAAGCTCACAAAAAATAGTTGGACTGGAAAAATCAAAGTTCTCTAAATCTGAAAAAGCTAGAGATCCAATAGACATTCAATCAGGGAGGTTGCAGGGTTTAAAAAGGAATAAATCTAATTTAGAAAGTACTGGAGGAGCATCCATAGCAGCGCCTAGTAGACAAACACCAAAAAAATACCGTGCAGACAATGTGATACAATCACCAGGATACAAATCTACAACACAAAATAGTAGTAGCCGCAATAGTCCTACAGGAACTACAATACCGAATAAACATAGTTTGAGTAATCGGGAAAAAACACCTTTTCCTTTAACGCCTGTCAGCGTAGTATCTAGTGATGATGATGAAAGCCAGGAGACACTCGTTGAAGTAATACGATCAGATCCCGAACTAAACATTAAAGAGAGCAGAAAATTTACAGAAAAAAGAACAACTAAATCGGATAAATTAAATGCAAGGGTATCACCTTCGCAAACAGATATTTCCGAATATGATTTAGAGGAAACGAGTAGTCCAGAAAGGAAAAAAAATAAACAAAATATGGAAACAAGAAAATATCCGTCTAAAGACTATAAAAGCGTCCAACAGAATAACTGCTGCAGGCGATCCGTATGCGCGTATCCCTATGGCTGCTCCTATCCCTGGGGATTTCGTTTTTGTTTTAAGCATAGTTGCAATCCTTGCATGGCCTTTCCCGCTGGACCATACTGTACGTGTAACTATAATCAGTAAAATGTAACCTTTGAAATTTTGTATCCTATATAAACAATAGCCCAAACAACAATAAATATATGCCCAACAACATTTGCTTATTGGCTTGCTGAAAGCCTGTCTAATTCTCCGTAAGGGAATCTCTTGGAAATTATTTGCGGACAACCAGATCGATAAAGTTCCAGGCGATTAGCAAGCCCATACATTTTCGTGCACTTTTCAAATTAAATTTAAATGCAATTTAGGCTTTGGGGCAAAATTAGTGCAGCGTCCAAAGTTTATCCGGCTGCATAAATAGTTGTCGGTTTTGACCAAATCCAAGTGCTGTCTGCTTGTCTGTTTTGTCAAGTGTATTCCAAAGCTTCTGGCTTGGCAATAAAGATTACATGGATTGCAATGCGTACTAAATTGTTGGTCAAGTAAGCTTGAAATGGGTTTACATTGAGATTATTATTTCCTGGACCAGCTGTGTAAGGAATGACGACAAGTCGCAGATGAATGTGATAACGTTTAGGTATATAGTACTTTGCTAATTGATTTCTTTCTCTAACACTAAAAACATATTTCAATTCTGAATTTTTAGCTCTAAAACAAAATATTTGTCTCGTATTTCGGAAAATGTCAATGGATAAAGGTTTTATTGTTTTTAGTATTTGTGCTAGTTAGAAGTCTACTCATAGGTTTTTATTAATTTATGTAGCACACTGATCCGTAATGCCATTTTGCTGGCCTTAAAGATCCTTAAAATAAACGTTTTTATATGTGGATATATGTTAATAATGCTGAATATCCTTATAGAGCAAATCAGGTGTTTCCTCCAGCTTATTTTATAATAAAAACTGTTGTTGCAATATAAGTTTTTGAGCAACAAATAAAAAGCCATTTCAAAACTTTTATAAAGATTTTTTGTCTTCATTTAAAAAATTATTGTTTATATTTTAAATATTGATTTAAAAGCACCTAAAAAACTTATTAAAGGATTTTTATTTTCGGTCGAAAAATAATATTAAAATTGATTTTTTTTTTTTAAATTTTCTAATTATGCTTTATGTTTACTACATTTTAATTAAAAGCTACATAAAACACCTGAGCACCTCCTAATAAAATAGCTACCATTAAAAATACAAATTTAATTTATTTTTGTTGTAGTTAAATTAAGAAAAATAAAACTCATTAATAATTATTAATTGAAATTTATGTCAAAACATTACACTCTGTGGCAATGTGCAGAGGTATAGAAGTGACTTGAGGTCCAGGAGAATTGTCAGTGTCAAAATAAATGCAATTGAAGTAATGCAAAATATATTGCCAGCCATATACTATTAACCCAAATACTGTTTACAGAATCAAGTTCCTCATATCTTGTGGCAGCAGCAGGTAGTTGTGCCTTTTTGCCTGTTGCCTATTTCCTAGTTTTGTCATAGGGAAATTGAATATTTTATTTACGGATATTGAATGCCTTATATCATGGGTATGCTCAGTTGGCAGTGTTGACATCGAGAATATGCAAAAGTTTATAATAAATATGTGCAGGACGCATATTTTGCGATTTAACTTTTGGCTGCTTCGATTTCGACTTTCAGAATAATTTAGACATTTGCGTTTAGCTGCTTCAGCACCCAAAAAAAAAAAAAAAAAGAGAAACTAATCTAACGGACAACAAGGCAAACGGATGTTCACGTTTGGCCAATGAATGTGTTTGGTATATGTATGTGTAGTATATATACTTAGCAAGCAGCCTTGTGATTTTATTTCGTTTCATGTTTTATTCACCACTTCCGCCGGAAATAGACATACAAGCGTGCCCACACAGAGAGTAGCGCGGGAGTCGGGCGGGTGGAAATTGAGATGCCTATATGAAACATACGCCTCGTGTTTTGGCAGCTCAATGGGCCGTCGCTGACTGGCAAACATTTGTTTTGCCCAACAAAGTCGAAACTGTTTTCGCAAACAAATCCCACATAAATGCTCAATTTATAACAAACCGGAAGTTAAACTTAATCAAGCGTACTTTTTGGCTTATTGTTTAGCCTCTATTTCTCTTTCTCTTTCTCTGTCTATCTATCTCTCTCTGCTTTTCCGTATTTACTTAACATATTTTATTGCGATACTTTTGTGCTCTATGATGTCGTGTCGCTCTGGGGGAGATTACATAAGGATTTGTTGTATGGCACGGTGATTTCAACAAAATATATTTTCATTTTTGTTGAGTCTTTTAGTTTTGAGAAAATGCTGCATTTGATCGCTGTTGTTGGCATTTATGTATGTTTTTCCATAATATAATATTTGGGGAATATTTTTTTTTTATTGGACTCCAATTTTGTGCAAGAATTCAACATGACAGTAAACATTTATAGCCCATAAATAGTTGATGCTGTGCATAAAACTATATTTAAACTGCTTTAAATCTATCTGACAATTGCATATTTCAGATTTATTTAAAAGAAAATTTAGAATTAATAGTTGTATTTAATAACTTGTAGATATTAGGGTAAAAGTAAAGTTTGCTTTAGAATAGAATTGTCAGTTTAGCAGATTATCGATTTGTTGTGACAAATGTGTTATGTTTTCCGGAAAGCAATTTGACTTTTACCATATGTCCGTTTATTGTTCTGTTTTGTTTACTAAAGTAGGAAGGGCAGGAACTACATCATCTTAAGGACATACTTGTACTAGTCCTTGTACTTAAATACATATTTACATATATATATCTTCTTTAATTATTCCATAGAAAGTTGTGCAATAATTGAAATCGACATTAAGCAAAATTATTTAGCTCGAATGCAAATTTGAGGGCAATTGCGAAGCAATTAACCCAAATGAAATAAGTTTGTAAACATGCCTTTGGGCGGCATTGAATGGGCGTGTCTGTCTATCTCTTGTACGGCATTGTTTGTATTCAGTTAGTAGAGCTCAAGTGTACACACATCTATATAGTATATATATACAGCATACATAAGTGCATACAGAGACTTCAGCTTGAGCAAACAAATGGGGATAGACCCTGCGGTATCGACAAAGGAGGGATATTTGGTACATGAAATGCAACTATCAATATGTAGGCGCAACGACAAAGGGGGCGACAAAGGGTGTGTTGCAAATGTTTTGCATTTGCTAATGCGTTCGATAATTGCCCGATGCTAAGTTGCATACGAATCAATGCTCTGAAAACTCCGGGGGGTTCCCACAAGGCATCATCAATAAGCTCAGACACAGAGCAGGTGAATCGATTATCTTCATGTTGGCACAATTAGAACTCATTGTTGTTAAATCATATGGATGAATACATTTGTGCTACAACAAAGGACAATTCCATAAAGCACGTATTTGAATTCGTGACATTGACAATAATCAACTAATATGCACTAAAAAAAACATAATTAAAGCAGTAGATTGCACTTTATATTTAAATTTATAATTATTATTCTCTAGCTGCTAGTACATTTTAAAATTAATTATAAATTTACGTAAAATATTATATTTAATTATATATAAATATTTTTTTGGAAAATATTTACCTAAAAGACTAAAAGTGGCTTTGAATGCATAATGTATTTTTTAAAATATGCGCCAAAACATTATTTGAATATTGCACGCACAAGGGAAATAACATTAAATTTCCCCTTTTAATTTCCCTCTTAATTTCTGTTATGAGTTTCACGCACAAGGGCAATCACATTAAATTTCCCCTTTTAATTTCCCTCATAATTTCTTGTGAGTTGACCCAAAAAAAAAAAGGTATCACTACTAAAAAGCTATTAGTAAGCTTTATAAAGCTTGAATTACAAAAGTGGTGATGCAATGTCATTGTCAAAGCAACAGATAATTTATATATAATTTTCATTTAAGTCAAAGTAGTAGAATTTAATTGATTTATACGCTAGCGAAATGAAAACTCAAGCGAGTGCAAATACGCGAGTTCTGAAGGGAAATTCATAGGGGGAAATTCGTTTTCGGGAGATCTTTTTACTTTTTTACAAATAAACTATTCAAATGATGCTGAAATTTTAAGGGATTTTAAAGTCAACATGAAAGTACTATTCGGAAAAATATTCTAAAACTGTTCGACTAAACAAGCAAAATTTTTAAATTATGGGAAGATGTCAATAAGGCCGCCGTTTGAATTTGTCTGCGGAACGCTTGCTCGGCGAATCATGACGCGGCACAGATTACTGACGAAAGGCTCTCCGTTGATTCGCCTGGGCATGTTTGGGATGAATCCTGTCCGTGCCCATCAACATCCAGCTAGTCAACAAGCGTCATCCCAAGAGCAGCCAAAGTGGCAATTGCATTTGGAAATTGAGCGTTCCAATGAAAAACAAGTGATGTCGTTACCTCTGCTAATTTACCTATATAGCCCGCTGCAAATGCTCAATACGAAGATTAATATATGGAAGCTGAAGCTATTATGGGATTGGCAGTTTGTCGAATCACAGTTTATGAACAATTCAAAACAGGCAATGGTCCTTATAACCAAGTTCATACTCCAGCAGAAGGACCACCACATAAAACGTTGTACCACCCCACTGGGCTTCAATCAGATCAAGCAGGATCTGCTCAATTCAGAAAATCAGAAATTTCACAACTGGCCAAAGAAGCTGTTGCGATTCGAGGAACGGCATATTCAGCGTGCTATTCTTCTCAAGGTGCAACGTCTGCCGCATTACAATCATAAATTTGCCTTTGTGGACATGATCTTCTTGGCGTGCCGTCGTACTAATGATTTTACATCGAATTGGGAGAAGCGTGAGATGCAAGATCTGATTGAGGAACACGCAGATTTCCATAAACTGGTGGCACGACATCCAATTGTATTTGCCGAGCTCTTTGTGCGCTTCCGCAGGGATTATTCCATACCGCCAACGTTGCGTGGAGGTCACTGGTTGGTGTCCACTTACAAGGTACTGCAGCTGGATGTGCTCAACTACCATCCAGAGTTCCAAATCGGTGGTCTCAATAATATGTATAAACTCGCTCAGCCACTATCTCATGGAGCATCCCGAAGTTAATATTTAAATTTTACTTGTAAAAAGAAATCGCATCAGTAAAAATAGTTCTTCAGTTCTTCACCTTGAAAAAACTTGTATAAGTCCTTGTTTAACCATAAGCCAAAGTGAAAATAGTTGGGTTTGCCCAGAAGGTAAGGCGTCCATAATCTCTACGATAATGAGCTTTACGATATGCACGAACACCAGGTGGCGCCAGCCTCGACTTCACTTGCATCTGGTCGAGTCTAAAGTGAGAAAAGAAAACAAAAAAAAATACAGAAGCTGAAAAGTGCAAGATGTGTTGCTATACTTATCCTTGGTATCACCCTCCTACTATGGCTAACTTTCTAGTCTTGTTGATGAGCCAGCGACGTAGTCCATGAATTTCTAATATCAAATACAGTGTAGATTCCAGGTGGTTGAGTGATGGCAACAGATAGTTGAATCCCCCAACCAGTGGATGATAGCTTGAGGACATCTTTTACCATAAAAAGTGTTTTAAAGTAAAGATATTCTTATTTAACAGCCGCATGTACTTGCAATTGAATTGCAAATGTTTTAAGTAAAAAAGGAATGCAAATGTTAGTTTAAAACAAACTAATTTAATAACATTTAGCATAATAGCTTATCATAGTTTATTTGTGTACAATTGTTGGCACCACATTGGAAATTAGTTGGGAAGTTAAGAAGCTGATATTTTGGCCAAAGAATTCTTTATTTCTTAGCTCTGTAATTATATTACTGATTTCTGCAAGTATTAGTTTATTCTGCAATCGATTATGCTCCAAATATATATATATATTTGTATATATTTATAAAAATCAAGTAAGCCAACCTGTACGCAAGTCTGAAATATTGAAAGAAATATATCTGTATATTTACTTCGCTGTTGATTTTAATTAAGAATATATATTCTTTTGCGTATTTAATACATTTGCACTTTTTGTTTTTAACTTTTTTTATACGCGATTTTAATAGCTACAAGTACAGGCTGTAAAAACACAAAAGTAATTTGCAAGAACTTCATTTAAAGTTAAAAATGTAGATGCAACAAAAAAAAAAAGAAAAAACAGCGGTTAATTAAAGCCGTAAAGTAAAGTTTTTATAATATAAAGAAAGCTTCAAACTAGCAGACGCATCTTTGTCTACCTAAAAGCCAAAAGCTATTTTGCCTATCAAGCGGCAATATATCTCGCCATATCTTACATATCGGGCTGGCACAAATTTTTCCAGCTGCCACAAGGAAATAAGTAAGAAAAGAAGGATACTTTGGTACAGCCCAGTCAATTCTATACTATAAGGCTTATCGGAACACGTTCCACTGCAGTCTGTCGATAAGTTAAATTTAGTATACTTGGGAGTGCGGTATTTCGGGAGGGGGGAGGGGAGAGACTTTGCTGCTTTGTTTGAACTTTGTGCGATATGGGTTCTTTCGACACTTTGTGGTTGGCGTTTTTGCTGCTGCTGCTGCTGCTGCTCCGCTGCATTTGAATTTAAAGCATGCAATTTTATGCTTTTAATTTTACGCTTAATAAATTTTGTGGCTTTGCAGGCAGCAATTACCCAGCTGAAAGATGAATAGCAGAAGCTGCAACACACAGATACACACCCACACATAGAAGTAATAATGAACTTAAGCAGCGTAACAACTTTAATGAGAACTAAAAGCATTGACTGACTATAAACTCGATCTTGAGTATGGCTTTTAGCTGCAAGTACTATCGTTATTGAAGCGTCATTTCTGCAATTGTAAAAATTATTTAATAAATGTTATAGATGGGCAATTAAAATAAAGTTTATAAGGTTGCAAACAAGGAATTCTTTAAGCCGCTCAACTGCACTCCACACGCTCTCATATCATACATCATTTGCTGTCAAGTTTTTAAACTGAAAGGCACTTGGCCAAGGAGTACGCTGGCCAACAAGTTGGGCGTGTCGAAAAACTTGAAATTGTTTTCGAAATTGCAATGTCACGCTACCCGCACCGCCCACAAAACAACAGCGAAGGACTCGCCCTAACTCGAAAGTTTCGTGGCGAAAAACAAAACTTGACATAACTGTAAAGATATGTATCGCTTTGACGAAGTTTATACATCCTTCATATGGACAAATTTGAGTTCAGTTGAAGTTCAGGAAGGTTGGATACCTGTTCAAACGATTTTATTGGCTTATTTCAGGATAATCCTTTGACTTATTGAAAATAATTTAAAAAGAATGTTGCGCCTGGATTTTCATTTGTTATTAAAAATAATTGATATTGTTGATAGCCTATGCTAGCTAAATAAATATACAGGGGCTAACGGAGCGTATACTTCACTTTCGGAAAGTATACAGCGTTATTTTGGTCAGTTTTGGCAATGACAATTTCATTTTGCACTCTGGACTCGGACAGTGACCGCTGTAATGGGCAACAAAACAAACGATGCCATTGACAGGACACTTACAGCAGGACTCGGAAGCGTGTGCCTGCTGATGACAATGACTTTTTAAATTGTTTCATGAAAGTGTCAGCTTTGGTCAAAAAGTTTAGCAACTGCTGGAAAATAAATGAGCGCTGGCAACAGCGCCAAGTGCGATCCAAAATGTAACCCAGCCAAAAAAAAAAAACAAAAAAAAAAAAGAAGAGCTGCTCCCAGCATCATGATGCTCATCATCATTATCGTTGCCATGCTACACGACTGTGTCACTACGTGGTAATGAGCATGAGCGGACGGAATCTGACTTTATGACTTCATTTGGCTTCTTCACTCGCCCGCGCGTTGCGGTCTCCACGCAGCACAAATTGCAGGTGCGGTCGCCATACCGCAGACAGCGATGTCAGCTGTGACTGTGTCGGCGGCAGGAATGCAACTCCGACTGGTCTTCTTCCCTGTCCAACGGGCCACCTGTCCCTGTCTGTCAGTTAACGTTGCAGCTGATGCTGCCGATGGCGTCTGCATCGACATTGGTAGACACTATTAAATATACATTCGTTGGCTTTCATAGCGCCATTGGAGCACAAAGTGCTGGACAGCCAGCAAGCAGATGCGTGTGGGTGTGAATGTCAGGCTCCGCAACACCTCAAATGCCACGTCCTCATACGCCCCATTGGCTTGGGCTACTAATAATGAAGGTGTGTTTACATAAAGGTTTCTTTAAAAGCTTTTTTAAGATATTTTTATTTAGCATTAATTATTTGCAAGCTTTGCTTAAGCACTTTTTAAATAAAATTTGTATTTTTATGCCAATAGTTCGTAAATCACCGTAGTAAAACATAAGCTATTTAACAATATTATCAGGGAATTTAAGAGTCGTGTATTCACCAAATTTTGCTCGAATTTGTAGCGTTTAACTTTCTTTCTTCGTCTAATAGAAACTCAATCGAATAATGTATTAAAATCGCTTTAAAAGTCTCAAAAAATGAAAATTCAAATATTATAATTATGAATGTTGATCTTATGTGTTTATCATTACTTGCCAGATTTAAAAAATGCTCTACTTTATTTACTATAAATAAACATTTGATTTAGTGCTCAAATGGAAAATAACCTAAACGTATTCGCAACTGTTCATAGATTATAAATAACATCATGGTGGCTGGCGCCTTTCGAATCATTGTTGGAACTAGACCACGATAAAGACCCGTATATCCAAAACGCATCATATATTTCATGGCATGGAACATGGTAGGAAACCGGCCGGGGTGGGCATTCATCATTATTGTCTTGAGCACATCGAATGGCTGAGTGATAATTGAATCGATAATTGCCGTAATAAACGAACTTGTGAAATGTAAACGAATGTTATCCTCCATTTGTAAGTGATATTGAAATTCACATTTGACCTGAACAACACGCATTTTAAAAAAATCTAAGCAAAAATTCAATTTTTTTAGCTACTTCACTTGATCGTAGACAGCAATCTGCCCAATTGTGCCCACGGTTGCTTTAAAAACCGCAGCAAAACCACCATTATAAAATGATTTCCAGCCCTCTTCCTTGGGAATTCGATATAGAGCCTGAGTTAGGGACTTGTATCTGAGATTATTTGATAATTGAAACTGGAGATATGCTAGAAATCAAATTTAATACTTGCGCTTATTATCCTCTTTCATATCGGTCTGCATGCGCACATTAATTACATCGAGTGGTATACCGACAATTGATCCAACAGCTCCTGCACAACCTGCCCAAATGATTTTGGCTCCCATATTATTGTTCATCAGATCCAGATCCTTGCAGCTCTCATAAAGTGTGAAACGAAAACTGGTACAAATCATTTGACGTACAGCAGCTGCTGCAAAACCATCATAGAACCCCAGGGGACCTGAGTTTAAACGTAAATCGATAAAAAATAATATTCTATAAAGCGATCTGAGTTTAAATTTGCTCACCTCTCAGTCTCATTACATTTCGAGCCGTATATAGGACACCCTTCTTTTTCACCTGTGTTTGCATATGCGTCTTAATTAAATCGAATGGCGCCACCACACATGCAACTCCAGTGGATGCCACACCACCGAACCACCAACGTGGGCGGCGCGATTCCCGATCATCATAGTCAGCCAGTATCTATAAATTTGTAATTTGTATGCTTTAAAAAATTATATTTAAAAAAATGGTTTAAAGAATATAGTTTTCTGAATATTTACACACCTCAGAACAACATTAGCTGATTAACAATACTATTAGGAAATTAAAGATTCGTTCAACTTCCTAAGATAATATTGCTATTCTCTAACACAATCCCAATCGTAGATGATATTTAAATCGGTTTAAACGTCTTAAAGCTGAAAATTAATTAAAATATAATTATTAAGTTGAATTGAAGACTATAAGTTATTTGTTATTTTTTATTACTTACCGGATATTATAGGAGATGTTTTATTGTTAGTTCGAAAAGTCTTTGGAAATGTCTAGGCCGAAAATAATTTCTGTAACAACGAATAAAAAGATTGTAATACTTTATTAAAATTAAATTATATATAAAACATATTTCATTGATTTATTATATACAAATTTAAGCAAAATAATATTTTAACTGCAATTTGAATAACAATTTGACCGGATAATTTACAAAGCCGACTTATATAAAATATATCATTTTTTTTTTGTTCTGGCAGAAAACACCAAAACAAATTTCTTAATCAATTTAAATTAATAAAGAAATTTGACTGTTTTAAATTAATAACTTGAAAAAAGTGCAATGCAAGGCTTAGGATTATTCCCAGGACAACGTAACATTAAATGACGTGCGAGGTATGTTTGAAAACATGTATTTAATTGAACTTACCATTTAATCGGTTATTAGATTTTCATATTTATTTCTTACTTATTTTTTATGCTTCCGAAAAGTGGAATTTCGTATTTGTTAATAAGTAAATGTTTTGATTGAAAGAACTTAATCAGAATAGAACTCTTAAATTGTCTTTGCAATGACCCAATAAACGAAACTCAAGACCATATTTTAAAGTCTAAAAGCAAAGTTGCAACAATCAAACTTTATAATTAAATGCCACATTGACGATGCCTCACTACTACTACCATGAATCACTTGCATATGTATGAAGAGGCACAAACGCACATGTGTGTGTGTGTGTGTGTGCATAAAACTTTGACTGCTCATGGGGTAAGTGTGGAAATTATTTAAAAGAAAAGTTTGACTTGAATAAAATCAAGACACAACGGTTCCTTGCCACATATGAACGATTTAACACCCTTTCTTAAAAAGTTGGTCTTATAATAATCTGATTTAAACTATAATAATATAACTGTCATCTAGTAACCTTATAATCAAAAGTCGGTTCTCATACAAAAATGTAGCTACATTAATATTACAATTTGAAACTAAAACTATTCATTTAATTTAATCCATAGCCTCTATAGTTCTCTGGTTTAAAGAAAGTATCCTCCGCAAGGGTATGCAAATAAACACTTGAGGGAGCAGCTGGCGACGGCCCCTCCGATTGAACCCAGGTCTCAACGGGGCTTTTGTGAGTAAATGTGAAACAATTTAAGTATTTTTGTGCACATGCACCGAAAATATGTTTGTATAGTGTACATAGTGTGTGTATAGTATTATTTCATATTTTAATATTAAAAATATATGCGAAATGCTTAAAAATTATTTTTAATGAGCACTCATATGGCTAAAAATTATTTATACTTATATTAACGTGCGCTTGCTTGATGAAAAATTACTTTTATTTTAATTAGGAGCTGCGCAAAAGTGAAATATAATAGGGGGAGCGAGAGGAAGAGAGTAATGTGCAAAAAGACGAAAAATTAAATTAAAAACACTTTCGTGTATTTAAGCAAATAAAGAGCGACGGTCACGTGGGCGTTCTGCTGTGACACACGTACACTTTCCCACACGCACACACCCACATACACGGCCATACACCTGGCTGCACTTTGAGGTTATGTAGCAAAATGCATGCGGTTTTAACCACGTGACGCGCAACGGAGTTTTATTTTTTAATTAAGCTGTTTACATTTACTCGTAATGTCCTTGCGTAGTTCCCTTTATGCGCTGCAGAGGTACAAAGTTGTTTGTTTTTGCTACCCCAAGAAAATGCTCGCGGTTTTTGTCGCCAGAGCAACGAAAGCCCCGCACCGACCTCAGCACTCACCCGCTGGCGCCTTAGTGGGTCAAGTGAGCAACAGAGCTTTTGCTCTTCCACCTGTCGGCTGTACAATTAAAAATGTGCACAAACAAGGATCTCACTTTGCTTGACACTTTTCTAAGCGGCTGGCACAATGCAAGGAGCTTCAACAATGCATGACTACAATGCCATGTGACCTTCTAATGTTCTAAGGATGTGGGAATGAATAGCTTACTAATTGAATGTCTTATAATCATGTTACGAGTTAAAACATACCAAAATATTGAAACCGAAATTACACATCCAATTTGATAAAAATGCTGCAAATTCATCTTCGCTCAGGGTTAGTGTTGTGCAACGACTAAAGAATGTGCAATAGTGCGATAGCGATATTTGTTATCCGATGTTTTTGAATACCATCATTGATAAAGTGAAGCAGAATGGCTGAGCGCGGAATAATCAATTCTCACTGTGCAAAAGTTGCTGCCTAACGACAAGAATAATTTACACGGGGCAAAAAAGTCCCAACTCTCTTAGTCACAGTGTGCAATTTGCTGAAATGAACTGGATCACTGCAAGCCTATTGAATGAACCTGTTAGCTGATTACCGGTAAAATAAATTGAATTAAGTAGCTCTTTGACAGCAGCTCAGTTGGCTATTTTGATTAATTTACTGTTATCAGTTAACAACCAAATGCCCAATTTAGGCTCTGGTACAGCTAAACGCTTCATGTTGAGCCCTTTGCAAAAAAAAAATTAATTAAATTGAGCAACAAAGTCAATTAATTGCAACATTTTTGGTTAATTAATGCCACTGAATTATTTATACGTGTGGCCTAGGCATGTAAATCGCGCTCTGCATGGCCACACAATGCAATTAATTAAATTGTTGTTTTTTTTTGCATCAGGCTTGTTTTTTTCAATTGGTCCCAGATGGGGCGTCATTAAAAATGAGACGAACGCAGCGCAAAAACATGTTTGTATTTAAATACACAGCGATATATGTAAATATCGATTGGAGTCCTGTTCCACTTTACCAGTTCAGAATATACAAGCGGATTCCCTTTTTGAGAATCTTAGTATGACAATAACTGTATATCATGACTGGCTCATTTATGTGGGTTCATAAATATGAATTTATAAGGCTTTCATTTTCTTCATCATTTATTTCCAATTGCAACATGTTGCAAATATAAAAATACAGCGCGCAATTGACTTTAAAATGGCAATTTGCTCGCATTTTTATATTGATTGACAATAACGAATCAAATGCTCAGAAAATTTTTCCCTCTTTGTTGAGTGCGCTTGGTTGTACTAAAAACTACTGAGCGCAATGCCTGAATGACTACCGGCTACTTTTAGAGAGGATCCCTATTTTCAATTGTAACAGTGACTTTTTGTATGACCGGAAAAGTGTGAAGCTCCTCTGCATAAATGCACACAAAAGAGCCACAGAACAGGGGAGCCAAACATAATAAGAATATCCAAATTTTGTTTGTTTTTATTTCCTATATTTTACTTACTTATTGTTTGTTCGTTAGATTGTTAAGATGGTGAAAAATAGGTGTTTAAATAATAAAATTTTCGCTTTTATTTTAAATTTGATAATTGTCTTACAGAACTAGGAAATCAATAACAAAAAAAAAATGTATAATGTTTGTTTATTTAATAGAGAAGAAATAAAATTAGATGGTCAATTAGAATAAATAAATGATTTCGGAATTTGAATCAGTTGAACGAGAATGTACTCAAATGACTGGAACGAACGATAAACGAAAATGAGTCTCAAATGAATCAAAATGAAGTGGGAATCGAACTACTGAACCAATTCACTGAATTGAACTAGAAAGAACAGCTTTAATCGATATGTTTGCATTATTTCCCAACACTCTCTGAAGAATACCAGTGACAAAATTAGTTTTTTAAAGTAGCCGTTCCAACTTGGGAATAATGAAATCCACAACAAAGAAGTGTTTTATAACAAAGTCACAGGTAAGCTAACGTTGTGCATCTCTTGTTCTTGGTTATTTTCTGCCAATTGCGCGTTCCATTGAGTTTTATTTCTATATTGAGCTGGAAGCTGCAACTGCGTAATTGACGCCATGTATGTATGTATGTATGAATGTACGTGCATTACTTTGCAATGTGGGTAATGTGCATTGGTATAAAAACTTGATTAGTGCCGCATGGAACAGCAGCGGTAGTCGCCTCTGACAATTACTATCCCGATGCTAACATGGACAAAGGTCCATCTATGGCCGAACAAATTCTACACTTTGTGCACAAATTAGCTGCAATCGGCCAAAGCAACGTGTCTGCCATGAAAAAACAAAGCCCCACATCCCAGCCAAATGCAAATGCAAACCACGATAAGCGCACAGCCGGAGCAAACGTCATAGCCGTCGCTGCCGGCACAGACATCGATGCCGCATCGGTGGCCTTCAACAGAAGCGAATGCAGCCACCATTAGCAGCTCTTGTGGTCATTACCTCTTTTTGTTGTGCCTCGTGCCGCGCATGGTTGCATGGATAACAAAGGGCCGCCTGTGGTTTTTGGAAGCGCGTGCCTTCTGCGGCCTTTTGACGCGTTTTGCCAAACAAAAGATTTTCAATTGTTGCCGCTGCAGCTTCTGCTGCTTGGCTAACAGGCGCTGCCCATGGCTCGTCACGTCTTGTCATATGCATTCTAGCTAAAGCCAGCACAGACTTTTAATTCAATGCCATATTCCATTCTCTGCCAATTTCAGATATCTCACAAATTCGATCTGGACTTACAGCTGGACAAAATTCAACATTGTTTTTATATTTTCGATGATGAGTTTTGTGGAAGGACTGCTACCGAACAAATTCCAAAGGCATAAATAATGTAAGTTTTTAATGAATGAAGTTATTAAGAGAATTGTTGAAGCTTAGTGCCAAAATATTTGTTAAATGGTCGTGAAATTCAATTCCTGTTTAAAAAAAACTTTTCTACGATGTGTGAGTAATAAAAAATGTAAGTTAGGCGGCTTATCTTTGTATCTTTAGCTAGGCACTTCAAACTTTCCGTATCGATGCAAATCGATCATCAAAATTTACGAGACATTGCTCAAAGTGCGTCATAAAATTGGGCCAGGAAACTAATTAAGTACATAAAATGTGAATTAACGGCTTTCAAAGTGCCGTAAAATCCACAGCGCAACAATTAGCCAAAGTCCAAGGATGTGAGATCTAAATGCAATGGAATGCGAATATGTTGTCAGCCATAAAAGCAAGAACTCAGACTACAACTCGGCTCGGTTTTTTGGTGTGGCCAAATGCAAAAAGCTGAAGCGGCCTTTTGGCAATGAAAACCAATGCAAAGTCGTTAAAAGCAACCAAAGTTGTTGCCTAGAATGGCAGGAATTTGAATCTACTTTTTTTGGGTGTCACAAATGTTTGCATACTCTTCTGAAAAGAAAGTTGGAATTTTGATAAGATGGAGCAATGAAGTTATATGAGATATCGTTAGTGTAGCTGATAAGTCGATAGATTGAACGTTTCTACAAATTAACTAAACATTTCGAAATATTATATTTATTTTTAATATTAATTATAGCATCCTTTATTGTGATTCAAAATTGATCCGTGCTGTCTATTGATTATGGAGTCTACTTTGTTTGAAATCTAGTTTAGTACAAAGTGAACCAATTTCAATTCCACATTGATGACAACTTGTACTATCTCTTTGAAAGATGTTTGTTTATTTACTAGAGAAGAAATTAAATCAGATGGTCAATTAGAATAAATAATAGTTTCGGAATTTGAATCAGTTGAACGAGAATTTACTCAAAAGACTGGAATGAACGATAAACGAAAATGAGTCTCAAATGAATCAAAATGAAGTGGGAATCGAACTACTGAACTAATTCACTGAATTGAACTAGAAAGAACAGCTTTAATCGATATGTTTGCATTATTTCCCAACACTCTCTGAAGAGAAATCTAGTTTAGTACATAGTGAACCAATTTCAATTCCAAATTCATGACAACTTGTACTATCTCTTTGAAAGAGTATCATTTTGTGGAGTGTGAGACAAGGCAGGCGAAAACTTTTTAATTTAATGCATCATCGTAAAAATGTTGATACTTTGTTAGCGATTCGACTGTAAAAATAGTTTCGCTTTGGTTCTCTGATTCCCTTTTTTTGGTTTCCCTCTGTCCTTTGACTTTTGTCCGTCCGCATCACAAGCTGTCAGCCAAAGTTTACCTAATAAGCAACTTGGCAAAACTTTCAGTTTCAGTTGCAGCCTCAACTTTGAACCCAGCTGGTGGATTAGGCTGGCTAACCCGTCGCGAGGCTGTTTCAATTAAAATAAATTAAATGCGACGCGCGGTCGCAAATGTCAAAACTGTTTGCGGCTCAATTAGGCGCACTGTCAAAATTTGCGTAGAGCTGCTCCGAGAAGCGTCTGACAGGTCTGGGACAGATGATGAACTGCAAATTGGATGCGCCCGTCTCGATGGGATCCATGCAAAGGCACAGGACAGTAAGAAAGTCAAACTTCTCTATATGTATGATGAAAGCTGCCCAAAACATGCTCAAGATATAAATCTTAGCGATTTTTCCTGCTGTCGCTTGTCCTGTGCCTTAAGCAAGCTTAAAAGTTGTTCAAGCAAAGTTTCACTGGCAATAAGCAGTAAAACAAAGGATTTGCCAGATTTTGAAACAATAATGTTAAGAGGCAGTGTAAATAAAAATAAAGTGAAAGCAAAGTTAAATAAAATTAATTTAAATACGCTTTCTGACACACTTTTACATTTGGATTATAAGTATATTGTTCTTATTCAGCTGCAGGTGTTGTGTTTTGTGTTTTTTTATGCAAAAGCTTCTTAAAATTTGGCATCTTGTATTTTTTTTTTATTGGATTAAAAATAATAAAAGTGAGTGTTAGAAAGTCACTTTGAGTACATGAACAAATTGCGTTTACTTCTAATCAAAACTAATTTACCACATTTATTTGAAGAAAGATTTTGCATTAAATTGTTAAAAGTTACTGCTTAATTTTCTACTTAACATTTTGGTGGCAAAAACAAATTTTATAATCCGATTATGTTTTTAAATTATAAAAGCATATACACTAAGAAAAAAGAAATTTTTTTAAGTATAGAAACCTTTTTGATAAAAAAAATAATATAAAATTCTACAAACAGAGTATAAATCTCTACAAAGAAGTGAAAATTTCCACAGTACGAATATATTTTCTATAATATGAATAATCGAAAAAAATTATAGGTTTATAATCGGAAGTATGGATTTTCTACAATATGAAATCCACGTGTTCTATGAAATGAATATAAAATTCATTAAACTGCAGAAAATTTTCTATGCTCAATATAAATTTTTACAAAATATGTTGACTTATTTCTTTAACCAAAGTAAAGTAATTTTTTTATTCAAATTTAAAAAAATAACGGATTTTTTTTATTATGGACATAAAATTATAGATTTTTCCATGTTTTGTAGAAAAAGTTTCCTCGAGTTATCGAAATAATTAAATAAAATAAATAAAACAGAAAATTTTATCTGCCAGAGTTACAACATTTTCTTCACTTTGTGGTAATTAAATCTACAGGGCATAAAAAAATTTCTATGGCGCTATTTCTATCCTGTTTTTCCAACCACTGACGTCAGTTTTCCACAATTGGATGTACACTTTTTTTTGAGTGTAGAGTGCCATTTTTAAATAATATTATATTAAAGCTAAAATGTTAGATGCTGCTGATTAAGAATTCTATGATTTACTTCGATTTCCTTAACATATTTTTGAAATTATGTCGGATTGATTTAAGTATGGAATACTTTGTTTTTTTTTTCTTTTACAAATTTATACTCTACTTTATTGGAATGAGCTATAGCAGCTCAGTTACTCAAAATACAGCAGGTCATAGCTGCGATTATCTCTAATTAAGTCACGTTTAATTGAGCAGCTTGTGTAGTATTCTCTGCAGACATTAAGGACACAGGCTCTACAGTTGGAGAATTGACCACCAAAATTGCAGGAACAAAAATCTCCAGCTTTTTGTGTGTGCCATAGGAAAGAAACATGACATTTTAATTGGACTGCCAGTGGCATCAACACCTGCAACAGAGAGGCACCTACATAAACTACCTAAAAAGCACAGCAAATAGAGTAGTTTCTAATTAAACGCCAATTGGAAATGTTTGCTGTGTGTTCAAGCACGGAGAACTCCACTGGGATGGAGGAGACGCCTACAAAATATTTTCGTTTTTGGATTCGGACGTCAATTGTCACTGATCTAAATTTATGCAAATTGGCAGCTGCAACTTTGCTGCACACAGTCCACAGTGTCCAGTGACCAGTGTTCAGACTGGTTGCTCTTTGGCATGCGTGTACAACGTTTGCCACATTTCATTTTGCACGCGCCTCCAGTTCGCAGTTCGTTTGCCCTCTTAATGGCCATGCAACAGGGCCAAGCCATTCATTTGGTTGCTCTGCAGCTGAAGCTGGCACAGGAGCTGCAGTTGGTAGTGGAAGAGTTGGCAGTTTGGCTGATTATTAAATCACAAGCCGGAGCTGGAGCAGCAATCTGATATGCAAAATCTCAACTAGTTTAGCTGCAACTTGCATTAAAGTCGCGAAACAGCAACAAAAGCCAAAGGAAGGGATTCCAGCTCAGTTGGATGCTTTTCCTCGTACATCTTTTAACCTTCCTTGTGCCTGTGTGTGTGTGTGCGTTAATTACAGCTCTGGCCAGCCGGGGAACTGGCAAACGGCAACTTGTTAAAAATTTCCGCTGCCAGTTTATTAGAGGGCTACAACAACATCCCCCTCCCTCTTCATCTTCATTTTCAATCCTGGCCCTGCTTCGCTTGTTGGAGTGGCTTTGCAATTAATTGCAGCTTAGTTGAACCTGTTTTAATAAGAGTGAGACTAAAGCTGAGGTGGCTTAGATGACGCCAAGTAAAGTGCGAGATTTGTGCTTGGCCGGCATATTATCTGCACTAGTATGTAGGGAAAATCTTGACATGCAAACATTGTCCTAAATTACAGTAAACAAGTGTCTTAAGATTTACTTTGGTTAACAGATGTTATTTCAGCTTTAATTAAAGCTAACATTTTATAATTTTAAATTATTTTTAACGGAATAGTTGAAGGCCTATAATATATTTTAAATATTTGATTTGTACTTCAAATTATTGTCTAGATTTTATTTAATTTTGGAGCAACTAAACTAAATTTAATCTTGTAAAAAATTATGGCCCTGGAAGCGATCTGCGGTGTCAATAAATTGTCCTTTATGAAGCGCTTTGATGCACTTCAAAAGGAGTGGGATCTGGAGCAGATTCAAATGGCCACCTGCAATTTTACCAATCCGTACACATTAATGGCACCACCCTTTGAAAATGTAATAAATAAATTAACCTATAAGGAACAATTAAATCATTGACAGCTTCACCTGCAGCCCGTTGTGAATCTGCCAAAGATTCTTGAGCACTGTAAACTGCGTATGGAATTTGATCATGGCACCACAACGTTGGGCTTCAAGTATCAGGGAGGCGTGATTCTTTGCGCTGACTCGCGTGCAACTTCCGGCCAATATATTGGCTCACAGACGATGAAAAAGATCGTGGAGCTTACCAATTACATGCTTGGCACCTTGGCCGGTGGCGCTGCCGACTGTGTCTACTGGGATCGTGTGCTGGCACGCGAGTGCCGCCTCCATGAGCTACGCTACAAACGGAGGATCACCGTGGATGCCGCTGCACGAATGATGTGCAACATATCTACAAAGTACAAGGGTATGGGGCTTGTCATGGGCATGATGCTTGCCGGCTGTGATGACGAAGGCTGTAAGCTAATATATGTGGATTCGGAGGGTATGCGTTCGCATGGAAGCGTATTTTCAGTAGGCAGCGGTTCCCCCTACGCCCTGGGTGTATTGGATACCGGGTATCGCTATGATCTAACTGATGAGGAGGCCTATGATTTGGCACGTCGTGCCATTTATCATGCTACCAGCAAAGATGCCTACTCCGGTGGCATTGTGCGTCTATATCACATTAACGACAAGGGTTGGAAGAATATTTGCAACACGGACTGTCACGATTTGTATGATATTTTTTGCATAGAGTCGAAGACGACTCCTAATGAGAGACAAGCTGATATGCCCTGCACGAGTAGGGTTTGGATGGAGCAAAAACTTCAACAGCATGAAGTACAAACAAAGGTAGCAGCTGTAACGGGAGAGAAGGTATTAGCCAAAATGTAGTGCATTGAAAAAGAAATTGTTATCAAACATTTTTCGTAAAATTGGTAAATTTTTTAGTAAATTCTAAATTCGTTTTCACAAATTAAAAACATGGAGGTACTTAGGTTTCTTGTATTTGTAATTATATTACATTTACAACAATTTTCGCACACTTTTACTGTTGCCAAAATAAATTCATTTTTTTTTTTGAATCGCATTTCTATTTAAATATAATTAGTTTTCAATTATTTGTTGTTAAAAAAAAGAGAAAAATGTTTATCAATTTATTAATCCAATTGTATCATAATAAGAAATTATAATACACCACTGCAAAGTGTTGCAAAGTGTTGCATACTTCATGGGGCTGAGTTTGCGCATTGCGCCCGTAGTTCTCAACTAGTTTCAGTGGTCAGCTTATAAGGCTTTAGTAGTTTTTCTATTTAAAAGTTTTTTTTTTGTTTACAAATAATTCAACTAACTTGATCACAATTAAACCAAAATTTTAACATATAAAATGATCATAATTTAAGTATTTTAATAATGATTATTTTTCTGTCTCTCATTACTCCATACCACGCAAAAAACTATCTTCAGCTGTTTTGCTGCAAAACAGATAACCCTTTCTTGACCTCAGGCGTTAACTCTCTGCTCATTCTTTTTGGTTATTCCTTCCTGCTCTCCAGTTGTATAACATACATATGCGTCTTTAGCTTAAGTAATTTTCTAATGAAACCGCAGAGGAAAAATGAGCTTGACGTCAGGGGTCGTTTGTCGTGCCAGGACTCTTTTCTATTTTGTGTACCACAACGGTTGCTTCAGCAGTGTTCATTAGATTAAAAGCAATTTACAGTAAAACTTTTACCCGCAAAATGCAAACGTCCCAGCTCGTGACTGCGTCACCACCCGCCAGTCTCCGGAACACACACGTGCAGCAGCTGGCGTCTCACATGTACCCAAAACGCCGTGCAAATGTCGCCACTGCCATTTGGCGCCTTAGCTAATGCACGGGCACGGGATATACCCCTCCTAGCTCGCATCCATAGTCATTTGCCGTCTTTTGGCTTTTTTATTTTTTGGAATTCAACAAATTTGCGGATTTGGTTTGTAATTTATTAAATTTATCGCATGCTCCTAGTAAGTTCCGCTCCTCCACATTCCCATCTTTTGTGGTTGCGCCTTTCCGGCCGAGCTATAGTATCCACCAGTTCGCGCTCCGCTCCGGTCTCTGTGTTTGGAAGCTGTGCAACATTTGTTGATGACAACCGAAAAGACACACACAAAATGCAGCAAAAATTCCATGGAGCGTACGTTTCATTGCGTAGTCTCGGAATGGAACGCCATTTGGGAAGTCGTTTCCAGCTTAGAAGTTATTATTTTGATTTATAGAAAAAGTTCGTTAGCCAGCGAAAGTTGGTCGTATATTGTCAGTAGGATGTTCGTCCTGCTGTTGTACCTCCTGCTATTCAGCTCTGCTGTTATTGCAGCCATTTTGGAAAAAGTTGATTTTGTTTTATGCATTGATATGAAAACAACATGGTCGTCGCCATGTTCTTTCATTCAAATTACGGTTTTAATTATAAATAGAACAAGCTATGCTTAAGTATTATAAACAGCAAGTCTTTGAATTTATTTTGCTTTTTTTTAGCCAACAGCAATAAAATATTTTAATTTTTTTGGCAGTTGGCTAGCTTAATCTTTGGGAAAAATAATTACATATAAGGAGATAATATCCTTAAAATATCCTTTTTGGAGTCCGAAATCATGTCTGGTAGTCGGCATATTGATCGGATAGTTCTTCATAAAATAATCAGTATTAGTCAATTCAATTGTGAAATGGCTAAAACATTGGAGAAAAAGAGCCATAAGACAAAATTACTCATATGGCAATCCTGCTTCGGTTGAGTACTAAGGATTCTTTTTAGTCTCCCACACAACAAAAAAAAAATCTAAAAAAAAATGCAAGGATAACAAAAATTAGAGATTGATTAAGAGAACATATTTGTACAATCTAATACAGCTTTGTGAAAGGTTCCGATGTTGACTTAATGACATGATGAAAAACGTAAACAAAATATTTCATCAATTTTGTATGAAAAATTGCATGCGACAATTGTAAAATTTTTTTCCATGTCTCTTTAAGTAGTTTAAGTAATTCTTCATTGTCTTAATAATTTGGAAAATTTCGCTTTTTGTGCATATACAACATTTATAATAATACTTTCTCGAACTGACAGAAAAACAAATCGAAACAAAATTTTAAATTGACGTTTAATTCTATCATTGCTGCGACTTTTGTTTAATTTTTTCAGAAACAATAATTTATATTAAATAGTTAAATAAACTAAAAATATTTCAACTTTTGCCACTTTAACTAAAACAATTTAGACACTATTTACACTGTTTGGTGGCATTCTCAATAACACACAACACCACTTGTGTATTTAGTATAAAAAAAAAAGAATTTACAAAAAATAGAAAACAAAATGAAATATCATTTAAATGTCTGACTACCCCTCATTTCCCCCGTCTCGTTGTCTCTATACCAATTTGAATGTGATAAAAATTTGCATAAAATAATAATGCACAAGGACAACGACGTTGACGGCATATTAATTGCGGCTATTATTTTCCACAAAATTAGCTGCTTCCACAGAAAAACATTTCCCGTGCCACATGCCCCGTGCTACAACTTTTGGGGCTCCGGCATTTTCCCGAGAGTGGGCTAATATGCGCTTAAAAAGCATGCGACGATAACAAAAACTATAATTTAAATTAATTTGCAAAAGCAACAACATCAAAACTGCAACACCTGCACCATTGCAATTGTTGTTGTCGTTGTTGTTGTTGTTGTTGTTGTTGTTGTTAGTATTGTTGTTGTTGCCATTCCACTTTTGTCAACGAGCTCAAATTCAATGAAATTTCACACTTTGTCGTTAAAAGCTGCGCCGCTGCAGGCAAATGTGAGTGCGGGGTGCGAATGAGGAAATTTGTGGCAAGATGGGAGAAGGTGTGACAAGGGGCAGTTAACTGGCAGGCATAAGGATGCAAATATGCAAATGGATTTTGCCAAGCGAATAGTGTATGTAGGAGGAGCAGCATCCAGCAAGAGGGACAGCAGTATGGCATAGGGAGTCGGAGAGTGTTTGACAAGCAAGCGTGACTGTTGAGCTGGGAGTTGGCAGCTTGGATGATGTGCAGCTGGAAGGCGGCATCTTCATTTAGACCAGCGCCAAACACGACAGAGATGTGAGTGCTACATGCTGCATGTGATATACCCTGTAGAAGAGAAAAGTTCAAAAGGAGAGTTAATATTATAAGGAGTCTTTAAATAATTTCTATAGATTAAAATTTAACTGAAACAACTAGAGATGTCTGCATAATTTGATATAGCGAATTTTTAGAAACTACATTTTATTACGGGGTTTTTGTTTATATTTTCTTTTCAATTAACAAGTTATAAAAACTTAAATTCTTATCTTTTTGTATAAATAAATTTAAGCAGAATAGGTCTACTATTTATTCTTATTTTTATCCTGTCAATACCGCAATACTCTATAATATTATTAATGCGAAATATAAGCGGAATGAAAATTTGAATTTTAATATTTTATTAATTTGATTAGGATTAGGTTTAACATAACATTTGATATACACAATACTAATTCTCATGTCCCAAATCGAATTACAATAAAATATTGATTAACATAACTTTAATTTAATATTTATAAACCAAATATTTTTGTGGCAGTAAAGAAATATAAACTTAAAATTTTTTAAACAATTTTATAATTTCCTGATTAAGTTTAAATCATTTTTGAAAACACAACAAGAGCAACATGAAAACAGACTTATTGATGGAATATTTTTCAAGACACAAACTTAAATATATTTTACTTAATTAATACAATTGTATAATCAAATTAAAATTATCTTAAAATCATATTTCCCTTATAGGGCATTATATTGTTCAAACAAATACGTTTTTGATGATTTTGGTTATTGTTGCGCTCATGTTGTTGCCGCTGTCAAGCAACACGTTTCGACTTGTACGCGTGGCAAGAGCAGCTGGCGGGGTAGAGAAATGACTATGGCAACTGCGGACGATGCCTCGTTTGGCATTTTCATTAACGGAGCCGCCAGTGTTGCAATGAAGAAAGCAGCGACAACAAATGCAAATGCAGCGCCACAGCCAAGACACGCGCCTTTGCCAACAAAGCAACACCAACGGCCACATTAGCAACTGCAGCGGCAGCAACATTACAAGCTGCAACAACAACTGGCAACATCTTCGGTGTCAGATGCACTTCCAATTTATCAGCTCCTGGCCTCAGACACTATCTGTGTCTACCTCTCTCTCACTCTACTGGCCACCGCATTGGCAACATGGGGCAACTTCAAAGCACAGATGTTGCTGTTGCCGTTGCTGTTGCTGCTGCTGCTGCTGCCGTCGTGTGTTCTCCATTTATTGCCACTTTGAAGGCGGCAACTGCACATTAGTTGCATATCTGTTGAAATTCACGGCAATTAGTTGCCATGTTATTGTTGTTCTTGTGTTTGCGGCAACAAAATGCTGCATAAGGCAATATGCAACTTAGTTATCAAGCAATTTAATAATATAGCTGCGAGTAGTATGTATCTATATGAACTATATTTAAATTACGACACTAAGAAAATAAACCATTGCAGAAAATTTCTGTTAGCTTTAATAAAAGATAAAAATAAATATATAAATAAATAAAATAAATTATAGCCTTTTTACACTAGGAAGTATTCCGAATTTTTGACAAATGCTGAAAAATTCAGTGTAAATGGAACTTTTTTGCGTGTTGATTTTTTTTGTTGTAAGACCATGTCAAAATGCTGTATTTAAAGTTAATGCAACATTTTGAACAAAGTCATATGTACGATTTTATCAATGATTGCAAATTCCAATTCGATAGTACCAAATTTACTCAGCTGTGTATGCATATGTATAAGTACACACATATGTCAAATACAAACAAAAAACAGCTGATCAAATGCTGAAATCTGTTGTGTAAACAGACATTTCAGCATTAAGCATTTTCAACCCAAAATGCCAAATTAAATTCATAGTGTAAAATGGCTGTAAATTTATAATTAAATTTTAAATTATACCATCTAACGAACTATTGATTTATGTAATTTTGAATTATATTTTTTTTTGTGCTCAGTGTAGCTTAACTATCATCACATTAAGGACAACGCAGTGTCAGTGAACTTTTCTTTAGAAAAGGAATAAAACAATCAGAATTCTCATCACACCTAAGTATTATAAATATTTTAATGCCTTTAGAAATTATTCTGCTAAAGCCTTTTCACGCTTATTCTTTGGTTTTGCTTGTATTTCTTGTTAGCAATGTCATCAATTTTAATAAACCAAAATAGACGTCTTGTCTCGTCTTTGTCGTTTAGTTTTGTAACTCATCTTTCAGCGTTTTGTCGTTTGTCATATCCTGGGTAATTTCTTGTTTTTTTTTTGTTTTTTTTGGCATTGCCAAATTGTGTCAGAACTATTTCATTATCCGCTTATTTTCGTTGGAGACAAAGCGGCGTCATCTTTCCGTTCATCCCGGAGAGCGCTCTCATTGCGGAACATTTTTGTGCAAATCGTTGTGATTGCAATGAATAATATTTTTAATGCAAATAACCGGAGGAACAAGCAGGAGGAGGCAAGCATCTGGCGGAACGACAACTTGACAGCCACGTTGACAGTGGAAGCGACAACGAAAATGATGATGCGAATTGCAGCAAGGGTTTTGGTTTGAGTTTGAGTTGAGTAACCAGGGTAGAATGAAAGCCGGGTCGTTGTCCACTCAACGCGAGCACATTTTATTCATTTTCTTTTCCATTTCAATTGTCGTCAAGATTGCAGCAAGGACCTACAGAGCCATCCACAGGCTCAGTGAATCGTCCATAGTCCGGTAATGAAATTTTGCTCATTGTTTCAGCTCGTTCGAGGCTATTTTTAACGTAATGTCCGAGTTCCCAAATTCAATTTCAGCTAGAACTTGCAACTTTACACGATGAACAAAAGTTGTTGATAGTCTAAAATTGCGTTTACTCGCCTTAAGCAAATGTTTTTGAAAAGTTTACAACTTTATTTTATAAAAGTCGAAATCTGGTTGAATTTGAATACCAGAACATTTGTGCTTGTACATTTATAAATTTATATACTTATGTTGGATTGTTCGGTTCTGTGCGCATCTTTTATGCTCATCGGCTTGTCAACATTGTCATCGTTGTCATCATTGTCATCTGAAATTCATTACGAGCATCGGAGCATCGGAGCATCGGAGCATCGAGCTTGATGGTGGGCGTGTGTCCATGGACACTAGGACACTACTGACTGCACTATATTATTATTCATGGCAAGTAATTTGTTATCTGTGTGGCTCTCTCATTGTTTTTGTCTTATGATATTAATTCGTTTGTTGCAAAATGAAATTGCACTTTTGCATGTGTCGCCGGCTGCTCTGAATATTTGGGTCAGATCCCTTTTATAATAAGCAAATGTGTTTGGAAGATACACACACACACACACAGTCCGTACATACTCGAATATGTAATATAGTATATACTTAGTATCTTGCACATTTTGGTTTATTTATTTTATTTCCACAACATTGACGATGTAACCTAATTTGTATTTAGAGTCGTCCCCCAGCTACCCTTTCAGTATATTTTTGGCAGTCATTAATTTATGCAAAAATCGACCCCAACAAGCCAACTGGTCATATTTTAACTATTCAACACACACAAACACACACACTATGCTAATTTTTCCTATTAGAACATAGGTTTATTTGTCGAACATGACCAAATCCACATCAGCAGGGGCAGCCTAAACATAACTTACATAACCTGACATATTGTTTGTAAATGCTGTAATGAATACAAGTATATGAAAGGATTCTTTGTGTGACATAGATAAATATCTTTTAATACCGGATGGGGTCATTCAATTAGCAAAATATATATAAATATGTTTTGGCCTTTTTTTAGAAATCGATAAAGCACTAGATGAAAGTTCAAGAAATGGCTAACAATGTCTAATATCAGTTATAAGCCTGTTCTGAATTTTGATTTCGCATGAATTTCACACAAAAATATGTTAATTATATGTATTTTTAGAATTTACAATTCAAGTTTAATAAATGTGCAACAAAACAATTTTTTTTGGATTGTGAATCTGACAACATAATTAATTTTTTTTAAAATATGCCAACTGTACAATTAAAAAAAATTATTTCATATTTATTTAATAAATATTTTTAATAAAATGTGAAAAAAAATGTAAGGTGTGAATTTAATAAAAACCATATTGTAATAGAATTTCAATTGTAATGTGATTTAAATGCAAAAATTTAAATCTAGATAACTTTTTTAATATTCTAAATTGAATTTTATTGTGTTCACAGTAAAATGCATGCATATGTACATTCAAGGATAGTATTTTTATACTTACAAATATGTTTACTATCGTATTTGGTGTAAAACATAAATAAATGATTAAAGGAACGGTCAGCACAATGTGTTGACGGTCATGCAAAATTGTAATGATTTGCGCTGATGCCGTATATTCGGTGCTATGATGTGGCGCTGATATTCGTCAGCGTACGTCTCGTGCTCTGCTGCAAATTTACACAAATGTGCTGACCATGCACTCAAAAAAAAGTGTACATCCAATTGTGGAAAACTGACGTAAGTGGTTGGAAAAACAAGATAGAAATAGCGCCATAGAAATTTTTTTATGCCCTATAGATTTAATTACCACAAAGTGAAGAAAATGTTGTAACTCTGGCAGATAAAATTTTCTGTTTTATTTATTTTATTTAATTATTTCGATAACTTGAGGAAACTTTTTCTACCAAACATGGAAAAAATCTATAATTTTATGTCCATAATAAAAAAAATCCGTTATTTCTTTAAATTTGAATAAAAAAATTACTTTACTTTGGTTAAAGAAATAAGTCAACATATTTTGTAAAAATTTATATTGAGCATAGAAAATTTTCTGCAGGTTAATGAATTTTATATTCATTTCATAGAACACCTGGATTTCATATTGTAGAAAATCCATACTTCCGATTATAAACCCATAATTTTTTTCGTTTATTCATATCATAGAAAATTTATTCGTACTGTGGAAATTTTCATTTCTTTGTAGAGATTTATACTCTGTTTGTAGAATTTTATTTTATTTTTTTTATCGAAAGTGTTTCTATACTTAAAAAAAATTTCTTTTTTCTTAGTGTGTAATCATTTTTTTTTTTGATGGTCAGCAAAAGTAAACTGCTGATAATTTTGAATTGGCCGTCAACATGATTAAGTTCGTCAAAATCATTACATTGTGACAGTCAGCACTAATAATGTGGCGTTCAAAAAATAGAGTTTTCTGGCATTAGTTAAGCTTTAATAGCAACCCATATAAGTAGGCAACATGCAGTTAATGAAAATTAATTTTTTGAAGCTGACAGCATTGAAAAATCAGATTTCATTCGACTATCCAATCATTAGGCAATGAAATCAATTGAATCGAATGTTCCATTGTCGTCCTCCCCAGTGAAATATATATTTATGCATAAACTTTTATGCAAACACATTGAACGGGAAATGAATGTGCGCACTTCAATAAAATTTATGCAACACAAAACCAGGATATATTGTTATATATACACAGGGACACAAACACAAGGGCAGACATGCAAAGCATGTGGGAAATATAATAAAGAACTATTTTTAATATATAAAACCCAACACAAACACAACAAATACACACATAATACTAGTATACACAGACTTAACTCTATGCTCATTTGCCGGGTTGGGCAATATGCGATATGAGCACGCGTCGTTGGGCCCAAGAGACGAGGTTTTAAGAGTATATATATATACTATATATATATATATATAAGTGTATATTTGTGTGTTTATATGTAACCCTATGTGTGTGAGTTGTGTGCAGGTAAACTGCAACAAATTTCATACTATTGAGTGGTTTTTGAGTGCATTTGAAATAAATGTTATCAATGAAGTTGCATACTTTATGGCACAACGTGGAAACGCCGGCTAAGGAACCCCCCAGAGGGCCGGGCCGCATTGGATAAAACCATATAAAATGAAACGTTTTTAAGTTAAGTGCAGTCGAGATGAGCCAGCAGCAAAGCCAAGCAGTGCTCCAAGCATTGAGTGTTCAATTTGTTTGATGGAAAACCAATTGTGGGCCCCGGCTTGTTTGTCCAACCAATCGTTTTGTCCTCCCGTCCAGTGTCCAATGTCCAATGTCCAATGTCCAAAAGCACAAAATCACTTAAACGCCCTGGATGCCATCTCCAGAGCCATTAAAGTGCACATGCGTTTGTCAATTTCCGATTAAAGTTCACTTTTAATTAAAACAAAAAATTGTTGCAAAAATCCATTTCAAGTGCCATTGTTGTTGTTGTTTTCTCTGAACTGAAAATAAATCACAAAGAGCGTTAAATGCTCTGGAAAAAATTGTTTTTTGAGCAAAAACTCAGGCACAGGCGGACGCAATTTACATGAAATACATTTGTGCCGGGCTGGGTTTTTGATATGTTGATTGAAATGCCCTCACATTTTTGATACTTTTGGATTCTTGCTCTGTTGGCCCAAGGCTTGTTTATAAATAAATGTTTAAATTTAAACCATATGAACATATGTTTGACTAGTTAATACCCAGTTCAAAAAATATGTATTTAATTTGTTGTGTTTATAAAAATATTCAATATGTTTAAATTGCACTCGGATATCCGCGCGTTTATGAACGACAGAATAATTTTAGCGTCATTTATTGGGTTGCTTGAATAATTACTTTTACAATATATATTTTAAATTATTTATTAAATAAATAAAACATTGTTTTATATAAGAACACAAAGTGAATAGTTGTAATAGCTATTTCAATTTATTGTAGCGATAGTATTGATTATAAGTGTATATAAATATGTTTTCAATTAAATTTTTTTTTTTTAAAATAAACATATTCCAAGTGCTCTATTCTCTGCTTATAAAAATTAAAAAAATATTCTCAAGTCATAAATTTATTTTTGTTTTATTAATTTATTTGATTTGCCAGCACTACAAGTATGAATTTATAATTTAATATGCTAGTCGCAACGTGTAATTTCTTAAATTAATATTTTATTATACAACTAATTTAATATAAATAATTTAATTGAAATGAATTTATATATATTATATTATTTATGCTTGTCTTAGAAGAAAAGTTAAATATTTGTTAATTTAGTTTAGATAGTGAAAAAATACTTAAATTTTCAAGAATATTTACTAATAAGTATTTTTTATTTATTTTTTTTAATAATAAAATACGATCAGACAGCCAAGAATATTTGTGAAAATTTTGTCAATCAAAAATATTTAGTTTATATGATTTTATAACTATTTGCTTTTATCGTGCATTTTCACACTGTTACTTATTTCGATGTAGGGTATAATTAAAATATAAACAAAAAAATAAAATAAAATAAAAAAGTTCACAAGAGCTGCAAGTTGCAAATCCATTTTTGGAAACGCGTACAAAATTCACGCACAAAATCGAAATAAAAAAAAAAAATAGAAGAAATTTCGTCACATTTCCCAATTTTGACATTTTACCAGCCAGACTTTTAACCATTTTTCCTGCAGCAATCTGGTTCCTGCTTGTTGGCCAACTAGTGTTTGACTCCATTAAATGGAAAAAATTTGATTTAAACAATTGTTGCTGATTTTTTTTTGACCAATGGCTGTGACTTTTTACTGCGATTTGAGCTTAATTTTTTTGGGCTTTGTATTTTGTGTAGATTTTTAGAAAATTGCAGAATAAATTTATAAATTTATAATAAATTTTTTAGGCATTGTATTTTGTATAGATTTTTAGAAAATTGCAGAATATTAAAGAAACAGGAAATATGTATGTTCATTGATATGGTAAGCCTTCTTTTTTTTGTGTTTTATATACAAATATTTTAGGAATAAAAATTAAAAATCTACCAGATATTTTCAGTTACATTAAGGTAGATTTACTAACTTAACTTTGCTTATAAGAGATGGAGTACTTTAAATTAATATACTTTACTGCTTGAAAGACTGAATTTTTATCTCAAAATGTGAATAAATACTTAAACAAGCTAAAATTATTCAGTAAATTTCGTATAATCTTTTAAATGATTAAACGCACTTTAACCAGATTGTTATATTAATTATCTGACTAGTTTTTGTCATTACATACTAACAATTGTCTCTAATTAAGAATGATGTGAGTTTTAGCTAATAAGTTGCACTAAAGCCAAGTCAATTAACTTGAGATTCAGTGACATCCACTTCAATTCGATTAAGCACTCAAGGTGTCTAGTTTCCTCCTGTGTTCACTTTTTGTAGCACTCACCCTCAGTGGCAAGTTAATTGATGGCAATTATGTGCTTATCATTTTTTTGTGGCACTGCCTTCCATTCGATTGTTGATATCACTTGCTTGAAATGGCAGCGGTGGCAGTGGCAATAATTAAAATGTTTGTGTGCGCTGCAAAAAAAGTGGACGACCACAATGCATGAATAAACACCGCCAAAGTGGAGCCAATTAAGAGAGTCTCTGACTCCACCTGTGGATGGAGCACAAAAAACCATTAAATCAATTCCTCTGTCAGCGAGCTGACAACCAACGCGAAACGAACCCACTGGCCAGTGGCCTGTAGCCTGTAGCCAGCAGTCTTCTCTTCAGCCTCCAGCTTCCATTATCCAGCCACTAGCCACTAAAATGCTCAAAAGTCACCGCCAGCAGCTGGCAGTGCCACGCGGAGGCAACCAGATGGATGGGCTAGCCAAACGTGTGGCATGCATCGCTGACTGTTGGGCTTTGGCATGGGCAATGAGATTCAGCAGCCGGTTGAGTAGGGGTATAAGCGTAGGGGAAAAGAAAAAGGGAGCAAGGATAAGGCTTGCCACTGCATGCGGAGGAGCAATGACAGCAATTTAACACAGTGAATACGCCAAGAAATTTCAGCAATTCACTCGACAATGAGAAATGCGTCGAGGTTACGCTCAATCAATCTCAACAGTGGACAACTGTGGGTTGCCTGTGGGCAAGACGATGATGCCACCAACTGGAGACAACTGGGCACAAAGCCTGGTTTAGTTGTATTCAAGGTGTCTCCACGTTCCGGTGTGTTATATGGCTTATGGCTTCATTAAACTCATTCTGTTTGATATATTCAAGAAGATTACTTTATTTGCTTTAATTAATAGACAAGAAACGGGCATAACTTGGCAAATAGTCAAATATCTTGAAATTTTCTTATAAAGTTTAATTTTCATTTTTTTAGTTAACAATAAAAAATATATAAATAATTTTAAATTACACTAGTTTGCAGCAGAAATTAAACTGGGCTCTCATAGACTTTTTTTTTGATGTATTTTCGACCGCTGATTTCAAAAATGCAAGGGATTTTTTGTTTTCTAAAGAATAGTTTACGAGAAAACCGCAATTAGCGAGATTTTTGGCAGTATTTCGACTAATTTGGTTCATATCTACATCAGATCTTATTTTATCTTGAAAAATGTTAACAATCCAATAGATAATTGTATGCCCTTTCTAATGTTATGCCGTTTATGCGAATCTAATAAGAATTAAAGCCATTACAATCCCTCAAAGGTAAAAAATGTGAACTTTTGTTGCAGTTTTAAAAAACTTTGAATTTCACTTGCTATTTAAAAAATTTTAAAAATTCTTTTAAATAATTCTTACGATTTTATATATTAGATAATTCTTTTAGGAATATTTTAAGTATAAATTTGTTCAAATCGGACGCTAAATGTGGTAGTTATTAATTATTAAAAAGACCCAAGGAAAAATTAGTCTTATTCATCACTTTTCCAGCAATATTTACCGAAAATTTACTATTTAAGAGAGAAAAAATCAAAGCGAATATATTCAATAAAGATACGCCAATCTACAGGATCATAATTCTCTAATAAATCTAAATAAAGCAAAGAATCCATTTAAATCGCCGCACTAGCTGAAGTTTTGAGTTCTATATCATCGTCATCTTTTTTATATAGTTTTTATATAGTTGTAGACAAATAAAACTCTTGGTGTAGCTTAATTATTATTCTAAAGATAATAATCCCACAAAAAATTCTAACAAAGTAGTTTGTGCTTAATAGAATTCTATTTGAAGCTTTTGATGATTATGTGCCAATTTCTTTATAGTTCTTTAATCACCAAATACCAAAAGCTTCTCCACAACCATTTGCAATGAGTACACCCTTGTCCCTGATTCTATGTCCATCTTCATTTCCTCGTTATTTCCGCGCGGCTAATTCGTAAAGAAAGTAATTAAGCGAACTTCTTTTGCTGCATTTCCGATTTGATTTTGATGCGCTCTCAGAGTGGTAATACAAAGGATTGGGACTGGGACTGGGATGTGGGGGGGGGGGGGGGGGGCAGGTAAAAGAGTAACCACTAATATACTAATCATTCACACTTTTCGCACATCATTCGCGCTTAAGTCCTTGCCAGCATCCACATCTAATTAGTATGCCATTTGTGCTTTGCTCATGATTTGAAATTACCTTGGATTGCCGCGGCCCAGTTGTCTATATCCATTGTTTCATTTGGCCAACTTGGAGTTGGTAATGGGGCTGGCTGGATTTTAGCTGCAGCTTTCGCTGTCTAATTAAAACTCGTTTAACAACGTTTTCAATTGGTTCAAGAACCTGTTGCCCAGCGTTGAGAGTAGCCCGTGCCTGTTTGCCGTATCAGTCCCCGGCCCATCTACTGAGTAATCATTTCGCTTTTTGTTTTCCCATTCAACAGTAACAAGGTTTCCATTTCTGCCTCGACTGCTTCTGCTACTGCTTCTGCTTTTTGCTGATTGTACAATTTTAATGTAATTCGCTTTTATTGTTTTTTATTCATCCTCATCGCTGTCCTCGTCGTCGTCTGTGTGTCTGACATTAATTGCAACTGAAAGGGGCGAAATATATAATAATTTATTTTCAGCAACTTTTTTATGCATGCTTTATTGATTCAATTTCGCCACTATAAGTGAACATTATATACAATGGTTTGGGGGTGGGTGGCACGAGATTCGCACTTGCCCAAAGCACCTACAAGTGCCAGCCCATAAATCAAACAAATCGGTTTTTCCTGACCACACCACCCCACCCCGAAGAGCAATTAAAGTTTTTCAAGGGCCTTGTTGCAATTATGGACATTATAAGAGCAGACCAAATATATAAAAGCAAGACGCTAATTGGGGGGAGGGGGAGAGAGAGCTAGGCTATATAAGTCTTTGGCATTTGCTGGGCGCTGCTGGCAGGTCTAACAAATCTACATTAAAATGGTAATTTATTACTTCACAGTAAGGTAGACGGTGCTCCCTGGCAATCAATATATATATTCCAGCAGATAGTACATGCTTATAAATAAATAAATGTTTGTATATAGAAAAAAACTTCTAGCAATTGTTTTAAAAGTAATGCAATTTTCACAGTATTTTAGCTTTGATCAAGTAAATAATTTGGGCTATAATTTTCTAATATGATTGCTATTATTATTATTAATTTATTAAAATAATATTAAGCGGCAAACGAATAATAGTGGAGTACTTAACAACACTAGGCAACAGCATTTTGTATCCCTGAATTTTAAGATTCGATTTATATTTAAAATAAGTCACTGATTCCCGAAAAGATTTTAAAAATTATGTTGTGTGAACTAGAGGTGGATAACTATCGATGGCACTATCGACACTATCGATGGTACAAAATTAACTATCGTCGAATATCGATGGTTCAAAATTAACTATCGTCGAATATCGATAGTGCCCACTATCGATAGTTCCCCACCTCTAGTGTGAACCGTTTTTGAGATAATCGGAGAAAGCTACATTTTCGACTTTTCAAAAAGGTAGCTTTGTTAAAGTGCAAATAATTCCGAACAAAACTTAATAATATTAAAGATGTTTATCTTTTTAAATAGATATTAGAATTGCCTATCAACCCGTCATACAATATTTTATTATAAGATTATTCGTTTAGAAGTTATTAAGGATTGAAATGAAAATTTTGCCTAAAAATATGTCTACTTAAAAAAAAGCTATTTTTTTTGCAATTTAAAAAGTTTGAGATGTGCAATTTTTTTTTTCAAAGTGTTGCATAGTGTAATCAAACATGGTTTCATATTTATTTAAATGGGAAATTTAATGTGTCTGGACTTCTTTGGTACTTGTCGGGTTATCTGTCCTGCCTTTAACAAATGCAAAAAAGAAAATATATATATATTTATTTACCAACTAAAACTTTGCTAATCAAAAACTAAAATATCATAAATTTGAATATAATAGTATTGAAAAGTTCAACTTCTTAGCTTAACCTTATAAATACCTTTCTAATTTCTAGTTTAAATGTTTTTAATAAAAGAAATAACTCTTTACTAAATCTTAGCATTGTATAAACAATGAACCAATCAAATTGCGACTTTCTAGGCACTGTTAAAGTACATAGTACCATATTTTTAGCAATCGCATTAAACCAAGGTGACAGGGCAAAGAGTTGAGTGGGGGCTGGCATCAAAAAAAAAACAAAAAAAAAACTGCAGACAAACATGAAAACGTTGAGTTCATCAAAAGGGGATTTCCAAATACAAATGAATTTTTGGCAGCCAAGTCCTGGCAACGTCAGCGTCCTGGGATACGTGGAGGACTGAGAGACCTGCTCAAATAAACACCCACAAGGCCAGAGATAAAACAGACCGAGGCTCACAGAGTCTGGTGTCGGACTGGCAGGCAGCTACGAGTACTCGTACTTGCAATCAGTCCAAAAAACTGAAACACTTGCCAATGTCTGCCGTTCCCCGGTTACCAGCTCCCAAACTCCCAGCTCTCAGTCCCTAGGAGGTGTTGGCCCAAAAAAACACAGCAAAGCAAAAAAGGCTTTTGCTTACTCTGCGAGAAATGCCAATCAACCCTTTCTTTGCCTTGGTATGTGGAATATGCACGACCGAATGCCGGGTGATGGCAATGGCGTTGGTCTAGGGGTTTTTGGTTATTTTGGGAGGGTGTGGATGGGGGGGATCGTATAACGTCGACTCATTTGTATTTCCTTGTCTCTGGCGTCGTCGGCTGGTTGTTGTAATTTTCCAAATCATTTCAGCGATTCAGTTGACAAACTTTTCAAACGTTTAACTAGCCGACATTCCGGGACGTTTAGGATGTGGCTGTTAAAACTGTAGCATACCAAAAAGGCGACGAAGCCGGGAACGCTCACTCCGCCAGAGAGAACGAATGCGAAAGTAAAAGGCACCGACGCGGATTTAAAAGTTTAAATAACTTTTACGTATCTCATTACTCAGAGCGACAACTTCAGGAACTCCAACGGACCCAGCTCTCCCCCTCTCTATATGTATCCATGTATCCAACCAGTTGTCTGTTTGTGAAGCCCAGAGCTCTCAAATAATCACAATAAAATCGCATAATTCAATTACAAGCCTCGTTAAGCCGGCTCAAGTGATTTTGTCACACTATGCCCTGCCCTGCACCCGCATTTACCAACTATAAGGCGCGAAATAAAATGGAAAAATACAGAAACAACAACAAAAGACTAAGTATATATATAGTATTTACCGATTTAGCGAATGGACGAACCGAGCAGCAAGTGATTTATGTAAGGCTTACAACTGACGATTATCGGTTATATCGTCAGATAAACAAAACAGGCGTATGATGAATGTTTTGCAGCAAAAGGCTTGAAAAAAACACACATTAAACAGGGCAAAAGTTAAGAAAATGCAATGTGACAGTGGAAAAAACAATTTTACAGATTACAGCAGTCAAGCGGAAGAAAAGAGAAAGCGAACAATTAGGGTCTATATATCCGGAAAATAAAGTTAGAATTTTAAGAATAATTTAAAAGTTGAACAAGACTTTTAGGCCTACTAATCCTAATTTCCAGTCCAAAATGTTACGATTCATTAAGAGATATTTATTCTGAATTCTGTAAGACATTTGACACTCAGAAAACGATTAAAAAATTATTTAATTAATTGCGATTTTAAATATATATTTAGAAATATCTTGTTATCATAAAAAACACCAAAAAAAATAAATATATTTATTTATTTTCCTGAAAAATCAGCATTTATGATTAAAACAGGGCAAGTAAATTATTTAAATTTATTTACAAGCCAGGCCTAATCTATTAATATTCTAGATTATTCTAAATACAAGAATAATTTAATTTAGTTAAATAACAAGTAAATTATTTCAATTTATTTACAAGCCAGGCCTAATCTATTAATATACGAGATTAATGTAGATACAAGAATAATTTAATTCAGTTAATCAACAAAAAATACATTAATATTGTGTACATTAAATCTTTTTCCATTTTCTTTAATTTCCAATTCAAAAAGAAAAAGTATATTTGTGCAAAATCGAGTTCAATTAATAAAAATTTGTTACTGAATTGATTTTATTTTCAAAAAATGTGCCTTAAAAATTAATTATGCACAATTTTCTACAACTTAAACTATTATTTATCAATATTATCCACTGAGTAATTTAAATACTATTAAATGAAGTTCTTAGCTCTTAATCGAATAAACAAAAGAGCTGCAAAAATCGCACTTTAATTGGTCAGTTAAACTGCTTTTAGTTATTTAAGGGAAAATGAAAAACACTTTTTAACCTGTATGTCAGACTTTCGTATTTCACAATTAGCCCGTTTAGTTAACTGTTCTGGCCATTGGCCACCCACCTGAAATGCTCTTATCTAACATACTCTTTGGGTGTTGGCTGTTTCGAGACTTTGACTTAATTGAGGTGCAAGTTTTTGACCAACTGTTTTGACTTTTACTGTAGTACAGTAGTACTAAAGTACTGCTGCACATCAACAATTAAAGAAGATTGCAAGGCTTTCACCTAGTTCACTTTTCAGCTGCTCTAATTGTGGGGCACGCTTTTTACACTCTGCTGCACAGAACCGCAGTCATTTGCAGCGCCCCTTTTCCCCTCTTGGTTGGGTATCACCCAAGTGCCCCACTGGCCAGTGGTTGAAGGAATTCAGTAAAATGAAAGAATTCGCCAACTTGGTGCTGTGTGTTGTGTTTGCACCTTCGTATTTCAGGACTTCTGGCCATTATTCGAGAGAGTTCGTTTGCATTTTTAGTTTCTTTTAAGTGAAATCTAAATGCTTTTACTGCCAGTGGCTTTTCAGTTGTTGTACACCCCCCTTTCCCCTTTAGTACTGGTCATTATCACTGCAGACATTTAACTTGGCTATCGGAATTCGTTTCGTTGTCGCCCTTTTATTTGCTCCGTTTCATTCAGACTCTGCCAAGATGGGGGGGCCCAAGAGGGTCGCGTTTTTTTGTGAAGTGTAAAAAGCATTTGCTGGACTGTTAGCCCCATCTATTTCATCTCACCAGTCTGCAGTTCTTTAACTCAAAGAGATAAAAACATTTTGCGTTTCGTTTCGTTTGTTTTCATTACATATTTTTCATTCCTGGGCAAACGCTTCTCGAGATGGCGCTGCTGCTCCAGTGCCACGCTGACCCTGTCAAGTTAACGAAGCTGGCGGGAACCGAATTCCCTGGGCACTTGTAACTTTAACCAGCAGGACGACTGTTGTCTCCTGACTCCACTCTTGAGACTGCTGCTGCTGCTCCAATTCAGTTGTGGGGCGATCCTTCCATAAAACATGCGTAAAAAGCTGCGAGGTCATTGTCGCGTCCAAAAGGAGAAAAAGAGAAATTCGCATAAAATTGTATCTTTCTATTTTTAAATAAAACGCACAACGAAATGTTTTCGTTTTCATTTTCGCTTTCGCTTTAGTTTGATTCCTTTGACAATTTCCGGTTTGTTGACTCCTTTCCTTTGTGCTGTTTTTGTCCTGGCAAGGACCGGCTTTTATAGCTTGTTATTTAAAAGCCATAAAATTCAGCACATGTCTTCAATTTGTGCGTCCCACAGCCGCCTGTCAAATTGGGCAGTTCCGTTGGGAACTGTGAGCTGCTGCCAAGCTGCATGAAATTTTGTGGGCCGTAAAACCAAGTGCTCAAAATGAAGACATCACAAAATTGGTGGATTGGCCAAATCAACAAAAAAAAATAAAGATTGGCAAGCTGAGGTACTGCCAGACTCCAAAGGGCTAAACAAAGGAAAAAAAAAACATTTAAGGATGATTTTATAATTATGCTTTGTTCAAAGAAAGCAATTTGTGTTTAAACTTTTAACTTGATTATTTTACGTAGTTACAATTAAATGAAACTTTAATTCACAAACAGTTCATATCAACACTGATAACTTTGTAAAATTTCACTTTACACAACTTTTTAATAAAGTCTTAGTTTTAGCATTAAATTTCACACTTTTGATACACTTTTAATTTTAATAAATATTGAAATTGCCATTGAATTTTAATATATTAAAGAGTATCAATAATTTAAAGCAAATGCTATTTATTCAGCTTTAGTAATTTCACATATGTACTTTTGGTAAAGCATTTTATAGACATACTCGTACATACTATAAACATTTTTTTTTCTCTTAATATTATTGCAATTTAAATTGCAGTATGCCGTCTGTGCTCCAGATCTTGAACAATAGCATTTTAACAAGTAAAATAAATGCCGATTAAATTTCCACATGCCGCGTTTCAACGAAAAACAACACAAGCACAACAAACACACACATATTTAAATTTACACACAAAAAGTTAAGAGCTGTATACAAAGCAACAAAGCAACAAATGTGCTGCAAATATTTACAGTTGAATGCACTTTGATAGGCCTTGCCACGCCCCCACGCCCACCTCAAATCAAACCCAAGCTCAACTTTGCCCTCAACACTTGAGCATGTGGATATGCAAATTTTTCATTAGTTGGTTGATTTTGTTGGCAGTGAGTGAAGTGAGCCTTCAGGATTGTGGAGCCTTTGTGAAGCCAGAGCTCTTCCCCCTTTTCAGTGCACCTTGCCACAATCTACGTCGCGATGATTGTGCGATTTTTTAATCAAATCGGCGCTCGATTATGGGGCAAGCTGAGTTGCTGGAATGTTGAAACTATAATTCGAGCATTATGTGGCAAAAGAGCGATTGTTGTGGTGCAATGGGGGTTGACGGGTCTGGCGGCTGTTGGAGGGGGGTAGGTCAGCAATTTGTTCGCTAAAACAAACTTGCGCTAAAAAAGAGCTCAATTTAACACATTTCATATGTAAATACCGCAAGTACAACATCACGCATGGCACCTGAACAGACCCTAGAGGATAGGCAGCCAGGTACCAGGTCTGAGGTCGCCAGCCCTCTCTCTCTGCTCTCAGGGCCCAGGTCTTTACTTCCCGGACAAACTCGTTTTCCCATAAAGGCCAGTAAATTACCACAACACGCAGGTCCAACCAGACATTGTGCTTCGAACCAGGCCATAATAATCGCCTTTAATAAATTATCGGCTTGCGCGGCGCGAAAACGCGAGGCAGCCCAAGCCCAAACAAGGGGGCTGGCCAGGACTCGCAGTCAAGCTGCGGGCAAGCGGTCGGCCAGACGAACGGACGGAGTATAGCTGCTGCATCACTCAGTGGTCAACAATGCAAACGGGAGCATATCCGCGCCCAGACGCAGACCGACCCTACCCAGCAGTTGGCCGACATTTAAATTGCACTACAATCCGCTGGCTCCCCTGCTGCCTTGCTGCCCGCCCTCCCACTGCGTTTAACTTGCGTGAAATTTCAATTCGCGGCTTTCAGTCTGCTGGCAGAAGGAACAGCCAGCGAGTTCCGATGGGGCAATTGCAGTAATGAAGTGCTTGAATGCCAATCAGCAGCAACGGCGCCGTCGAAAGACGCCTTGCCTTGGCGAGGTGAACTCAAAAAGTTAAATATAATAGCCCTGGTTATGCACAATTGTCGGGGATAACATATTTGTATAATAATTTTTGTAAATAAATATCAAAAATAAATCACTTACCAAAAATTGTATATTTTGCAACAAAAATTAAGAAATAACTAGGATATTTCTTAACACTATTTAAAAGTGTTGTGGCGCTATCGGTTTATGTTCAGCAACGATATTTCAATCGATATTTTTGTGTATTTTTATCTTCAATTAATATGGTAACACTAAAGCTCTTCTTCTTTCATTTGCTGACGCTCGCCAAATTGTGTGCGCGTAGTTGAAGTAAATATTGTATTTGGTAAATATATTAATTAATAACTGTATAATTAAATATCGTTTGACATAGAACTGAATATTAATTTTGAAAATAATAACACCCTTCTTATGGTATAAAAAAAATTACCATAGTACACTCAAAAAGTCAACTTGTGCCAAAAATATATAAGTGTAATATTATCTTATGTATAAATAAAACTTTTTTTGGTTAACCTCGCCACAATGGGTTAACCTTAACCCATCACAGGATTGTTTGTCCCTGGATGTGTGGCATTGGCAAGCAATTTTGTCATAATTTTGATAAGTTGTTAACAAAAAGGTTGCCAAATTGTTGAGTAAATAAATGTTGATTTTTTTGAACCAGTCACGTAAGCAACACTGACGTGGACATGTTTGCCAACCGTTCCCCGTTACCCGTTACCCCTTTTATATCCTGCATATCCCATTTGCAATTACTTTTCTCTTTACTGGCAGGGGCAGCTCATGAAAATAATTGTTGTGTTCACGTTGTTGTAAATTTATGAGGTGATTTTTCATAAACGCTTAAACGTCGACTCTACCATTTTTACATATTTCTTGTTTATTTTCGTATGCGCCAACATGCTGAAATTAATTTATGAATTATTTTCTTTAAAATACCAAGAATAAACAACATAAGCGAGCAATTAATATGGGCCCATATCAAGGTGTTTTTAGTAGGGGGGTTAAAGAGAGTATTTGGTGTCGGGACAGTGAAAGGCGCTGCCCCAAGCCAAAAAACCAACAAACGAGTCGTTTTTTTTAATAGGCAAGTGTTGAAAATTGCTGTTGTTGGTCTGGCTATCGATTGATTTATTATATATGTTATCAGAGGATAGCAATAGCCTCAAGCTATAGATGGTTAAGCTGAACAATTCAAGATATTAAAATTATAGTCTAAATCAAAAGGATAAATATATTTATATGCTCACTTATTCTCATTATAAGTTCTTGATAGTTTCATGAATCTGTCTGTCATTCTGTTCCGTGTCACTTTATGACCTATCCCCTGGACCCGACTTAACCCAATTCAATTCGATTGGAACACAGCTGCAAATGTTGGCAAAACTATCAACAAATTGCTGATCGGTTTCACTTCATTTACGCATTAAATTGCAGCGCAACTCATTTTCTGCATGTAATCAATGTGCAAATTACATTTTGGCCAACAGATTGACTCACAGATGTGGCTCAAAAGAGGGGACGGCAATCGGAAGGGGGGGCACTTTGATGTACTGCGTCAATCAGAGAACTCGACTTGACCTCCATTTAAATCATTGACGAAGCCGCTGAGAGACGACGACGACGATTGCCAATGAAATGGACGAACACAAACATACATACAAGATGGAGGCTTATAGACTGCAGAGGAAACGCATTGCAAACGTAATCAAGTAATCAAAAGTCCAAATCATGGCACTGACAGACCCAAATGATTTCCAATCTTGGACTAAGGGGCTTTTCCGGACTGCAACGGGGTCCATATACCATGTGCAGAGGTGTGCATTGCGTGCTCTTGCCGAGTGGCAGATAGACAGAGAACAAGGGGGGTATGGAGAGGATAAATGAAATACGACAGAGGAGACAGTGGACACATGCAAAGATGCCACTTAACGAAACCAGTCGACCGACAACTGATTGAAGTGAAACAAACCGATGAACAGACAGACAGACAGACAGACACTCAATCCAATGCACGGTGTTTAGATGCGAATATGTGCTCCTAACAGCAAGTGCAACAAAATGAAGAATGCTCGAATCCAGCCAGATAGCCGGATAGCCATATAGCCGGATGGTCGGAATCAATGTCGATACACTTGGACACGTACTCCTAATACTGAAAAACACATCAGCAACAGTCAAAAGACAAATGATGAACTTTGCCTTTTGCTTTTTGTGCCCCAAAAATCCGAAATCACAAAAATCATTGCAAAATCGACTGAAACACTTGGCATTAAAGTTCATTTTGCAAATTGTAGACTCAAATCCTTCTAGTTATATTATACTCTAGCAGTGAGCATATTGATTTAGTAAAGAAATATTGCAGCTTTAATAATAGTTTAATATGTTTTAAATTTATTAGGTGAAATGTTTAATGTTTGTAAAAAAAAAGCTTGAGGGTAAAAAAAGAAAAAAATTAAAAATTTTAAAAAATGCTTTGAAATATTTGTTGTCAGACCCTCAAAATATATAAAATATTCTTAATCAAGCTCAACTAAAGACAGACAGGCAATAAGTATATCTAAACCGTTCAGATCACATCATTAAATTATATAACTTTAAACTACAATCTGTCGAAATATGAGTTTTAGATAAACATTTTCTTAATTTTTAAAGTTTTATTTTTTATTTCAACATTTTATTACTGTTTATAATTTCATTTTTTATTTAAACATTTTATTTGCTATTTTTGACTTTACTCGCAATAATATATTATCACAAAATTTAATAAAAACTAGATCATATTATCGCTATAGAAAAGATTGTTATATTAGTAAATTTGACAGCCTATTGGACAGGGTATTCAATCTTCGATAAGTGTAGATACTTTTTTTTATTAAGGTTTTTATTGTAGCTATAGTACGCCATAGGAAATGCCAAACTACTGACATTTAAAGATTTGTTCGAGTTGTGAAATAGAGACAAGCAAAAACCAGGCAGCAAATGCTTTAGAGGAGTTCCAGTAAATAGAAGGTGTTATGTTAGCAGACGAATTTTTGAATAGATGAATGTTATGGAATAACTGCTAACGTTAGTTAGGAGAATCATTATTACAGGATGCATTCATTCATTCATTTGTTGCCATGTTATGTTTCAGGTTTTCTGTGGCCTAATCTTGACAATTTATTTGCAGACAAAGAGTGCTCCTATATCAGTCTGTATTATCATAGATTTCACATATGAAATGCAAACAAGCTGTTATTGATGTCGGGCCAGGCAATTGGACATCCATACGGCCCCCATACAATCTGACCCCCATGACCTTGTGTAACCATCGATTGCTTTGAACTTGTAACGGGAGCTGGCACGTAGCTGAACCTAAGTTCACAACACGGACACAGCACACACCAGCTGACCAGGAAGGATGGGATAGAAGACAGGGAATCCAGAAACTATAGCAAGTTGTGCTGCAGTCAGCAGAACTATTCGTCAAGTCGTGCGAAGCGTTTATGGTTGTTGTATTTGGTACGTGACGTTGATTTGGACAACGCCTTAAAGGTGACATTTCCAAGGATATGACAAAACAGCAGCCAGCAGACGAGGCAGACGTCATAAAATGTCGCAGGATTTGCTGCCAGCTAGCATTTGGCTACAAATGTCTGGCCAGCATTATTCGACTTGGCAGTTGTTCTGCCTCGGCTACTTAGTAGCCCATCCTGTTCAGTCTGGGTATCCAGTTTAGCTGTTTAGCGCCGCTGAATCACTGCAAATCCTTTAGCATCGGAGCCACTGCCAATCCCAGTGGTCGATCTAATTGCAAATGCAGCCGGTTCGAAACTGCAGACGAACGTGCAGCGCATTGATGCAGCGATTTGAGCAGCTAAATTGGCCACACGTAGCACGGATCACCAGAGGACTGGCCTAGACACCAATGTGGGTGAGTTGGGTGTTATATGAAAGATAAACTAAAAATTTAAGCAAATAGAAAAAGAAAAGACTCAATGGCGCATTTAAATATTAAAGAGCTAAGCAGGGGTTCAGTGTCCTTTTTCATGGCCTTTACTTCTCAGTTCTCAGACACAAGGCACTTTATTCTCAATTCCGTCAGACTAATTTAAATGCTCGCCTTTGGGCGTTTCCAAGCTTCCAAAAAAAGAATAATAAAAAAAAACCATTAAAGCGCAAAAGTCAAGCGAGACGAGGCGTCTTTTAGAGGCATGTCTGCATTTGAACTTTAATTTGAAACCTATTGACATTTGCCGTTGCCTTTTTTATACCCTTCCAAAAGGTATTAAACTGTTTTGTTGCAAAATATGCAAGAGGCGTGTCCGAATGATTTAGAATATACATAATTGATTCCATTATGAATATACATATCATCAGCAATAGCCAAAGTCAATTTCTATGTCAAATAGTCTCGCAGTTTAAAGCTGTTTGATGAAACAGGACAAACTTTAAAATTTTAGTTCATCTATACTATTTATTCGACAGATTGAGAATCTATTTAATATAGTAGCTCCCACCATTAATGCAGAAAAATTCCAAATTTGAGAGGCTATATCTTTTTTTACTTGTGGACCATTGTTTTTTTAACCATATTTTTTGGCCAGCATATCCTTAATATAACCACTTATGGGTCCAATTTTTTCGGGTTTTCCTTAATTTTTGTGACAAAATGTAATAAATTCCAGGCAGTGAAAATCGTGTTGGGAGCATTTATATTGATCCGATTTTCTCGGGTATAATGCTTTGAATAATTTAGTAGACGAAAAAGGGAACCATATTGACTAATTTGGCCACATTTTTTTTTTTACTCCATCCGAGTTAAGAAGTGCATTAAAGTTAACGCAAGGTACAATTTTAGTAAATCGCTAACAATACTTCACATCAGGTGAAAAATTATAAATTAATGCAAAAATAAATTATTAATAAAAATGTCCTAAAAGGTATAAATAGAAAATTTGATCATATTTGTACATATTACCAGCATTTATTTAAAATCGTGACTGCATTAAATAAACTGTGAGATTTTATTTGGTAATTTTTTGCTGTTACTTGATTTTTAGGATTAGCAAAAATGTTCCACATATTATATTAATTTATTTAGAATTTAAAATTAATAATAAAGAATTCTATATTTAAATTATTTCGATATATCTAATGGCTTTACTTGATTTTTATTATTAGCAAATATTTTCCACATATTATATTAATTTATTTAGAATTTCAAATTAATAATAAAGAATTCTACATTTAAATTATTTTGATATCTCTAATGTCTTACGAGATATAGCCTCATAAAATGGAATATTTTTTCTTCAGGAAATAAACTGGAAGCCACTGTATATTGAATACCTTTTAAGAAGAGTATCTACAGCACATCCAAAAATGTTATATTTTCTTCGTCTTATGTTCTTTCATTTCTGTTTTTTATTTACAGCCCAACTGGATTTTTTTTTGGATTTGCTAAAGTGCCTGCAGGTACTAATAAATTCATAATGACCGCGTTACTTTTCAAAATTGAACAGACCATGAATTATGAATTATATGTGTGAAAAAATACGCACTTTTTTTTTGTAATGTTTATAAGAAACAAAGCATATTTAAGTTGGAGGCAGTGAGAGCTTGTTTAGTTTTTGTTATTTATTTGGGTTCGAAATTTTAAAATTAGTTTACTAAATCAACTTTTATGTCAAACATCATTCAAAATTCAATGATAAGCTGCTTTCTCCAAACATATTCAAATGACATCTTTATAGAAAAGTTGACAGCTTAACCCATAAACTAATTGACAGTTAATTAATAATTCCATTTTCACTTGCTAAGATATTCATTAAATTTGCTATGCAATGTGCTCTGATCGATCCAACAACATGTTGTATATAAATCTCTAATCCAATGCCAACTCTCTGGCTGTAACTTCTGTTTGCAAATGGTAAATGAAAATATTTGCTGACACTGTCAATCGAATGGCAACAGCCATGACGATGAAATCTTTTATTAATTGAATAAGAAAAATGCATATACTAGAATTTAAATCAAATAGTCAAATATGGTGCTGGATAGCTGGATAGGAGATAAGTGGTACCGACCGCGCCGTGCACCGCAAACCAATTTCATTGGAATTAAAATTCTAAATAAAATAAACAAAGTTGGCGAACCAAACAAGCAAGGACATGGACATGGACTGGGCATGAAATCGCCTCCGGCTGCTGCTTATGGCCCAGAAAATGGTACAGTCATCAAGTAGTTTCCATTTTACTTGTACTTTTAGTACAGCAAATCCCACTGGCAATCCCAATCCCAATCCAAATCCCAATGCCACTGCCACTGCCACTGCCACTGGCGCCTGCAGTCAAAGTCGACTTCATCGTCGTCGTCTACAGAGATGCTAAAGCTGATCCTGAGATTGTGTTGTAACAAGTTAATTGAATTTGCACTCAGCCAAGCGTCATGCATCGGCATCACGAACTGAATGCAGTCGAGCTCGGTGCGAGGTAGGGATACCAATACAATTTACTTAGTTTATGGCAACACCACTCCAATGAGGGTTTCTCTTTCTTTTTCTGTGTCCGGATTCGATTTCAGCATCTACTTCCAGGACCACTTCCTCTCCTCTCCTCAGTTCACACACACCTAATTTGAAGACCCAATTTTCAGTGCCTTCATTTTTCGCCCAGCAAAAATTTGGTGATTTGCACAGATTTTTGCTTTTCGTACTCAAGTTCGCCTTATTTTGTAGCTTTGCCTCTCTCTGTTTTCCTGTCGATTCTGGCGCGTTTATCCTGTGCTGGTAGCAGTCTCAAAGTTCATTAAGCGTATGTGAGCCGGTGCAAAAAAACAATGACACACTCACAACATACACCTTCTACTTGGGCTTTTAAAAACTCAAAGCTTGATCCTTGCAGACAAATGAGCCTCCGGTTGGAGCTGCAAGCTTTTAGCAGATTAGTTTTCATCATCTTAACATTCCTAATTAATGACGCCTTTGTTGAGCACAGTTTAGGTGTTAAATCAAAGACTTGCCCAACATGCATGCCTAATTACTAATGAGTTGAAAATGCGTGTTCCAAATGAAATGAGAATCCTCAAAAACATCAAATTTAGAGCTGCATTTTCCAATTTATTATTTTGTTGTTGCTCCAATTTCCTTCAACTTTTTTGAAGCTTCCTCCAAAGGAAGTGGAATAGCTCATTAGTTGTGTCTTTTGTAAGCCGATTGTCAAATTGCAGAACACAATGACAATAATTAGAACGCAAAAGTTGAGCCGATTGACAATCATTTCCAACGCGTTGATAAAGTTAATTTGTGTTTTCAAATATATAAAATATTTAAATAAATAGGCAACAATAAAATTGGCAGCAAAATGAAAATATTATTGTAAGCCGAAACCTTGGATATTAATTTTAAATGCAAGTTTGAGAATAAATAAAATAACTTTAATTGCACAGCATTTCAGACTAATCCTAACTTGACAGTCTTATTCAAATATAAATTATTTAAACCCATGAATTTCCGAGTTCAAATCAAATGTTACAAAACCGTTTTTGACATAATGTCCGACCAATTTATTTATTTCATTATTTACGCATACAATTTTAATACTATTAGACGATTCTATACATTTCAGTATTCACAAATGTTTTTAATTATGTGTGGTTTTATTTGTTTTAATCAGTATGAATGGGTTTTCATGTCAATTTGGCTTGAAATTCAAATAAACATTGCGTTTTGCGAATACAATTTCCTCGTTAATGTTTTGTGCAGTGCTAATCATAATATGTAATTATTATCATGAATAGCAAACGCTGCATAAAGTTATAGAGAAATATAAAACAAAAGCGAGCCCAAAATACAAAAACGGAAAAGTTTGTAAAACTAATTTCGTAGTGGGAAATGTCAAAATGTTTTTGACAAGTCCAATTTTGAAAATTTCAAATTTTAGCCGTAATTAACTTTGGGCTAAGGCAATTAGCGATGCACATAAACTAATTTATTTTATGTTTGAATTTGTGTGTGCTAAGCTACCAAACCATTCCACTGTCCCTCTGCGCCCTCTGACCACCCCGCCTGCTTTGTGTGTCAACATTGTAAATGAAAGTTGTACAAGTGCATATTCTGCATAATAATTACATTGTAAATATTGTGTACGGTAGTGGACTTAAGTGTGAATTTTAATTCACTTAATGAAAAATCGAGAAATCCTTTTTTTTTTAATAATTTATAAAATAATTATGAGTTTTTGTATTTATTTCAATTTAAAATCATGTCTCCAAGTATTATAAAAACAATATATTGAAATGAAAGCAAATTAAATGAGACAAAGAGATAAATAATATATAATATAATTTCATTTGATCAATTGTTTGAATCATATGAAATATTATAAAATTTAATTGTACATATCTATAAAGCAATATCAACTTTATAATATTTTTTTTATTTAACTATATTTTACATACATTAATTTTACTTAATAATTTTAAACATTCCTAACTAAGCGGGAAGGAAAAAGCCGGAGACTGGGTGTGTATTAATATTATATTTGAGCAATTTAATTTAAATTAATTTTAACCACTTATTTTTTTTTTTATTTAATAGCTATGCCTAATTCTGCTGCTTGGGCCGACTTTTACCCTCGCAGCGCTCCTGTCTTTGCCTATGGAAAATAAATTGCAAATATCGAAATGAGCCGAGCGTCGTTTAGTCGTCATGAGAAATAAGAGTATATGAGTGAGTGAGTGATGAAGCGCGTCACGTCGACAGTGGCAGTAGGAGCAGAAACAGGAGTAGGAGCAGGAGCAGGAGCAGAAGCAGGAGCAACAGGATGGTGGTGTTGGCTGACATTACACTTGTCAACGGGTAGTAATTGCGTTGACGATGCCATGCGAGGAGCGCGACTGACTTTGACTGTGGCTTGGCAGCCACACAACAACTCATCACAGAGCACAATAATTGCCGAGTGACTGTGACGGTGATGGTGATGATGATGATGATGAGAATGAGGATGAGAATGAGGATGAGAATGGCGATGGTGATGGTGATGGCGTTGGAAAGTGATGCGCATCAATAACGCGAAGCGTTGGTAACTTGGCCAAGTGGCTGTTGGCCACTAAGTTGGCAGCAAGTCAACAGGCTAGAACAACAGGAGAGAATCGCTCCCATTTATCAGTGGCAACGGAGGCCATGAGCAGCGACAGCTAATTGCAGTTCATGCGAAAAACATCGTTAATCAACTCATTGACAGTTTGTTATTTGTTAAACAAAGCTAATGACTTAATGGCATAAATGGTGTGGCAACGGCCAACTATAGTACAAGCCAGGATATCCGACAGCAGGACGACCAGCAGATTCACCAGATAGCCGACGAGCTCGACGGCTTTGTGGCATTGCTGTATAAATGACACGCCAGCTGAAGGCAGAGTGTGGGCGGTAGATATTGTTGCCACTCTCTGTACACGTCTCCATCCACATTGTATCCTCCCACCTCGCGTCTCATGTTCGTGTTTATGTAGATAAACAATAAAATGACAAGCGAAGGTAAAATTAATTGAGCTGGCTAGCTGACAAACTGAGGGAAGGCGGAGGGCACCTGCCTGACTCTTGGGATTATAGATAGGTTAATGTGGATCACGTGATGCCCATGAGAGTACAGTAATAAGTAAGTGCATAAAGCGGCTAAAACATCTAACTAGACTCTTGTGTAGTTAACCTAAATTCTAAACATAGAGAAGAAAGTTATCAAACTTAAAAATCAAAAGAGAAAAACTAGAAAGAAATGGCTATCTTCGGCACGCCGAAGCTATATACTCTTGCAATGGTATTCTCAGCAAATTTTGAATACTCGATCGATTGTTCCTATGTCAGCTATATGATACAGAAGTCCGATTTCAGTCAAACTTTATCAGAAAGTACAGAACATGTTTCTATATCGTTACGGTGAGTTTGGTTCTGATATCTTGAAAATCAAAAAAGTTTTGCATAGAGAAACTAATTTTTGATCAATTGTTTCTTTGGTAGCTATATGATATAGTGGTCTGATTTTTATCAAATTTGGTCAGATTGTACAAATCATAAATATACATCGATTTGCTAAGATTGGCTTTGATATCTGGAAAAACCAAAAAGTTTTTCATACAAACATTTTTCATGAAACTGAAGTGTCTTCGATTGTCCCTATGGTAGCTATATGATATAGTGGTCCGATCGGGCTGATTTTACAATAAAAACTACATACGATATCAAACTTCATCTGTGCCAAGTTTCATCAAGATAGATCAAAGATAATGCCAAAAAGTAAGCATTGAAACAGACGAGCAGATACACGAACAGGCGGACATTGCTATATTGACTTAGCTCGTCGTCCTGATCAAAAAAAAAGAGTATAAATATATAATATATAAATCAAAATCTAGGCAGGCTTCTCATATTAAGCTTTGACAGATATTTTTATTAGTTAGGTAGTTCCTAAATTAGTTAATTTCTCAGTCTGTTCAGATCAGAAAAAAAAAGTTTTTAGTAAAATAAAATTAAGTCTAAATTCAAAGTGAGTTTCGCGTGTTTCTATTTTATTTTTTTTCTTTAGATATCTTTATATTATAAGCGGTCAGAATGAACATGAACTATTGTCAGGTTCCTTATGAATCTGATTATTCCGACGAAAACGGCGGCAATAAGGTAAACTAATCGCATAGATGATTATTGATATATATTCTATATTTTCAAATAATTTACAGATGATGGGTATGCCGCAGATGATGATGCCGGCTGGAGCTGGCCAAGCACAGCCCACATCCATGCCAATGAGCATGCCAATGTCCATGCCGGTTGCGGGCATGAATATGAACATGTCTCAGATGCATCTACCAATGGGAAATGCTATGCCGGCCATGCCCATGCAGATGCCAACATCGAATCAAATGTCCTATCCATTGCCTAGGAATATGGCGCAGTCACAGCCAATGGGTATGATGCCACAGATGCAATCGATGCCACAGATGGCAGCGATGCCACAGATGCAATCGATGCCACAATCTATGCAGCAGTCTAATGGCAACCAGATGACAATGTCGCCACTATCAATGCCCACGATGTCACAGTTACCGCCGGGAGCTGTAGCACCCTTAAATAGTATGACGGTGATGCCAATGATGGGCGGGATTGATGGTGGCGGCATGAATGTTGTTGTGCCGGATCTTCAGCCTATGTCAGCCATGTCCCAACTTGGTACAAATGGCCAATTGCCCCAAATGCATCAACAGCAGAGCAGATTAACGGGCGGTTCTACCCCAAGCTCTCCGAATTGGATGAATTATGGCGGCGCTGGTCAAATGGTGCCCAATAACATGTGGAACTATGCTCAAGGCTATCCCACACAGCAACAGCAAGAGCAGCAACAACAGCAGCAACAGTACCATCAACAACTGCAACATCACCAACAACAGCAGCAACATCAACAACAACAGCAACATCACCAGCAACAGCAGCGCATGAAATCTCATTACAATAACTACAAAGAGGCTCGCAATGGCTTAAAGTAAGTCGACTTTAAATACTCTATTTTTATTTGTAATTATATTGAGCTTTGTGTTTACTTTTAGTTCCCCATCAATGGGTGATCAAATGCGGTTTGCGAGAGGAAGCAGTGGTTCCATATCTGGTAAGATTATACAATTATTAATTTTATCAACAAAAAACCCCTAAACGTTACTTCCTTAAAAGTATAAATAAATTTAGAATTTTTCTTTTATTTTTATATGAAACTAATAATAATAATAACTAATAATTATCATTGCAGGCAAGAAGGTTCCACACTGGCGATAAATGTTGATTTGTTCATAGCCATTTCAAAAATTTTGAGATTCTTGAAAATTTGTGCATTTGCCTTTACTTTGACCCAATAAAAAGCGTATGAGATGTTATTGAATTAATACAAAACTGTTTTAAATTAACTGTGCAACTATTTAATATATTTTTTTTCAAATTTCAGGCGTCTTTTGCATTTTAAAAATGCAATTGCAACTTTTTAGCTCTTTTTAAAATGGAATTCTCAATGCAAGATTGGAGGCAATTTAAAAGCATCACTCGCAGGGCTTTGTATAATTCTATAGTCAACCACAGCCGCAAATACCACAACGACTAAAACAACACCAACAACGACAACAACAACAACACCAACAACAACAACATTGGCGTCAATGAAAAGTTTTTTGGGCAAGGGGTTGGTGGAAGTAAAAGTTTTCACAGTTTTCGCTGGCGGGCACAAATGCATTTGGCGTCGGGTTTTCACTTTGGCAGCGGATTTGGCTTTAAACGCTTTGATTTATGGCATTCAGACATCAAAATTGGCAACATGTTGCAACTAGCCGGGCCCCGACGATATCAAGACATTTGGCTAAAAAATGAGCCAGCCAAGGCAATAGCAACGACGATGAAAAATTTATGCTGACCGCATGATGAACGCATAAAAAATGCTGCCAACTTATGGCCAAAATGCAATCCAACTCGTTCGACCGAATATAAACAATGGCTTTATCGAACCAACGGCATCAGCTGGCGTTACGAGGCCACTCTGGGATACTGGGTACTGGATATTCACCAACCATACTACATAAATATTATAGTCCCGTATATATATATAGTAGACAGGACGAGAGAGGGATTGTGAGAGGGACAGAGGGACTAAGTCATTTTGTTGGTCGTTAGATTCTGGCAGCGAAGGTGTGAATATTTTATGTGACACTATTTTGATATCATAAATCTTTGAGTTGTTTATTCAACTGAGTTTGCTTTTGGCACATTTTTACTGTGGTTTCATTTCTTTGCCACAATTTGCAGTTGCTGCTTCACTGTTGAAGTAGGTGGCGCCAACGTTGACCTGACAGTTGCTCCACAAATGCAGCTCCATAGTTGGGCCACAAAATTGACATAGTATAAGTTTATTAACTAAAGTGGTTCTTTCAAACATTTCTCTATGAAAAGTGGTCACAAGGGTGTATATGTATACTAAGAAAAACATCGTTTAAAATTCTACGTTTTGTGAAATGTTAAAATGTTAAAAGTAAACTCGATTTTTGTAGTTTCTAAATAAAGTATGAATAAATCTTGATTCTTTAGTCGAAAACAATGGTCGCAAATTGAAATAAGAATAATAAAATAGAACAATTCAACCATATCAAATTATTTTTTCCATAAATGCAATTAAAACAATTGTAAGCAAAAATGCAAAGTTCTTTAATTTTCTAATTAATTTAAATATTTTAAAAAGCACTTTTAAGGATATTTCATATGCGAATTGAATTTTCAGATAAAATATAAAGTAAACTCGATTTTTGTAGTTTTTAAATAAAGTATGAGTAAATCTTGATTGTTCGAAAACAATGGTCGCAAATTGAAATTAAAATAAGATTTATAACAATTCAACCATATCAAATTAATTTTTCCATAAATGCAATAAATCTAAATGCAAAGTTCTTTAATTTTCCAATTAATTTAAATATTTTAAAAATCACTTTTTAGGATATTTCATATTTAAAGATTTGACATATGCGCATTTAACTTTCAGATTTAAATAAAATTCTTAAATTTATCTGACAACACTGAGCTCATTTTAACAATACTTTGAGCTTGTTGTCTTTCCTGTTGATGAAGGTTGCTGTTGCTAAATTACGAGAAGCATTTGCTTCATATTACATTTTTGCTAAAATTTCAACTATTTTAAAACTAAAATAATCTCATTTAAAGTGCCATAGAACTGCAGGCATTGCCACAAATACAAATACACACGAATAAACACACAAATATTTTCCATACAGTTCCATTTGAAACGGGTCCCGATGCGCACATAAAATGCACATGCCCAAAATTGTTTTGGTTGAGTATTTTGCAAAAGCAGCTCCCGCAAGTATTTTACATTCTTTGCGGGGATGAGGCAGGGACAGGGGCAGAGGAAGACCGGGAGGCAGCTGAGGCATCATTAAAATTAAAAAAAAAACCCACAGAAACAGACATCTGAAAGGACGTTGAATGCACAACGAATGGACATTTGAAAACTTTTGGAACGTCTGACGCCAAGGAAACTGATGCACACGACAATGTGAGTGCATCACTCCAGCGGGTTGGCAGCATCCTGTGGGAGTGGGTGTGGGGTTGGCTTGTCAAAAGTTGAAAACACCACCACGTCTTTGGCTATGCGTTGCTGCTACACGAAAATGTTATTCATGACGGAAGCAATACTCAAAATTTTGTCTATTAATATCTAGGCAATTGTAAGGATGGGAAAGGAGAGAGTTCAGTTGGTTCTGGCCTTGGGCCTGGTCCGCTTCAGTTCCTCGGGTTGAACAATAGGTGGCTTTGCTGCGTCTGCATCTGTCCAACTGCCAGAGCAACTGTCTGTTTGTCTAACTGACACTCACACATACTATTACAAATGCGGTTGCTAGGATACGAAGGCGGCTACCGGGACCGAGCAGCGATCTGCTTGGGCACACATTGCCAACATAACCTCAAATTGCATTCCTAATTCCTTTTATACTCCATATGAAATCCACACACACACGACACACACACACACCCGCCTTCTGCAAAATGTGCAATTTCCGCTTGAAGGCAAAACCCCAAAGAAGAGGAGCATTGGAATATTTCGTAGCATGAAATTTATTAGAATCATTTTATTATTTTGCGGGCAGCTTCATGTTAGCATAAACATACGTCATATTTTGTGGAGGCCCCAGCCCGGCCAACAGCAGAAAATAACAGGACCAGGACCTACAGCAGGAGCAGGACCAACAGCATTAGAAGGCGCAGCTGGATACAGGTGCACTCCTGAGACACTTGGGGAATGTAATATTGGAATATCTATTCCGTGCTTGAATGAATGAAATGTACATATGTGAATGGAGTAACAATAGAATGTAAGATTTCAATTAGATGAAATTTAAACTGAAAATAGTATAGAGTACAATTTAAACTGTTTGCTGTCAAGTAAAGCCGCTTATAAAAAAAACCAATAATAATTTGTACACTTGACACAACATTGTTATCAAATTGACAATACGAATTTAAGCAGATTTATTGAGTGCACTTTTAATGGAAAATAAAGCGCACAGTCACTGCATAATAGAAATAACTACTTATAAATGCTCCAGTTGAGAATACTTAACTTGCAGACACTCTGAACTCGTTTGGCTTTTTATCAGAATTAAAAATTTAAAAAAAATGCTAGGAATTCAAAATTCACGTTTAGTTTTAAAATGCAGACTACACTAAGAAAAAAGAAATTTTTTTAAGTATAGAAACACTTTTGATAAAAAAAATAAAATAAAATTCTACAAACAGAGTATAAATCTCTACAAAGAAGTGAAAATTTCCACAGTACGATATTTTCTATGATATGAATAAACGATAAAAATTATAGGTTTATAATCGGAAGTATGGATTTTCTACAATATGAAATCCAGGTGTTCTATGAAATGAATATGAAATTCATTAACCTGCAGAAAATTTTCTATGCTCAATATAAATTTTTACAAAATATGTTGATTTATTTCTTTAACCAAAGTAAAGTAATTTTTTTATTCTAATTTAAAAAAATAACGGATTTTTTTTATTATGGACATAAAATTATAGATTTTTCCATGTTTTGTAGAAAAAGTTTCCTCGAGAAATCGAAATAAATTCAATAATGACAGAAAATGTCAACAATTAAACAACATTTTCTTCACTTTGTGGTAATTAAATCTACAGGGCATAAAAAAATTTCTATGGCGCTATTTCTATCCTGTTTTTCCAACCACTGACGTCAGTTTTCTACAATTGGATGTACACTTTTTTTTGAGTGTAGTTTATTCGTATATTGAAGTAATGAAAAAATTCTTATATATTAAACAAACTTGATTTAATTAATGTATTTTGATCTTGTTCTTTTGGCTCAATCTAATTTACAAACTCTAAAAATTAATGATGCTTCTGACACGAAAAAAATGTATTTTAATCAGATTATTTAAAAATGAATATACCACAATTAATAAACCATATATTTGCCATAGGAATGATTAATCCAGTATTGAGCTATTTTTATAAAAGCATATTTTATAGAATCCGCAATAATACAATACATTAAAAATACATTTTATACTTGATTTTAAATAAACTACATTTTAATAAAACACTTGCCACAACTACAGCTAAAAAGCATATGCCTCATTTTATACGTTCAAATTAATTTGTGAATAAAAATGTATTTTATTGAACACACTCTATATACTACTTATGTTTATATATGTATATATATATTTGCCCATCATCTGTGGCAACAAAAATGCTGTTGATTTTCTCAAACAAGCCACAATTGCTGCTGCTCAAATCAAGTTGGCAACTTCTTCATTTTGCATTTGTCAGATTTTCAAATGGGGTCCGCTCTGATTTTGGTTAGCCGCAAGTTTGTGGCATGCAAGTGCAATGAAATAAGTGCCAAAGAAGCAAAAATGATTTCATTTGTGTAGGCAAAGATTAAAGTCAACATGAATTTAACTTGTCGTTTGTTGCACAAAACATTTACAGCTTTGACATCGCCATAACAGAGAGAGAGAGCTCTGTCCAGAGCACACTCACAGGATCGTCCTGTGTTTGTTCCTGCTTCTGCTCGAATTTCTATTGCATTCTAAACTTTGTGCTTTGTTTAGAATTTGCAGTGTGCTTTTTTGATTGTTGCCTCTCGGGTTTTTTCTTTTTTTTTTTACTTTTTTTTTTGCCTTTGTTTTGTGTATGGTTTGGGTTTTTTTTTTTTTTTTTTGAAACTGTGCCAACATTTTTGCTTGTTTTTGCTGATAACTTCATCATCGTCCTTGCCATGGATGAATATTTGCACCGAAAAAACAGAAAGTTAAGCTCGTTGCCCAAATGTTTTGTCATGATTTGTGTATGTGTATATATTTTGTACTCAGTTTTTGCCTTTTATGGACTTCTGTCAATGAAAATGTTTCAGTATGCATGTGCACATCACTTGGCCCAGATTATCGAATGTCTGGCATGAAAATAACTAATGCAGAAAGGGTTCAAATGGGAGGAGAGTAGAGATTGCACCCACCTGAGCTAATGGCTCTTTGTTTTGCTCATTTTAGGCGCTTTGAGTAATTAAATTTATGGTCAGGTGGCACATGCATAAACTGGCAACCTGTTCGCTTCGATCTCAATATTCACCAGCCGCAGATGCTGTTCAAATGTTTGACTTTTTGGCCCATGTCCATAACTGTCCATGTCCGTCCGGCTCGAACTAGTTGTTTTTGTTTTTGTTGTTTCTGACTGGCTGGCTGGCTATTAATTTCGAGTGGTTGGACTTGGACCCGGACACGAACTCGGACCGGAGGCCCATGTGTACACATGTTTGGGCTTGTAAAAATGTCATGTTAATTTGTGGATTGTGCGACCAGCGCTGGACAGTGGGGCATGCAAATAAATGTCTCGCTGCCCGGCTATCCACCCACGCCTTACCAACTGGAGTGGGTAAAGGACGCAGAGTGGGGAAATTGGCTTTGAACGGCTTTTTACCAGATTTATGAGCGAATCTGATAAGTGCTGCCAATAAATTTTGGATACAACAATTTGCAGTGCATGTCGCTCGTCTCGATGGAGCATAACGAATGGTGGGATATGGATTTGGTTAAGTATATAAATATTTCGGTTATTTTATAGCCCTAAACAGCAATTGCAGATTTCAAACTGGATTACAATAATGATCCTCTGAAAGTCTGGAGTTTAGCACAAGCTTAAAAAATTTTTTCATGTATTCCAATTGTGGTCCGAGAAGATAATCAATCAACAAGGAACCGGAAACTCAGTTAGAAATATAAATTTTGTTTTATGTTAACGAGGCAACCACAATATAAATTGTTTATTTTCACTAGTTTAGCTTTTACAATGCAAATTTCAAGATACCTTGAATCATTTCAGTTTTAATTAAAACCAAAAAAAAAAAAAAGAAAATGAAAAACGAGAAGAATTTTGGAGCAAAAGCAAAGTAAATGGTGCATTCCAATGTCTGCAATTGCAAAGCGTTTAATTATTCAATTTCCTCATATTTCCACTTTACAATTATCACAATTCTCTCTTGTATTTTTCTCGGTACACAACATTGCTCAAACATTGCTCATACGCACCAAGCGACCAGATTTCAAATCCAACGTAAACACAGAGTCGACCAACAAAAATACAACAAAAGCCACAAGAAATCAGTGAATTATACAACATTTAAACAAACACAAAACTCCACACACACACAGGATAAAAACGAACAGAATTGCATAGAAATCCACAAAATTAAGTTAAGGCTCTCACACAATGACGAGAACAAAGTTGCCCAAAAACTTCTGAGAAAGGGAAGTTCCCACAGAATGGTAGAAGAAACTATCGCAGCAGCAGAAGTGAAGTAAGTTGAATGTAAGCAAACAAGTTGAACCAACAAACCAAGTCTCTAATTGTATTTGTGCATGTGTGCATGCGAGGGTGGTTCAAGTGGTCCATGGCTTTGTGGGCTGGGGCTGGGCGTGCCACTGTTTTATGCGGCAGACCGGAACGTACCACTTTGGGCTTTGGTCTTTGCTCTGAAGTATTACAACAGCAAGAAAATATGGAAAAAGCAGAGTAAATGCAGCCGGAGCCAACAATACGTGAAATGCAACTTTTTCGGTATGACGCTCGAGCACAAAAGCTCCCCACGGTATGCAAAACTGAACAAATGTACAAAAGTCAGCGCATAAATGCAAGAATTAATCATCGAATACGAAATACTCTTGAAAGTTTATTAAATTTCAGTTTTCAACTGGGTTTTCAAAAAATGATATACAGTTTATTCAAAATATATCAAAAATAGTGCTTAAGTTTTTGATAAACTTGCAACATTGTTGAAATATTAACATGCATTTGCTTAACTTTAATTCAGACAAAGCAGCATCATTTAAAAAAATAACAACAAAATAAAAATAGTTAAATTCTTATACATACTAATCTTAAAGTTCGCACGAACTCAATTCATAAATTCTGTTCATTTTTTTGAAAAAATATAAATGGATTATCAATTTTCAAAGCTTAAAGTATTTTTATGCTTAAATTAAATATAGATATTAATCTGTTAAATAGTAATAAATAATGCATACTATTTAAGGGATAACTTGACCATCTTTGTCGCAAGAGCGCCATGGTTAGAAGGCTCAATCTTATTTTTTTGATTTTCCAGCTTCTTTTTTTTATCATCATCCTTTTTGCTGACCAAGTTTCCTTTCAACTTGCACTGATCGATGATAAACTTAAGATCAGGTTTTACGCCCAGTCCAATCGGATTGCCAATTAGTATCATAAGCGATTTGGCACGTGATAGAATCACATTTAGTCTACGCGGATTGGAGACAAAGCTTGAGCTCTTAAATGAAGACACCAGTGAGACAATTATTATAGACTTTTCACGACCCTGGTAGCTCTCCACACTTCCCACCTCCACCTTGGACAGGCCGTATTGACGAAGCAACTTGCTCAGAAGCTTGCACTGGGCCAAGTATGGTGTGATGACACCAATATCATTTTGCTGCACTTTAACGCCATTGCCGAGTCCTTTGTTGCAGAGTGTACGTACATACCAGCGAACCACCTCGGCCTCCAGCTCATTGTAGCTGCTGGTGGACTGCGAATCACGTGTGGTTTTTCCAAATGTGGCCTGAAATAGGATGGGAGACTGTGTATTGGGCAAGATGCTCCAGTTGGCGGCCAGGTTGACGGATAACAGTGGGGCCATCGGTATAAGTTCGTTATTGTAGTAAAGTTCATTGTAAAGGCTTACGATCTCCGGATGTGATCTGTAGTTTCGACGCAAACGCGTTTGCAGTGTGCAGTCGTATTTTCCATTGTCATCCATCTCGTACAATTTGCTGAGCAGCAGGCGCTCCATTAGAGATAGGCCCAGGCCCAAGGTGCATGCCCGTTTGCTCTTGATGACCGCACCCAGCTGCTTGTGATCACCGGAGAGTATCACATGGCATCCAGGCTGCTTAATGCCAACGATGCCTAAAAGTGCCTCTGGTTCGGAAGACGCCGCCGCCTCATCAATGAAAACATGCGAGATATTTGGAATTTTACCTTTTAGCGCCAGAAACCTCACTGTACACAATGTGGCCACAATAATATCATAAGGCAATGTCTCTTCAATTTCATAAATTGATTTTTCATCTTTTTTTTGATGATAATTGGAATATTTCCGCACCAATGGTGGCACTGTCTTCAGGCCTTTCATATATTTGGCATACGAGAACAGGCGAATCAAAATGTTTTTTTTTGTCTGATTTGGCTTTGGCTCAATCCTCTCATCATTTTCAATTATTTCGCATAGTCTTAATGCAATCGTGTCACAGGCCGAATTGGAGCCCGCAGTTACAATAATTTTCTTGTTCTTAAGGTAGAGTTGTAAAATGGCCTCAACAATTGTTGTGGTTTTGCCGGTACCTGCAACTGGTTCGATTAGTAAGTGTTTATAATAAATTGACTTCTGATACTCACCTGGCGGTCCGAATACAATGTAGGGTGCCAGTGGACTTGGTCCAGCAACGATCTGTTCTACTGCCTGCAACTGTTCTGAATTTGTTCCAATGGAAGGGTTAATCAGTGATAAGTTGACCGATTTGCCGATCACCGGCGTCTTTAACTGTTCCGTATTGGAGATGGGAAACAGATAGCGACGCACCGTGGGACTAGCGTTGAGCAGTCTCAGTGTTGCATACATAAGTCGAAATGGAATGCGTTGGGAACGAAATATAACATTGTATTTCTTCCCTTCAACATTGTATAAATGAATGCAGGGCTTCCGTTTACGCTTGCAATTACATTTCCATTTGAATTTTATGCTAGTCCGCTCCACTTGAGTTATTGTGCCAACAAAGCGACGCTTTGCATCTATTTCCCTGAGGTTCTCGTGGATGTGCGGCAGTTGCGCCAAGATGATGTGCTTCGGTAGTGGCGATGCCAATAAACTTGCCCTTGGTACGAGCACAAGCTCATCCATGTCTTCTATCAACACATCTTTAGGGTTAACTTGCGATTGTTTCAGCTTAATTTGGAACTGATTAGGTTTAATTTGATGAACAATCAAATCAGTCTCCATAAGTTGAGCAAAGATATGCATTGTTGATATGTCCTCAATGCTGAGCAGAGTGCTTAGTACCGAGCTGATATTGTCATAGTCCAATTGATGTGTCTTTAGATAAGCCGCAAAATTCGCTTCACTTTTCAGACTTTCGTCATTAAAATTGACTGCGAGAGCCTGCAGCATGGATTTGCTGGGTGGATAGATTGGTAAATCATCCATTGTTCCAATTTAAATCACAACTTAAATATATTATGAGTTTTTAAGACTTTTATATTTAATAAATTTCGACACCAGTCTACAATGCATTGGCGCGATCAACTTATAACTGGAATTCCCGATTCTCAATATTAATGACTCAACGATCTATATTGCATTAACAGCGATAAGTACATTGTCACAAGACGAATTGATTATTTATGTTACGGTTAACGATCGATAGATATCTGTAAGAGTTCTGTTACCATTCTGTTAACGTGTATCGAAACTATATCTATCGAAAGCAATCGATAATCAGTATTCAAAATAGAGGCGGAACATCGTGACTGCTTGCAATTTGAACTATAATAAATTGTGGAAAAATCTTTTCACCTATTTAAAAAAGTCAGTGTGATATTTAAAAATAAATGCATTAAATTCAATAAGAAAAATTGCAATTATTATTCAAACATTTTCTATGTAATTATCGTATAATAAATTGACTTTTTCAACTACAAACTAAATAATGGTAAAAGTTAGTTATGACTGGTATGAGAGCAAAGAAACATCTTTTGATTCCACGCAAACATTCTAACAATGATATAATACCTTATGCTGTGCTACCTACGACTTCAATTTGACTCAATCCGACTCCGGTACAAAGCACAAGATGCACAATACAAAAAGGCGGAAATATGGCAACGGTTGCCATTGTGGAATAGCGACGGCTGCGAGGAACGGCGAACGACAAACGAGAAGCATTGAGATTGAAAGTACTGGCACATGGTGGCCCAATCCAAGGATCTGATGAGAGGGAGCGGGATACGGAGACCGGCAAGTAGTACATTTGTTTACGTGACCTGAGAAGAAGAAGTGTGGCAGGCAAGTAGGAAGCTGCCTTCTGCTGGGAGCGTTGAAATGGAACAAATGAACTAAGTCGAGAATTGCCAACTGCACACTCGACACACAAAAGGAGCAGTCGAAGTCCTGAATTTGTATATGTGTATGTGTATTTGTGTGTGTGTCTGTAAGCAACCCAAACAAATGATTTTACTCGTTACAAGAAAAGTTAAACTTGTAAATTCAAATTTCACATTTGTCTGAAATTCGCAATTACATTTTGGCAACAGCAATGAAATACGAGTCTGCCGGCATCTAGCACCTGAGTAGAGACTCCGTACGCCCAACTACAATCGCCCAGTCGCCCACTTCATGGCTCATTGTTCCGGGGAAAACGCTACAAATGGAGCATGAGAAAGCCAAGGCAACAGCCAAAAATGTTCCCCAGCTAACCTCCTAAACCATATTGTAATAATCCAAATGAAATTAAATGTACCGTAAACATTTCGAATTACGGGCAATGCGAGTTGGAAGCTTCGCTTCCTACTCCAACATATGGCTCTAGATTCAGCACCAAACAGCCGTGGCAGCTGCAAGCGGCATTCATAACAGAAAGACAATAAAAATAACCGTAATTGCAGATGTGAGCCGGGTTAGATATAGCCTAAAATGCAGGAGCTTAGAAACGGCAGAATAGCTAACAAAATCCGTTGACCTATGCAGCGTACAATAGGAAAATTGTGTGCTTCAATACAAGAAATTAAATCTGTTAAATTAAAAATCAATAAACTAAAAACAATAGGAATTCTATTTTTTACAATTTATTTTTATTTAACTTATAGATTTTTTTAATTAAAAATAAAAGTTATTTTGTAAAAATTTATTTAAAATTCAAAAATTGCAAAAAAATCAAAAAAAAATTTTATCCTTCAACTAAAAATCAAAAATAAAAATTAATATTGATTCGGTATATGGAAAATGCAGTGAGTTGAAGTCTTTAAAATGATACTATACATTAAATATTATTTATATAAATATATCTATAAATCTATTTTACAGTGACAGTGCCAGAATTTATAAGTTATTTACTGGAAGAATATATTTTATATATTAGCCGTAAATAAGCGTAAAAAGATTTTACACAAAGTAAAATTATTTTTTAAAATTTTTTTAAAAAAGGCATGAATGTTTCCACTGTGCAACCGTTTGCGGTTAGACACAGCAGTGCAAGTCTTTGTAGTTTGGACGGAATAAGTGGGTTAATCAAGTCAGACTTAAGCAAATAACACTAGGGACTAAAAACAGAAATGAAGTTGATAACTATTACTTTAAAATTGCAAATTGCTGCTAAGCTTTAAGTTTTTGATTTGATCAATTAATTAATATAGTTCCTTCATCACTGCTGTACCAATTGTTTCTCACTTTGTATCGTTAAAAATGGTCTCTCTTATCTATTTTGAAGCCATCTGATAATCATGCCAAAAGTCAATTTACCTGCCCACCCGCCATAAATCAATATAACAATATTTCAATCAATTTAGTCGTCGCTCTGTCTTGCAACTATTCAATTGCGCTGTTTTATGGTATAGCACCATTAAATTAGTGGGAAAAATGATCGGCTTAAGTAAAAGCCACAGCAATGAAATTGCACATTTTACAAGTTTACGAGCAGTAAATGACGACGGAGTCCTCCAACCACCAACCGCCGCCAACGAGGATCCTCAGCTGTGTGTGCCTTGGGGATAATTTATTTCTAAAACAACTCTATCGCGATCGGCCAACAAATGCAGTACAGCCCATAAAGCTCTCGATTTATTGCCCCAGTCCGCAACAATTTGACAAGCAAATTGCTATAATTTCTTTTACTCAATGATCGAAAACTATGCGGGGCAAACGAATGGAATCGAATGGAATATGTGTGGTGCATGTTTGTGTGGACATGTAGCCGGTCATGAGCAACATTTTCGCGCTTTTATCTGAGAAAATTTATGTTTGCGATAAAATCTCAACGACTACCGACCAACCGAGCTGAGCCTGGAGGCGGCATTGCCATCTAATTGCGATGTGAGACGAAGTCTGGAGGATTGCGATCGTCCGTTAAATTGCAATAATTTCTTTTGCCTTACGATCTGTTGAGCTGGCGAGTTGGCATGCTGCACTTGCGCTGTAAATGGAGAGCCAAAGTTGGCTTATTAGGTGGCCACAGCTCTATTGCAACTGTCGGCACTGTTTAGGCATTGAATATTTTGAAGGAGGCTTAAGTGATTTGGGATGGCAGAAATGAAGACAAATATTTTATGATCGCAACATTTATTGAATTACTCGCTCGCGTAATGGTAATGGAATAGTGAATTGCAGTTATTTGAGCTCCTTTTAGCCCGCTGGCAACATTGGTAACAAATGAAGCACTTGTAATTAAAATCTGCCTGTGTGGTCCAAGGATACGATACACAAATTACGTGCTGTACATTTGTATGAACAGGAACTGGGCAAAGTTTAAAGCCTAATGATCGGGCAAATGAACACTGGAACCTTGAAGCACATCTGGTCAGAGAGGTTGTAAATCAAGCGTCACGCATTGCGCCAAAACGCAATCATCATTAAAATTTCAAAAGCGCATAAAACTCATAACATAAAGACTAAAAATATAAATGATTTCCTACAGTGTCCATTTGAGGCTGCTCCGTGCTCCGCTTTTCACATGACGGTATCTCATCAAAAGCATTGACAACAAATACATACATATTTTTTGGGGGCTTTAGTCATAAAAACGCCAGCAGCAGGAAACTCTTTGGCTTCATAAAAATTAAAAGAAAATCACAATTTTGCATTTATTTGTTTAAAATAAATATTACTTTGTTGGCAATTTTACGATGCGTCGCTGGAGATGAAGCCGATGCCGATGGTGGTGTTGGTGTTGGTGTTGGTAAATTAAAAAGTTCGCCGGGCGTATGAAAAACTCCATTTTATAGCGATTTTAATATGCCACGTTGGGCTAATTGTTGGCCTGAGACTACACTGGGGGGTTTTGATGGCACTTAGAAAGCCGTTAATCCTAATTTTATGTACTATGCTGGATGTTCCAATTTAATGGCTCACTTCGTGCGCGGGGGAGGTCTCATAATGCTAATTCCTTGTTGACTGACAAAAATTTGCGTTGATTTCAAGTAGGGAGAAGCTCTGAAGTGGTCGAGTCATTTGGTTACGCAAGCACAAATCCCAAAGATTCATTTAGTTTTATTTTAATTTACAATATAATTAATACATTACACATAAAAAAAAAATACATTCAGTTGTTTTATATTTAAGATAAGTAACACCCTCAATAAATGAAATGTTTACATACATACTTATTTATGTAAAAATGTATTTTAATGCTCAGTATACTATATGATTTACGTATAAAATAAATTAACTAATATCGGCAAGAGTTTTTCTCATTTAAGTAATTAAATACGCTGAATTGTTGCCAACTAGTTGAATGGCAAATTAATTAATTAAGGGATTCCAGCAACAGATTTTGATTTGATTTTTATATGTAAGAATATTATTTAGCTATATTATCGATTGCATCAAATCGGTCAGATGGTAAAATAAGCAAACTTACTAAACGGTCTTTTTTCTTTCAAAAAATAGACTGTAATGAATAGATGGAATAATATAATTATCGACTAAGGCTAGTCGATGATTGCAATTAGAACCATGAACTGCAAACGTATGCAAGCACCGAATATTGCACGAACTAGTGATGCTCTCAAAAACTATCGAGTACTATCGATAGTTGTTAATTTTATTATGATGTAAACAAATGTATTCAAATTATATAATTAAACATGATTTTTGTGTTATGTGTATTCTTAAACTGAAATGCTATACAATGGTTTACTGTCTGAAGTTAGTTAGTCTAGATGATTTTAATACATAAATAAAATCAATAAGAATGTATAATTCTATGTATGCATGATCATCGCAATGCGGCTTGTGTATATGTACATACATACATACATACATACATACAGCTCCCTACAGAAATCAATTCTCATCGATTGAATGCATTTGCTTGTGTTTTATTAAATATTGAATATAATTTAAAATTATCCAGATTTAAACAAATTTTACAGTGCAAATATAATTCTTAATGGTCAAGCGAATTAATTTAAATTAATCGATAGTATCAGAAAACTGTCGATAAATGCTTGTTGATATTATCGTTTGTATCATTGCAACATTACTACGACTGGAAATCAATTGGAAAACAATTCAAGTAAAAAGTCTGATTATATTTAAATTAAACTGGCTGGAATAACTTTCGGACGATGGCAAAGACTTTTGGAAACACTTCTGTGCGTTTCTTAACGGTACGTAATTAAAATAATAAAATGCAAATAAGATTTCAATATCCTTATTTGCAATTTAAAACCCAATTTGCAGTTAAGCATCCAAGACTGTTTGGGCTGTAAATACGTGGAGCTGCAATTTTCGGAGTTGGATAGTGTGCACCTGATACTCTACACCCTGGACACACCGAATGCATGCATCCCGTCATCAACTCTAACAATTACGCCCGTTAGTCACGCCCTTCAACTACTGTGCACCTCGGAATATACAAATGCAGAAAGCTTGCAACGGCTGCCACAGCTGACAATTGGCAAAGGTTCCGTGCAGATGACCTTCAAGCTGCAACGCACGAGCGGGCTCCTTCAGTATGATTCAGACTCGGAGAGTGACCTGGACATGAAGCCGAGCACTTCGCAACAGGCACTGGAGCGCCAGCAGCGTCGAAGCCAGCAAAATAATAAAAAACAGAGCCGTCAAATAACGTACGAAGTGACCGTGATTCGTCGTTTTGACGACGTACATGCACTGGATCGTGTCAAGTTTCAGATCAACTCCGGGGAATGGCGGGAGATGCCTATTGTGGAATTCCATAACATATTCTTTGTCCAACCGCAACATACACCGATGTTGTTGCGTACTGAGAATAACGCTAAGAACTGGCTAAAGATCATCCAGGCAGATGCAGGCAGTTACAGCAGTTTCAGGTGGGTGCAAAAAATATACATTATATATATAGCCTCATTATAGTAAATTAATTCAATGCAGAGGCGATGGGGATCCATTTGAAAAGTTTGCCAAGCTGTTTGACCGCCAGGACTGTGAGCAGCAGGATCTCTTGCAAAGGCTGACCACAAACTGCCTGGCTGTCAATGAGACAACTCGTCTTAGTGAGCGCCTCTTTGTACTGGGTATTTTCGAGCAAGTGCGTCGCATTTTCGAGTACATTACCGTTTATGAGTACACAGTATGGTTCTTTGTGCCGCGCTTGAATCGTTACACTTCGCTGGATCAGGTGGTAAGTTGAAGTTTTGTTAACATAAGTTTGCACTTATCAACTTTATATGATTATTAATAATATTTTTCTTTGACAGAACGTGGATGACTTTGATTTGTGCAATGTGCACACAAGCATTAAACTGAAAAATGATACCAGCGACTTCTTTTGGCACCGTGCCGATCACAATATAATGGATCTACTACTGGTAGCTTTCCAAATTGCCTTGGCGGATGATGCCAAGCAGTCAGTACTGTTTCTGAGTCAGCTGGAAAAGGTATGTAAATATAAATGTAACTAAACGCAATTTGGAAACTGAATTTTCCGCGTGCTATTACAGCTAAACGAGTTCGTTTGTATGCAGTATGTGAAGGCGTCCTATATGAATAGTGTTTATGCCAAGGATCTATTTGCTAAGGTAAGTTTCGACTAAAATTAAGATTCACTTTCTGAGCGATCTTTTTTGATTACAGAAATGGATTTGCCCACGCTACTTGCACCGTATTATTGAGCTGTCGGAAATACTGCATCTGGTGGTCTTTATTGAGTATCCGGGTGGTTTGACGCTACTGCCGGAGTACCGTCAAGTCATCAAGTGTACTCAAGAGCGCGATGAACACACTGGCGTTATAACGTGGAAGATATTTGAGGATATTACCAAAAAGGCAGAAAGCGGCATGATGCGTCTAAAGAAAGCCATGAATATAAATGAAGATTAAGATCATGATTGGTACAGATGTGTTTGAAACATTTTCATTTCAAGAAATATTTTTATTATGTTATAATTTTAAAGAAGTTGCTTAACTTGATTTTATACAATATTCAATTGATACACAAACATGTTTAATGTGTAACGAATTCAACTTTTAACATGTCTTATAACCAAACATATATTTTCATTTTCAAACAACTAAAAATTAAGATTAATTATAATTGATTGTTTAAACTAAGGTTTTTAAAGTGTGCTTTTTGTTTTAAAGTGGCATTTACTAAACTAATTTAAATTTTTCTTTTCTCTGTTAGTCTGTGTTGCGGCTTTTACACACAAATATTTCTTTTCTCGTTTTCTAATTATGCAATGAGAAAAACTATGGACTTTGCAAGCTGGCCGGGATCATTCTTCAGCTCGGCTTCAATTAGGCTGCCAGCTGTCTGCTCTAATACTAAACAGTGGGAGTCTGAACCGTGCGCACCCGACAGTCTCGAGACCCAAAATATGGCAGGGACCACAGAAGCAACAACAATCCTTGTCAGACAGTGGCACGCGTCATTTGCCGGCGAATTGCATTTTGTGCAAACTGAAAGCATTTTTAGCAAACCGCAATGCTTCGACCCGTTGTGCCCACTGACACAGTTGATAAGAAGCAGACTCAAAGGATGCAGCTGACAGAAAATGTTTCCCGTATCCGTATCCGTAACCCAACACGCTGGCTGACTGACTGACTGACTGACTGCTTGACTGATTGGTTGCTGTATGTGCAACTTTTAGTGGTGCATTTGTTAAGCCCAGCAACCACTTGAAATATTGCCATGGATTTTTTTCTTCCTTTTTTTATAATATCACACCTCTCTTTTTATTCAGCCAAACAAACTACATGGACATTGCTCATACGTGCTCAACAAGAAGGAAGAAATGCACTCTGTATATCTGTATAATCGTTAAGGATAATAGATTAAATATAAGAATAGTTATATACTTAAAATGTTTTTATTAAAAACATTTTATATTTTTCTAATACAGTAACTGAATACACAATGGAAAAACGCTCTTACACTTAAAAACCAATTGTAAACCAAGTCAAAATGTGGAGTATGCTCGATTAAGAGATACTCTGTGAGTTGGACTGCAATAATTGTGTTTTAAGCATTGCTTGCGATTCCCCTTGCTCTATAGAAAATTGTGTTTTGAATTATCTGATCCTTATGAACTTTTTTCTAATTTTATAAATGAAATGCAAATTATACATTTAACTAATACAAGAGTTTAATCATTGCCTTTTGTAAGAAAAACTTTTTTATAATATTTTTCCTATTTAATGGCGTAGACATAAAAATATTTATTATACACTTTGACCGTTTAGGTTATGAATCTTGACTTGTTTCCTCGATGTCTATCCAACAGCTTTAAATAGAGTAATTAGATTTTTCCTGCTGCTGGGCATTCAATTTGTAATTTATTGGCGAGATTTGTGGCCGCAGGGTCAGCAATGCGGTTTGTTACCATGTCTGGCCCAGCTGCAGTTCCATTAGACCCACCTGGCAGGTTTCACTGTACGCTGCACACCACTGACAGCTGCAGGCTGGATTGCGTGCCACTTTTCGCACCTCATCCATGTGATGAGATGCCAAGTCTTGTGCAGCACTCAGCGAAATGACAGCAAAGATTCAGACACACGCACTAGCCAAGTGAACGGTTGGTTCCCCTATTCCTTTTTTTCTTTTTGCAGTTGCAATTTTAATAATTGCGCAACGCCAGCGAAATAGTCCTTAGTGAGGATACATCAGATCTGGCCCACATTTCACAATTTGCACTATATATGCAAATTAGTTGTTGCATTTTCTGCCTCGACAATCACAAAAAAATCGCGTCAAGTACTCCAAAGCAGGATTAAAGTGAAAGATTCTTTGTTCTTGTATAAACCATTTGGGATTGCCTATTTTATAGCTTTAAATTTACACTTTGACTACATGAGATCTGTTTAAATTTCACGAGAAGATGTTTGGCTGCCAAAGGTCAATTTAAAAATTGTAGCTTAAACAGCTGAGCTGATTACCCTCAGTAGCAATTGTTATATGCCCCATCCTGGCCAGAAATCGCCTCAGAACATCAGAGCGACTAAAAAAAGGCCAGCACTGAAATGTAATCCCGAATCAGCGCCAAGACAAAATGCTGCTCAGTGCTCCATAAAAAGGGTAAAGCCGTCTTTGGCATAATTAAAAATTAATAAGCGGCTGCTGGATCCGCCTCGGAGCATTCTTGGAACAGCTGTTCGGTTCGGCGAACCGTGTTGAAATCGCAATCTGTAATTATGTAAGGGCGATTTCATGATGCGACTCCAACAACAACAACAACAGCAATAAGTGCACGGAAATGATGATGGAATGTGTCCTTTTGACCCAAACACCCAAAAAAAAAAAAAAGAATGTTGCCTTCTGCCTCGATGCCCGCTCCTCGTTGCCTCGTCTGGTGTTGCCATCTGCTAAAAGCGCAAATGAGCATTAAAAACTCGTTTCAACTAAATATTTAAACAGTTTATTATGCTGGCTGCCAGCCCTGCCAGAACCTCTGCACACATGGGCGTGGCAGACGCTAAAAGCCGCACATGATTATGGCCACCTGACCGCCACGCCCTCTCCGGCGCCCCACCGGCTCCGTCTATGTCTCGCCAGTGGAAAATGGCGCGTGCGATGCGCCAAAGGAAATTTAAATTTGAATTAATTATGATCCTGGATTCTGGTCCGAGTTTGGCTTGCTGGTGGTGCGGGTGCAGGTCTGCCTGCAATTAGTTGTTAATGCAGCACTACGGGTCTATGGCTACGGTCATATGTGCTAAATTTACCAAACAACAAATAATTGCACATAACGCCCCGAAAGGCGTGTGAAAATTTTTATTGCAAACTGCAAACAAATGCACAGTGTAATGTAAATATGTGAGACGGCTTGAAATGTTTCTGGTATTTAGATATTTTGGATAAATATTGGATTTTTGTGTATTATTATTATAAATTTTTGTTGGTGCTAATTGTGAAGGGCAATGTATGATATTTTAAAATAAGTATTTTACTTTAAAATCGTATAATTTTCGAGCTGTTTGAGACTAAAGTTAGTATCGAGTTCGTTCGATTTGTTAATGAAGGTGAAACAGCAAACATTTGTGCATGTATTTAATGTACATTATCGCATTCTATTTTAATAATTACATAAATGTCTCAATAAATAAAGTAGAAGTCAATTGTAACCAAAGAATTCATTAAGAAAATCAGGAGCTTTTTCCATTAATTCTGCTGCGCTTATAATATCAGGCAGCTCTTCCCCCATAAAGCGGACAGCAAACCACAGTTCACCATCGTAGTCACACCAGGCAATGATTGTTTCTGGCTTCAAGTGACGATTCAAGCCATTACCCGGTGTCACATATGATCCGACCAGAAAATTCCCTTTATGTATAGCTTTGAAGATGGAAACAGCCGTAATAGCCGATTCGTCGAACTGTGAATAAAAAAAAAAAATGTACAAATGTGAAATAAAATTGTTGTGTATCTAATGTAACTATTGAGTTCGTAGTAGTACAAAGGATTCATAAAAAATATGTGTTTTAATAAGAATTATTACATACTGTTTTCTGTATACAAAAAAAAAAATGAAATATACAAACAACTTACATGTGGCTGCCTCATTATTAAGCGTTGAAACACGGGTGGTGGCGGTGCAACAACTGAAAAACGACTTCGTAGTATTAAGAATGCTTTCAAGAATATTCAATTGCCCCGAAATTCTAAACTTAATCTCAATTACGGTAGAGACTTACCTGGTACATTTAAACGCAGATTTGGTCCTGCAGCATAGTGCGCCCTGTTAAAAGCCATTTTAATGCTTGAAGAGAAAAAAAAACTAATGTCAATTGCTCAGAGCTTCTTCTCAATTCTAATGTTAGAATTATCGAAACTGTCTCTATCGATTTTTATCGCGTTCAGTTGTTGTCGAAATATAATATGGTTATTACCGCTGACCATTTATGTTTAATGATATTGTCTTATTACTCCGATAACTTATTTATCGGCAGGGTTGCATTAGTATTCACAATGGACAAAAAGCACGTGTGAAACATATTTTAAGTGATAAGTTATGACAATTATGAAATTAATAAGATAGATTTTATAAATATTTTATGTCTTCAAAATAGTTGAAAACTCTTGCAGACGTAGCAGCCAAACATATGCAGATGTTTGATGGCAAATTAATTGTTGAAAGTATGAGGTACAAAGTACTTTATATAAAATCAGAGAATTGACGGTACCTATCATAAAACTCTACCTTTCACTAGTCATTCGCAATTTAATCGAAAACCAATAGCTTAACCCCCTAGACAATTTCAATTCAAAGCCAAACAGTTTGTCTGTCAAAATGTGAACGATGTTGGTGACCATCTCGCAGAATTGCCAATTAGACCAGTTGCTGTACTGGCTAACTCTGATCAGAAACAGTAACGGGAATAGTGGACAAGGTCATTAACATTTCAGGAATGCGAAATTCGCACAAACTGACCGCAAACACGAGGCCGTCATGTTGGCTGACCCGTAGTTAATACCATGGGGAATGGAAATGGAATTGCGTGGCTTAAAACAGCATCCAGTGAAATCAAGCATTCAAGTGTCATTAATTAGTCAACAAACATGGCCAACAATCGACGACCGCTTTGGTGGTCGGCACAAAAAACAACGTTCATTGGCCACGCCCACGCAGTTACGCTTGATTTGGCCAAAACGAAAAAGAAACCTCCTACGGCCCCAGGACGTGGCAAGGAGCTTGACAATAGGCGTGCCCGTGGCCGGTCGCCTGCATTTGCGTTAAATTACCAAATAATCCAGCGAACGGTGAGCGTGAAAATCGATTGGAAATGGCACTGCCACTGGGTCTCATCTATGCTTCAGTGTTCAGTCCACACCAATTCACTCTGCACAGCCCTATCGGCTCATGGCACGTCAGCGCCAATGATCCGACGATGGGACGCCAGTTGACGTTGCTAACCCAATTAAACTGTCGCCCCAGACTCCCACTTCTCTATCCCCCGCACAGTTGCAACTGTTGCCTTCATTTTGCCTGGCACTTTGCCCAAACCGCAGAAGCAAAAGCCTCGCAAACGCTTCGCTTCGCGGGCTTCAATAGCAATTTGGGTAAATTCCTTTTTAATTTCAACCGCAACCGCTCAGCTCCGTCGTCCTCATGGCCTATTAGCCGTTTGGCTAGAGATGACAGCGTGAGCTATCGAAATTTTGTGAAATATGCGATGTGCTGGTCACTGTATGTCTTTGAATTAAAGCTTGATAAATCATAAAGTTGGTTTATAGAGATTTTAATGATGGCAGTCTTAGTGCCTTCTTTCTGATTCTCTTTTAATAAGAATACTTTATCGATATATATATTAACTTGGTAACCTATCGCAACGCACTCATCTCTAATTTAAAGTGGAAAATAGTTTTGCTTTCTGAGAGATGCAGTGCCAAATTGAATTGAATGCTAGTTTTAGTTATTGTTTGGTTTGGGTGCCATTTTGGCAGCCTCCTCGTTGGAAAAACAATTTTCAATGCCATAAAGACTTAAATTTCATTAGCTCTACACACACACAACACACACACGCATGAATAGCGGGTGGCTAGACATAATAATGCAGCATCTCTTGGATATAAAGACGAGTTTTTATAATTTTTGTTTTTGTCTGGCACAAATCGGATTTAATGGAAATTATGTTACTGCTATTTAAAAATTAGGTGTCTGTCAGAGGCAAGCGAAATTATCTTTTTGTTAAATTTTGTTTAAAATCTGAATATGGCTAGAAAATGTGCCCTAAATTGTTTATGAAATTGTGTCGAAGTTCCTTATGTTAATTGTCTAGGCTGCCACGCCCACTGGTGCGCCTACATAATCTTCATGTTTTATGTGCAAACATGTGCTGCATGCCTTTTGCGAATTTCCTTTTTTCATTTTATGTTTTTAAAGAATTTCCTTTTTCGGAATTTTGTGTGCCATTTTTCGGCAACTTTTCTTCTGCTTTTTGGCATGTTGACTTTTGTCAGCGGCTTTCGGCGTTTTCTCATCGTGTTTGTCTTCATAAAAGTTAACCATGCAGTGCATTTTCTTTGAGCTTATGCAATTATCCCTGTAAATGTAAAATGTTCCCACTTCAATCTAAAACGTTTTTGTTTATCTTGTAAAATTGTTTACATAATTGGAAAATTGCCTTTTGTCTGCTTATGTGCGTATGTATATTTGTTTGTGCAGCACTTTTAATTAGTTTTGCATTATTTTAAATCATTATATTACAGAATTTTTTTTTTATTATTACATATCGAAAAGGCATAAATGATTTGAGGCAAAACAAACAAGATTTTATATTTTGATTCCATTATTTAATGGCCTGATATGGTGGGGAAAAGTGAAAGCGATTTAATTAAAATTTTAAATATGTTCTTAATGTTTTTAGTATTTTTTCTATTCATATTTATTTAGCTTAACAACTAGTATATCGAAAACTATCAAGCTATATAATTTTTATTTTTTTTCCAAAATTCTCTTCTAATTGTTTTAACATGCGCTAAAAAAAAGCCGATTAAATTTGAGGTAATTAATGCATGCATAAATATTATTTAATTATACTTTTATCAATTTATAAATTTTGCTAATATATTTTAATGGGCACACATTTTTGCAGCTTCTTTATTTCTATATAATAATATGCATAATTATATAAACAATAAAATTAAATTTAAATTTTAAATGCTTGACAATTAACACAATTTGAAATGACTTAATTTAGTTTAGCGTAAAATTGATAAATTGAATTTAAATTAAGTATATTTTGAATGTCGCTATATAAAATTAATGTTACATTTGAAAAGTGAAACTAACTGCACATGTGAATATTTCATTTGTATGTGTATTTTATTTGATCTTTTGAAAAACATTTAGAAATTAGAAACCAAACGTTGCCAAAGGCGCAACATTAATTTGGAAAGCTCAACAGCGCAGTTATTCACACACACACACAAAGGCGGAGGGGGAGCAGGGCAGAGGGAAGTCGAAGGCAGAAGATAGAGATACACATGCTCCCAGCAAGCATCCTTTGTTTGTAATTAATTTCAATATAGCGAAGCATTACAAGTGAAGCTCAGTATATTTCAAAGTATGCTGCGAGGCCAATAAACTCACACAGGCTGTGGGAGGGGGGAGAGTGGCAATGGGTGGGGTAGTGGGTGGTTAGTGTGGGTGTGTGTGTGTGTGTGGTTGTGTGTGTGGCACAAAAAACACATTCAGTATATTGCACACGCGAGACGCGTGAGATGAAAGGAAATGTTAAAATTTTAACTTGCACGTGGATGGCTGAGGGGGCGGAGAGGTGGCAGGTCGGGTGGCAGAGGACTATAGCAGAAACAGGAGCTGTAATGCTGCAGGATGTAGTCCCTTCCATGGCTCAGTCGGGCATTACTTTGCCCATAAAAGTAGTAAAATTATGTTGACTGAAAACAGCGGCAATGTTTGCTGCCGCTTCGACTGGCAGCGTGGGGCACGGGGCACGGGGCGTGACCGAGTGGGCGTTTATCGGCGCCACACAAATACTCATTCTTATTTGCAACAGATAAAAGTAACTCGCTTGGCGTTTTAGTTAAAATATTTGCACGCTTGCCACTGTGTATCTTGCAGATACTTTTTGCTGTTCATTTCATTGAAGCACTCGCATGCGAATACAAAAAAATTCGTTTTATTGTCTGGGGAATTGTTTTTTTTTTTTTTTTTGGTAGCTTTTTGTATTTCTCTGCCAATGCAAACATCGAGCAATGCATAATTTCAATTTTCAGCAAAACAAAAATGACTGTTAAGAGGGTAAGTTCCAAAAAAATTGGCGGAATGATGAAGCAGGATATGAAGTTGTAGGAATTTTCCTGACCTTGGAGTTGAGAAAAATGGTTGAACTCGAACAATTCGATTAAACGGAAGTGTAACAATTCCCAAATGAAGTGTTCACATCCACATCTTCCTGCAGTTGAACAGAGTGACTGATAAATAATCCAAATTATTATTGAAATTATAATATGTTTTGATGTAAGACATAGATATCAATCACAAGTCAGTAAATAAACAAAAATAACAATAGTTAACAGGAAAAAAGGATCTGGGCTCTCATAGACTTATTATGATGTATTTTCGGGCGCTGATTTCAAAAATGCAAACCATATTTGTTTTTCAAAGAATGGTTTTCGTGAAAATTGCAAATATCTCCTTTTTTTTTGCAGTATTGCGACTAGTTTGTTCATATCTACATCAGATCTTATTTGATCTTAAAAAATGTTGCACAATCTAATAAATAATTGTATGCCCTTTTTAACATTATGCCGTTTATGCGAATCTAATAAGAATTAAAGCCATTACAAACCCTCAATGTTGTAAAATGTGAACCATTTTTGCAATTTTAAAAATTCTTGAATTTTACTTGCTCTTTAAAAAAATTTAAAAAATTCGTTTAAAAAATTCTTAAGATTTTATATGTTACTTAATTTTTTTTACGAATATTTTAAGTATAAATTTGTCCAAATCGGACAGTAAAAGTGTTAGTTATTTGGCAATTAGTAAAAGACCACAGGAAAAATTCACCTTGTTTAACACTTTTTTTTTTAGTCATATTTAAGAGAGAAAAAAGTGATGCGTTGGTATATTTAAAAAAATAATTTCGAATATTATCTACAGATAAAATCAAAGCGAAAATATATATATATATAAAATATATATATATATATATAGACAGAGAGCAGGATATACAGTAATCGCGAGTTTGCTCTTGCTCTCTCTTTTACTCTCCGTCTGTTAAGGCTTGACTCTGCTCTTGGCATCGCGCGGCTTCAGACGCATATTTAACGCGCATATTTAATTCGTTATTAAAAGGCTGAAAATTATTGCAAAATAATTAAAAAATGTGTTTAAGTGTTTAACTAGTAGGTGTACTAAGAAGTATTGATAGAAAGTTCTAAAATATAATCAAGAATGCAGTTTTATTTAGTTGCCTATTGCGCAGTTTTTGATCCGCTTCGCTTGACATAGGCAGACGCAGTCGCACCCACACATAGATAAGTTCAGCTCGCAATGTCTTATTAGAAAAGTGAAAATGTATGTACATATTAGCCCTGTCTTTCTGTCCCGTAGTTTAGTACACTCGACTAGTATTCTAACTTCTTAAAAATACATACATACATCCGCGTTAAATATTTCTGCAAAATAATTGGTGTTCTAATAAAGTATTAGTTGAAAATCCATAAATTAAATCAAATTGCGTAGTTTCTGCTGCGCTTCAATAAAAAACACACCCACACACGCAAAGGTGTTCCGTTACATTGAGTTATTGCTTCATCTTGTACTTCTGCATTCTATTCCAAAAGACAGAGAGAGACAAATAATGCACTCAGATTTGTTACTGCAATGATCACTCACCTCCCCGCTAATAAGCGAAAGCAAACAGACAGAGAGCAGGATATACAGTAATCGCGAGTTTGCTCTTGCTCTCTCTTTTACTCTCCGTCTGTCAAGGCTTGACTCTGCTCTTGGCATCGCGCGGCTTCAGACGCATATTTAACGCGCATATTTAATTCGTCATTCAAGTGTTGAATATTAGTTGAAATTCCAATCCTTAAAATTATTTTTGAAATATTTGCTTGACATAGACAGAGAAATTCTGATGTAGTAAGTTATCAAATGTGGCCAGACATTGTCAGATATGAAAGTGATCAGACAGCTAAAGACGAGGTCAGACTCTGCAGTTATGGTCAGTCGCTTGCAACAGATTTGTGCAACATGCACTTTTCGCTTGACTAGAATTAATCCTCTAGTTTTTCAGGGCAGCTTTTCATGTCTCGGCTTATATCGAACTCTATATACAAAGCTTTGCCAGCTGGCTGCTGCTGTGAGTACTCTGCTCTCCCAGATGCTTAGTTCCATTGGCAGAGAAAAGTGTGTGTGTGGGCAAAGCAAACTGAAATTTCACACTTTGTCACTTTGCATATGGGGCACGTAAATGGAAAGAGTCTAGTCGAGGGGCAGGCAGATGTGGTGGCAGTGCAACGATTACAAAAGGCGCCGACTTGTAAATGGAGGCCAGCTTGGCGGGGCATCGCGTGCCAGACGCGATAATGAAACTGAAAGGCAGCTCCAGGCTTGGGAGCTGCAAGTTGCAGTAAGACTTTGGCAGTTGGCCAGTACAAGAGTTTTGGCAATTGGCCGTATTGGCCAACTAATCAACTTGAAATTCGAGTCTATAGAGTCTGGGCCAGACGATGCGTGTAAGTTTTTCAATTAATTTGGCTTAGTCTGAAAGAGAGTTCTAAGCTACTAAGTATTTACGGCTGAATTATTTCAAAAATGTTTTGCATATCAGATTGAGCTGCAGCTTTGGGGCGCACTTAAACGCCTTCGTTTTAATTTAATAAGAGCTTGCCAAGGCAACCAACTGGCAACTGTAACACGAGCACTGCATCCCAAATGAATGGAAGCTGAAAGCTACCAGCAAAAAGGAGAAACATGTATATATATATATATATAGATACTACTACTATATATAAAGAAAATACCAGCAAAACATTTGCGAGTCGCGGCTTTGACTCGCAACTACGACTCCGCCTGCCGCATGTCAAATTTGAATTTAGCTGCAATTTTTACAACTGTTGCAAAGTCGCCTCCATCTGAAAATGCATCTGCATCTGCATTGGAAGTGGATGTGGATGTGGATGCCTGCCGCTGGCGGGGCACCAGCTACAGCTACAGCAACAGCAAATGCCAGCCGCATGCAGCATGTGAGGCAGTCAGACAGTTGGCAATTTGCATAAATTTAGATTAGTGACATCTGACGTGAGCCTGCGATACGAGTGAGCAGTGAAGGCTTGCATGGGTGAGGGAAGAAATGAAGCGACATGGAGCGGAAATATTAAGTAGGCGACTGCGCGATTGCCACCTCCTAATTCTCAGTCAAGATTAGCTGGCAAGTCGGCAAACTGGCAATGACAATGCATATGATTTATGAACTAACTCCCCGGCGATGTGTCTCTGCTCTGCTCTGCTCTGAAAATCAGCAGCTCATGTGGAAAATTAATCGCATGCAAGCTCATTATGTACATGGAATTGAGTGTTTCGGGTTAATTGTTACCAACCAGCGCGTGCAACCACAAGATATTAAGTTTTTAAGTGCAATCATGTCCTTAAAGGATGGATAATATTCATTAAGAATTGAATTAAGATATTTGATATTTTAAGATATATTCATAGCCTCAATCTTAACAAATTTTAGATCAGTTTTGTTGCTAAAGCGTATTGCAAATCTTCGAAATATATCCGTTTTCTAAGAGGTCTATAAATGTATGTCCATCTAACAATTTTAAAATGCTTTCTAGATTTTTCCATTTGCTCTGCTTGTGAGTAGCCAACCGGTAAGAAAATTTATATACATATATATACAAAAAAACCTCCAGTATTTAGAATTTCTAGAAATTAGAATAAGGGTTTGTAATATATTACGCACTCTTAAATTTTAATTGATAATTCGAATTTCGGAGCGTGAATTTATTTTCCTCTTCAATCTTCAAGCTCTCCCTAACAATATTGTTGTTTCAAATTTAAACCGAAAAACAAACAAATATGTCAAGATAAGATTAGTTAAGAAGTTAGTGCTTCAGCCGTCTATTTTATGGGTTAATTTCTTATCTTTTTTTTACTAAATACACATCCATTTTTTTTTATAACTGTAAAAATATATTTAGTGTATTTGGAGTGTATCTTTATGTTGTGTTTTGTTGCAACTATTTTTGATTTAATGTATACATACATTTTTAATTAAAAAATAACATAATATACACTGGATTGTTAGATTTGTTTTATTGTTTTTATTAATAAAATTAACTAAAAAAATATTTTTTTTTGTAACTTTTGAGTCTAAATTTACTCATTTTTTTTTTTTATTTATATACAATAAAAATCGTCCAATAATTAAAATTTTTCAGAAATTAGAATTACCCTAAAAATCAAGTGGTTCTAATTTGCGAGCCTCGACTGTATATGTATATAATATATATACTAATATATATACTATATATACATTTGTACATATCTATAAATAGAATATTAGATTGTTCAGTTAACGAGTTCTATATAAATTCAAGCTTATCGCCACTTTATTTTATGTGACTCCGTGGCGCAACGGTAGCGCGTCTGACTCCAGATCAGAAGGTTGCGTGTTCAAATCACGTCGGGGTCAGTTTCAAATCTTAGAATAATTTTTTCTTTTTTTTCTTTAAAAACTTAATTATTATTTTTTAATTCTATAAACTATGATGAGCAAAATAGCCCCAATTAAAATATTGATTTAGTTATGAGTATTGAACATATATATATTTAAATAAATGCTAAGAAGCTAAAAAAAATTTAAACGTAGTATAGAAAGTAACCAGTTTTTATATTGAAAAATAAATCTATATAGGTGCCTCCCTACTCTGCAATCGGGTATATTCGACTAAAACAATTATACTTGTTTCTTTCTAGTCAAAACTATAATCTTACGGCGTATCTGTTCACTTTAAGTTTGGTTTGAGACCAAGCATAAAAGATCTATAAATTCAGTTTAAAAATATCGCCCATTTTGCAGTGCTGAACTCTTAATTCAACATTTGTCAGAGCCGCACCCGCACAAGAATTCTCTTAGCAGTTGCCTGACAAAGATATTACAATTCAACCTATAATTTATTCAGCTAAATCCTTTCGCCAGCCACTTACAGTCTAAGAATAAGCAGCGAAAATAAATTAAATGGAAATCATTTGTCTTGCTCAACAAAATATCACGCAAATGGGCAAGCTGCGAACTGGAGCAGCTCAAATAAAGGGGGGGAGGGGGGCGAAACAGTGTGCTCCACTCCGGAGCGGACTTGACAGCCAGTCACAACAACAAGTGGCAGCAGTTGAGGAAATTTGCATAAAGAAATAATATTCATTCGTACCATGTACGCGCCAAAAGATGCCAGCATGTCAAAATTGTCCTTGTGCCGAGTGGCAGCGGATTAAAGAATCCCGTAGCGAATGCGACATAGCATTAGACTATGTACAAGCCAGATAGAGTATTTTATGGCAGAGTGCTTGAATTTGGTTTTAACAGGTTTAAAGACGCCCGAAAGTATGCAGCAAATTCATATATTGGCCTAGTAAGCCTTTGGGGTTTAATGTTATTTAACTATATGCCTACATGTACATTATACTATACCTAACCCCACAGCATTTGCATTAAACATGGCCATTTCAATGGACACGCCTCCACACCGCCCCCCACATAAACAACATCAGTACAAGCGGCGCGCAGCGGTCGAAACTATCTGAAATCTCAGCTAACCAGGCAAAAGGCCGATTAACAAGATTAAAAGCGCCATTAAATGCTTTGATTCGGCTACAAGTTAAGACCACGCAACCGCAGATACGCAAATTGGGGTTGGGTCCTTGGACTTATGTATGGTATATGTGTGCTATGTAGGGAACAGCACACCCCATAATTTATCCAGCCAGCGTTGGAGACCGAAAGTTGTTTGGCACTACTTAAAGGAACACATGTTTTGTGGCAGTCGCAGCCGCCGCCCATTGGATGTACACACTGGATGTATCCGCTGGATACACGAGCCACGAGTATCTGCAGCTTGTTTAAACGCATATGTTGAATTCCTGGTTAAGACGTAAATTACGTTAAATTGCTGTTAAGTAGAATTGCGCTAGCGGGCACAAACAGCAACGGATACATACGCACAGATACAAATGTATCTGTAATCCCTTGCGCCGGTCTGCGGCTGCGACTGATTTGCGTGCCTGAGTCCTGGCATATCCTCACTCTTTGGCACGCCGGTTCGCATGTTTGCTTGATTGATTTAGGTTGGGTAAAGCCCCACGGGGAAAACCGTTAACGAAACCTGCACACTTAATCCCAATTTGCCAGAGTACAAATCAGTTTTAGTTATTTTCTTTGGCCCTGCCCTATTAACTGGTATGGGATTTAAGAACTAAGATGGCTAAAATAAAGTAAAGGGTATACTGACAAAGGTTAAGTGATTCTGGCATTTTGAACATAATTGTACCCAAGAAATGTCCAATACTCGATTGAACATTGAAAAAGTTTTAGTTGGTTAAATAACCAAAAAAAAAAAACAATTGAATCGCCTGTTGGATTACGGGCTAACTGGTTAAAGTGGCAAAAATATTACAAAAAGTTTACCAACATTTTAATTAAATAATCAAGATGAGCAGAGACTTCTTTTCTTTATGTTTGAAAAACAAAATAGTCACAATAATTAAAAGCCTACTAAATGTATCTTTTCTTAAATGACCTCAAATATGTCCATTTGTTATTACACTAATCCTTAAACTTGCAAATGTAATTGTCAAATTCTAAAATGGAATTTCACAAACAATAATCAAATGTAATAATTTACAATAGAATTTAATTCGTTTAGCGCTTTAATCCCAAATTAAATTGGAAACAATTTCATACATTCGTTTATATATTTATATAATTTCTATGTTAATGTAAATGCACTAAAAAATTTGCTGCAATTTTAATGTGCTTTTAACATTCGCACAATGTGTGAAACAATTGACATAGAAAACTGCTGAGGGATGTCTAAAAATTGAAATGAAAAATGCATTTGAAATGCATGGAATAATTTTTTTTTTATTTTTTTTTTATTTTTAACTAAAATTTATTGCGATTTTCGCAACAATTGCCAGAGTTTAGCATTAAATGCAATTAAAACGAAAAAACAGCAACAATAAAAACGAAATTGCATTCACCGAAATAACAACAACAACAACAATAGCAGTTGCTAAAACAACAATTGGCAACAGGAACAATGGCCAACAAAGAGCAGCCAGAAATACAAATGAGCAAAAATAATTTTATGGTCAATGCAGCGGCGTTAAGCCGGCAAGAGTGGGCGGTGTGGGCGGGGTCGGCAGCATGCGGCAGCAGCAACTAATTTAAATTGAAATTAAAATTGATTGTTTTTTAAACGCGTCGCATTGCCAACGAGGCACGTAGCCAAATGTTGACCACGGCCCAGCGTTTTGGGAAGGTGTCGGGTAGAGGGGACCTTTGAGGAGTATGCGTGTCAAACCCTAACGGCAATTGGTGGCCACGTCACTTGCAACAATACAATGAACAATGCAACGACTAGGCCGATCGCAATTTGCAACAAGCAAACAAATTCGTTAACAAATGTTGAAATTACAACAGCCTGGACTCCAAATTGCAATACAGAAGGAGCTGGATTCCAACCAGAGTTTGTCCAGCTGCCAAACTCCAATGCCAGCATCGACAGCGTGTATCTATCCTAACTACAAATGTACACTCACACACACCCGCAGACTCACACCCACAAACACACAAACACACAGGGCCACTCAATTATTTTGTGTGCCTTAGTTCTTGGTATATACCCTGTAGACATTGGTAAAGTGGGTAATATCAATTGAAATAAGTCTAAATATTTTTTTTTATAAGTAAAATGATCCTTTGTAATAAAGAAAAATGTGAAAAAATTTTTGGGGCTTAGAATCTAATAAAAAAAGAATCAAATAAAAAATAATAAAAAAAAAATATTTGAAAGCAGAGGAATTGAACAACTTGAAGTTTATGTGCAATTTATGGTTAAAAATTTAAAACCAATTTATGGTTAAAAATTTAAAATTAATCATATATAAATAGCTTAAGTTTTTTGTGATTTATAAATTTAAAATTTCACAAGTGCTCTTAATATTATTTTGAATTTTTAATACTATTTAACACTGTGGGATAGATCACATAACGTTCCAAATTAAAGACCGAATATTTGACAACAAAATATAATAAAAGATGATCGATTGTTTTTTTATATTAATCTCTTTTATTTGATTGATTAAGAATGCAAGTTACAATTTTATCAAAATAAAAATAAATAAAAAATTAAAAAAAAATAAAAAAATAATAATAAAATATAAATAAGAAATTATTATACCCCGCTGAAAATAAATGTAAAGTGTTGCATACTTCCAGGCGCTTGTTTTGTGCACTGCACTTGTAGTTCACAAATGGGTATAGTCGTTAGTATATAAGGGGTGAAGTTTCTGCAAAATAAAAATTTTTTTTTTTTAATTTCTTTGATAGGGAATAATTTTGGGGTTATAAATCAAGTAAGTGCAAATAATAATTTTCAATAAGCAATTTTCTCAGCATCACAAAATTGCAATAAAAATGTAACGAAATATTATTAAATGGAAATATAATCCTAAACTAAAATCAACTAGTTCATTACCTCCCACAGAGTATCTTCAAGTCGACTACTTTCGTTTAAGGCATTCCTGTTGCTGGAACGGCTGTCGACGGTGGCAAATGTGGCGGTCTTTTATTTATTTGTATAAAATTGTTGCTAATTTTGTGCATATCCAAAATTGAATGTGCAACAGCAGCAGCAGCCGCACGTGCAGTTGCACTGTCCAGTCCCAGCCCCAGCCCCAGCCCCGTCTGCCCTATCAATAGTCCAGCTATAGTAACCATAATTGCCGCCATCATCATAGGCTCTAATATGGTCTGGCTGCCATTCTGGTCTCTGCCTGGCTTGGGCAGCCGTTCAATTGGATTGGATGTCGACGCAATGCTCAATTAGCTGACTCACCGATGTCGTAGTTGCAGCTAATTTGCGTAAATATTTTCCCCAGTTGCCTCTGCAATGTATGATAAAAAAAATTAATCAACACTTTGGTATGTCTTTAAATAATTTTTAATAAAATACATTTTTATAGCCGTGGCCTTAAACGAATGGGTGTGCGTGTGTATAAAAGGTAAAGTGTTATAAAAATATATATAAACAGTTGACTTAATTGGATAATTCTTTAGAATCAGATATTCCAATAATTGAAATTATTGTACAATAATATATATTTAGAAAATCATTCTCATAATTTTAAAATTGTGCTTATAAATCGTATTTATCGATTTGCGGAGGTATCGATTATTTAAAATAAACTTGATTTGCATATTTTATTACAGGAACATACATACTAACCAAATTTTGTATCACTAGTTTTTATAGTCTCTGAGATCTGTGTGTTCATACGGATAGGGTCATATTTAGTCGGAAATAATTGCTGACCAAAAATATATGTATATACATTAGGGCGGATCAATTTTTTTTCGCAAAAATCGTTCATCAGAATCGTAATTAACGATGAATTCTAACAAAATTTCAGCATTAAACTATGTGTCTAAAATCAATTCCTAGCCCCCAGTAAGAAGGATAAAAATATCAGGTTGACATGTCTTAAGGTATTTTAAAAATATAAATAATTTAAAATATAAAAAAAATTCTATTTTTTTTGGCTTAATTTTAATTCATCTTTATACAACAAATTTTACAAATATTTTTTTCTTTTAATTAAGCAAACATTTTATTTAATTTTGACATAATAAGCTAAAAATTAATTGCTGTAACAGTGCTGTTTACGTTAACAGTGAGTACATCTGCTAAGGCGCTAGCGGCATTTCCGGAAACATTTCCAAAAAAATTACAATTTAAAAAAAATTTAAGCCAAATCGGCAAAGCCGTTCCGAATTGATGTAGCATATATATGATACATATTTTTTTACACCATTTTCATCTTTATACGCTTATTTTTTTTTTGTAATTTATATATACGTATATATATGTATATATTGCAAATATATTTATAAACTTGTAAGTAAATTGAAATGGGAGACCAATTTCCGAGTCTCTGCTGTGGTTAGAAAATATTGTTTACTAGTGTAATTGGAGCATAATGGAAAATAGAATACTCACAGCAATAACAAAACAATGCCAGGGCATTTTGTCTTTGCTTTTATTATTCTATTCTTTGCTTTACAATAGAAGCAGCAACAAAAACAATTCCATTTCAATAAACCGCTATTTTTCCATCTGCTTTCTTCTTTTAGTGTTTATTTTTTTTTGTTCATAAACAAACTATTATTCTTTTGCGACCCGCTCAACGGCACATTTATATTCAATTTGCTTAAATATTATTTTTAAACTAGTTGAGAAAATAAAACAATAAAATTGTATTTTAAGCCATCAATAGATTTAAAGACTCTTTAATAGATAGTATAATTAACAAACAAAAAATTAATACACGCTAATCAACGTGCAAATTAATAGATTTATAGCGTTAAATGACTTTGACACCCTCACCAATATAATTATTAGCTTTGATTTAATTAGAAGACTCCTGCGGTATTTGTTTTAGTACTTGTGTTTATTTTAGGCCAAGTTGGAGGTGGATAGAACCTAAGTATATTTCTCTCTCACTCTTACATCGCTTATTTATATTATTGTTGTTTCATTTTGACTTTTATATTTATCTTGACATTTAAACCATTGAGCTGTGTATACATATATATAATACCTATATTACATATATGCATATATAAATAAAAATCACAGATAAACGGGAAAAACAAATAAAATATACTCATACTTACCTGCGGCAATGTATCTTGTCTTTTCATAGCTTTGCAACTGGCAATTAAATGCGATTTTTTCATTTTTCTTGCACACTTGTCTATTATTTCCTTTCAGGCTATATTTATTTTCAATTTATTTGTTTCAATAATATGATTTTAAACACCGCAAAACGGTCATTGAGTGCAATAAAACTGGAATTAATTCCCAACACCCCCCTATTTATCACACTATTAAAAACAGATTCCCTGATTCTCTCCCCTTAACATTTTGGTTGAATGCTGATAATTAAGTTAAACATATTTACCTAAAATATTTGAATTAATATTTTATTTTAATAAAATATATATATTTTTAAATTTTACCAGAACTTTATAAACAAGCTCCCTGTTTCTTTCCCCTTAACATTTTGTTTAAATGCTGATTATTTAGTTAACCATATTTAGCTAAAATTTTTGACTTTATATACCGATTATTCATTTTTATTATATATATATATTTTTAAATTTTAATTAATTTTCCCGTAACTGCAGTGCTTACATCTGAAATGCTGTAAATTAATTCAAGTTCCTTTTTGATTGACTTTCAAACAACTTCTCCATGTGAGTTTTTAAAGGACTTTCACAAGAAGAAAAGTAGAAAACATTCAGGAATATACAGTGTAAAGCTAAGTAGAAAAGTTTTCCCATTTTTGGCTTCAGTTCAGTTCCATCAATAGTTTTTTAATAATTAAAACTGCGCTAAAGCAATTAATTTTAAATTTCAGCTGTTTATAGTCGACTCCGCTGGCAGCGTGGGGCGGAGCTGTGGATGTCGCTGCGGTTAGAAAATATTAAACATTGGACGACGTCTGGCAAATGTCACTTAAAAAATTGAAAGGTTGTGCAGGCTACCCCACGGGAGCCAAAGCAGGCACAGCAGGAATACGCCGAGGTGGTGGTGTGCTGGCAGGCGGGTTCTTGGCGCTGGCGCTGGCGCATGGGGCGTATGCGCAATGTTGGCAAAGGCGAAACTTAATTAATTTGAGTAACTTGGCAACCGGCCGGTTGGTCGGTCACCCCGCGCCCGTGCCAGGCCCGTGGGCGTCTTTGCAGCACCGGGTGTGGCATGAATTCTAAATGCATGCTGTGTGTAGTATGTGTGTGTGTGGGCAGCTGTGTGGGCGTGGTCAAGCGTTTGTAAAGGGCCGCGCAAGAAAGAAATAACTGGAACTGACTATGTCAACATAATTAACTTTGAAGTGAGAGCCAGCCAGCCGACTCTCAGAATCCTTTGGATACAAAAAAAAAAAACGAAAAAACTCATACATTAGTACCCATATGGTAGTTCTATGTGCCAAAAATATGCGAGAGTTGAACAAAAAAAATGACGAGCCCCAAAATGTAAATTACAGCGAGTGTTGCACATAATTAATTTAAATGCATTTGCTTTTAAATTCGTGAAGCTTTTTTCATATACATAAGGGCAAAAACTCGTGCTATAGATGGACGTTACGACACTTCAAAAAAAGAAGAAAAAAAACCCCAAACCGTGTACAATTCTAATGTGAATTCTTAAAAAAGCACTTTGCACAGAAACTTGAGTTAATTTGTAAACCGAATTTATAATGTAATGTTAAGATAACAGAGCTATAAATAGAACTTTAAACTATATTTTCTCATAATATGAAACTAAATATAATTTTTCTAAACTCTATTTTATGTATAAACTCTATTGATCAATATCAAAGTCAGACTCTTAATTGCTCAAATTTCATTTATTTTAAATTAATAAAAAGGAATTGCAATCACAATTTACAACTTAAAATAAATGAGCACAAGAAACTAATTTCTTTAATGAATATATATTTTCTTAAATGTTATTTTACTAATTACACTAGGTAACACACAAATTGTATATTTGACCAAACCCATTTTTTCTGATACATATGGTGCCCCAGATGACGAAAAACCACTTTAAAATTTTTTTATTTATATTTATATTTTATATTTATATTTTAAAAAATTTACCGATATCTATGATTAATATCTTAAAAGACGCACAATTAATGCAACTATGTAAAAGCAAAGAAGAGAAAAACGAAATCATTTTTTTTCGACTTTTCCTCGAATTTTCAAGTCAAAAAATCGTAAAAAATACCGCACAAAATATCATCATTTTCTAAATTCAAAATCAAATAGTTACAAAACTAGTAATTTAAACTAAATAAAGTATATGTATGAATTATAGGCACTTTTATTAGCTTTTAGAAAACGTAAAGCATTTAAAAATCGGCTGTAAGATTCTCGAGTAATGCTAAAATCTGTAGGCTTGCCACTGAAAAAAAGCTAAAAAATAAATATCAGATTTCAAAATTTTTTTTAAAAAAAGTCTTACCATAGAAAAATTTTTAAAGTGGTTTTTCGTCATCTGGGGCACCATATGTATCAGAAAAAGTAGGTTTGATCAAATATACAAAAAAAAGCTAAATTTTGTTACCTAGTGTTATTGATAGACTGTCGATTCATGTCACCCTCTTGGAATCAAAAACTTTTTACAATTTTCCAAATGATTGCGTTAACTTTAGACGTTGTCTAACCGGTTTGTAAAGTTTTTTACGATATATTAACTCATTTCAATTTATCAGCTCAAAGTTTTTGATTGCTCAATATGCAAAAGGAATGCAATCACACCCAGAATCCTATTTTCCAACGATTTGTAGAGAATTTGGCTGATGTTGTTCCTTAAAGAAAACTTAAACAGAGAGAGAGCACTTAAAGTCCAATTTGATGGTAAAAGTGGATGAGAATGTTGATATGGATGGGGCAACCACTGGCTACTGCTGGCTACTGGCCACATGTGTCTGGTCTAAGCCAGTTGCACTTCCCCTGCACTCCACTCCACCTCTTGCGGGCAGTTCAAGCTTGCAGATAATACGCAACAAAATAAATGGAGAAACTGACAGCACACTGGGGAAAGCGGCAGCTTGAGATGGCTGAGGGGGAATTTAAGGGGGGCGGGGGGTTGGCCAGAAGCTGCAAATGTTGACGACGATGACTTTTAAATTGTTTTATTGAGGTGCCAGTGTTGGTCAGAAAGTTTAGCAAGTGCAGAATAAATGAGCATGGAAGTCCATTTTAGAGCATTACAAAGCTCCTCCTGCATCCTGGCATCCTGGCATCCGACCGTTATCCTGCCCGTTACCATGTCCGCATGTGTGTCGGGCATACAAAGTCAAATTGCTTGCAGATTGCAGGGCAGGATGAAGGGGGAAGGATGTGAATCCCTGGCACCATTTTGTGCCTGTCACGTTAAACTTTTGGCTGCTGCCTAAGTAGCCGGCGTTCAATATGCGCGCTGACATGTCCAGCAGAGCTCCCCGAGCATTTGGTGACCAAAAATGCTCATAAAATGTCGCCTGGCGGCCATTTCGTTCAGCATTGGGATGGGGCTTTAAGCTGCTGTCAATTGGCATTAGGAGAAACTCTCCTACCGTGCCTCCTCCTCCTGATATTACTGTTGCCTGCAGCGTCATCCTCATGTGGCTGCACTGAAAAAAAATTAATGGTAAATTTAAAATTGTCATCACGAAAGATAAAGGTAATAAATAGAATCAAAAATAGTAAATTAATAAATAAATATATATCGGTAGTCTATTTAAATTAATAAATATATAATAAATAAATGCAGACAAATTTAAATTTTAAATTGACACCACGAAATAAGAAGGCAATAAATGGAATAAAAAATAATAAATATAATATATCGATTATAAAATATATAAAAATTAAATCATTAAATAATTGCAGACAAATTTAAATGTAAAATTGTCATCAATAAATAGGAAGGTAATAAATAGAATACAAAAAAAAATAAATATTATATATCGGTAGTCTATTTAAATTGTAAAATGTATAAAAAAATAAATGCAGACAAACTTAAATTTAAAACGAAATAGAAAGGTAATGAATAGAATTAAAAAAATATATTAATATATCGGTAGTCTATTTAAATTATAGAAAATATATAAATTAAATTAAAAATAAATGCAGACAAATTTAAATTTAAAATTGTCATCACAAAATAAAATGGCAGTAAATAGAATAAAAAATAATAAATATAATGTATTATTAGTCTATTTAAATTATAAAATAAATAAAAATTAAATTTTAAAAATAATGCAGACAAATTTAAATTTAAAATTGTCGTCACACAATAAGAAGGCAATAAATAGACAAAAAATAATAAATATAATGTATCATTAGTCTATTTAAATTATAAAATAAATAAAAATTAAATTTTAAAATAAATACAGACAAATTTAAAATTGTCATCATGAAATAAATAGCTAAATAAAATATTAATATATCGGTAGTCTATTTAAATTATAACATAAATAAAAATTAAGTTATAAAATTAATGCAGACATATTTAATGTTTAATATTTTAAATAGGCGCAATATTTAAACTTTAAATTTAAATTATAACATAAATAAAAATTAAGCTATAGAATTAATGCAGACATATTTAAAATTTAATATTTTAAATAGGCGCAATATTTAAACTTTAAATTTTAAATTAATAGTGAACACTAATGTCGTCAGCAAAAAATCATGAAATGTGATAAATGAGCGATTTTTGACAAACTTTAAATATTTATGAACAAACTATTGCCTTCATTATATTTAATCGATTTAATATCAACGTTATAAGCCCAATAATAATTATTTTAAAATTTTGTATAAAATATTTTCAGTGTGTTTCCCGGCAACTACCGACAACCGACGGAAAGTTAATGCTGTCGCCGTGCAGATTAAAACCAAAACATTCAAGGCAGCCGCCGGATGAGGTGGCAATGGGTCGGATAGTTTAGCCTGCGTAGAGTATTCCGGCATTCTGGTAGTCCGTCGTATTAGCGTTGTGTCATATTAGCTCAACAGATTTAAAGGAATTCGCTGACTAATGGAAATGGAAGAGCACAATCTGTACAAGCTCACATGTAGTGACATGTGTTGTTTTTACGGAGGTGCCTCGATAGGAGGAACACGTGTCAATTGGGTGGCAAGGAGCAGCGTATAAGCTCTACTCGGTAATGCTTGATTTATTTAGTAGAAAAAAACTTTTTAAATGAATACCTAATGGCATTTCATTATCTATTCATAATTATAGTTTAAGCAGGGAAGTAGAGTAACAGTAAAGTAAATTTCGTGCACGGTTTTTGATATTTTTGAAAATGTTTTAAGTGAACAATAATATTTTTTTTACCCCTAGATGGAAAATGTGCAACTTTTCATTGATTTCCACATCTAATTACACTAGGTAACAAAATTTAGCTTTTTTTTTTTATTTGATCAAACCTACTTTTTCTGATACATATGGTGCCCCAGATGACGAAAAACCACTTTAAAAATTTTTCTATGGTAAGACTTTTTTTAAAAAATTTTTTGAAATCTGGTATTTTTTTTTTAGCTTTTTTTCAGAGGCGAGACTGGAGATTTTGGTATTACTCGAGAATCTTACAGCCGATTTTCAAATAATTTACATTTTTCGAAAGCTAATGAATGTATCTATTAATCATATATATACTTTATTAAGTTTAAATTACTAGTTTTGCAGTTATTTAATTTTGAATTTAGAAAATTATGATATTTTGTGCGGTATTTTTTACGATTTTTTGACTTTAAAATTCGAGGAAAAGTCGAAAAAAAATTATTTCGTTTTTCTCTTCTTTGCTTTTACATAGTTGCATTAATTGGGCGTCTTTTAAGATATTAATCATAGAAATCGATAAAGATAATAATAAAAATTAAAATAATTATTTGAACAAAACTGAATGTAAGTATATATAAAAAATTAAAAAGAAAATATATATAAAATGAGCCCAAACATTCGCTTACATTAAAATTAATATATTATTCTTTTTTAATAAAGTAATATTTTTTTAAAAAGCTGAAAAGGTTTTAAAGATTTTATTGATGCTAATTTGTGTTAAATATATTTGAAAAAGATATGAGTTTATTAACATTAAACAAAATATTTGAATTTTGCAAAATTATTGCTATATGCAGCTGCTTAATTAAGCACTGCAACCCAATTAAAAGCGAATCATCAACAGCTGAGCGTGTTGCAGTTGTGCTCAATTGGGCACTGTTCCAAATCAATAACTGCCTCACAGTGGCAGTGTTGCAGTGTTGCAGTGGCAGTGGCAGTAGCAGCTAACTGAACTGGCAACTGGCGACTGGCAACTGGCAACTGGCAGCTGCGGCAACGTCAATCGAGCGCTAACAAAGATAAATGGCTGAAGCCACAAAATTGATTTGGATGACAGATGAATTGTGGAGCCACTTCTCATTCGGATGAGTCCTGATGGTGGCGTACGTCAAAGCTGAGCTGAACGGCAACAACATTTAAATGACAGCAACAACTGCGACAGCATCAACAATAGCAATAATAACAGCAACAACTGCAACAGTTGCCGGTCAGCGACAATAAAATCAAAAGCATATTTTTCAATCAACTATTGAATGGTAGCAATATTTCGAATAAAATGATAAACTTGGTTAGGGATACGGTGGGGGGGATGCTGCGTCCACTGGACTATGTGGGAGATAGGATGACACACACACAATGCAGCTGGGCAGCATTGGAATATTGAATGAAGCACTTAAACGCGTTTCAGGCCTCTGACCGTCCAAATGCAATTACGCATACGCAATGGATGCCCAACGAACCCAAACACAGCACCAAGAGCCTCCGCTGCTGCTGCTGCTGCTGCTGTTGCTGCCAATTGACACTTTGACGCATAAATCAACTTTATTGTTTATTGATTTTTTTTATGTTTTTTTTTTGTTTTTATTTTTGCCCGTTTTTGTGTGTCATTTTATTAAATCTTTGTCGGCGCACATGCAACCCGATCTTTCAATCTTTCTCGCGACAGTGTGACCAGCATCTCTCACTCTCTCCCTCGCTTTTGGTTGGTTATTTATTTGAATTTATGAGTTTTTAATGAAATTGGTGCATTGTTGGCAATTAAATGCATCAATCGCAGCGGCTCTCCGGACTCCAGTCAATATGTGGATGTGCTGAACAATTCATAAATCGATTAAAGATGTTTTTGAGTTCATTTTTATTTTTATTTTATTTTTATATGTTTGCATCTGCTGCATGTTTGTCATTGTTGTTGATGCCAAACCAGAATGTCAGGCCATAAATAAAAACAATTCTCTATCTGCATAAAATCTGTGCATGGTTGGGTTTGTACACTTTATTGATTGACACGGAATTTAAAACTGATATCAGGCATTTGAATATTTTACATATTTTTACAGCAATTCAATGAGGTTTGAGGTATTCATTTGGGACAATTAATTAAAAAATTTGTGGCAAATAGTTTATAAGTGTGAGAGTTGCCACATTAAATCAAGTTGATCATTTATGCAACTGTGACACATTGCAAAAGTTATTGAATAGACAAAAATTCATAAATATCGACTTTCAAAATTGTATTAAATTACACTCAAAAAAAAGTGTACATCCAATTGTAGAAAACTGACGTCAGTGTACAGTCTATAGAAATTTTTCTATGCCATGTGGATATTATTAACACAAAGTGGAGAAAATGTTGTAACTTTGGCAGAGAAAATTTTTTATTTTATTTATTTTTATTATTTATTTTGATAACTCAAGAAAACTTATTCTACCAAACATGGAAAAAATCTATAATTTTATGTCCATAATAAAAAAAATCCGTTTTTTTTTAAATTTGAATAAAAAAATTACTTTACTTTGGTTAAAGAAATAAGTCAACATATTTTGTAAAAATTTATATTGAGCATAGAAAATTTTCTGCAGGTTAATGAATTTTATATTCATTTCATAGAACACCTGGATTTCATATTGTAGAAAATCCATACTTCCGATTATAAACCCATAATTTTTTTCGTTTATTCATATCATAGAAAATATATTCGTACTGTGGAAATTTTCACTTCTTTGTAGAGATTTATACTCTGTTTGTAGAATTTTATTTTATTTTTTTTATCGAAAGTGTTTCTATACTTAAAAAATTTCTTTTTTCTTAGTGTATGCTTATTTTTAATGAAACTTATCTTTAAATTGTAAAATTAAATAATTTAAAATTCATATTTGTGTGTATATATAAAAGTTGCAATTTAAACCAAAATAAATACATAAACGGAAACCCAATTGTTTATTTTGTGCATTTATTAATTCAGCATAGCACAAACAAAATGTATCATTTTTTTAAATGCAATACAAAGAAGAACATTGTCTCAACTAAACTTTAACTGTCGAAATCAATATCTTCAAACGCTTTTATAACTATTTTACTACTATTATCTATTGTGCACAAATATTTCTCCGTCCACAATCAAAGTCTTTTGAGTTTTCCCTCAAGACTCATCAAATGTATTCATGGGGCCAGCCAAACAGTCAAATGGTAACGCTTTGAAATATAATGGGAATTCCTTAAAACTTTTCAAAGCTGTCAATACCAAAAACTTTTGCCTCAATTGTGGCCAGGGAGGTTGGAGGGTGAAGTGTAAGCGTTTGGCGATGAGTTTAGTAGACGCAACGCAATACAAATTAAAATTTAAATGAGTTCCCGCGAATATCCTCCAGATGGCAACTGTCGCTTTCTCTGCCCTTTCTTATACAATATATTGACACGTGACAAAGTCGAGCGGACAATAAAAAATATAAAATTTGCCCCTGGCCACGCCCACAGCGTTTGACTGGCCTCCCCAAAGGGAAGGCGTAAAATGTTCGAAACAATTTCAATAACCGTTCACCAAAAGCACAGGAAACAGTGCCAATAAGTGAAAGAAGAATAAAATAGGAGAGACAGTCGCACAGTGGGATGACTTTTTTTATTTATTTACATATTTTTTTATTTTTTTTTTATGATTTATTATATTATTTTTATCATTTGATCTTAATGTTATTTTTCAACAACTTAAATTCAAAACAAAAAAAAAAAAAAAAAACAAAATTAAGTCTGGTTAACAGTAAAATAAATATTTCAATAAATTAAAATTACAGTTAAGATGGGGTTAGAAACTCTGGTGGACCAATGCGGCTGGCTTTCCAAACATTTCACAGTTTAAAAAATTTCTAAGTTCTCAAAATTTTATCGGCGATAAAACCTTATTCCTAATTAAAATTATTATGCCAGTAGTATATTTTTCGTCTTAAATTTTATGTGAATTGAGATAGTTAAATTATGGCAAAAATAAGTATAAAGACAAATTTGAAATTAAATTAAATTAAAATTATTTAAATTTTATTATAGAACGGTAGAAAATCGTGCTTAAATTTTTAATGGAAGAGTTAATTTTTTTTCTGATCTGATTTAGGCAGCTAATATCACAATATAGAATGTTCGAAAATTGTGCATAAATATTTGATAAAAAAGAAACGGAAAATGAAAAATTTTTCGGAACGGAAATTTTTAATTCTGGTCCAATTTTTAGGAGAAATAAATTTATTTATTCAAAAAAGCTTCCCTAGACAAAATAGTGCCTGTGCAATAACCATTTAAATCAAAAAATACGTAAGTACTATATTTTTGATGGAATTTTAAATATTTTTACAACTATAATGCAGACAATAATATAGAATGTTAAAAAATCGTGTATAAATATTTGATAGCAGAGAAAAAGAAAATTAAAAATATTTTCAGGACTGAATTTTTGATTCTGATTCAAATTTTCAGTAGATATAAATTTATTTATTCAGAAAAGTTTCTCCAGACTAAATAGTGCCTGTGCAATGAACATATAAATCAAAAAATAACATACTTTGTTTTTAAATTTTATTACAACTTTAATGCTTGCGTAAATTGATTAAGAATTCCTTGAATTGGGCCCACTGTGGGGGCGCCCAAGGAATAAGCACGAAGACAGCAGCTAATAATAGACACAAAGCCAGCAGCGACGCCGACGGCATTGGCTGCGTCGGCAGCGACTGCGCCGAGAACGCCAGCTAAGCATTAAATTGATAAAAGCAAAAATGTTGCATTTAATTGAAAAATGCTTTCAATAAATTTTGCTGAATCGATTTCGGTTTGTTGAATATTTATTTGTATTTACATATATATTTGTTGTAAGTGTAAACAGGCCGTAAAATTGAAAATGCCACGAGGCTAAATATTAAATTGTATAATTAAAGCAGATATTGGTAGCTTCTTTATCTATATATAGCTACAAAAAAAATTTAAAAAAAAAGTGAAATGTTTACATAACAAGCTAGTATATTTGGCCTGGTAATGATTTAATTCCTTTGCAGACATGGTAATTTTATTTCATCCTGTTTGATTAATTCTCTTGTAATTTTGAATATGTATTTTCAATCAATATTAAATAAACAAATACCTTATTAAATTTATACGCATTGTCTTAAAGGTTTTATAAATATTTTGTGGTTCGATTTTATTAAATTTAATTTAATTATTGAAGATTATTAAATTTAGGTTAATTAATGAAGTTATTATATATATGTCCAAGAGTATTGTATGTTTATCATTTGGGGTGTCCACAAATTTATTTTAATATACTTATTTCCCAAATGAAATTACTAAAAATATTTGGTATCAAAATACGCTTAAGTAAAACGATTTAGTAATTATATAAAAAATATGTCGTATAGAAAAAAAACTTACATTGAATTATTTACTAGGTAAGAATACAATTAAAATTTAATAAATTTATTTTTTTTTATATATTATAATTGCTTTTTATTCATACAGCTAAATACTTACTTTTGTATATTGGATAAATAAATTAACAAGTATTTTTCAATATTTTATGCAAAACGTACCTATAATTATGTCCAGGGCAAAATCGATGTTAATCACAATTTTAATAATTTTTCAGTTTATGTTTTAGTTTAGTACCTTAATATTAATTTTTTTTAAATAGTTATATATATAATCTAAATGTTCTTATTCAAAAATTAAACTTAGATATTAAGAACTGTACACAATTTGCATTGTGATAAAAATTGAGGACCCGTACCTAATATTTTGTCCAAGTGTGTATATAAATTTTATTTTTTTCGATGCTATAAATTTTTATGAATATTCAGTTAATTTAATAGCCCAACATTATATAAAAAAAAAAATATGTTTAATTTATGTACCTATATATATTAATTTAAGTTATTTATTACAGATACAATGCTGATTTATTTAAACGTCTTAATAGAGTGTTTCAATCCTTTCTTTCTCAATATACGTGCAGACTATGAACCATTAATAATATTAATAAATAAAATATATTTCAAGGATTAAAAATCCTTCAAGTATTGCTTGACAAAATAATAAAAACCCCAATACAACTGTTGAGGAACGCAGTCAGTTCAAATATTAACGGCCGGCTGCGCATTTTGAATAGCAGCGATCGTTTCATTTTTCATTTCGTTTCTTGCCGCACATTCGCCGCAAACACACACATACAAGAGTACATGCATGATGCAATATTGAGCATTATGATGAAATTCAAATTTACATATAGTCATCTCGTTTTCGCGCACACAACTTTGTATATTGCATCAGCGCATTTTTGGTTTTCAGTTTTTATCAAGACAGCGGATTGTATGGACGCGCCGTGGCGGTCACATAAATTTAAAGAGAATAAAGAATTATATCCTATGAGTTGTGAAATATTACAAACGAAGGTGTTTTATTTCTAACCAACAACTATATTAGTAGCTAAATGAACTCAACTCGACTGCTGTTGGCAACAAGATAAAATAATATACTAGACAATCCAATCAGATAGTATATATGTATATGTACACAATGACATGCAGAATCTGTATAACAGTAACTAGCTTATCCCATTCGAGGGCTTACCTTTCGTTTTTGTTTGGCCAACTACAGTCTTGGCCAACTTGAGCTGTTTTTGGTTTTGTTTATTTTGCCATTTTGTGTGGTGGCCTGGCTTAGAACAATCCCAGTCCCAGTCCCAGTTGCAGTTGCAGTTGTAGCTCCTATCTTGGCACCAGTTGCAGGCCAAAAACTGCAATTCATCAAGTGAAATCAGAAGAGACATGGCCAAAACAACAACAACAACAAGGCTGCACTGCAAGCGACATGTGACGAGCTTGTGGCTAGATGCCGATCCCCGAACTGCCACCCACTGTGACCGCAAGTCAACGAGGTGATTTGCATGCAACAACAACAACAACAACGTTGAGACGAATCCAGATACCGAGACGGGGTGACCGTGCGTCGGCGGCAGGCAGATTAGGCGCTGATTGCGTGAGGATCATCCGCGACTTGGACAGAGTCCGGAGGTTAGATTGCTTTGGCTGACAGTTGGCGGTGCACCGCCTTTCCCAATTGGACAGTCGCTTCAAGGGCGCACCATGGATGCAGTGCAGCATAAATAGCAACGCGTTTGTTGTTGCTGTCTAGGCGAAAGAAAACAACAACAAAAAAAAAAAAATATTGAATAGTAAAATTCGGCAATGCTCTGGGAACCAGGATGCCACATTCGCATTCGCATTCACATTCACATCGCCGCATGCGTTACGCAAATTGAATTCGTTGGCTAAAATTTATGCACCATCGCGTTCGTTGTGTTTTCAGGAATGGAGCTGGAACTGTAACTGGAGATAAGGCAGGAGGAGGTGGCGGGCATGGGCACACAGTTTGGTATCGACAGCGATGCATTCATGTAACTGGCAACTGGCTACTGGCAACTGGTAACTGAGAAATTTATGCTTTGTTTTGCCTTGCGAAACATGCAACATCAATTCTCGTTAACTTTTCATGCACGGCTGGGCCATGGCATATAAAATGGACACACTCGATTCTTTGGGCTGCCAGTGACCTAGTCAACAATAAAGCCCAAAGGAAGTATAACCAAAAAAAAATTAAAAAAATAAATAAAAACTACAAAAATATTCGAAACATTTCAAAAAAAAACAAAAAAAAAACCAATGAAATGTAGATTTTTATTGTAAGTGTAACTTGTAGATTGAATGTTAATATTCTTCTTTGTTAATTACTTTTCTGTCCATTGAATAGTTTGTTTGTCTTTTTTTTCATATAATCAAATAGTATAATATAATAAAAAAAAATAGGGTTCCAAAAACAATCAGTATCGATACCACTAATGCCAGCGAACAGTTGCAGTCTGCTCCCTGACGTGCCGATGGTCTCTCGTTCCAACCTCCTCCTTCAGGACGACCCAACGGCTCTACCATTTTTCCTTTAAATAAAATCATTAAATATTAACAGAATTGAACAAATATTTTAATTTGTATTGTTTATTTACTAAGAGCATTGACTTTTGGTGCTCGGAAATTCTGACTGAAATGTTTAAATTTAATTTCAATTTTTGTTTATTTTATTACATTATATATATTATATAAAGTACTTATTTTATTGCCCTGTTTAATGTAAAGTTGTTACATATTTCGCCCCTCGATAGTACACCAGATATACGAGCAGCATCAGCAGCATCATGTATACGCTTATTATAATGCAATTTCGAATTTCAGGATGTTTACCACTTCGTATATTTCGCTGGGAGGCTGTAAGACTTACCGATCCCGAAGGTGGGCATATTTGCATATTTGGTGGCAACAATTCCAGGGAAGTCATTCCTTACTCCAAAGTCTATCAAATAAATTCAGTGCATGATTTTTTGATCTAAAATCTAACATAATTTCTTACCTTATATTTTATAATTTTTTTTGCTTTTAAAAACTTGATTCCTCACTGAATTTAATTCCCTGTAAATTGATTTATTTGCTTGTAAGAAACAATTGGATTATTCAGCACATAAAAACTCTGCTAGATCGTAAAGACAGTATTGTATATATATTTTTTTTGAATATCTCAACATATTGCACAACTGCCTACTCAGTTTTTGAGCTATTTTGTTAAACATAAATGCTTTCGATTTTCCATGAAATTTACAAACAGTTCAAACACAAAGTCTGTTACTTCTAGGCACATTCAATACAAGACTTGAGGTTACGGAAAGTTACCAAATAATATGCAAAACATGACCTGACCTTCATGACAGGGCGCACAACGACACCTACAAACAATTGCGAGGGCCATTCAATAAAAATGTAAATTAACTTATCAATTACAACGCCAAACAACAATAAACTCCAAGACTATGCTTTGGCTGGTTGGAGGGGGCGAAACTGATGGCGGTGGGGGGAGACCTGTGTGCGTGCCCCATACAAATTTACCAGCTTGGCCCAATGGCGGCGGCGACTTCATCTTGTGGCCACTGTTGAGTGCCAGCGATGGGCCTCTTAACGGTTTTCTTATGCAAATCGGCCAACGTTAAAATATTCGAGCTCATAATTTTTATTTCCGTTATTCAAGTTTCAAGATTGTATTGCACAGTTTTCTGGCGCCGTTGTCGCCAGGATGCCTGGATGCGTAGATGCTGCCTGGCACTGACCAAAATATTCGTTACTTTCTGGACTCGTCCTGGTGCCACCGTTCCTGTTCTCGTCTCAAAATTTGCCTTGCTAATAGACTGAAGAGGGCCCAAAAAAAATCCACCAACAAGGCCAATTCGAACGCGTGGTGGGTGTGTTGTCTGCTCTTTGGTGGTGCGACCAGTCAAAAGCACAGTGTCCTGGGGTCCTGCCGCATAGATAGCGCCCCATCGTGACACCCTAAATGACATAAGTTACGACTGCCGGGGGTGCATTTATTTTAATATGTTGCTGATAAGATCCAGCCAGATATCTTAATTAGATAAGAGCGCTCTTAACTGTGACTTGACTATCTTTTCGGCTTATTTTGAAAATCCTTAAACACGTTAAGACATTTTTAGCGGCTTGTATTATGGCAACAGCATCTCACTGAAAAGTGATTATAATGGATGTAAGAAATCTAAGATATGTAATTTTTTTTAGATTGATTTAATGATGTGACTTTAATGTTTACTGTATCTATTATTGTAAATATTTGCATTTTACTTGTACACAAAAATGTGTGTTTTTTTTTTTAATTTGCAACAAATCGATTTGAGGCTGCCAGCTTATTTAAGGTAACATTTTTATAAAGGCAAGGTTTGTTTTAAAACGGATAATTCTAAAAATAGAATTGTCCAGTTAGGAACTTGGATAAATGAGCAGAAAAATAGCTGTTAGCGCAGGCTTAGAAATTAGAATTTACAAATGGGTCTGTTCATGTAAGTAACTAGTTGCCGGGATGACGTAGGGACCGATAGCTCAGTGGACAAGGCATCCGCCTAACGAACGACAGTGATCGGGGTTCGATTCCCACCAGGCACCACTCATATACGGACAGTTTGAACAAAAATAAATTCTAATAAAAAGGTTACTGAAGAGACTTGCTTGGCAGCAGTCCAAATAGTACTATCTAACCAGCCAACAAATTTAACTTTTCATTTTTTCAAATTCCAAAAATGACGTCAATCCAGCTAGATTTTCAATGTAACATTTTTATTATTTCTTAATAAATAATAATCATTTTTTTAATATGAAACACAATGGCCTTATTAGCCCAATTGCAAAATATAAAAACAATGTCAATATTAAAATGTTCAATGTCACAAATATAGACACAAATTTTTATATTTTGTTTTTTTTTTAACTAAAGAAATAACTCTTATATGGCTTAGTATGAAAGATTGTTGGCTTATGCAGACTTTTGCAAGAGAATCATTTCCATTTATTCAATAGAAAAATGTGGAAAATTTAAAAATTATTACTATTTTTAAATTCGACTGAAAACGGAACAGAATAATTAATTTTAAAAATAACCAAAAATTTCTTGCATTATTTATTGTTTCCACATGTGTTTGGTTGTAGACAATTCTCACCTGGCAGAGCAGTTAATACTCCTCCTTCCTCATTTGCCCTGTGCCACTTCTATCAGCTTGCTGCAACTGCAGAATGCAAGATATACTCATCACCTAAGCCGCCTACAGCATTTTCACACAATGTACAGAGGTACACCAGTCCAGACTGAAAGGCACTCACACTCACCTTTTGGACTGGTGCAGGATTGAACCATCATATGGTACATAGAAGCATAATCACGAGCCGGCAGCTCTCTACTAAAATGCAAGAGCAATGAGGCGGGATGAGGCGGAGTAAGGCGATGACTGGACATGAACTGGATGATTCTGAACTGGTGATGATGTTGGTCATGCAAGCGCATTTTCGCATTCACACAGTTAGGTACAGGCTGGAAAGGCTTTTCGGCCAGGGCAGACAAATTATGACCATGATTGTGACTACGACTACGACTACTTGTTGGACTTTGATGACCTCTTAGGAGAGAAGGCTTCAAGTGCTGTGGCTGCCTGTTCAACGATAAGCATTTGCGTGATTAATGAAATTTGATGCCAGTGTCAGGAGAAGGGCGCCCAAAAAAATAAAAACCCCATTGGGGAAAAGTAAGTAAGTAAGGCAAGCGAAAGGCTGGGAAAGCCTTGCACACCTTTCCACAAAACAATTCCAAGTTGGCTGGGGCAGCATGACTTATGAATATGGGCACACAGTGGGCGGGCCAGCCAGTCCTACCACATTTAATTGGCTGGCGCTGGCCTGGTACTCCGCACTCCAATTAGAATTCGTAATCGCGCACGCTTTGCCCATTTGAATTTATATCGAAATTTAATTTAATTAATAGAGCGCCAATTGGGCCATGCCCAGAGCGATATCCAAAAGACGTCCAGGTGTGTTGGCCACACTACCATTGGCCAACTTGCGCCTATCGCAGCGGGAAGTGTCAAAAAGTCAACTCAATAACTGTTTATTTTACTGGCATATTACCAATTTCAAACTGCGGCCTACTTGGACCCGGACCGGACCGGGCGTGTGTGAGTCAGGCCCCAATGCAATTGCCAGTCGACAGCTTCGTTTGGGCCTCCACGTGCCGAAATTTGAGCCTTGTTTGCATGTTGGCCAATGTTTTAACTGCTATCAGCATTTTAGCTTACATTTTATTTGCCTTCACAATTTGATTTCGCTGCAAATCTTAATAGATAGTTGCATAAGAGTGAATTGTTATTTAAAGGGTTATACAGCGAAAAAAACAATCATTCAATAGTTAATAGTGCAATAGTTAATATAAAAATATCTACATATATATATAAAACTATTCAACCTGACTAATTGGCTACTTACGGGCAGGCCAAACGGTGGAACCTAGAAACCTGAAATTTGTGGCAATAGCTTGATATTATATCGTAGTTTGTCATTCTGACTAAATTTTATTAAAAATATATCTGGAAGTAGGTAAAAACATTTTTTTTAAATTACACATTTAAATCTCAGTTCAAACATATCAGGTGATACAGTAGGCTACAATAATAGTGACTTGTAGAATAAGATTATTTAGTTTTTTTTTATCCTTATTTATTTTTTTTGGGAAAGGGAACGGGAAGTAGCAATGTACGCCGGGTTGATCTAGTTTAATAAAAAATTAAATTCAAAACCTTATTTAAATTTGAGAATATTTTTTGCCATTTTAAAACATTTAGTTTTTATGAAAATTTTATAACCATTTTATTTAATTATTAATGTGAGAATATATTAATTCTTTATCGAATATATTATTTACACTTATGTGATATTTATTACACAAAATTTATTTTAATTATTTTTTCCAAAATGTGGAGAAACCTTTATGCCTTATATACTCTCAGCCAAAATCTGATGAGAATTGCAGGAGCACAAATATGCAACAATCAGCGCCTGTAGGTATGCAACACTTTACAAATTAGTTCAGTGAGGTGTTATAATTTCTTATTTTAATAAAATTGAGTAAAAATAATAAATAAAATAATTTGAGTAAAGAGAAAGAGATTGAAAAAGTCCCAAGTAAAGCGAACCCTATAGAGATACTCAGTTAATGGTATTTGAGTAGACATTTATTAAATGAATTTTTTTAGGTATACCTTAGACGCAGTCAGTTATTTCTTTCTATGATTTAAAGAGAATATTTCAACCGCTGACATTTCCCTTCAATCACTTTCAATTTATTACTATCCCAACGCCGTTCTGCAGCAGTACCAGCTCTTTCGTTTCTGCCCACCTGATATGTTGATCGATAGGCACAACTATCCATAACTGTTGGGGCTACCACTTACGCCCACATCTAAGCCCACACGCCCATTTGCTACCGTTTAGCCAGATTGATTTTGTAGTAGCCGCTGCACGACTCGAGGATCATTTCGCTGGTGCATTTCCATTTTCAGCGGTAGCCTTGCAACGCCCACAAATGTGGGCGAGTCGCATTTTCCAAACGTTGACTATCAATCAACTTCGAGTGCGAGTACGAGTGCAGGGACGAGGACGAGAACTGCACTTCACTTGCCTCTGAACAGAGTGCGGAGTGCGGAGGAGCGGAGGAGTCGGTGGCAGCCAGTTTGTACCCAAAGCGCTTTTGGTTGTTAAAATTGTTGCGGCATCATTTTTCATATCCGCGGCAAATACTACTCGGTACTGCAGCAAACAACTGCCACAAAAAGCCAGAAAACAATATCCAGTCGAATCAACTTCGAAGCCAGCCAGATGGAAATCGAGTAGCAGCTAACAGCGGGAGTTGCAATTGGACCTGAAGCTGGACCTGGGAGCCGTTTGCTGGTGTGGCCCCAGCCTGGACTTGGAGCTGCATCTGAAACGCGAATCTGTTGAGCTCTGACGTCGATGCGAATACGTGATCGCAGTTTTTGCATTTCTTTTGTGTGTGTTCCTCTAAAAATCGCTTTGTTTTTTGTGCTAACCAAACAAACCCCTCCATTCCTATCTTTGTACCTACCCCCCCTTGGCCCACTCGCTTTGTGTGTGCTCTGCGAATGTTTCGATGCGCGCGAATTTGTTGCAATTTCTCATTGTCAGCAACGCGTTCGCCGGTAAATTTTGATTAAACGCTCCACGGGAATTCACTTTGCTGGCCCGTTTCGCGTTTCGAGTTACTCTTGCAATTTTTTTTCAGTTATTTTTTTTTTTATTTATTTTTTTTTGTTTGTTGAGGCTTCGATAGGAGGTGGAGTTGCTCCTTGTCCTTGTTGCTTTCATTTGAATTTGATAAATGATGTTCGTCGCGGGGCGATATGTTATGCAATTTAGGGATTTGTTTTTGGTTGCGATACTGCTAAAAAAACAAAAAAATAAAAAATTGTTGTTTAAATGTTTGCACATCTCTGTAATAAATGAATAGAGCTTTTGAAAATCAATTAGAAGGTCTACAATGTGAAAGCAAACTTAGCTACAAGGTTTATTTTTACTTATATAAAAAAAATATAAAATAAAGACCAATAATTATTATCCGCCGTCTCTTTATCGATTTCTATGATTAATATCTTAAAAGACGCCCAATTAATGCAACTATGTAAAAGTAAAGAAGAGAAAAGCGAAATAATTTTTTTTCGACTTTTCCTCGAATTTTAAAGTCAAAAAATCGTAAAAAATATCGCACAAAATATCATCATTTTCTAAATTCAAAATTAAATAGCTGCAAAACTAGTAATTTAAACTTAAAAAAGTATATGTATGATTAATAGGCCCTTTCATTAGCTTTCAGAAAGCGTAAAGCATTTCAAAATTGGCTGTAATATTCTCGAGTAATGCTTAACTCTGTAGGCTTGCCTCTGAAAAAAAGCTTAAAAAAAAATACCAGATTTCAAAAATTTTTTAAAAAAAAGTCTTACCATAGAAAAATTTTTAAAGTGGTTTTTCGTCATCTGGGGCACCATATGTATCAGAAAAAATAGGTCTGATCAAATATACAAAAAAAAAGCTAAATTTTGTTACCTAGTGTAATTGGAATCTGCTTAAAGTGCAGGGTAAGTATTAATATATATACAGTCTGCCCAGACAGGCATCAATATTAAGGTCGCCTGCATAGTCTGTAATAATAATTTTGCTCCAATTAATCAGCGTTAAATCAGCGAGTCGACATCAGATGACGCCCAATGCGATTTCATTCGATATAAACCAATTGCCGCCTTTGTTTTTGCCGGTTTCCCCTCATTATTATAGTGTATATATGTTCCTGGGATCAATGTCTGGGAAAGTAACAGATGCCCATGTCGATGCCCATGTCGGGGTCCATTAAGCTTAAACAATATTAAAGCGCAAACATGGAAAGTGAATTCTGTAATAAAGCTAAAGATTTTGCTTTTTTTTTAATTGCGTATTTAGTTTATAGCTTATTATTATTAAATTATAGAGAATTGTTATTAATAAAATATAGTGAATTCTGAAGAACTTGTAAATTAAAAAAATATATATTTTGGTGAAATAAATACAAAATTTTGAACAGCAATATTCTCCACAATATATACAAAAAATCCATATACCAAATTTTATTTTCCCAGCTATTACAGCCCTTTTTAATGGATATCAGAAGTAAGCAACGTATGAAGAGTTTTACCAGACACTGTAGTATGCTATCTTGTACACATCCAACCAGATATAACCATGTGGCATTGAGCTCCAGCATCATCGACAGCAATTGACATTTGATGTGCCTCGAGTGTTTTTCTTGGCAAACCTTTGACTTGGGGCTTGTTGTCTTTACCTTTTTGCGCTTTTGTAAATACTTAAAAAATTTTGCCGGTTTCATTTATTGTTGCCTGATTGTTTTCGATGCTTTTAGCAACTGATTTCCAACTTAATTGCTTCGCTGTGGGTCCGTCTCTACAATGCAACGCAATGAGGCACCAATGTCTTGTCAGCAGCCCTAGGTGGTCCCATAACGAGCTAATGAAATGTGAGTTGGTTAAAAGATTGTTGGCCCGGCAGAGAGTCAGGAACTGTCAAAATCGACGACTTCACTTGCAAGAAAGCAAAAAAAAACATTAAAGACATGCAAATTCTGCGGTAATTGTTGATGCTTAAGTGTTTTTTTTTCATTTGTAAAATTACAACTGAGAAAATGTAATAAAAAATATAAAAATTCTGTATTGCTGTATTGCCCTGTACATTGCAGGTATTATTGATATTTTTTAAAAATATATCATTATCGATTAAATTTTGATTTAAAGTTTTTGGACTAATAATATAAATATATTTGGTTTTTTTGTAAAAATAAAACATATTTAATGCATTACCAAGGAGTATATACTTTCTTCCACAAGGAATGCAGCGTAAATAATATTATTTATTTGATTTCGATAACACATGAATTTTTTAATGGTGTATCAATAATCGTAAGCTTATGATTAATCGAAAATGACGATTAGAAACAGGCGACAGAAAAAATTTAAATATTGACATTGATTTAAAAATATATTTTAAAATAATATATATATTTATAACGATATACGGAACTTCGATATATTTAACTGTAGTGTTAAGTTACTTAAATTATCGTTAGAAATAATATATATTTTGCTATCGAATAGTAGACAGAAAAAATTTAAATATTGACATTGATTTAAAAATATATTATAAAATAATATATATATGTATATCGATATACAGAGCTTCGATATAATTAACTGTAGTGTTAACTTACATAAATTATCGTTAGAAATAATATATTTTTTTGTTATCGAATAGTAGACAGAAAAAATTTAAATATTGACATTGATTTAAAATTATATTATAAAATAATATATATATGTATATCGATATACGGAACTTTGATATACTTAACTGTAGTGTTAACTTACAAAAAATATCGTTAAAAATAATATATTTTTTTGTTATCGAATAGTATAACTCAATGTCTACATAAAGTTTCATCACTAAGCAGTATAATCGATAACGTTGATCTTGGCGTCTAGTTCTGGTGAGTATTTTTCCCAATTATATTCCTGTTTGTTAAACATTTGGATTGCATTAAGTTGGGTTTGTCTTTGAATACGCTAATTAACACATTGCTTAGCTTATGTAGCGTTTAATTAATGATGGGCATTTAATTTGCATGCGATTGTGTGAATGTATCCTACTGGTCTTGGAACAGGTTCAAGTTATTTTTGGAGCAAGGCAAATCTGCAGCTGGTCATTTGATGATGAGCACGTTTAATTTGCAGTGGCAACATTTCTAAAAACCAGTTGCATCAACAAACTGTGGCAACAACTGTATAACCCTCGATGTAGGTGTCGTTGTCATCGCCGGCTGAGCCTCGACTTGTCAATATCACTTACATCATCATATTGGATGCACAACTAGACAATGTCAACGTTGCGCATCGGCCCAGCGGCATATGTCAACCCGTTAACTGGTTCCCAAGTTCCAAGCTGCTGGCCCATGTCACTGGCCACTTGGCTGTCAGCCAGCGGCGCCTGCGGTTGACACTTTTTCGCGCCAACGACACGCCCGCTAATCTGCTCATGCATATCATCAGACGGGGTCGAGTGGCAGCCTCTGTGATGATGACTTGACACTTTGCACAGTGGCCCAGCTGGAGTGCCGAGAGACCCAATTTGGGTTTCTTGACAAAACCTTTTGGCTATAATATTCGTATTAGCCTAAAGCCCTAAGATATCGTTTACATGTTGTGCCCTCAAGTGGCAAATTCATTAACATTTATTCATACATACATATGTTTATTTACAGCTCATTAGATTGACAATTTGATAATAATGTCGAATTCTGCTGCCAAGTTGAAGAATAAGAGGTAAGTCTTTGTTGATATTGGCATTGCCGCATAAATAAATTCACAAAAATACAATTTTTATATTAAATATTTCTTAAAAGATTTCTGACACAGTGTAAACACGAATTAATTTAATGCAATTCTGCATTTTTGCGCCAATTTCTAATTAGTTGAAGAAAATATATCACATTTTCTGATTATTTATATTCATCCTTTCATAAACATAACATAAAATCATAATTCTAGCCATTTTAAAAAATTCTATTCTTCATCTTTACAGCCTTAACCACAAGGACTCTGGCATTAACGGCTTTATGTTGGGCATATCATTTGAGGATGGCGTCTTGCTTGCAGTTAGAAAGAGCACAAATCTAATATACTATTTGAATGATAGCACCTAGTAAGTTTTAATTATATAATCCTATATTTCATATTAAAAGATTTATCTTAGCTGCACTGGTTGCAGCACAGGCTATGATCATGAGGTGTTGCTGGAAGTGGCTGCCAAGCTGGAGGACATGACCAGTTCGAATAACAGCAAGGACATAAGTGTGCTTCAATCCCTAGAGCTGGTCAGTAAGAGATATAAGCATAACAAGTCGGTGGGGTTATTGGTAGCTGGCGAGGATGTTCTTGGAGCGCACTTGTATTTGGTTAAACCCTTTGGCACCACCGTGCGTGTTAGCCATGCTGCTCTGGGTGGAGTCAGCGAAGCAGCTTCCACTTATTTATCACAAAATTTTAGAAAGAATATGAGCCTGAAGGAGGCGGAACAGCTGGCACGTATGACCATTCAGAAGAATAATATTGATCTAATGGGAGTTGATTTTAGCCTCACATTTAAGCAAAGTCTGTAGTTTTATAACTTATTTGTTATCTTAACTATAATTGAATAATAATAATAACTTGAAACTGTTAGTTTAACTTGAAACTAGTATAAATTAATTGTTGTTGTTTGCTTAGCCGTATCTAAATAATTAGGCACATTTCTCAGCATTAATGCTGAGACGGCAGCCATCTGGATCCAGGAATAGATTATCTGCAGCTTTAATAAACGTCCTGGCTGTGTCTCTAGGCCCTGCTTACCTAGATGACTATCCCAATCGCTAGTCCCTGGTGCAGGTAAATGCAGAGTAAGCACAAATGATTTATGCGCCAAGGCAGCATATAATTAATAATGATTAAAAGCTGGCGCCCATCAACAGCCCCATGGATTCTCTCATAAGTAACTCGATTCCTTGGGTTCTCAGTATATGTATATATGAAGCACTAATCACTTTGGACATGGAGCACAGACGGACTTTCCTACGAAATGAAAAGTGGTATAGTCAAGATCAAAATCCACTGGCGCCCCTGGAGACGACCCGCTGTGTGGATTAACATGAATTTATATGTGGCATTTGAATGTTTCATATTGGCCACGAGTTCACGATTCGTCGTTGCCCGCCTGGATCTGTGCGTGACCAGGTTTCATTTTCATTAGCCTCGTTACCAACCTGGTGTCTTGGTGCCTTGCTGTGTGGTCCACAATTGACAGCACCTGGGTGGCATTATGTTGTCAGCCTCTTGCAGCCAACTTGCTAATTGATTTTTGCTAGGGAAAGACCTTTTTTTTTTGCGGTGTCATAATGGCAATTATTTTAATAACTCATTAAGTTCGGTTTATGATTTTTACATTTTAGCTTATTTGTCAGTTTTGCCATAATGACGATATTCTGCTTTCAGTTCCCACATCTGTCGATGAGCCGGATTCTTGTTGTATTCACCAATGTCCTTAAGTATAGTTTTCAAGACGAACGGTGTCTGCTTTGTAATGGACTGTAGATCCTTCAAGTAATAGAACTGATGCTTTTCAAAGGCTTCAAACAGCATATTCATGATGGTTTCCTTGCCGAGCACCTTGAAGGTTTTCTTAGCAGCTACTTTCTGCAAAGAGAAGTCAATAAATATATATATAATAGATCTAATTTAAAGTGTAAACTTGGCTTAATACAAACGTTGTGAATATGATTGCTGACGGGCTTAAAATTGTGGACAACATTGTGGATGGGCTTAGCGCAACGCTGCGGCTGAGCATCCTGTATGGATTGTTGCTTCATTCTCAGATACTGGGTATTACAAACGGGCAGACACTCCATCTTGTGTGTAATCCAGCCCTCCATAGCAGATTCCCCATCATCGACCGTTGAAAATATACCTGTCAATTGAGAGCCTCGGCCCGATTTTGTTACTTTCAGTTCGTGTTCGGTGTTAACTGATTTGCCGGGATCCAGTTCAAGAAGTTCTTGGCTTAGAATAAGTTTCACTTTGGCTGGATTCTTGTCGTCCGTTGACTTATCCATTTTTAGAGATGCAACTTGCATTTCAGATGGAGATTTGTCCCACAGCTTGGCCACATAATTTGGCACCTTTACTAGCCAAAGGCCACGCGAGTTATTCGACGTGTCCATTTTTGTCTTTTTTTTATTTTCTTTATCCATTTTTTAAAGTACTTTAACACAGCAGATATCCGTAAAGAAGTGATAGAAGTATCAAGAAAACCGAATTGACAGTTCAAACAACCACAATTAAAACGCATACTTTGATAATTTTTAATTCTTTTCTTGTTGGCAAGATTTTGAATTTTTCTTTCAATCAAATTGCTTTCAGGGTTTCAGCATAAAATCTGTAATGCCGCAAAATTGTGAAAATAATCGATCCAGCTCAAAAATTACTTACCAAAAACAAGTACATCTCTAAGGGAATACCACAAATATTGTTTGAGGTTATGCTAATTTATCAAACAAAAATATCAATATATCGATAGATTTTGTATGTAATAATTTATTACTAATAAAAGTACTTACTCAAATGGTACAATTGTAATTTACAATTGTTAATTATTATGATATTTTAGTGGCGAATTGCGAAGCAGCAATATAAAAGTTACTTTTCTAAAAAATATCGATAACAATATTTTTAGCAATACACAAAAATATCAATAAGAAATTTATTATCATGTATATCGATAAAATGAATATACTCGTATATTAAACAACCCTGTCACATATTCGACACATTTCCATTGCCTTTTTTTGCCTAATTCGAAAGCACATTGAGTTTTCCACTTAATATCGTCAAAACCACGTGTTAAAAAAGTAATCTATTATGGCAAAGACCAATAGGAAAAGGGTAAATAGCAACTAAATGTAGTATTCATAAATGATTTATATTATTACACATATATTAACTAATATTATAGGGAGCTAATGCTGAACAAAAGCATAATCAGCAAGCACAAAATATGGGTAAGTTCACAATTTTGCAACAAACAGTGACTTCTAAATATATACATACTAAAAAAATAATTTTCAAAAGCTCCAGCAGCATTCCGGGAGCAAACACCAGATGAGCCGGCAGCTGTAAGTAATTTATATATTTATATAGTGTAAATAAAACAATTTTTATAAAATTTTTATATACACTCAAAAAAAAAGTGTACATCCAATTGTGAAAAACTGGAAAAACAGGATAGAAATAGCGCCATAGAAATTTTTTTATGCCCTGTAGATTTAATTACCACAAAGTGAAGAAAATGTTGTAACTCTGGCAGATAAAATTTTCTGTTCTATTTATTTTATTTAATTATTTCGATAACTCGAGGAAACTTTTTCTACAAATCATGGAAAAATCTATAATTTTATGTCCATAATAAAAAAAATCCGTTATTTTTTTAAATTTGAATAAAAAAGTTAATTTACTTTGGTTAAAGAAATAAGTCAACATATTTTGTAAAAATTTATATTTTCTGCAGGTTAATAAATTTTATATTATTTCATATAACACCTGAATTTCATATTGTAGAAAATCCATACTTCCGATTATAAACCCATAATTTTTTTCGTTTATTCATATCATAGAAAATATATTCGTACTGTGGAAATTTTCACTTTTTTGTAGAGATTTATACTCTGTTTGTAGAATTTTATTTTATTTTTTTTATCGAAAGTGTTTCTATACTTAAAAAAATTTCTTTTTTCTTTGTGTACAAATTTTGTGTCTCTTAATGTGTATGTTCATACAAACAGACAGATCGACTCCGCTATTAATACTGATCAAGAATATATATACATTATATAGACAGAGATGCCTCATTCTGTCCCATTTAACTAATTCTTAAAGGGTACAGGTTGTAAAAACTGCGTCTTCTGTCTTTCTATGGTTGGATTTTGTGTGTATTTAACTGCAGTTCTAAGTACAGGATATTTTGTAGTCGGGCACACTCGACTAAATCACTCTAACTAGTTCTTAATCTAAATATTTATATATTTATATTTCTTTCTTTTGCAGAAACGTCCACGATATATACCGCCCGAGGAAAAAGATCATGATCAAATTGTAAAAATGCTAGTAAACGCTTATAAAAGATACAAAACAATTGCAACCGGTAAAAATGGCTTCTTCCGTAAGCAAAAGCTTGAAATTATACTTGCGGGATTTAAATATGAGAACAAGATGTGGTTTATTGTAAGATTTTTCAACCGCAAAAGATATGAAATTATTAGCTTGGAAGAAATGCGCAAAGAGGCACCGCGTTGGGTAAACAAATTTTATGAAATGAATCCGGATCACAAGCAATAGTTGAATAATATGAATTTTAATTATATATTATTAGCATTTATACAATTAGACCAGCAATCAAAATTTATATATTTATTAAATATAATGCATACAATTATAAACTTGTGTTATTTCGGTATAGTTTTGGGAAATTTAATTTTATATTTTTGTATTTTATATTATCGCATAAGAGTGTATTGAAAAAGTCTTTTTCCTTGGCAACTGTTATATTTTTTAAATATCCCATTCAATGTTTTTGAAATAGTTTGATTTAAATAATAGTCTGAACACAGATCTTCAACCTTGCACCAGCAGCTGCCACAGATGTGGCATACATGCATGCCATGTGAATATTTACCTTAAGCATACAGATTTGCAAAGTTAACGTCGCATTAAGGGTATATATCCATATAAATCCACCTTGTGCCGGATCGTTGCCAAGCAAATGCAATTCCTGTACTCATATATTTTGCGACGTCCGCGAACTTGGCAGTCTTAGCTTGGATGCGGGGTAACGGACAGGGGTGCTACAGGGCAACCTCAACAATGCCGCAGATACAATTTTTTGTGTGTTGTCACACCTGTGCCTCGCATGCACATAAATATATATATCTCGGGAATCGAGCCGCCGCCAAAGGTGGCAGTGCAACATTTTCGGGTGAAATAAAATATCAAGGGAGAGGCACTCGATGTTCGCACCCAGTGTACAGTCGACAGAGGTGTAAAAAATTGAAAGCGAAATATTATTAAAATGCCGCATTGTTGGCTGCCTCTCAGTGGCAGATGCGGGCAACTCCTTCCTGGAAATTGCATCTTCTTGCCTTTGCGTTTTATTTATGGCGAATATTTGATTTTCGAATTTCGCTTTTTGGCATTCGTGTCTCGTGCTGTTATCGCTGTGGCATTGACATTTTGACTGCGCCTCCACTGGCCGCACGATGCAGCAGAAGTCACTGCATAAATATTTGCTTATTTATGCACCAAAGTACACAATATACATATTTACAAAGTGTGGCAGAGCAAGATCTGGCTTATGTTTTTGATGCAACAGGTTGCAAGTATAGATTGTAGGTTGTTGTTATATGTAGTGAGTTGATTTAACAAGGGCAACAGATGAGATTTAGGGAGTTAAACAGATATTATTATATTGAATATAAGTACAGGAAAGCGGTGTAATTTTTAATAAAATAAGTTTTAGATTTGAAAAATAAATACATAATAACTTTTAAATAAAATATTTTTCAATTTAATGCTGAGTTCAATAAAGTAAAACTTGCAGAAGCATTGTTAATTGTAATAAAACATTTATTTCACAAGAAAAGTAACTCTAAATATTATGATTTTATTTTTAAATGAACACTAAGAAAAAATAAATTTTTTTAAGTATAGAAACACTTTCGATAAAAAAAATAAAATAAAATTCTACAAACAGAGTATAACTCTCTACAAAGAAGTGAAAATTTCCACAGTACGAATATATTTTCTATGATATGAATAAACGAAAAAAATTATGGGTTTATAATCGGAAGTATGGATTTTCTACAATATGAAATTCAGGTGTTCTATGAAATGAATATAAAATTCATTAACCTGCAGAAAATTTTCTATGCTCAATATAAATTTTTACAAAATATGTTGACTTATTTCTTTAACCAAAGTAAAGTAATTTTTTTTTTCAAATTTAAAAAAATAACGGATTTTTTTTATTATGGACATAAAATTATAGATTTTTCCATATTCTGTAGAATAAGTTTTCTCGAGTTATCGAAATAAATTCGATCATGATAGAAAATTTCAACATTTAAACAACATTTTCTCCACTTTGTGTTAATAAAATCCACATGGCATAAAAAATTTCTATGGCAAAGGATGTACACTTTTTTTTGAGTGAACCTCTAATTTTAAATATATCTTGCTATTTCTTAATCAACTGCTTACCCAACTCATTGTCAGACATTGTGGACAACAGAGCCTCACCATTGTTCGGCCAAAATTAAAAATTGTTCACATTGCACATTGGGCGGAAACGGCTTTTTTTTGGCAAAAACTGTAATTTTTAAGCTAGAAACTTGAAACTTGGAGAATTTGCGGCTCATATTATTTGTGAATTTTGAATTAATTTTTTTTTTTTTTTTTTTTTTTTGTTGTGATTTTGAAGGCTTTCTTTCATATTTGCATGATATTACTATTACTACATTTATTAAAATATTTCGAAAAACCGCAAAATTCCGCAAATGATTTAAAATCTATATAAATATATATATAATAATACATACTACCACATACACACTTTTTTGAATCCTGCTGTATCTTACTAGATATTGTCCACGAAACACAACTATATTGAGGTTAAGTTCTACAAAATTATGGCTTATTAATAACATTGAAAAAATAACGAAACAGAAGCACATATGATTAAACACATATATAATACTTTTCTACATACCTTGATGTATATTTTCCATTTTGAGGTATTAAAATTAGTCAATCCGTTTAAAAATGCGAGACTGTCAAATATTTACAAATTTTTCAATCAGACTGCGTACAGAAACCACGTGGCACAAAAAGCTAACTTTGGAGGGCTGGCGTAAGACGAGGGTTCCATAATAAAATATAAATTAAATATTTTCGATGAGGTGGGACAATTATTTACTGGAAAAAATATTGTAACCATAAAAATATGAACTTTTTTTTTTGGGGTTTTTGCCAAAAAAAAGGCTTTTCCGCCCAATGTGCATTGCCTCAGCAGTTTATTATATATTTATATATATACTACATAGTCTGGGCTTAAGTCTGTGTCCGGTTCTCTTTATAAACCGAATCATAACTCACCATACAGCCAGGATAATGGGGTATGTCTGCTCCTTTCCAAACCGCAAGAGGCAATAATTTAAAAAATTGCTCTATTATTTATTTGAGCATATGTCAATGGAATTTATTTATTTATTCAAGGCAGCAACAATAAACAAAACGCCTGTAAAGTCAGTGTGCTGTTAATGAGCAACATGACCAGCAGGAGGAGTCGAGGAGCAACCATGGAGGGGGGCGTTGTTGCCGCTGTTGACGTTAATTGACCGCAACAATTTTTTTTTTTTGTTTTTTGTTGCAGCATGCAGTAAATTTTAATGAAATTGCTGCCGTGCACTGCAAGTTGCATGTTGTTGTTGTTGTTGTTGCCACCCCAGTGGAGCGTGGCCAGCGGATTGCTGCATCTGCATCTGCATCAGCTCAAAGTGCTGATGACACGCCTGTCAGCGACACTTTGCACCGCTTGTTGCATAAAAACATTTACAAAATAAACATAAATAAAATGTTTGCAAAAAAATAAAAATAAAATAAAATATATATATATATATATATAGTATATAAAATCATGCAAATTGCCGAGGCTTAATTTTCGACGGCCTGACAAGGGATAAACGGGCTGGCGAACCTGTTTAATGTTTTGCTTTCTGAGCAGGCTTCCAATTTTGATGTCGTTGCATTTATAAATTAATTAAAAATAAATTACTTTATGTTGCATGTCGAATTACATTAAACTTAGCCAGCGACAACCATTTATAAGCAATGCTTTGTTTATTTATTTGTTGTGTTAAAGTGCAACAAATTTATATAAACAAATATTTAAAGAATTTTTAGCGACTTTTTAGCTATGCAAATGAATGGCTTGATATTCTCTACAGTCTTTAGTTAAAAAATTATTTGGATAATATAATAATACTTGTCCTTGATTTTTAAATTTTATGGTCATCTGCTGTGATATGAAAAAAATTAATTAACTAAAATTATTTATATAAACTACCGATATTTACAAAGCCGAAAAATAATTACCAAATTGGCATATGAAAACCAAGATTCTTGGCTGAAATTTATTTATTTTTTTTAATAAATAAAAATTTTGAGGCTAAAACAATACCAAAAATATATTATTCAGGAATATTGATTTCCTTTTGACGAAGTTATGGCAATTGGAAATCTTCGCAGATCCGCTGAATATTTTTTGCATGGATGAAAAAATTATGAAAATAAAATTTTATTATTGCAAAAATTGATCAACTTTATATGGTAAATTAATTAGCACTATTGATATCATTCTGATATATTTAAATATTTATTAATTTATTTTTTTTAATAAATAAAAATGTTGAGGCTAAAACAATATCAAAATATTCAGGAAAATCGCTTTCCTTTGGACGAAGTTATGGCAACTGAAAATCGTCGAAGAAGTTATGACAATAAAATATTATTATTGCAAAAATTGATAAAAATTTATTTGTTAAATTAATTAGCACTATTATTATCATTCTGGAATATTTAAATATTTATTTTAGAGTCTGCTTGTACTGTAAGACAGCAAATAAATTTCCGAAAAGTAAAAAACTTTCTTTAAAATATGTTTTTATTAAATATTTACTTGTGTAATAAAACTGAGAGCTCATCTTCCATACTATCGATAGAGCAAACTTTAAACCAAATTTTAAATGGTTTTTATTTTATTGAAACTAATTAATTTATGCTCATGTTGACTCATTTACAAAACACAAGTCGAATAATTCAGTATAAATACTTATTTAATTGACAAACTTGGTAAGTAACCCAATTTAAGTCAAACTATTGGATTAGTTGGTAGAGTAAGACTGAAATTGGTTCATCTACAGAATTGAAAAGAATTTAATTAAGAACGCAGACATTGGCAGACATGAGTAGCTCTGCAATTTGCCTAAAACTAACAAACTAAGTTAGTTAGACTAGGACTGAGTAGGTCTACCAGTTGCCGCTGGCTAATTTCGAATTTAATTTGAGGGAATGCTATGCCCAGCAAACAGAACTTATTAAACCGAAGGGAGGTAGGACTGTAGGGGCGTGTCGAGTTGGTTAAGTGGCAAAATAACAAAGAGTCTCGAACTTAGACTTGAACTGAAGCTGCAAAGGAAATTACAGACACTCTTCGGCTCGCAACAAAACCGCAAATTAGCTGGCTGCCTCTATGGACCACAGATGGCACAATAACAGGAACAGCAAGAACAACAAATATCATGCGACCTGCCAGTTGCCAGTTGCCAGTTCCCAGTTGCCCTCAGTGTCAAGCGCATCCACATTCAGAACAAACCCAAAAACCAAAGCGAGAGACAAAATAAATAAGAAAATATTGTTGGAGCGGCCGCCGCCGGAGGCGTCTTTCCTGGAAACGCAACAAGAGCCATAACAACAACAGCAGCAGCAGCAGCAACCAGCAGCAGCTTCACCCCCATGACTGCCAACAGCTTCCTCAGCCGAAGTCCAAGTCCCAACCTCAACCTCTTATCAGCTCCCGCTGCTTGTGTCCCACTTCAAAAATTGACGCGCGCGTCGCTCCAAATCGCCGTCAACGTTGTCATCGACGGCCGTGGTTGGTTTGTATCGACTCCATCGCCATCGCCATCACCATCTCCATCTACATTCGCATCTGCATCGGCATCTTCTCCATATGTACTTGTATGCGCACTTAGATGCCAGCGCCAGATAAGCTCGCCCTGCACTTCGTGCTGGGTTTTGGCTGCTCCTCGTGCGTTTCACGCGTTCCTCGCTTTGTTCATAAATTATAATTTTATGATCGGGAACATATTCGTGGAATATGTTGGCGTTGCCCGCTTGATGGCAGCTCCATTGTCGCCGTCTGTATGCTCCCAAGGCGCGTTAAATATTAAAGTGTCTACACGAGAGACTGAAAAATTGGCTTCGCTTTTTGTGTCTTGGAGTCAGTGTCATCGTTTGTGTTTGCCATTTGTGTTTACACTAATTGAAGAACTCGATGTGGACACTCACTTTGACTTCGTCACAGACATGGACACTTTAACAGTAACCCAACCACCATGGCCCTCAATCTCAAGCTCTATCTCAATGTCAAGCGGCTTCCGTGGCCAGTGGCGCAGTCGCAGTCGCAGTCGCAGTTTCAGTCGCAGTTTTAGTCTCGGGGTTTTAATCGTAAAAATTCTTTATTGCCTCCGGGTGGGGCAGCTCTATCCTAGGCTAAAATTAGTTTGTTTAAGCTTTGCCGACTGACGAGTCTCGCGCCTTTATTGAAACTCGTAAATCAATTAAGTCTGCAGACAGCTAAAGTTCAAATATTGCTTTATTTATGCCTTTTAATTAACATATTCCTAGTTGTAACAAACACATTAAAAAGACGAAACTTTCAAGTGCCTGCAACTTAAATAAATTGTTGGAATTGCCAAAAACCATAAAAGATTTTAGAGTAAACAACGTCACACTTCTAACTTCAAATTAAATAGTTGGCTGTTTTTTATTGACAAATTTACATTTAATGCGAGTTGTAACTTTGCACAATAAATCGAAAAATATGCAAAAATGTTAAAACTTGGGCATTATAGAAGCTATTGCGATAGTGTTGCCTGTAGTCTCAGCATTTTTTATTTTGAATTTCTGTAAATGTAGAAAAAATTCAATTCATAATAACTTTCACAGTTATTTTAATATAAGCACCATAACCTGACTGTCTTAAAAATTTAAGATCAGCCAACAACAAAACAAAAAGAAACTTAGGTTAACTGCGCAATATACATACGGAGAGCGTAGTTTTTCTATGTGTGCGAGTTTGTTTAAAACGGATAATTCTAAAAATAGAATTGTCCAGTTAGGACTTGGATAAATGAGCAGAAAAATAGCTGTAAGCGCAGACTTAAAAATTAGAATTTACAAATGGGTCTGTTCATGTAAGTAACTAGTTGCCGGGGATGACGTAGGACCGACAGCTCAGTGGACAAGGCATCCGCCTAACGAACGACAGTGATCGTGTTCGATTCCCCACCAGGCAACACTCATATACGGACAGTTTGAACAAAATAAATTCTTATAAATACAAAGGTTAATGAAGAGACTTGCTTGGCAGCAGTCGAAATAGTACTATCTAACCAGCTTTTCAATTTTCCAATTCCAAAATGACGTCAATCCAGCTAAATTTTCACAATTTATTTTTATTTATTTATTTATTCTGGATGACAAACAATGTAGACAGCGTCACACTTCTAACTTCAAATTAAATAGTTGGCTGTTTTATATTGACAAATTTACATTTAATGAGAGTTATAACTTTGACAATAAATCGAAAAATATGCAAAAATGTTAAAACTTGGGCTTTATAGAAGCTATTCCGATAGTGTTGTCTGTAGTCTTAGCATTTTTTACATTGAATTTCAGTAAATGTAGAAAAAATTCAACATTATTTCTAATTAACTTGGGTAACCAAGGGAAGGGATAAAATCATTTGTATATATGTACTTATATATATTTAACCATAAAATAAATATAAGCCGTATTTTGGAACACATTTTTTTCCCAGAATAAACCCTTTAATTTTTTGTTTTTTTAATAAATAAACCTGATGTAGGGCCCCCTTAGCTACGCCCTTGCTTACCGCTTTATTAATTTGCGACAATTTGTTTTATGGTTACCCTTATTGCAGTGCATTATTTTCATTAAAGAACAAGAACAACCACAACAACAAATACAAAAAATTAAAAAAAAAAACAAAAAAACAACAACAACAAATCATGCTCCGTTTTTATAGCATAATTTGAATTTGCAGCGCATAATGAACTTTAGCATGCAATAAAATGAAATTTAATATAACTATGCCGCTATATAGAGGCGGTCAGAGTAAGGCCTCTTCGTGGTCGTAGTCCTAATTAGTTCCTTCCGCATATTTGTGCAGGCAACGAGCAATTTTAATATTTAACTGCAGCAGCTAAATAAATGAATTTATTGTTGTGGGAGAATCCCCTTTAGAGTCCCTTCGAACAGTTTTGCAATGTTTAAGCTTTATCCTAAATAAAGTCATACCATAACAAAGTTTTTAAAATCAATTGCAATCTGTTAGTTATTCAATTAAAAGTCGGCAAAGTTTTAAAAACCTTTTTGAACTTCCATCACTTGTAGAGCGCCATAAATCTCCATTTGACAGTAACGACAAAGTATCTGGAGACAGCAAGATTTTCCAACTGGCAGACTCATCTTTATCATCCTCATCTTGATTATACAAGTTGCAGTCGGGTGCTGGCTTAATTCCCTGGAAATCCAAGTTGAAAGTTGAAGGCAAATTAGCAACACTGTCAAAATTGTGCCGGCGTGAAAATTAGAATTAAAAGCTGCAAAGTTGCCAAGCAGCTAAATAAGAACAAGAACAAAGTTTTTGGCCTCAGAAACAAAATTAGCCAAAAATAGAATTACCCTAATGTGTAAAAAGGGGTGGAGTGAAAGGGTGTATGTGTTTTTCCGAGTGTAATGTTTATTTGAGACTGGTAAAATTTAATGTAGAATTATTTAAAAATTTTATTCGCCTCTGCTATAAAATCGTTATTAAATATGTAGAAACATTTTTAAGAATAAAGGATTAACAGATAAATATAAAATATATAAAATTGAAAAGGAAAAAGTGAAAATAAATTTTGTATAATAAATTTGTGTGCTTGTATATAATTCGCAAGCGGTTGTGGCAGTTACTATATAAGGTCTGTGTCTGTGTCAGGAAAAGTAAACATTTTTTATATATATTTTTTTTAATGCATTTTTGGGCTTCAATATAATTCTCAATCGGTTTTGGCAGTTACTATATAAGGTCTGTGTTGTTTTGTGATATTTTAAGTCATGAAAAGTAAACAATTTTTTTTTATATATTTTTTTTTTATACATTTGTGTGCTAATAATTCTCAAACGGTTGTAGCAGTTACTATATAAGGTCTGTGCTGCTTGTGATTAAATCTTGAAAAGTATAAAATAAACATTTTTTTTAATATAATTGTGTGCTTGTTATTGCGAAGTAACCCGTTCAGGAAACAGTCTTAAATCGTTTAATAAACGTTTATTTAAATACCAAAAGTACCAACCCGGAATTTCACACCTGAGAAACACTTCATATTGGAACCGCAATGCAATTTATAAGTACTCTCCAGCAGTCCTTACGGAAACCAACCCCTCCTGTCACATTTCTTGTGGCTTCAGCGTAGACCACTCTTCTGAGTAACCGAAAGATGCCACTTGAACTTCGTTTGTGAGTGCGAAATTTTTAAGTAAATCGGCACCGCTGCCAAAATTGTGTGTTGTGTGTGTATTGGACATGTTGGCTATATTTTTGGTGTGCTTCTTGTATTTTATTACAAAGCTTTATGAGCGCGCCAAGCGAAAATCTGTTGGAAGTGCAGCGCAGCGAAATTAATTAAAAACGCCCACATCTCAACGATAAATCAGCGGCGGATGCGGCGAGGGTAACGACGACCGGCGACGATGACGGCGACGATGACGACGACGACGAAAACCGAGGGCGAAATTAAACGACAGCAGCAGGCAGCACTGCACAAACATTCTACACATTAGAGATGGAATCGTGTCGTGCAGGGCCGTCTGAAGATCTCCGTTGGATGTTGGGCCCTTTCTTTATTTTACAATCGGCACCACGCTACTCTAAGAACTAAGACTTTTTAAAAGGCTCTAGCTTTCGATGGACCAGGCAAATGCCCAGTGTGCCCTTAAGACGGCCCTGGTGACGTGGGAAATACATGAAGACAAAAATAAACCTAAATAAAGGTATTTACCATTCACTTTAAATATTTGGCAAAAATATTTTTGAGCCAATCTTTCAAGGAATATATCAGTAGTCTCCTTATAGAATTTAATGATTTTTGTGATTTTTAATTATTTATTTTTATTGGTAAATTTTACCAATAAGAGTCGGTATTATTCATAATAATAATAATCATAATAACTTTCACAGTTATTATAATATAAACACCACAACCTGACGGTCTTAAAAATTTAAGATCAGCCAACAACAAAACAAAAAGAAACTTAGGCTAACTGCGCAATATATGTACATACGGAGAGCGAAGTTTTTCTATGTGTGCGGGTTTGTTTTAAAACGGATAATTCTAAAAATAGAATTGTCCAGTTAGGACTTGAATAAATGAGCAGAAAAATAGCTGTAAGCGCAGACTTGGAAATTAGAATTTACAAATGGGTCTGTTGATGGAAGTAACTAGTTGCCGGGATGACGTAGGGACCGATAGCTCAGTGGACAAGGCATCCGCCTAACGAACGACAGTGATCGGGTTCGATTCCCCACCAGGCACCACTCATATACGGACAGGTTGAACAAAATAAATTCTTATACAAAGGTTAATGAAGAGACTTGCTTGGCAGCAGTCGAAATAGTACTATCTTAACCAGCCAACAAATTTAACTTTTCAATTTTCCAATTCCAAAATGACGTCAATCCAGCTAGATTTTCACAATTTATTTTTATTTATTTTTTTATTCTGGATGACAACAAATGCCGTCCCATAAAAATAATACTAAATAATAATAATAATAATAATAAATACGTTATAATATTTCTTAATTGTAATAAAAGTATAGAAAAAGCCTCATTAAATTACATAAATTTCAATTATTAATGACACTGATTCAGAATAATTTTTTTTGCCAGTCCATCCAGCTATGCTCCCACTCACAACCAGGTTTTTCAGTGTTATTATACATTTATTCATAGTTCATAGCAGTAAAAACAAACTATTAATTGAATTAAAATTAAGACACGTACTAAGAAAAAAAATTTGTATCATTCATAAATAATTGAATGAAGATCAAGTGCAGACTTTTATTATTGCAAACGGAATTAATTATAATAGTATGATTGTACTGAGTAGCTCAATAGCAAAGCACATATATATTTTGAATGTTTTTAAAAATGTTCCGTGATGCTTACTAATAAAGCTAAAAAGAACCTACTTTAAATTAAATAAATAAATTGACACAAAATTATTTCTCAAAAATTTCAAGTCAGACAAAACATATTTTTTTAATTTAACATAAAGAACAATAAGCATAAAAAAAATATAAAAAATTTTAATTAAATTTGTGGTTAAATTTGAATTAATGTATAATTTTGCTCTTGTGTGTTTTGAGTTAAAAAAAAATGTATTTCTCCAAAATTTAAACTTTATTAAAATATATTTTTTTAATTTAACATTAAGAACAATGAGCAAGAAAAATATATTAAAAAATTGTAATTAATTTTTGTGATTATATTTGATTTTCATTGCTAAATTTTGTGCTTGTGTGTTTTGAGTTAATGATTTGTGATTCGTGCCGCACTGAAACCATCATCTCTAGTACACACACATGCTAAACACTCATACACACACACTTGTCTCACTCGTGCGGTGCCATAAGTCGTGCCCCGTTTGCCACGCCCGGCAACTGCAACGGGCCGTGTTTGCTTAAGAGCCACTAATAATCCATTGTTGGCTTTTGTCCTTGCCGCTGTTGTTGCAGCTGCTGTTGTCGTCGAACCGCAGCAATCGAACTCCGGGGCAGCCAAAAGAAATTGCATGTTTAACAAGCAGCTTTAACAGAGTACCAAAAAATAAAAAATAAAATAAAATAAAGTAAAAAAAAAACAACTGCAAACATAACAGTCGAACCCAGAAGAACTTTTGAAAAACAAAAGTTTTTTTTTTTTCTTTTTATAAGTCGCAAACAGCTTTTATGTGTGTTCCACTCGGTTTTCGAATATCGTAGTCCTATAGTCCCCTTGTGCTGAGCTTTTTGAGTGCATAACATTTCAGATTTATTTATGTTTCAGTTTTGTTGTTTCCTCTCTCGTTCTTCCGCCCCCTTTTCTGGTCTTCTTGCATATTAAATGTGTTTTAAATTAAAAATTTACTTGCAAAAATTTTCGATTCTTTTTTTTTTTCGAAAACAAAATTTATGCAGATACTCTTAACGCTGACAGCGACCGTGGCGACCGGGCGATTCCAGAGATTTCCCAGTTTTTGGCGCCAAGTGGCAATTTAGCAAGGCAGCCAGTTCTTCAATCCCGCGTACAGTGCATATCATAAATATTGTCCCGGCTTGTCTCTGAAATTGTCGACGTTTTTATGACCGATGACCAGAGTGGGGCAAGTTGTACATTGTGTATGCCAAAAAGCAGCTTAAAAGCTGTTCGAAATTGGGAATGCAAATGCAAATGCCATTACAATTGGTTGAGAGCTAAAAGGAAATCATTAAATCTGGTTAAAAACAATTTACATGTGTAGAGTGAACAGGAGTAAAATTTTTTTTAAACTGCGGTATATATGGTTAAAGTGAATTTTTAATAATTATTTGATTTTTTGTGGTGAGAATTTAGATACTTTTGCAATTTTTTGTGATTATTTTATTTTGAAAGTTTCTCATGTTGACAATAATATTATTACAATTCACTTTAACACTCAGCTTCGCAGTTCTAGAGCCCATCAATATTATTAATATTTGTCAGTTGAGAATACAATTTACCTTTGGTCAGTATACTTTTATTGTCAGCTATGGACTACCGTGTTTACTTTGCCATGAACATAAAAAAATTGGCTAAAATACCTATAGAATACAATTTCAATTTAATATTAATAACTCTGTCATAACTTGAACATTATTTTTAATGAACTAAGCTTTCATTTCCACAAGCATTCGGCAAAGCAATCACGTTTCAACAAACACATATATGTATCTAACAGATACTTTTACAAACACACACTTTAGTGCTGCTTGACTGAGATTATGTAATGAAAATGAAACGACCTTTTGATATACGATCGATATGCATTTTAAATGTTGTGTTAAATGGCGTATTTAGCTTGTTCACGGCTAAAATTATGGGACAACTCCATTCGAGGCGGCGCAGGAGGTCGACACGGCAACCGCGACGATAAATATCCAAGTGTAAATGGATACGAGCGCCAACAAAACCGGCACAACCCAAAGCAAAGCAAAGCAACCAAGCAATGAACTAATAAAGGACAGCCATGACAACGATGACGACGCCGACGCTTTATTAGCTAGACTTTGTTGTTGTTCATATACCCTGTAGCCATTAAAAGTGGCTAACAAAGGCATATAAGTATTGTGCGAAACTATGAAACAGGTAGGAGAAGGAACAATTCAAAATATATTAAAATTAAAATGATTTTTTTATATTTTTTATATTTTATTGTCAAGCCATTAAAACTGGTATAGTGCGAAACTATGAAACAGGCAGAAGAAAGAACAAGAATATTTTACAATTAAATTCAAAATATATTAAAATTAAAACTAATTTTTTTCTATAATAAACTATCACATGACGTTTTTACTTAATATATAAGAACAACCACGCTTCATCTTCAGAGGAAGCTATATTTTTTCGGGGATCACCCTGAATCGAACCTGAGAATTTCTGTTTCAGACCGTGCCACAAATAAAATTAATTAATTTAAAAAAAAAATGTGAAAGAATTCCTAAAAAGCTGTAGTTAATTAATTTAGATTGCTTTTAATCAGTTTCGCCTATAAGAATGTTTTTTATTAAGCTCAATCTATGATTGATGGGCAAATGAATTTATTTAAGATATTAATTGATTTTTTAAGAATTTATTTAAGATATTAATTGATTTTTATAAGAGGAAAAATTATCTTTTATTTCTTCTATATATTTTGTATTTATTTTATTATTTTGTTTTTATTATTGTCAAGAAGCAGCCTTCATAAAAGACTATATCAGGACTTTTTACAACATATAGGAAAAACTACGCTTCATGGGAAGCTTAATTAAAAAAAAAAGTTTTCTAATAAATAAATACATAACACTTAGCTGGATTTTTAAAGGTACTCACCGAAAAGGCAAAATTCGCTTGATTCGTGTACACATGTGGAATTTAACAGCATAGTATAGGGTATCTCCCAGTTGAGTACTTTTAATTTAATTTTCTTGGCCCTGGCATTATGTCCGTAAGCGTGCGCCGCAAATGCGTTGCCATAAATTTTGAGCTTTAGAGCGGCAACTCAGAGGCAACTCCAACAATGTCTATGAAGACGTCGACGGCAAAGACGGCGGCGGCTCCGCTAATGAAGATCAACGATTGGCGAACACCGACATTGCCGAGATTCCAGACAACACAGTCAACTATACCCGTAGCCATGGGACTGCAGACGGGTTTCACCTTTCCTGTCCCGTGTGGGTGGCCGCATTTCTATGCGTTGCGCGCAAATAATTCATAAATTTCATTCAATTTTTATTAAATGCAAGATGTGCGGGCAGTGGCAATGGCAGAGCAAGGGGAGGGCGCTGGCGCTAAACGAAAAGAACGTAACGGAAATCCGCTTATTACGCAAGGCTTGTAATTAATCTGAAAATGGAAAAAAAAAAACGAAACTTATGTAAAACTTTTGAACCCGACTTTATGTCGGGGTCGTGCACCTGTTACACGTTGGATTTGGGTTGCGCATCCTTTGCGAAAGGGTTCCTCGCCCTCGATTTGTGTGTAAATATTTGTAAATAAGTTTGAAATTAAGCCGGGGTTTTTTTTTGCTTTTTTCCCTTTGCCGAGGAGCTGCTAATGCTGCTACAAGTTTCACATCTAATATTGAAGACGCGCATGGAATATACAAGAATGCACATTGGTTTAGAAATTACTTGAAAAATTTGATAAATAGCCAAAAATATACTGAGGGTGATAATCCTTGAAAGGTAAGTGGTGCATTTGTCTGTGCGGGTAAAAATGATTATTGTTATTATTATTAGGAAGAAGATTAACAAATAAATTCTTTACCTACTGTAATTAAATAGCGCCAGCTACAGGGCTTTCAGCTCTTTGCTTTGTTGATATTTGTCAGATCTGTATCAATATTTCAAACAGACGGCTATAAAAATAAATGAAAATAAATTAAAATTAATAAATATTGGTATACAAATAAATATATATTAAATATGTAATATCTCATAATCCTTCTTCACCTTTTTTGCCTTAAAAACTTTTTTTAAACTTATTGGAATAAAGAAAATTATTATATACATTCCATAACACAAAAATTATTTATAGTGTGTTTTTTTTAAATTGTATATATTTCATTTTGAATTTCTAAACAACATCAATATTAAATTGTTACACTAAATATAATAAATTGTTGTAATTAAAGTATATACTAAATCTGTTCCACTTCCATAATTTCAACCAATTTCAACAATTTCTTCTTTTTTTTATTTATTTATTTATTATTTATTAATTTCTTGTTAAATATAACAATATCATAATTTAATTTGCAATATCAAGCAATTATATATACTTACAATTGATAATTATTTATTGGGATAAAATAATCTCTTCAAATTTATTTTTTTAGAATTTTTAGAACTGTATAAGTTAGTACAGGAACCACTGTGTTTTTCTAAAAAAAAAAAGAAAAAAAAATTCTGGATAGCTTGTCTAACTGCACGCCAAAGATTGAAAGGTCCGGTTAAAGCAAAAATATACATAAATTATTATAATTCTGTTTCTTTTCTCTTATTTTTTGTATTTTCCTTTTTTTTGTTTTTATGCCAGCGTGTTTCGCATGTCAGCTCATGCCATGGAACAGAAGCAGATCCGGCAGCCATTCCATTCCAATGCCCGGACTGTCTCTCAGCTTGGCCAGCAGCAGCTGCACCGTTGCTGTTAGCCAACTTCTTTGCCACTCCTTTGCCCCCTTGCAGTGCTCCTTCATTTGCTTCTAAGCTGTGCGGGCGACACTTGACTGACGCCTCGCTGGCGCCATCTAGCGGCGACCGACTGCGCGTGCATAACTTGCGTTTCATTATAATGAGATTATCCCTTTTGCTTGTAAATGTAACTGTGTGTGATTGTATAAGGATTTATCTGTGTATGTATGTATATGTGTGTGTGTCAGACACATTTCCATCTTCAGCCGGGCTCAGAACTGCAACAGCTGTTTGTGTTTTCTTATTTAAATTATGTATTTCTCCCTTTTGACGTGTTGTTATTTGTTTTCCAGACTCTCGTCTTATGCTGTTTCCCCATTAGCTACTGGGATTTAGGTTTGCCGTTATTTAACTTGCGCAAATAGCTTTCAGAAGCAAAGTCACCCAAACTTCTTAATTTTTTTTTGTTATAATACCGCTTGCAAAACATTTTAAACGCAATTTTAAAAGTTGCTTGGATGAAGTTTTGGTTGTACAGATAAATACTTAGTATGTTGTAAAAATGTATATAAATCGTATGTATTTAATAATAATACGAATTTATTCTGTTTAATATAAATTTCCTTTAATGCTCAATTTCACTGCACAATCAGCCACTTTTAATTTCACAAGAATAGGGTTACCAAATTATAGTATTTTGATAATGTTGTTTTTGCTCATTTAACAGAGTCCTTACAGTGCATCATGAGTATATATTTAACATAGTATTTAACATAACAAATTATAGTATTTTGGCAATAACAAAAGAGTATATATATATATAATCTTGTTTTTGCTCATTTAACAGAGCCTTTACAGAGCATCATGAGCATATATTTAACATAACATAACAAATTATAGTATTTTGGTAAAGCCGTTTTTGCTCATTTAACAGAGCTCTTACAGTGCATCATGAGCATATATTTAACGTAGTATTTAACATTATTTTATTAAGTCACAGAAAATTGCATTTTGTCTGTTTAAAAGCGTGAATAAATTATACCTAAGGCTTTTACCGTATTCTGTGAATGTATAGAAATAGAAAACAGATTTTACTTGACAAAATTTCTCTTTGAAACCATCTGAAATAGACAATTATGTTGCATTTTTTATAAGCACTTATAAAACTATCATAATATTTAAATTTAGGGCAAAATCTTTCTATAATTTCTATGGCATGTAATATGTCAAATATCACGGGACCTCCAACATTCCAGCAGCCTTCATAATATGGAAAATGTATTTACCATGTTCAAATTATGCAAAAATGTGTAAAACATGGAGACAAAGTATAAAACAGAAATCTATAATGACATGTGTAGATTTGTGTTCATTTCTTTCAAATTGATTGGGGCACGGCAAGGCCAAACCCATGTTTGTAAACTAATTAGAGCCAAACGACAAATGTAACCGGCCAACACTTAAAGCCAGGCCAACAATGGTAACAGCTAACAACATCAAATCGTGTAATGCGGCTCATTACAACATCATTTTGAATTCAGATTTGTTGTAACTGTGAAAACATGAAATTGAAGGTGTGAGCGCAATTCAAGGTAATAAATTTTGAAGATGCCCGCATGTATCCAAAAGATACAATACCTGATAAACTTTATTCAATTTTAATACAAGCAATAATTTTATTTTGAATAAATAGAAAAGATGAGAAAATGTCTATGACCGTTGATTGGGCTGGGGATCAAAGTTGAGCACATCGAATGTAAGGATCTTGTAAAAGGACACAGACCAGCCGGGATCGTTAATGCGCGACAATACGCGTCCCATCAACTGTTTTTGTGTTGGAGCCGCATCTGGTGTCGATGGGGTTGAATTTATTGGCGGAACCGGCTGATGGTATAGACTTTTTGAGGCATCAGCTTTGCGCTTCCACTCGGCCGTGTAATCCCGACGAAACCGTATAAAGATCTCGGCAAAAACAATACGATGCGGCACAGAGACAGCCCCTGGGGGTGTCCTTAGCTCAGAATCCATGCGCTGAAGGATCTTGTTGATCTCCACCAGTTCGCTGGGCGAGTCAAAGTCCTTTGTATTACGCAGGCCCACAAACAACATATCGATGAAAGCATACTTCCGGCCAAAGTTCTGCCGGGTCGCCACCTTCATCGGTATGGCCCGGCGCAGATGCTCCAGCTCGAAACGTACCAACTTCAGCCGTGAATCATTCTGGGAGAGCAACATATCCCGCGTGATCTGCTGAAAGCCCACTGGTGTTGTATACTCGCTAATCCTTTCGGCGCTCTGCTCACGTATATTGTCCGTCAACACAATGGCCGCCTGCTTGGAGCCCTCGACGAAGTCGGCCTCACTGAATCCACGATCCCAGAGCCACTTGAGCTTCCACATATTAAATTTGGTTATGAGATACTTCCATGGATTGTGCAGATACACCAGCTTTGGTATGATCTTACGCCGCTGCTCATTCATGGCATTTTCACGTTTCCATTTGCTACTGTGCAGTTGCCGGCAGCTCGAAGGACTCTCAGTTGGCTGTACACAAGGACTACCTATACATGTCCTGCTGTTCTGGACAATTGTACGCAATGCGGCATTGTTAATGAGTTTAATTAACATCTCGAGCTTAGGCGAAAAGTGCTTTGCATTTTCTTTGCAAATTTTGCTTAACCAAAAATAATGTTTTAGTGTTAATTTTTTTTCAAAATGTCTAATGAAGATCGAAGTAATTTAAATTAATTTTGACAAGTAATGCGACAATGCTAAGTTAAAGCGCAGAAAGTTTAATTTTTAGAATTCTTAACCCTGTTAAATACCCTTCAAATAACGTGTAGATCGTAAAACATTATTTGGCCGATACATAAATTATATTCGACTTGGGTCATCTCAAAAAATGCGCATGCGTGAGTGTTTGAGTATTTAAGAGCTGCGTGGGTACGACCCCAGAGACAAGTGGTTTTTGGGTAGCTCTTTCCGGGATCTGATCACACGCAAATGACATAAAAATTAACAAGAGACCACTGTAGCAACGAAATGTAGGAAATGAAAAGCTTTAAATGCAATTGTTGCACTTTAGAGATGTGTATTTAAATAGCGAGGAGAATTTAATTATGTGTAAGACATTTAATGAAAAATTAAATAGAAGCTGGTTAGACCCAGATGAGATAGCTACACACAAAGAGAAATGTTCGTACAAGGTGTTGACATTATCAAGTCAATTTTTATAGTTGTAGAAAGTCAGAAATTGTGGGTTTAAAATTCTAGATAACCCTTAGCATCTTATTGTCATAAACCTGTTACTTGGAATTTATAATAATATTATTAACTTAGAGGGAATGTCAACAAATGACAGTGAGGGCGGCAATGCGATCAGCAGATCTATTCTGTAATTAGTATTATTTATATTTAATTGTTTAAATTATTTTTATGCATTAAAAAAATTTTCTTTGTGTTGCAGCAAAAATCGGTTTCTGTAAGACCTTTGAATATTCTAAGATCAATTTTATATTTAAATCAAACACCTAAGTAGAAAAATATACAAAAATTTTTGGTGTTATCTTGTAACTTTGACAAATAAAATATTTCTTTTAATTTAAGTACACTTAGGTACTAAAATTAATAATAACAATATTACCAAACTAGAGATGATCAGTGTAAAAATAAACACAAATAATCAGGCCTGTTCCCAATTTCAGTCGGACTTTGCGTATTTGATTACGCGAGAATTTGCAGAATTTCCCCTTAATTTCCCGCGTATTTACCTAGGATTTCCCATAATAATATCCCACAGCGTTAGCAGTGTTAAAAACCATTCAACAAAAAATAGCTGTATTAACATTTCATAACTGGTCTCTTTGCGTTATTACATTGTAGATCTGGGTAGCCAAAGAAATGGGGAACAATGAAAACTCGAATCTATATATATATATGTGCCTATGTGTATGTAATTTTACCAACATTAAGTTGAGGCAACATTAGTTTATCAATTCCCAGACCGTTGACTGGTTGACACAATATGCGTGGTCGTCACATGACGGGGCAAGTAAAGGCCGCCACAGTTTCAGAGCTCTGCAGCAGATAAGTATCTTTTATGGACCGCCGTGTTACATAGAGTTGAGGAGTATACAACAACACACAGCAACTAACAGATACTTATTTGAGCACCATGCACACTTGCCATCAGATTCAAATTGAAATTCAAATGAAAATAAGTAATTCATTTCGCTGCGGTTGGCAGCAAAGCAAAAGCATTGGGCATCGTTTATCTTGTTGCTCATTAAATCATTCAACTGTCAATCAATTTTTCCACCCCTCCCCTCCGCTCAATCATTTTATGCGTCTCCTCATGAGCTGCATCTATGATTCGAGTTCGAGTCCAGTTAAGTGGTGTGGAGTGGATTGGACAGGGTCCAGTCTCTCTCCAGCTCCAGGCATTCGTCAATTGTCTTCGGCATATCGCCAAAGGAAATATCATTCTATTGATTTTGTTTTTGTTCTCTTTGTGTAGACTTAATCTATAGGCCAACTTAGCTGTCGCTGTCCAACATAATTATACAGATCTACTGTTCGAGACTGCACGCATTTCGTTCTATTCAAAAGATTTAACAATGAATATAGCGGTAAGTGAAGCTCAACTGAGCTCTATTAATATTTAACAAGATGTATAATTGAATATAAATGTGTATGCCTGTCATTACAGACAAGCTCTGCTTCAGTTGGATGTCATTTGTGATCTCATTTCATTTCCACTTTCACGAAGTTTCTACAGGCATTGCGAATTCCAAGATACTCAAGATACACACATAATCATAGATACTCGATATGTAACAAAAGAATTTAAATATTTATAAATATGTATACACTTGGTTCTGCATAACTCCACAATTCTATGGATTATCGCACTAGTCTGATCGACAGTTGAGTTTTTGGAATGACATTTAATGGAACTCCCTCCCAAGTTGTTGGACTACGTTTAGCATAAGTATCGCTGTATTTCCATATATCTTAAGCATGCTGCAGTTGTGTATCTCGTTGAACGTTTGAGTATCTCATGACATGAGCATGCCAAAATGCTCTCGTACCTGTCAGGGATTCAGGTTAAATCAATCAAACGAGAGTTGGAAAAACGAAACCTGTCAACACGGTTCATTGTTTGCATGCGGCGCATTTAATGAAAGAACCGCCCCGAAAACAGAAACAAAAATAAAACCCGATTCGGTTCGAATCGAAAACGAACCCAACTAGGCTTTTGATGCGGGAGTAGTCTGGTGGGGGGCAGGCGGCACTATTGTAGATTTATGCGCGTATCTCACAGATACACAGATACACACAACTTGCCGCATTTTGCCATTCGTGCAGTTATTTGCATTTTTAGTTATATTTTCCATCTGGTGAACTATTGTCTGGCTCATACGGGTGGTCATTTAGCATATTTTGATATTGAGATTTATTGACAAGATAGAAACGTGTGCGACGTGCCGCATTGTTGTTGCTTTGTCGGCAAAATGCTGCAGCGGCCGGAAACGTTGGGGCAACGCTTATTATGTCCAAATGTTAGTCAGAGTCAAATTAATTGAGTTTTTGAGCTAAATTCGTATCGGATTACAAGTGACCAGAAGAAAAAGGCGCCCACTTAAACAAGTTGACCACAGAAATCATCAGGCAAAGTGCGTGCCACAGTGGGACAATGCCAAAGTGGAAATCTATATGTGTGTGAGTACACAGCAAAAAATAAATATAATCAAAAATATTTACAATTTTTAATTCAACATAAGAGAAAAATGCTATTTAAAAAAAAAAAAAAAAAATTATTATTTAGCTTTATTCTAGTATATTAATAGATTAGGCGTGCACTAAGAAAAAAGAAATTTTTTTAAGTATAGAAACACTTTCGATAAAAAAAATAAAATAAAATTCTACAAACAGAGTATAAATCTCTACAAAGAAGTGAAAATTTCCACAGTACGAATATATTTTCTATGATATGAATAAACGAAAAAAATTATGGGTTTATAATCGGAAGTATGGATTTTCTACAATATGAAATTCAGGTGTTTTATAAAATGAATATAAAATTTATTAGCCTGCAGAAAATTTTCTATGCTCAATATAAATTTTTACAAAATTCTTATTTCTTTAACCAAAGTAAAGTAATTTTTTTATTCAAATTTAAAAAAATAACGGATTGTTTTATTATGGACATAAAATTATAGATTTTTCCATGTTTTGTAGAAAAATTTTCCTCGAGTTATCGAAATAATTAAATAAAATAAATAAAACAGAAAATTTTATCTGCCAGAGTTACAACATTTTCTTCACTTTGTGGTAATTAAATCTACAGGGCATAAAAAAAAATTTCTATGGCGCTATTTCTATCCTGTTTTTCCAACCACTGACGTCAGTTTTCCACAGTTGGATGTACACTTTTTTTTGAGTGTGGCTTGTAAATTTAATTTAAAAAAAAAAAATAAAATTAAATAAATATTCAAAGGAAATGTAAAATTTTCCTTTCAGTGTATTTTTCAGATCTCTTTGGAAACCCTGCAAAGCGCGGAATGTGGTCGTGTCATTGAAATGCGATACACGAGTCGAGGGGGCGGCACAAGAGCATTGCGGGGATCGTGAAACGATCATTGGAAACCGCAAATTGAGGAATTGCTCACGGTTGCCAACTTCTAGGGTTTCAGTTGTCATTGGCTGTCAGTTTTCTGCGGTGAAGGTCTTGGGCTGTTCCACAATTTGTCATGCAAATTGATCGCCACTTGCACAGATTCCTTTTGCGGAAGCAGCAAGTTCAGCTAAGTTGCCTCAAATCCGGTCAGGTTGCAACTTTGGTTCAATGCACAGTTCGATTTCGATTTTTATTCCGATTCACCAGGTAATTGAATACTCTCACGCATGTGCTGATCCTTATGACTTGATTGTCGATTGTAATTCGCGGCGGTGTTGAGTCATTTAAAATTCCAGGGCGCGCTTTGGCTGCCAAACTGTCAGTGCGACACCTAGCGGCCAACACCTGCAACTGTCAGTGCCACACCACGTGATGTGCCTACTTTATGGCCACTTAAGTCCAGCCACTGACAGTTGACACTCGTCTCGTCCGCAACGCAGCTGATGTGATGTGTGGCACCTTGCCGCAGTTCCAAGAAAATCACCTGGGTGCGCTATCTATATGGCTGTGTTGCCCCCAACCATCTTACCAAGACGTACATTGCACCTATCCATTCGAAACTGGGCGAATCGTCTAATTTATGATATTAGATTTTCAAATTTTTAATGCTCTTTTTTATAAGTACCTTCAGCTTTATGTATCGTTCTGTTAAAAAAAAAAAACAACAAAAATATCAGTACAATAATAATAATAATAATAATAGCAAATAGACTAAACTGTATATATATATACATATGTAAATATGTATATAAGTTATTGAAATTTATATTCACTATAGTATAAGTTATTAAACAAATAGTAACAGTAGGCTATAATAAAATTAAAAAAAAAAAAAAAAATGTACAATATAATGTGTTTAATTGCGATTTTGATTTGTATAATATAAAGTGATTGTCAATGTGCAGTTATTGAATATTATAAAAAATGCAAAATTATTTAAATATAATAATTTTGTAATAAAATATTTTATTAAAATAATTTGCGATGTTTTTAATAAAATATTAGATTATTTAAATTTAATAATTTTGTAGTTGTAGTCATTTAAATATAATAATATTGTAATAAAATATTTAATTAAAATAATTTTTATAATACTTTTTGTAATATTTTTAAATAAAATATTATTTAAAAATAATAATTTTGTAATAAAATATTTAGTTAAAACAATAAGTATTTTTTTTTGTACTATATTTTTTAATAAAATTTTGGATCATTAAAATATATTAATTTTGTAATAAAAAATATTTAATTGAAATAACTTGTAATATTTTCTTATAACATTTTTCAACAAAATATTTATTTAAAATAATTTGTAATTTTCTTAAAATATTTTTTAATAAAATATAAGATCATTTAAATACATTAATTTTGTAATAAAATATTTAGCTTAAATAATTTGTAGTTTTTTTTTTAAATTATATTTTTAAATGTGCTTAGTAGCAACAAGTTATTTTCCAAAATAGATAAATGTGTTTAAAGTTTATCACATTAATGTTTTTAGCCACAATTGTGCACTTAAATTAATTTTGTACAGACAAAAATTGAAAATTTAACCAGCAAAATAAGGTAATTATTTATTAATAATGCAATTTTATTTTTTTTTAATTATAAAAAACTATAAAACGGAAGACCTGTTAATTTTAAATTATGCCCAATTTTGTTGTCAGAATCAGGATTAGATATTAAATAATCTGTAACCAAAATTTTCCAATAATGAACTACAAATAATTTGATTGAATTAAGGACAAAAATATACATTTGCCATTTACAGGCAGTTAGAAGGAATTTAGACATTCAACTAGCTTTATATATCTTTATCTAAAACAATATAAATTAAATAATATTCTGCTTAAATTTATTAGAATACACAGTGGTAATAGGGTATTAAAAGTTCGCTGGCTTTTATTTTTTTTTATTTTTTTTAAACAATTTCCCATGCAGCATGTGTAGCTTGAGTGCCCACGTCAGTTGTCAAGGAAATGTGCCACCCAAAAATGTAGAGAAACTGTCAGCTTGCTTGTTTACGCGGCCATAATGCAAATGTGATCGAGTTGCGGACAAAGTTGGCTTTGGCTTTGGCTGAGACCTCAGCACACTCATCATCCATCAGCTGAGAACTAGTACTCTTGGTTTGTTACCCAAATGCACAAATTCGTACTGCAGTTACCCAGTAACCCAGATATTGTAACTGAGACATCAAAGCAGAAATAAATCCAAGGCAAAGTTCAGACGAGTGCGGTATTTGGGTTTTGCTTTTTTAGCCACGTGTGCACTTGCCTAAGTGAGTCGTGCACTCTATATTACATGCAGACATATATATTATACTATAAATGTACATATGTAAGTATAAAGCTTACACCGCATTCCCCTAACGCCCACAACTTGAATCCAAAAAAAAGTGAAAATGTAATGCTCAAACGGGGGGTGGTAGCCGGGGGGAGGATGCAAACAAACCCAACAACTGCCAGAGCTGACAGTAGCCAAAAAATATGTCATAAAAATATATGGTCTGCGTCAATATTGACACAAGAGCAGAAACAGGGCGAGCAAGGTGAACAGTCACGAAGCATACACTGAGAAAATATATTTTGGAAATTAACTTTAATTAAATGAACATAAATTAAAAATTTTGTTTTTTATTTGAGAAAGGTTTGGACATTATTATTCCCATTAGTATAAAAATAAGTAAATCGAATTATTATTTAGGATTTTTTAATTTATACACAAACCAGTTTTAATTTTAATTTTTCTGTCATATATATTACACACTGGTTAGAAATAAAACACCTTCGTTTGTAATATTTCTCAACTCTTACGATATAATTCTTTATTCTCTTTAAATTTATGTGACCGCCACGGCGCGTCCATACAATCCGCTGCCTTGATAAAAACTGAAACCAAAAATGCGCTGATGCAATATACAAAGTTGTGTGCGCGAAAGCGAGATGACAATATGTAAATTTGAATTTCATCATAATGCTCAATATTGCATCATGCATGTACTCTTGTATGTGTGTGTTTGCGGCGAATGTGCGGCAAGAAACGAAATGAAAATGAAATGATCGTTGCTATTCAAAATGCGCAGCCGGCCGTTAATATTTGAACTGACTGCGTTCCTCAACACACACCAACATCCATCATTTATAACATAAAAAATCATATATTTCATTTATAAAATAGTTTGATTTTTTTTTATTATTTTTTTTTAAAATAGTTTGAAGAAAATAAAATGCAAGTTAAAAATTTGAAATACAAAATTACTATTTAAGTTTGTCGATGAACAAAATGAAAGGATTTTAGACATTTAGAATTACAGCTTGAATAATAGGGTACTAACAGTACCAAAACGCATAGAATGACAAATTTTAATAAATAAATTACATTAATATTTGTATATTATTATTATTAAATAAACCACATTGGGATAATTAACTTTTTCGCAAAAAAACCAAATACAATTTTCTTCTCTCCTATATATATTTTTTAAAAGAAAATTTTGTATTCTTAAAGTTTTTTTAATTCCTAAAGATTCCTCTCAGTGTACGCATACATTGAGAGGAATATTACGGAGTACGGAATGTCAGGCAGCTGCTCACCTGTGAGTCTAATAGGTGGCGCTGTTGTTGTCATCGTCATCGTCATCATCTCTGTAATTTTCATTGTTTTGTGGTAAATGCCGCAGGCCAAGCAACGTGCCACACTCTGTTCGCAAGCAGCATCCAGCGCCAATTGTTGCACTGTGGAACAAGCAACTAAGCTGGGAATCTCAATAGAAATACTAAGGCATCTAAAAATACATATTTTATCAGAAATAATTAAACTTTTATTAATTAAACAACTTACTTTTTAAACAGTTGCTTTTTTGCTAATTTGTTGAATAGCATTGAAAACTTTAGTTTTACTTAACGTAAGCTTGAAAGTAAAAGATTTTTGTCAAGAGGCTTTAAGTTTGTTTATTGACCACTAACTTATAAAATAATATTTAGATTTATTCTAAGCTGACTAAATGCATATATAAATTTAAAATATAATTAAAATATTTTTCCAAACATTCCTCTGATATTGATGTTTAAGCCTTTGCTAACATTTTCATTTTCATGCACTTTACCGAATTGTTAGTTTAGTTTCTAGGAATTTCAGCTTTTGTTTGCATACATATCTGTATCTGTTACATTGGACCCCTTTTTATGGCTCCTTTGACATTTGCACTCTATATTTATTTACGTGTTCCCATGTTCAGGGCAACCCCCAAAAACCAGTTGAACTGGCTTAGGTTAACCAAGTTAAATTGTGCTATTTATATACCACGAAAATAACCCAAATTCTTTTATCGCTGGATAAATATTTATGTTCCCAACGGTACCGCAAGTAACCCCAAAAATTCGATACGCTCATAAACAATGAAGGGAGACTGCAAAAAGGGAAAGTTCAAGCTCCCCTTCAAAACATTTGCCACTGTCCACTGTGCATTACAGAATTGTCTTCTGTCATAGGTGGGGAAAGGGATTGGAAACTGGGGTTGGTTCAAAATTTGGGTGAATGTTGAGCAGATGTGGCCTAGAACCAACTTAGTCGTCAGCTGTTTGTATTTGGGTATCCTTAGTCCAGTTGCTGAATTATTCAAATTACAAAGTTAGCAAAAATAAAATAAATGCACATATATGTACGTGTATCAAATCTTTGAATGGGGAAGGAGGAGGAGCTTCAGGTAGCTGTGTACTCGAATATTTGTGACAATCTGTTGTAATTGCGCTAATTGCAATTCATTATTCAGAGTCTCATCATCATCATCATCATTATTGTCATAAGAGCAGACTGACTGTATGTACACTGTTGAGTGACAGTGTTTCTACTGAAAGCTGACAAAATGTTGAGCAAAATATCCGCAGGATATGTGCTTGTTGATTTCGCTTGAGACTTTGACATTTTATCTGAGCAGAGTGCAGGAACATGAAACGAGGAGTGCGAAATACGACTAAATACACAAAACATACCCAGAAACGATATAAACGCATACAGCTACAGCTGCAGATAGAGATACATATAAAGATACAGCTACAGATACAGATACTTGTTATTAATAATGAAACCACGCATTTATTATGTGTGTGTTTGTTCGTGTTGCTTGTTTATTTATTTTGTATTGTATTTGGACTCTCGCACTCATGTGTATGGACAGGCTGATAAATTCATAAAAAGTCGGAGCCTAGACTCGTTAAATATACATAATATTAAATTTCAATTTACTGCCGCATGGTATTTCGTTGCGATGTTCCTCGTTATGCAATCACTTAAATGAAGTGCGGCATTTCGAATTAAATATGAAAATATTACGCACAATTTTAATTTGATTAAGTGGCATGCATTCTTTTTGCCACACAGCATCTTTTGCGCCCATTCACAGCATTCAAATTATGCAATTCAATTTGAGAGCAGGCCACGATTATGGTTGGTTTTTCGATTTGCGAATACGCAATATTATTGCCATTTAAATTTTGTATACTTGTATAATGACATTTAATTTCAAATTAAACATTTGCGGGCAGGAAAAATTGCTTAAGCTGAACATTCTTAATGCCTGACAATTGATTGGCATGATAAAGTTAATTGGCTAACTGGAATTTTTCCATTGAACAATATTAGCTTTGGCAGAGCCAATTTAATTTGCCTAATGTTGCAGAAAATTTATTTAAATATGAACTGTTGACTTAAGTGTTTCGATTCGAGATAAATATCTAACTAAGATATTTAGATTTCTTTTTGAGCCAGAGTTAAAGTCTTATTTAAATTCAAATCTAATCAAAGAATTTTCGATTATAATCAAATTTTTATAATTCTTTGTAATTCTAAATCGATTTGCATACAAAACTCATTTATACTTTTGTACTTAAGTCGTGATAAAGTCCTTTGCGTGGATTATAATCCAATTGCCTTTTTTTGCCTTTGCATTATTGAGATCAGCGCCTGAAATTACATCAAAAATAGTCTATGATAGCCCAGCTCCCTCGATAAAAATAAAATTTGTAAACTAGTTTTATCAATCAGAGTTCAATTTTTTCAATTATGTTTAAAGAAAAAATTTGTAGTTCTTTTATTATTAATTATTAAGTTTAAATTTAAGAAAATCAATTTAAAACTGTAATATAAAATCAAATATAACTCTTTAAGGATATTATTTGAAGTTTCGACTTGACTGTATTTAATAATACTGAGGGAAAAATTTTAATACCCCACTGAAAGGCTATGGAAAGTGTTGCATAATTGTAGGCGCTGTTTTGTTTGTTGTACTTCTGTTTGCCTATAATTCTCCTCCGGTCAGGCAGCATACAAGTCATAATGGCTTCTCTATATTCAAATTTATTTTATATTTCAAAATAAAATAAATGCAACTAATAATTTTTTGATCAACAATATTCTTACAATTTGTCAAATAAATAGACCACAATTTTATTTAAATAAAACATATTAATTTGGAATCAATTGATTTTCATCGTTAGTAATTTCGAATTAAGTATTTTAAGGCAAGAAACAAATTACGACCAAAACGCTCTTAATACCAAAACAGAGGTCTTAATAATGCTGTTTATAAAATATATAAAAAAAAAAGAGAATAAGCTTACATAGCAGAATATAGTTGTGATTTTGGTACTTTTAAAACAATTTTTGTCCTCAGCGTAATTGTCATATTCATTTAACTTCTTAGCCAATGTGTCTCCCTCTTAGGCAAATATGTTTTTGTACAAATCCACGAACAACTTTTGACTCTATGTAGGTGTAACAGGTTTCTTTGTTAACTCTAGGAACACTTGACCCAATTAGCGTTTGCATGAAGAATTTAACCCCCCTCCATGTGTACTACAGACACACACACATGCTCATTCACCTGGCTATATAAATTTGGAAGTTTTTGTGCAATCTCAGGGAAAACTGCGAAAAGTTGGGAAAGGAGCAAGAGAGGGAGAGAATGGGGGGGCTTAATAGTTGTTACACTAACTTAACCTCATTTAAATATTTTGCTGTGTTGTTGTTGTTGTTGTAGTTGTTGTAGTAGTTGTTTTGTTACTTACAACTGCTCAGCATCATCTTGTTATTTTTTGGGCTTCCCCTCTCTCAGGTGCATCAACATTACATTTTGCTTCTGTTTTTGCTTTTGGGCCGCGCACTCGCATAAAGTAGCACACGAGGCGTCGTCAGAGGGGTGCAGATGGGTGGGTGGGGTGAGGGGTGCGCGTGGCAGCGTTGCATTTTGTATTCAAGTACAACGAAAATTGTTGTAAATTAGTAAAAATGTAAACACGCGCGCACACACACAGATACACAAATACACACAACGGCCACAAAAAGGTGTGCGAAGCAAAGATGAACAACAGAGTGTGTTGGGTGTAGGGGTGATGAGAGGGGGGCTATAAAAGGTTAAGGTGCTCAGGCAAATAAGGCACAGGCCGAGGGGGCTTCACCGAGTGCCCTGTGAAGTAGCTGCTGAAGCATTGCATCTCCACCAGCTACCAACCTACGCAATTAAGTGACGATGACGATTGTAGAATGAGAAAGGCTCAACTCTATATAAGAAACGGCCCCCCATCCGATCTACACCTCTGTGCAACGCACACTCTCCCACCCTCTCTTTTACTCCGCATTTAACCTTCTTTGTTTGCATTAAAGTCGCAACAACGGCAGCAGCTGCCTGCCCCTTGCAGCACTTGAACGGTTGCTTCAGCTTTCAAAAGGCTTGCGGTAACTTTGTTTCCGACAAGCATTTGTTTTTTAAATACTCTATTTGAAAGTATTTCAAAATTCTTGATTTTTTGAGTGGGAGATTAATTTTTTAGCTGTATTTTTAATATTTTTAGTTACCTTTCGTTTCGGGGTATTTTGTTGCTAGTGTTATTTAAATTTTGAATTTTTTATATTTTTTTAATTATTGCACATTTATAATATAACTTTCGGTTCGGGGTATTTTGTTGCTTTATTTATTTATATTTTCAATTTTCAATATTTTTTTAATTATTGCCTTTTAATTAAGCCTCATTTTCCATATTTTAATTCTTTTGAGAGTTATATGAATTTGCAACTTTTAAGAATAAAATAATTTGCAATAGTGTTATTACCAAGAAAATAAAATAAACAAAAAGATAATTTATATTTTTCTTTGTAAATCTTGGAACATCTATTTCTCTATAAATTATAAAATTTTATTTTATTACATTTTTGACAATACCTTTGCTTTCTTTCGGAAAACCGAGACAGAAATATTTGATGAAATTTTCGTTCTTGATTATTCTTCATTAATTTTATAATAAACATGGACTTTGATTTTTGTATAAATTAAATAAATTAAACTATACTATATAATCCCTAGTTAAATGTGTGTATTTTCAATTTGGATCAATCTGTTGTTAATTAAAAATAAAAATAATTTTGTTTTGTTTTTGCATCTATACTTTTTACTAAATCTTAATTCGCATTGTCATTCGAATTTTCCAGTACAAAATAATGTAAAATACTCTGCGATGAGTTTGCACGAATTTTGTGGGTTTTTTACAAAATGCAGTTTTAATTGAAAATAGAACAGAATTGTTAGCAATACTATGAATCAATAAATTAACCCAACTGATTATAACTTATTTGTTTTCTTATTTCTTGATTTAAAAGTATTTAAAGTGCATTTAAGTTTCGGTTTCATAGTTTCAGTTAGGCCGCTAATTGTACTCTCTTTCTGGTTAGCTACCGCATGTTTGCTTTTACCTTGGTGGCTGCTCCACAAGTGGGTTGTCAAGTGCTCTGCCGGATCTGAAGCAGCCAGTTGTTGTCAAGAGAAGTTGTAAAATGCGTTCCATACCAACAACAACTGCGACGACAATACAGTTTTGAAGCTGCAAGTGGATTTGTAAAGAAAAAAAAAGCTGCATACAAGAAAAATATTTTGTTTACCTTTATTTGATTATTTATTTAAATTTACAAAAGTATGCTCAGAAAAGATGCAGCAGCTTTGAGTAATTTCGTCATATACTATGAGCAATATAAATAAATTTGTGCCCAACAACAACAAAGAGTCAAGTAGATACACATAAGGGTATTCTCTCAGATACTTAGTTGAAAATATTTTTGTAGAAGTTAAGAACTTGTTAGTTGTGAACTTTTCCATAGAAATTTCTATTTAAAAGATATAATTTGTGACTTGTAAAACTAGAATCTTTTACATTTTTTTATGCTTCCAATTGATAATCCTCAACTGAATACATTTATTGTTATCATCATTGATAATCCTCTGAATTTTATGTTTATCTTTTTGTACAATTATAGACCCATATTAAACATTTATTTGCCTCTTTTCAATGGTTCATTGGCGTTCTTTTATCTGGCTTTATTTATTCAACTTTATAATATTTCTCTGGTAATCCAACTCGAATTCTGAATATCAAAGTTAAGTCGTTTTATGCTTTTGCGCTTTTGTCGGCTAATGCAGCTGATTAACCTGACCCCGGAGTGAAAACGAAAGTATCTCTGACTGTGTGGACTGTATTTTTATCTGCGTGATAAGCCGCAGATACAGATACAGCTACAGCTACAGCTACAGCTACAGCTTGAGCTTCAGTTTGATGATGAATACGGTAATTTGCGTGGTCGATTTATGACCGTATTTATGGCTGATCTCTCCACAAGACTGCGTTTTTACATCGATCCCAAATTCACAACAATGCGTGGCGACAGGCTATAAACACCCACCCAAACACCAGTTATAAGATTAAGGTGTCAAAATTTGGTAATATGTATTATCAGTTGTTTAAGACCTGTGGGAGAACATGATTTTTAAATGCCTTGTTAGATAAGTGTGATAAAAATTATAATATTTAGTTAAAACTGATTTTTTAATAGGCACTATCAAATATTACACTATAAACCTCTTTAAATTCTTAATATTTCCCTACATTTATCTATTTTTTTTTTAGAGCACACACACACTTTTGGTGTGTACTATATTTAAGTCTATCCATTGAATTGCCATAAAAACTGTACAAATTTATGCGATTTTAATTTTTGTGAACATTTTCGAATTTCGGTCATAAAAGTGTTCACCCACCTCTCTTCGACAGGTCGACCATAAAATGGCAAGAAGCCAAATAAATATTTCAAATAGCCATAAATATTGTTGATTATATTAACGTTACCCCAAAGAGCTGGGGCCAGGGCCAATCTTTTAATTAAGGCAATAAAACGGAAATCGACCACGTAACCTAAGGAAAACATAAACTTTACATTAAATCCACTTAATGTTCGAACAAAGTGCCCTGAATGTCTTCTTTATCGCTCAGCACCCAGGACCCAGCTCTGGGACCAGCTTCAGCTCCCTGTGCTTGTCAGAGACCAGAACATGCATAGACACACACAACTGACAGCTTCTAATTCAAATGCGTTGCCACTCAACTGAACAGCAAGATGGGCAACATTCCCAGCTTGCACCTGCCACCTGCCACCGTCTCCATATTTGATTTTTATTAGCCGCCAATGTTGCCATCGTTGGACAACAGAATGCGTCAAAAAGTGGCGCCTTTGGCGTTTGCCACTTGCCACTTGCTGGTCGAAACTCATCAGAACTGGACCATAAAAACCGTCAGTCAAATGTAAGCCATGGCCTTGTTCCACACTGATGTAAGTATAAATGTATAAATTAAATATCTCGTACATTAACGCTCGAGTGTTTATTTTCGCCTTGAGCCAAAGCTAAAAGCCTTGAGCGAGTAGAAAACTCATTAAATTAGCAATGTCGATTTTTATGTTCCCAAACACGCGGCCAGGGGGGCGAAGGACACGATCAGGAATTTGAGCGCGCAAATCTCATGAATTATTTACGGACACTTCCGGTTGACATCTTTCCGGCTGAAATGGGATCCACTGCTAACTTTAGAGAACTGCAATTGGTGGCAATTCATATGCTTGTCAATTTATTTAACTTACATAGCCATTGCACTTCTATAAAGTACTTTCTCATATATGGAACTCGGTACTCGGACAGGGAGTAGAAACAAATCTATTAGTTAGAAGGTTATATTAAATATGGTATATGGCATATGGCAATTCCAAAAAAATCACGAGTTTATTTTGTTAATGCAATGTTCATCGTTTATTTAATATTATAAATGTCATTTTTATAAGATTCAAAATTTACATAATTTTATTTTTATTTGTTTTTTGTTTTTTTAATGTCTTTTGTGATTTTATCATTGTAACTCACTCATATTTTTCAAAAACTTAAATTAAATTAAACTTAAATTAAAAATTAAACAAATAATAATAACTAAAACAACTTAAAATAAAAAAATAAACAAAATTAAGTCTGGCTAAAATTACATAAAAAATAAAGAACAACTCATATTAAAGACACATTTTCATGTTTATAAAATTGGAATATGCTTTGCATATTATAAAGCAATCAGAAGTAAGGGTAAACCTTTAAAATTTCACATACTCTTTTTTAAAAGTGATATTTAGTTCTTTCCCCTTGGTGGGAATCTTGTTACGCCATTGGCTGATGGTGTATTAAATTCTAATAAAAGAAACAGTAATTAAATTAATAATATATTGTATTATATTTCAGTCGAAAGTTATTTAAATTCTTTTTTAATGTGTATTAAATAATTAATTTTACAAAAAAATCTTTTTTTTAAATTGTGCATATTTTTATGCAAAATTCCTTTTCAGTCCTCAATAACTTCTAAACGAATTATCTAATTAAAAAATATTGCATGGTAGGTTGATAAGCCATTTTATTACTTTTTCAAATATATAAACGCCTTTAAAATAAATAAACTATGTTCGGAGTTATTGTCACTTTACCAAAGCTACCTTTTTGAAAAGTCAAAAATATTGCTTTTTTCGATTATCTCGAAAACTTTCCCAGCAACCAATTTTTTAACAATTTTTTTCGGAATCAGTAACCCATTTTACATACAAATCGACTCTAAAAATGCTTTTGCATAGTGTTATTTATTTTAACATTATATGTATTGAGAAAAACTTATTTTTTATAAAGTCTTTGCTATGTAGTTATTTTCAAATGAAATGCAGAGTATTCCCAATTCTTTAATGTCTTTAATTTACAGCTCCCGTAGAGCTGCACAGCAGTGGTCGCTGGTCAACCTCAGTCGCAGTCTCAACCTTAGTTAGACCCGTGTTTACCTGGTGGAGAGGGGTTCATCGTGACCCAATGACACTTTGACTAATTGAAAACTGTCAAATTGCAAGGCAAATGCTGCAGGGATCAGGCTAGACTTTGCCCCTCTAGCCTGCCAGCTGTGTGTAGTTTTCTTAATTGAATTAACTCATTAGCAGTAAATATCTGAACATCTATCTAACTATGAGTACGAGTAGCTGTAGCTGTAGCTGTATCTGTATTTCGTATCTTTTTGCATCCATGCAGCTGCCAGTCGTTTACTGGCTTGTCATTCAAATATTTGGAGAATTTTTCATGTGTGTGCAAACATTTTGGGCAAATGTCATTTGTTTAACATTGGCAGAAACACTAAATACACTACGACTGGGATTTATTAATGACATTTGGAATCGAGGCCAGGGCGATATCTCTAATCTCTGCTCTGGCTCTGGCCATGTTTTGAGTGCTTTCTAATTTTTAGTGGCAATAATTTGTGCATTTCATGTTGGCTGACAGCTGAGCATTTAAGTCTGAATTGAATATCTATGCTTGCTTGTGTGATAATTAATTTAACCAGACCAAGGAAAATCTAGTACTAATGCTGCTGTCAAAGTAATTGAAACTGAACACGAATTGCAAAGGGTTAAAATTGTGTACAATAATCCAAAAATAATTGTGTATTGTTGTAAAAAGAATATTGAGTAGAGATTTTCTTATAATTTTAAGCTTTATTTAAGGTATTATAAATATATTTTGTCATATTTTCTTTAGCGTATTTTGTAAGCTGATTTAAATCGTGTTTAAACAAAAATTATATATAACTGAATTTACTAGAACAATGCCTGAAATAATCCTTGATTTCTGTTAGCAGAAATCCTATGTATGAGTATTCTATTGAATTCAAATGGTTGTCATAAAATCTGTGCACATTATTCACATAAATGAGCTTTTCTTTTATTGCCAGTTATCTGAGTTTATTCTACCCACTCAACCCGACAATATATATATATATATATATCTGTCTGTAACTGCGGCTCATTCGAAATCCCTTCAGCTTCACTTCAATGTAGTTAAGTGTGTGTATTACGTTTGGTTGGGAAAGGGAGCGATAACTGATGATGATGATTCCATTTGTGGTTTGAATAATTTTCATAATTTAAATAACAGCCAAAACGGCTTCAATACTTTGCCCCAAGTCGTCTGTCAGTCTGTCAGTTAGACCGTCAGACAGACATACGGTGACTGAGGGCTCGACGAAAATGACAGTGTAAATCACAGTCAAAAAGTGTGGGAAAGGACGGGATATGATAAATGGGCCAGCGACTTGTTACGCATATATTTTGGGAGGTCCTTTAGCAAGTGCCAAGTGGGCATTTGGGGGTTTGAGTTACTAAGTAAATCCTTGACGTCATGTGCGAAGTCGTCTCTTGTTGTGTCCTTTGCACAGCACAGTCAGGAACAAAAAACAATATTTCATTACATTTACATATTTTCACTCAATTTTCATATTTTCGCATTTTCAGCCGGGGAAAGGGGTGTAAGGGGGTGTGTGTGTGTGCCCTGACGCGACTTGCGCCTTTTGTTTTTCATTTTATGGTAATTCGCTGAGTTCCCTCGCTTCGTCGCTTGCTCCTACTCCACTCCCGCTCCCACTCCCAACCCCATCCGTTGGTCCGCTGCACAGTGGCGCCCTCAAGTGTTGAGCGGCTGAGTTCATTCGTTTGTTCGCATTTCGTATGTCAGCATTTTAAATAGGCTTTTCATGTTCGAATTTTATTGTATTTTTTATGCTTTGCATTTTCCCAGTTTTTATTTGCTTGTTTTTTTTTTTTTTTTTTTTGTGTTGAGGACCTTTTCGTTGTCGCCGCGCCGTAGGATACATTAAATTCCACAAGTCGTATGCAAAGTCAAGCGACCCGTCATTCCACTTACCCTTATTAAATACAAATATTTTGCTTTTTCTGGGGTTAACGGGCGAACTCTTCGAAATTCTTTGGTCCGCTTTCTGCTGCCTTAGTGGACTTCCCAGGAGCCCAACAACCGGGCAAAGGCTTAAGTCAAGGCCACTCAGGATGGGCTTAACATTTGACAAGTAACATGTAGCACCCTGTACACAATTATAATAATAATTGGAAAACGGGCATTGGCCATACTGTTATCATAGTGCTGTATGTGTATATGAACTTAAATTGTATATATATTTTAATCCAGTTGAAGCTATTAAAATATAACAATTTTTAAATTTATTTTCAATTTTATTTACCACTAAGCTGTGGTAAAAATTAAGTAATAAAAATACCAAAGAAGTAGAAAAAGTTGTCTAGCAGTGACTCTGAAATACCTGTAATAATTTAACGACTATCTTAAGCTGCTTAGCAAAATGATTGCTAGCCATAAATAATATATAAATAAATAAAGAAATATAAAAAAAAAATATAAAAATATATAAAATAAATATGCAAATATTTATTGAACAGAAACAAAAAAAAATAAAATAGAAATAATGATATAATGATATAATAATTAAAAATAATACAAAGTGTTGCATACTTATAGGCGCTATTTGTTGCACACCTGAACGCCTGTAGTTCGCAACCGTCTTTTGCTGACAGTATATAAGGCACGAAGGTATCTCTAAATAAATTTTTTTTTCTAACTGAATATTATTTGTGTTCTAAGATTGAGTGTCAATATTAAATTTTTATTGAAAATATTCCTATATTAGCCAGAAATATAACAAACACAAAATTTGAATACAAAATTAACTTTTTTTTTTTGTTAAATGACAGAATAATTATAACTGAACAGCGGTCTAAGTAAATACGTTTAAAGGAGTTTTACCAACGGTCTAGGTATTAAGAATAGCGTTTATAATATTAAAAAATGAATATTTTTCCCAGTGTATTACTAACTTAATACGAATTTAAACTAATTTACAAATATGTATAATTTTGGAATTCTTTTAAAATTTTTGCTTAATATAATTAATTACAATATCAAAACTATAAAGACTGTTCCTTGATATAAGATCAAAGTACACAACTTCATCATTAAATATGAACATTGCAATACTTAAAAATATACTTTATTTTTTCACTTTTATATTTTACACTCGTTGAAAATTATACCCAACTCGCTGTGTACCGTTGATATAGCCTGAAAGGTCAATACTCCTACGTATTTGTGAGCTTTATTTAAAACAAATAAAATGCCCAAAGGCTTAAAAATCACCATGACATCAGGCTGGCATCAGGACAAACACAATCGCGTACAACAACAATAATAATAATAATAACAACAGTAATAATCCAGCAACACCATTGCGAAAAATCTCGATATAAAAAGGAAGCAGAAAACCGGAAAATGTGAGTGGAAAAGAGAGAGAAAGATAGAGCCTACATAAAAATAAGAGAGGAAAAAAAATACTCTGTACAAATATTTCGCGCGTCATAAAAAAAACATTGTGCAATAATATTGCATTTCAGGACCAGAACCAGAACCAGGATCAGAATATGAAAGTGAAATAAGACAGATTCGGTATATAATGCATACAATATTGCGGTGTAAGTGTGTAAGTAATGGCAGCTATAGGATAAGCCTGAAATTCTTTATATACACATACATATATACATATTATATTGCCATGCTTGTCCTGGCGTAACTGAACTTTATAATTGTATTTGTTGCTGTTGTTGTTGTTGTTGTTGCTGTCACATAATAAACCCACTTCCTGGCAACGTAATCCTTTACAAGCCTCAAGCCCCAGCCAATCGACCTCTTTCGGGTTCCTTTGCTCCGATTCTTTGGCTCTTTGGTCAATATCCCAGGAATTTCTTTTTCTTTGTTTTTGTCTTTCAAGTGTTGTTTCCTGCTGGAACTTAAAACGCACTTCAGTTGGCATTACCTCTGTTTGAGGTTACCTTAAGTCCAACCTCTCCCCCACTCTGCTCACTGGCCAACCAATCGCAGCAACAATTTCATAAATCTTGTTTAGTTTTGTGTCCTTTGTCCTTATAACGTTAAACATTTCACTTGTATTACAATATTAGCCAGTTGAACCCGTTACGCCTTCAACCAGGTAAGCAAACAAACCTGGCAACTAATATACGGTACTTACTTTGACTTGATCCTTTTTTGCTGTTTTGTTGGATATCCTTTAGTTTTGTTAAGTGAAAACCAGGTAAAAATTGTTTGCTGTAGATTTTGTAATTCATATTCCTGTTGACTGTAACGGATTTTAAAAACGATGTAATAATCATTTTATTTTACGATTTACTATTTAATTAAATTTAATTCCTAAAGATTTAATGTTACGGAAAAATCACAGTTTAAGATAAATTTGATTTTATGGTATTAGGTATGATTAAAGAAATAGTAAAATAAAATAGTAAAATAAATAATAAATATTGACACCTTATCATAAATTAGTTGAAATGATATTCAAGTCCAACATTTAATATTTAAATTTTTAGAGAAATTAAAAAATTATTATCTATGATTTTCAACCTTTCTCGCAAGCAAAATTAATATTCCTTACTCAGTTTTGCTAAGATAAATTTGAAAAAATTATTATAAATCATGCTTTATTCTTTTTAGTTTATTTATTTTATTTTATTTTTTTTTTCGGTATCTAAACCGTAAGTGCACATTATCATTACTTTAAATTTTATAAACATATGTAATTTTCATTTATTTTTTTTTAAATTAAAATAATATGAATTACATATTAATAATTATTATTTAATAATATTGATTATTATTATTATTATTTATTATTTATTTATTTTGAATTTATTTATTAATATGGAATTACCACAGAAATGAGGATTTGGCACTGCTATGAGTACAGGCTTAGCCTTTGTTAATTAATAATAATACACACCAAGAAAAAAGAAATTTTTTTTATTATAGAAAATTTTCGATAAGAAAAATAAAATACAATTCTACAAACAGAGTATGAATCTCTACAAAGAAGTGAAAATTGCCACAGTACGAGTATATTTTCTATGATCAGAATAAACTAAAACAATTATGGGTTTATAATTGGAAGTATGGGTTTTCTACGATATGATATACAGATGTTCTGTGAAATGAATATCTGCAGATATATAATACTACAAACTAACATTATAAAGCAATCAAAAATGATACAAAGAAGCCCATAGAGCTTTTATTTAATTAATATTTTTTAAATCTTATAGAACCCTTTTATAACTGCAGTTAGCTTTATTATATGTGTGTTCTGCAATTGCAAGCTACTAATCTGCATAAAATTTAAATAAAATTTAACATTAAACGATGACAGCTGTACAACAATATAATGATAAAAATTGTCTTAAAATGGTTACAATATTCTTTGGTATTATAAATATGAAAAACAATCGAAAATTTTTCCATTCTCACTCTTCTGTCGCTTCCAATTCATTGATTAGCAATTGCAAGTCGAAATTCGACTTCTAATCAAAATAGAAACCACAACGCAGGCAGCTCGTTAAATCTTCCATTAACTGAACTGGGCAAGAAACTCGAGAAACCCAATTTCAAGGGAATTATGAGTCAATCGATGTGCCTAATGAGTCCAAATCCCTGCGAATAATAACACAGAGAAAAGGTGTGTCCAGTGTGCCGGGACTGTCGCCAGTGCAATTTGGCTCAGAGATATGATCGAAACTGACACTCGGACAGGAAAAATATTGTGCCTAATTGAGGGACGCTCAGTGGACCTCACCGAGTGCTTGTCCAGGGATTGGACTGTCTCTGTGCCACATGTCTGGGTCTAAACAAAAGATTAGCAACACTTTTTGCTAGCAATGAAAACGACACGAACTGCAGTCGACACTGTGTGGCAGAAGTAAGTATGTAGCTGGACATGGAAATGGAAATGGAAATGGACCTAGACCTGAACCTGGGCCAGCATGTGCACAAGCGTTTAATGGCAGCAAACAGCGCTATCGTTGCATGCTTCATTCAGGGGCAAAAACAATTGTCAACAGACGTGGAAACGTGACCAACGAATTTTACGCACAATTTCACTTTATGCGGCAACGGCAACGGCGACAGCAGCGAAACAAAGCATTTGGCGACCTGAAGAGCCATTCAATGTGTTCTCTGTGTGTGCACACTCATTGTTTAGAGGTGCCTCCTGCTGGCTGCCACCACCTACCCATCCATATGCTGACCAGTCGCCCAGTCGATGGTCGATGGTCGAGAGTTGTGTCGGGAAAAATCCAATTAGGCGTCGCATGTGCCGCGTTTGGCGCTTAAAAATCATCGCTTTTTTTTCTTCTTTTGTGTATTATTGTATATGGCATATTCTATTGTAGTTATATTCCACCAATTGGTTTCCTTTCACTTAGCCACAGTGCCACAAGGAAGTGCGTACTCACGCGATTAAATAAAATTGATAAACCTATGAATCATGCGCACTTTAACTTGATTTATTCCATAGTTGCGTTCTAATCATAAAAATTGATTGCTTAGGCGCTTAGACAATGACAACATCGATCGATGACTCCATAGCAACAAACTATATATTATATAGTACTTATATACATTGTTGGAACTATTGTTTATGTGCTAGGACTTCCGCAGAGAGCGTCTTCGATGTTGACTCCTCAATGTATTAATAATTGTAATGGTAAGTGATTGTTGGAGCCAAGCTATGTCTATGAGAATAATTTATTCACAAATCGACTTGGTTAGCTTTCATTAACTATAATAACGCTAATCATAACTGATTTTAGCAAAATATGAAATTACCTATTAAATTTATGGTCAATTTGGTTTGTTGTTGAGCCACAGTTCATTGACATCAATCTGATTTTATTGATGAAAGTGTACACAAGAAAATTATGCAAAATTTTGGTGAATGGAAAATTAATAGGTTAATTGGGCATCAAAGTCAATTTGGCAATTAAACGTTAATTATCCGATTACCTTAGGCATTTTGATTTAAATGCATGTATGTTTGTATTAATAGCTCAGCTTTAAATAAACTAAACTAAACTTAAGCAGTTTGTTTTAGTAGTGTATAGGCGTGAATATTTAAAAATATTTAAAATACAACTAAGTCCAGTACACCCTTTACTCACCGTCTTAAATCTATAATTTTTTATAGATTTTTTGGCATAGCTTTGTTGTTTATTGTCCAAAAATCAAAATCTTAAATTTTAAATTATGGCTACAAATAAAATAGATTAAAATATAAGGCGATTATTTGCAGCAAATAAATGCAGAATTTAGCATTTGAATTTCGCATTAAAGCACTTTAAAATGGAATTTTGTAAATGGCAAAAGTCAATTAAATAAATAGTAAATTAATTCATGTGCAATTTTATCGTGTTATGCCAAAGTAGGCCAGATTCATTTAAGATGTCGAATTTTAATTTATGTTCGGTTCTAAATAACCATAAAAAATTTAAAAAAAAAATAAAATAATTTAAAGTAAATAATAAACAAATTTTCCTTCAAAATGTACTTAATTAAGTTTAATCCAGCATATTAATAGATTAACTGCCCTGATTTAGTGCTGACTGTACTGGACAATTATCAATAAAATAAAAAAAAAATGTACTTCACTATTCTAATTTTTATTATTTCATTTAATTTATTTAATTTAATTTATTTCATTTCATTTATTTATTCTACTGAACTTACACACTTTTAAATTACAGTTTTGAATAATGTTTGTTTTAATTTTGTGCTCTAAAATTTTATTATTTATATAATAATATAATATTTAAAGGGCTAATATATTTACACATAAAGTTCATAATTATATATAATTATATTCAGTCGATTAAGCGCACAAATCATTGAAATAAGACATAAATTTTAAAGTGGATTTAATTGCACTGCTTGCTGAACCACTTGAAATGCATGTACTGCACTGCTTAAATTAGTTAGTCAAAATGAGTACAGGGCGTTTCGTAGTCGGGCAATCGTAACTATATTACTCATATTTTTACATATATATTATATTTACTTATATTCAGTCGGTTTCCAACCGAGACAGCAAATTTCAAGTGTATTTCTTGTTTGCACTGCTTGCTGAACCACTTGAAATGCATGTACTGCACTGCTTAAATTAAATAACTAGTCCGAATGGGTACAGGGCGTTTTGTAGTCGAGCAATCGCAAATGTATTACTCATATTTTTACTTATTTATTATATATACTTATATTCAGTCGGTTTCCAACCGAGACGCCAAATAACAAGTGGTTTTCTTGTTTGCACTGCTTGCTGAACTGCTTTAAATGCACGTACTGCACTGCTTAAATGAAATAACTAGTCAGACAGGGTACAGGGCATTTTGTAGTCGGGAAATCGTAACTGTATTAACCATATTTTTACTTATTTATTATATATACTTATATTCAGTCAGTTTCCAAACGAGACACAAAATTTCAAGTGGATTTCTTGCTTACACTGCTTGCTGAACCACTTGAAATGCATGTACTGCACTGCTTAAATTAAATAACTAGTCCGAATGGGTACAGGGCGTTTCGTAGTCGGGCAATCGTAACTGACTTAATCATATTTTTACTTATTTATTATATATACTTATATTCAGTCGGTTTCCAACCGAGACACGAAATTTCAAGTGGTTTTCTTGTTTGCACTGCTTGCTGAACTACTTGAAATGCATGTACTGCACTGCTTATATTAAATAACTAGTCAGTTTTGGGTACAGGGAGTTTTGTAGTCGAGCAATCGTAACTGTAATAGTCATAATTTTACTTATTTATGTATATATTTATGTATATAACTAGTAAATAAGACTTTAACCCACTTATGAATAAAAGTCAACTAAAGTTAAGCTTGTAAGCTTTGTTGCCAATTACAATTGCAAATGTTGAACTAAGTATTGTCATACACATGTTTTGTTTTAACAATTCCCATTGGCCAATAATAGAAAAGTTTCTTTGATGGCGGCATATCACATTTCAGTCTGTCTCATCAGAGAAATGAGAGTTCTCTTTTGTTGTTGTTGTTTGAATGTGTTGTTAATGATCATGTTGACACAAGTTGTTAACAGAATAATTTATGCAGCTTGTGACGCTTTCAAAGTTTCAGAAAAAGCGAATCTATTGCATATTTAATGGCAAGCCAATGTGGTTTTGTGTGTTCTACCTAACAAAAATATATTCCATACTTCCAGCCAAGTCTGGCCGGATGCGCGTGTTGGATAAAATTAAGAGCAACTCGAGTAACAAGAGTACAGGGTATAGAAAGAGAGAGAGAGTATAGAGCTGCGTAGCAGCATAAATGGACGCAACGGAGTTTTTGTCATTTGTCAACGTCGCCAGTTCCAAGATTTTTCGAGCTTCAGCGAGAGACTAAAAAATGATAAACGCATTCGCTTATGATGTGTAGAGTTTCATAAATCATGTTGAAGTTTGAAACTTGCGTGTTGTTGTTTATGTTGTTGATGTTGATGTTGCTGTTGTTGCTGGTGTTGCTGTTGCCGTTGCTGTTGCCAAAGTTTATGGGGAAGATCACGAGGTCGCCTGCCTCTACCGGGGTCCCTGCCTGCAGCCACTAAGGTCGCCACGCGACGCCATTTAGACAAACAAGTGTCACTGAGGCTGATGATGAAGAGTTGCCACCAAAGTACATACAACAGTAGAGCAGGAAGAAGCAGAGCCTAAGCTGTACAGAGTTGTCGCTGCGATTTATGCAGCGTTTTGGGAGTCTGTTGGAAAGTGTAAACTATGTCAGCTGGACAAGGCTGACAAACAGCAGATGGACTTCAGAATGCAATTAGAAGGCTTAAAGCTTAAAATTGAACGTTCTCAGAAATTATGCCTCACTAGGAAGTTAATATTAATCAGCTTTCAATTCAATACAATTCCCAGATGCCACACAAAGCTCTAAGCCCTTAGCTACCATTCATTTTATAAATGTCTGAACAAACTTGAATTGATATTATAAAACTTGAAAGCGCCAATAATAATGTGCTCAGCATGTCAACTGTTATTGGAGCTCCTCGATGGGAACAATGGACACCACCCACAGCTCCTATTCCCGACTCTCCCTCCTCAAATGCCACTTATGAAATTGAATGTAAACAAAATGGAGCGCTCAGTGAAATGTCCCTCGGGGGCCACCCCACTATACACTATACGTGTTGTATCCCCCCTGGGCCACCCCAGTGACTGTTTGACTGACATATCGGCGCCAAGCAGGCAATTAACATGCAATTGTCATAAATTTACCCAGTGCACAGATTATTAAACATTCATAAAATAAATTACAAGCCAAAGCGCATAAATTCTGAATTGATTTTAACGCATTCTGCGATTGGCTGCGTTTCCCCCCCAATGAAGGGCAATGAAAAGGAAATCAGAACAAAGCATTGCAAGGGCGAGAGTCAGCTAAGAATCTTGTTATTGAATTATAACCATTTCGGGCATAATGGCTAAAGGAAAAACATAAATTTTACCACATAGTCTTCGGGGGGGCAGCCCAATACAACAATGCATTGAAATCAATTGCTGAAGTGCGCTCAAGGGTTAAATTTTTGCGGGGGGGAAGAAAACCAGCAAATACATACATAAATATTGTAAATGCAACCAGAGAGAAATGAAACCCCAGGAAAGTTCACAAAAGGGAAAGGCAAGGCAAAGGGCTGTCGGACTCTCTATTTCATTTGAAGGCGTGCGAGGAGGGTGAAAGTGTGTACAATGTCATTATAGTTAAAGGGAAAGTTTTGTTGTATTAGTTTGTGGGCATACAGAACTTGAAAGTTTTCCTATATACTATACTAGACCATCCCGGCGTGCCCTGCTACGGCTCGCATCGTTCGATAAAAAATAAAATAAAAAGAAAAACGATCCCCGTAAGCCTTAAAATTAAAAATAAAATGGAAAAAAAAAGAAAAAAAAATCTAACTTATCATATTCTATAGCGTTACTACTATTGTAGCCTACTGCTCCACTTGATATGCTTCAGCTGAGATTTTTATATATAATTTTAAAATGCATTTTCCAACCACTTTCCGATATATTTTTGATTAAATTTGTTAAGAGTGTCAACCTACGATATAATATGAAGTTATTGCCACAAATTTCAGGTTTCTAGCTTCTACCGTTTGGCCTGTGGGTGAGTCGCCCATCAGTCAGGTTGAACTGTTTTATATATATAGATTAAAGCAGAACAGCAATTGATATGACTGTCGATTGAATCGATAGTTTTTACCTTTGAGCCATTGTCAAAGTCCATAAGTTGGGCTGCGATAATGTCAATGATGTGAATTCAATGCCATTTAATAAAAAATACTTTTTTTTTGTTCATATAAATATATATATGTTAACTGAATTGAGCTTTAGTCAATCCCTTTAAGAAAAAGCCCATCAATAACACAATCAATCATTGTTTTTAGATATTGCATTAAATAGGCTAAAGCAACTTAAGGACTATAAGGAACATGACATAACCTCACTCATGTTAAAGCTGCAAGCCATCCAAGCAGCCTTCGCAAATGCAATTACCAGTGTGCAGCTCCAAGATACACAAGTTCAAGATGTTGCCTTGATGTTGTCTCTGAATATTATTGGATTACCGAGTGCTCTAACAACATTTTGTCGCATTTCGCTGTCAGAAGTCAAAAGCTTCCTAAGTAGATAATTTCGGCGCCTGGTCGCGCTCAGAATACCATTAGGAATTCTCTCTGCTTGTCAAGCTTGCGAAATGGAAGCCCTTTAGTTTTAATTTTTTGCAGCAAAAAACTAGAAAGTAATGGAAAAAATAGTATACAATTTACAAAAAAAGGTAGAACCTTGACGCGCGCCAACTGTAATATACTCTGTTTGGAGTGTTAAAGCAGGGCAAAATAATTGAATGGAAGCTTTTGTAATAAAATTCTTGTAAATTTATGGCTTATTGAAATTAACTGCGAGTCAAATTTTTAACTAAAATATTGTGTGTTGTTTTAAATTAAAAATTTGAAGTTTATTAACTGTAATAAATCATTGAAAATATCTGATAAAATATATTTTATTATATAATATTTTATTTAATTTAATATATATTAATGTATGTAATAAGTAAAAATATAAAATCTTTTTCGAAAACAATTTACAAGTTATTTCTTACTACAACTTTATTAAATTTAATCAAAATAAATTGAGAAAATTGAGAAATTTTTGGAAAATCAGAAATTTTAAGTATTTATTTTCGTGATAAACCATCAAAAATATCAGATAAAATATATTTTATTTTTTTTTTGTTATATTTTCATGTATGTAATAAGTAAAAATATAAAATCGTATTCGAAATCAATTTACAAGTTATGTCTTTCTACAAGTTTATTAAATTTAATTAATGTAATATAATGTAATGTAATTTAATAATATGTAATATATATAAAATATAAAATCGTTTAGGAAATCAATTTACAAGTTATTTCTTTCTACACTTTTATTAAATTTATTCAAAGTAAATTGAGAAACATATTTACTTTAAAAAAACAAACATTTTTGGAAAATCAGAAATTTTAAGTATTTATTTGCGTGTAACTGTATATTTTATTTTTCTTATAATTTTTCACTAATTAAAATCTAATAAAATTTTATTCTTAAATAATTTTCCCTTTCTGATTACCAACATTTGGTATATACAAATATGAACCTCAAATTAATTTATAATAGAATATCATATAAACAGCTAGACCTAGCGTAAACCCAATATAGACCCTCTTATTTTAAAAACAGAGTATAATGATGATGAACTATAGAAACATCCAAAAAATACAAAAAATAAAAACAACAATGATGATGACGTTGATGGGGTATGCCAAAAACAAAAAACAAAAAACAAAAAAAAAAATAAATATAAAAAATAAAAAGAAAAATTTTTATGACATTGCTGACAATTTATGATGCAAATTCCTCACAAAAAAAAAATGAAATGAAGGATGCAAGGGAGCAAGGGGGGGGGGCATTTGGTGGGTGCTTCGGGTGCAGCGACGACAAATTGTCGAGAAATTGCATAAAAATACATATCAAAATAAATTGTTATGCTGAAATCTGTAATCTGAAGTACTTGCGGATGCACTCGAAAGATATTTACGAGTATGCAGCGAAAGCAAAGCTGGAAACTGAAGCAAAAGGCAGCCGAAATATCAAAAATAAAAGCCATTGCGAATTGTTTTTCTGTTGATTCATCAGAAAATAAATTGAAATATTCTTGTTGACATTTCGCCAAAAAAAAAAAACAAAAAGAAGACAATACAGTATGAGTGTAGTAGTCCTGTGACATTTTGTGTTTGCTCTGTTGATTTATTTAATTTACTAAAACTAACAGCATAAAATATATTTGATAATAAAATCACGTTCACACGCCTACGGCCACAAATCAATTGAAACACGCATCAACCGATAGAGCAACCGAACCGTACAGCCCGACAATTCACCAAACAACTAACCAAACCAACCGACCCAACCAACCAGTTCATTAAAACTTTTATTTAAATGTTTGACAAAAAATGAGAGTCCCATTTTCGTGGAACGCAGCAACCGCAACAGCAACAGCAACAGCTCCCAAAACTTCAATTCGATTTGACGATTTGGGTTGCCTCCATTCCCCCCGCTAAAATGGAATGATTGCCCCCGGAGCAAAACATTGAAACCCATCCGTCCAATGGTTCCCATAGCCCCGAGAAAAAACCTCTGTGTGCGGTCAAAACTTACATATCATTCGATCCGTTTGACCGTCGCGAAACAAAACAAGTAGAAATGCTATCGAAGAGTATACGCGACTAGGGTAGACCCTGTAATCGGATATTTAAAATTAACCCTGGTAAATCTCTGGAGAAGAGCATTCTAATGAGTCTAAAATAATTTTTACTTGTGCCTGATTGCGAAATCGAAAAAAAAGAAGAAATTCAGAAAGCTCTTAAAAATTACTCAGTTGAATTACCTCTGCATTATCTGATCCTTACAAAGTTTGTAAAATACTTTAATATATAAAATATATATTATAATTTTGAATTTAAAAAATGAAAAGTTAAATTTGTTAGCTGGTTAGATTACGACTTTAAAGTCCCAAAATGACGTCGATCCAGCTTGATTTTCACAATTTAACAATTGATACGTCACTAAAAACCTTGCCAATTTTATATATTATAATACTTAAGCACGCAAAATATCGGAAATTTAAAATATTCTTAATTTGCGTATGGTATACAGGAACCTACAAATAAAATTTAATCTCTCTAGCTCTAATATTCTCCTATATCTGAGCCTTCAAACAGACAAATGAACAGACGAACAGAAAGTTGAACAGACCTACATCGTCTCCAATATTAATTTTAACCAAAACTATGCAACATTTTATAACCCCCTTTAACCAATTTTTAATGGGCACAGGGTGTAAAAACATTTATTTATGTATAGCATAATATTTATGAACATTTCAATATAAATAGCCCAAAAACAAATTGGCGATTTCAACGACATTTACCACGTTTGCAATATATGTAATCAATTTTGTTGGCAATTCGAAATATTTTACGGGGTGAAACGAATGCAAACGTCAACGGCAATAAACCAAACATCATTATAAACAGATATATATGAACATTTTTTATATATTTTTTGCCTGAAAAATGCGCATCGAATTGGCAATGAGTAATGCTAATGACTCAATAAGCTGTGGGAATTGGAATACTTTGGGCAAAATACTTCCAGGAATCGAATTTAACTATATATTTACCTAAAGCTACTTATGTTAATTTGATATTGTAACTTCATAGGACTTGTTTGATTCAAAGGGAATTTGAATCTTATAAAATAAACAAATTTTAAATTGGAAATATATTTATATAAATATGCATAATTTTATTAAGTTCTAGACTTTATACGCCTTAATATATTTTTTACACTTTTTCTATAGCAAGTTAAACAATCAGAGACCCCAAGTTTGATATCATACGCAGATCTAACTTACTATTTATTTAATTTAAATATTTTTTGTAATTGACTAATAAACACAAAAATATTTCAGGTAGCAAGTTTCCACTATTTAATCGCTGATTGTCTTTATTTATTTTAATTACAACAGCACTATATCTGGTTAATTTAATTTTGAAAAATCTAACAAAGAAAAAATATGATACACCCATTATATATATTGTTTTTGTCTTTTTTTTGTTCATTTTTTTTTATTTCCATTCAGAACACTTATGAATTTTTATAACGTCCTATCATATTGTTGTTTTTTGTTATAAATTAATTTATCGCCTTCAAATAATAACGAACCAAAAGCATCGAAATCGAACCGAACGATCGAAAAAAAATGCACAAAACGCTTTTCGGTTTTCGGGGCTCTGTCATCGTCAATGTCTGCAGAAGCGTTGCCTGAATTTAAATGGATAAATTAATTGCGTTTGTCATGGGGTCGACACTGGTGCTGGTCTGTAGTCTGTTCATGAAGCCCACAAAAATAAAAAAACGAGAATTAATTGGTTTTTGGACAGCGATGAAATGTGTTTAATTTAGCATTAATGAAAATACACGTCAGAGATTTTGTCTTTAGCATCACACAAAACAAGTGCCAATTGGCACTAAATTATTGGAATCTTTCAAATTGTTATAAATCTTTCTATCTCTCTGCGATCGGCGTTTGGCCCATCAAATGTCCATTAAACAGTTGCAGTTGGTACAGGCCATTATCCTTGTCTATCTGCTCGTATCCGTATCGCATTAAGTGAGACCCAAAAGAACCCATTTGGAACCCCCAGCATGCACGGTCGGTGATCTCAGATTCTAAAATGGGACACTGGACATTAATTATCACACAGTTTGAGTTTTTCGATTGAATGCCTTTTTTTGATTCACGACAAAGTTGTTCTGTGTAGGAGGATCAATCGTTGGAGTTAGCTCCTTCTCCGTCTCCTTCTCCTTCTCCTACATTGTCAGTTGACATTTTGATTGTGTCGCCTTTTGTGAATTAATTGACTCTCGTTTTGTGTTTGCCTCCAAAATAAAGTCGTTTCCAAAGAATGTTGAGCGCCTGCAGCCGCTTCTCTAACCCAGACCCTGACCACACATGGCGACTCCAAATAAAAGCCATCGAATCTCCAATTTTGTGCCTGACACATGCAGCTTCAATGAATTTCAAAAAATATGCCCTATTAGTTTGCCCTGCGGGCCGCATTGCCAATTAATTATTATTGATTAGCGGTATTAGAGAAAATTATTATAATGATTATTCGCATGAAATCATTGAGTTTGCACCCGCAGCGACATTTATTTCTAGATATTTTGAGGCTAGCTTATTAACAGTTGAATTTTCGATAAATGACTTAATTGCGGATTTAAAAAAAAAATATGAAGGGTACAAATTAACATTTCAACAAATTCATTTTAATTATGTAGAATATGTCACTTAACGTTTTCAAAAGTGTCAAAAGGGAATGTTGATAATAAGACATAATGTTAACTTAATGTTAATGTTGACTAAATGTTAACTTTGCTGCAGAGTTTTGAACACAGTTGGCTTTGAATTTAAAAGTTTGTCAGGCGACTAAATTTATTTACTTTTCTCTCACTCTTGTCGTCAAGTGTTGATAGAATTTAATTTAATTAAATAAATTAATTATGGGCCGTAAATATAAAGAGAGATATCAATCTCGTGGTCACAGTCGTAAATCTCGTTCCAATTCGCGTCCAAAACATTTAAAATCTACTAAAACGCAGCAGGTGAAGCTACGGAATGGCAATAGATCAGCCTGGGATATAGCTGCAGCCGGATACGAACATATAACACCGTTGCAGTACAAGATGATGCAGGCAAGTGGACAGATTGCGTCTAGAATTGCGCCGGACGCACAACCTACGGGTGAATCGGCAGCAATTGCGACAGCGACACGGCAAGCACGTCGTTTATATGTGGGAAATATTCCATTTAATGCAAACGATGATGACCTGATGGAGTTCTTCAATCAGCAAATACATCGGATGACCGGAGGGCAGCAGAATGATGGCAATGCTGTGCTGAGCTGCCAAATAAATTTAGACAAGAATTTTGCCTTTCTCGAGTTCCGTTCGATGGATGAGGCTACGCTGGTCACATCCATGGATGGCACCACCTATCGCGGTCAGACCCTGAAGATACGACGACCGCACGACTATCATCCAACAAATGCCATAGAGTTTGCGAGCACTCCAAGTGGAACACTGGATATTCAAATCGGACATCCAAACACTTCTACAGTTGTGCCGGATTCGCCGCATAAGATTTATGTTGGTGGATTGCCCATTTGTCTGGAGGATGAGCAAGTCAAGGAGCTACTGACAACCTTTGGTCAGCTGCGTGGCTTCAATTTGGTCAAGGACATCGTCACGGGCCAGAGCAAGGGTTATGCTTTCTGCGAGTATAGCGATACCACAATTACGGATCAGGCTATTGCTGGACTCCATGGCATGCAGCTGGGTGATCGAAAGCTTGTTGTGCAGCGTTCCCTTGCCGGTGTACGCAACATGGTTTCCGCTCATCAGCCTACAGTGCTACAGGTGCCCGGTTTTCCCACTAACATTACCACGGCGAGTGAGGCAACTACGGTTCTTTGCCTGCTGAATATGGTGCTGCCTGATGATTTATTGGATGACGAGGAGTATGAGGATATACGCAAGGACATTAAACAGGAATGCGCCAAATATGGCAAGGTGAAAAGTCTAAAAATTCCACGTCCCATCGGCAAGTCGCCACAAAGTGGCTGTGGCAAGGTCTATGTTCGCTTCGACACCGTCAATGAGTGTAAAAAGGCTCTAAATGCATTGAGTGGTCGCAAGTTCAGTGGACGCATTGTGATGACATCCTTCTATGATCCTGACAAATTCCATCTCAGAGATTTTCAATAAAATTGGGATAGACTTGAAAATGGTAAGAGTATATATTATTGATATAATTCAATTAATTAATAACTGTTATATTGCATATTTTAGGACTTTACAACAATTTCTGCAACATTTCTTTATACATCTATATTTAAAGCACAAAATTTAAAGTTTGTGTATTTTGTATGTTTGTATAAAATTCAAGTTTTGTCTGGGTTTTTGCTTGACGGACTTGTCTTAAATTCTGCGATAATGAATTTAATTCCAACGTCAAAAACAAGAAGACTGCAATGCTTATATGCGACTATCAGACTATCCTGCAATATTGATTTGAAGTTTATGGCAAAATAAAATAAAATATTCATTAAATAAAATATTTCTAAAGGTCTGGCATTCATTACGACTATCAGATATTCTGCAATTATGATTTGAAGTTTATATTAAATAAAATGTAACTGAGGTCTGGCTTTCATTTTACCCTATTTAATTTTGATATTTCATTAATCAAGTATTTTGTTTTTAATTTTCAATTAATATATTTACTATAGGGTATAGGCATAACTAGTTTATTCTCATATCATCTGCTTAATACCCAGTAAATCGCTTTAGTTTTGACTTGATAGGAGTGGCAGGATACGCCTTGATTTTTTGTTGTAGGCTGATTCAATTAGGCTGAACTCCTTAAGGCTTTCAAAGTTGCTAACCCGCCACTAAAGCTTAATTAAAATTTCAGAAGTGGCAATCTTATCGCTGGCTTTTCTCACATATTCACACCTATTCCAACTGGGCTACCTTTACAAGCTGTGAAATACCTTTGAGTTGAAGGTAAGCAGAGAGACCTCATTACGGCCAAAAGCAGCACAATGTTAATGCTTTTTCAATTTCCGAACCCGAAACCCGAAATGTGGAGGCTAAGGAAGAAGACTGCGCTTATCGCAACGGCCAACGGTTGCATTTTCTCAGGTTTCAGGGTCCGGGTCTCTTATCTTTATTTTGGTCATTTGCCAGACAAGCCGTCATCAATAATGTAATGAAATGCAACTTGAAGGTGAAGCTTTAACTGGCTGCGATTTATCAGTGAAGTAGTCTTAAACTAAACGCTTTATCGAAAGCCTTGCCAAGATGTGAACCCACTGAGCGATTGCTGGGGACACAAATTAATTCAACGCCTTGGATTGTGTCATTTTAGGAGGCTTTTAGGTAGAGAAGCGTTGCGTTTTGGATAAAAGCGCTGCCGCCTCAGTCAGTCGCAGACTCCTCTGAAAATCAATGCTTCGATGGGTAATTAATAAACGCCCATAAAGATGCGGATACAATAAAAATTCCAAGAGAACTGAAACTGGAAAAATCTTTCGGCTTTGTTGCGGTCTCTGAAAAAAGGGTTTCTTTCATCGATGTTTTTATGAGCTGCAGCTGGCATGCCGGGATTAACTGGATTGTGTGAGACCTGGAGCTCGTCCCCCTCCCAACTCCAACTCCAACAGCTTTAATTTCAGTATCTTTCTGACCATTTTGGTGTCTTAGGTTAGGGCTCTTCGATTGTCGCGTCCACAGCGCATTTATGGCTCGAGCTGGGACTCGGTCGGATGTTAGGTAATCGACGCGATAAGAAATTAAGAAATCAAATCCATGACTCTGATAGTTGAGTGAACTCTTTAATTGCATTCTCATCATTTATTGTTTGGGGCGAGAATTTGAATATGATGTAGTAGATAATTATGGGTTACAGGATGAACTTGATTACGAGGGCGTTATCTTGATGATGGCCATTAAAAGTAGCTACCTATAGACACACTATAAGAAGGCAACTTAAACATGTATCTATACACTTTTGAAATAGTTTTGACCACTTAATTTGTTAATTTGAAGTTGTTGTTTGAAGTACATGTTGCATTATTCAGACTTAATTATTAACTGTTGCGATTTAATTTATGTATATTTCTCAAATGAAACGGAACTCTGAACAAACAGTTTGCTAATGATACTTTAATAGCACCCCCACAACAAAATATATATTTTAATGGCTACAGATATGTATCTATGCTTAACTAAATGTATCTTTTAAATGCTTGGTCAGCGTTAATAAACATATCAAGGAATCATATAAAAATTTGTAGTTCTAATGATCAACAAATTTATCTGATCGGATCAATTTGTTGGGTCTTAATGAAGAAATATTAGACGGACTACAAATTGAATAACCAGTTTAGGGCAAAACTCGGAGATTTTATGTAAAATTCATTTGCCTAGTGTATTGATACAATCTGCCATTGAACTTTGGCATCAATCCTCTTGCTTTTGTTTGTACAGCGAAACTCTTTTTGACCTTTTCCAACAAATCCAATCAACTTTCTTCATTAAGCCTATTAAAAATGTTTTTGTAAAAGGGTAAATATTTCGATAATAACAAATAAACTCGGCAATTGATTGAGAAAGCCTTCAAAGTTTGCATAAAAGCGAAAATTTAAAAATAAAATCAAATATATATATATTTATTCAATTAACTGAAACCTGTTGCTATAGCATCTCGATTGCTAACCCCAATTCAATTTGCATTTCCTGCTGACTCCCTAACGCTAAATAAAATCAAATAAACAAATATTATTGCAGTGCATGGAACAAAGGGCAAAAAAAAAAAAAAATGTTTTGAAATATCCTGCCCTGTCCTTCAGGAACTGAACAAAGGCGCAAACAAATTACACGCAAATACTCGTAATTTCGGCGCAAATGTTCGACAGGGGGAAATTTCTCCGGGAAGGGGTGTATATGTAGATGGTAGGCTGGCTGGAGGGGTATTGTGTCAAGTGGCGTTCCTGTCTCCGTCTCTGACTCGCTCCGTTAATGGCAGCGCAATTAATTCGAGCAAATCGTCTGTGAACCCTTTTTATGACCTCCAGGAGCGGGCAGCAAGCGGCTCAGCGTTTCCAACTCGTCCTTAAAATAAAAATTCATTAAACTGTGTACTCCGACAGCTTTTGTTTGGCTTTTACGTTTACTTTGAACTGTTTTTGCCACGGATATAATAAATGCCAAATAGGCGCACAAATGTTAAATTTGTTTAAATGCCAACCAAATTGATGTGCATTTTTGGGAATAAAGAGAAATTTTCTTACCATGATATTTTATGATCAAATGAGTCACCCTAATATTGTCTAGATTTCAAATATGTCAACTGAATTAATAAGAAAAATAAAGAAAGCTTTAATTTACTAAAAAATTTAATTAAAATAAATATAGTTTAATTTATATAAAAATGTACACTTAAAATATATTTCTCAGTTTCTCTATTTGTCATTAAAACTGCAGCTAATATATTAAATCCAATTACTTGATTTAAAATTTTTAACATACAAATTGTAATAAATAACGTAAAGCAACCCTGTCTGTCGGTACTGCCCATCCGTTGGCACCCTACAACGAAAACCAATAAAATTTATATGCTAAACCGAATGAATTTTCCCAACGCGAAATACCTGAGAGCGCAGCGCGTTTAATGAGGGCCATAAAATCGAAGCGCCGGCCCAGTTTCGAGGGCCTTCAAAGACAAAAGGCTCTTGAAAATGTGTAACAGGTGCGATAACAACAAAAAAATCAAAAAAAATAAAACCTTTGGATGTCTGGACAGCAGCCAAGACAATGAAATTATAATGCAGATTATGTGAAGAACAAAGTGTGGACTCTGGTTTTAGGTAGCTGGCAAAGGACATTAGGTAACATGTTGAAAGCCTTTTAAAGCTGCGACGACTTAAGTAAAACATTTTTAAATTTTACATATTTACTTTGATATTTTACCGACGCGTCGAACACCCTTTTTCAAATCGCTTGTTTATGAAATTAGAATACAGACAGAACCCAAAATAAAAAAAAACATTAATAGGAATACACTGCAAGGCGATGAATTTGTTTGGTCTATGTAAATGGAAAGGGTATAACTGATTGTTAAAGCATTATCTATGTCAGAAAAGTACGGAAAAGAACAGAAGCAGGAGAATTCCAGCACCGAACAATAAAAACTCTCTAAAATACAATGCGAAAACAATTTAAGCTGCTTAAAATGCTCGACTTTTGGCCAACTAGCATTCGTAATCCAAACTGAATGTCTAACTTGATTTTATTTCTGTTGTTTTACCGATTGTCTATTGTTCTACACAAAAAAAAAAAGGAAAATTCTATAGAGTTGGGCAAGAGGTAAAAAAATTTACTGCAATTGCATTTCTAACAGAGCTTACGCAATAAAAGATAATTTCAATTAAAGTCGAATTTAGCACATTAAGTGAATTATTGGTATATCTATCTGTCTACCAGTTTTAAGGGTTTGTAAATTAAATTTAATATAATTAAATTGAGTGTAAAATTACGTTGCAAACTGAAGAATTATAAGAATTTTACTCTGAGAATAGAAAATTAACTTAAGATTTAATAATAATTAGAAATTATAATACCACACTGACAGAGCATGGAAATAAAGTATACTTGTAGGTTCTGTTTTGTTTGTTACACACCTGTGTGTCTCTAATTCGAAACCGGGTTTGGCAGTCAGCTTATACGGTTGATCAAAAAGAATTTTTAAAATCTCTTTGTAACTGAATAATTTTGTATTTTTTTGTAACCTTTTATTAAATGTATTCTTAAATTACGGCATAGAAAATGGCTCCAAAATTGTAAAAAGAAATTATCGACAATTTTTTTAAATGATTTATTGAAATTAAATAATTCACGAAATTTACTGAGTTTAATTTTTTATGTTAAATTCATTAAAATTCTATCAAAATATTATTAATATAGTTTAAACCCTTACTATAATTTATTTTTTGGTGAGAGTTCTATAAACTTATATTGAAAAAAAATTCATTTTTTAAGCTATACACATTTAGCAGATATTAAGCTGCAAAGTCAAGAAGTATAGGGTGTTCTAATTGATTGTCGGGAAGGGTATGTTACAATTTTATATTAAATATTTGTTATGATTTTTTGATGACCTTAGTTTGTGAGAATATGAGTTTTTTCGACCTCGAGCCGACTAAACTCATCTCCCATTAAATATTTACATATATAAAATATTTTTATAGAAAAAAGGTTTTAAAAAATCCGTTCTTTAAATATGAACAATGCAGGAAAAACCTGTTCAGCTATCTATGTACATATATCATATAGCCTACCAAAAAAGTGATTTTCCCGGGTTAAATAAATTTGATAAAAAAATACTATCAATCTACTAATCCATTATAACTCTTATGTTATGTATTCTTGGTAAGCCTGGTATGCTCTTTACTTCTTGCTCTACTAAAAATAATTTTAAATTGTCTTGATCCCATCTAGAGTAGTCGGAAACTAAACTTCTAGAGCTGCTATTGCCTCTGGAGAGAGAAATCTAGATGGAAACGCGCAAAACTACATACTTGGTGCATCCTTGGGGCTTGTCACTCTTATGATGACTGACATGTTTATCCTTTCTGGCAGTTGTTGCATCTTTTCATTTTGGCCAGCCAAGGCTAGGCCAACATGCCACTTGCTGTGGCTATCTATGCGCCTGTCAGCTGCACACCAAATGGGTCAATGAACTCCTGTTCCTGTTCTATTCCTGGATATAGTAGTAGATAGAGAGAAGGGCGGGCAAACGGGCCTGAAGTTTTGTGCCGTGTAATGCGCGCATTGTTGCTGCTGATGAATGCTTCATAGACTTCATAGTCATCTTCATCTCCATCACCATTTCCATCTCTATCCATTCATTTGTCCGGCCGCTCCTTCCCTCCCTTCCCAAACGTTGCCCTTACCTATCACAATTTCAACTTTTGATACCCATCTGAATTTGCATTATTTTCTTTCGCTCTTCATTTCGCTGCTGCTGTTTACTGTCATTCTGATTTTAATCTTTACTGCCCTCTGCTTGCTCTCTGCTTGCTCTCTGTTGCTTCTGCTTTGCTTTATTTAGTTTTCATTTTTTTTTTCTCTCTCCACTTCTGTTCAGTACATTTACCGTTGTTGTTGTTGTTGCTGTTCTCTTCGTACCTGCTGCCGCCGCGTGCCCAAGCGAACAGGTTTCATTTCTTTAGTTCTGTTGTTGTTGTTTCTGCTGTTGTTGTTTCTCTTGTTGTTGTTGAAGTTGTTTTTGTTAAGGGCAGTACATTTGCCTGGTTTCCCTTTGCCCCGTCGCACCGCGCAACCGTCCGTCCACTTACCGTTTCATTCGCATTTCATTTGCCATAGTCCGAGTTAAATCTGAAAAAGTATCCTAATTGGTATTAAAATCGCTGTTATTTTTTTTCCAGCCTTTTGTTGCCATGTCCCCGTCGTATTCTGATACTTTAAACAGACAGATCTGAACGCATTTTCTTCTTTATCCGCCGGGCGTATTCAAATTGCATTCAGCGCCCAAAACCCGAGCTAAACAAGACACGTTCTTGACTTTTGTTGCGCATTTTTCTGATTTTTATCGCTTATAGAATTCTGATAAAAATCAAAAGAAATAATAAACAAAAATAAAAAAAAAACAAACTGGCTTCTGGCTTGCCCGCCAGCGATTTAAATACCCGATAGCCTTTATTTTTATTTATTTTTTTTTTTTTTTCCTTAACAGAGGTATGCCCTTTTATATGAAATATTTGTTAAAATGAACCAAGTATATAAAGGAAAAAATTCTTTGTGGTATTATAAATAAGTACTTATATTTAAATATGGCAGCCAACACGTAATTAACTCGTTTTCACTTCATTAAAATATTTATGTATTTACATATATTTTGTAGTATTTTGCCACAACACGCAGCGTTAAAGCTAAAGCTTTGATATAATGTTTAATGTAAATAAACAAGAATTATTAAAATCCTTTGCCATTAACTTGAAAGCTTGGAATTTAAATTAAATAAAACTTTTGCAGTTGGACTTTAATGGTCGGGTTTTATTAATATCGTATTCAAAAAATCAATGTGTATAAATTAAAGTGAATTTATCCCATATAATATTTAATTGAAATTTTAGCGTATTTCAGAAAAATTACTTTGCTCAAATAATAATGTTTGATAAACAATAATCTCAAATAGCAAAAAATAAAATTGCCACAAAATTTTAAAGTTAAATTAACAAAAGTTATTTAAATGAGATATAATCTGAAATTAATTGATCTACATATTTCATAATTTCATTTTAAATACCTTAAATATAATTACATTAATTATAAGTATTACAGCTCATAAAAATTAAAAGCAGTTAACTTTTTCCATCACTGAAAAGTATGCCCGGTAACCATTGATAAATAAATTATTTATTTTGGGTGCCATAGCGCTTTATTTATAATTCAGACCTTCCAACATTGCAGATTGAGTAGGTCAGTAATGTTATCTATTTTAACAGCAGAATAGCAGTCCGAATTCCGAATTCGGTATTGGTGGATTGTATTATTATTTGTATTCTCTTTGTGGATTGCATCACTCCAAATAAGTTTAAGGTTTAAGGGATAAATATTGCTCTGTAAATAATTTTTTTTTTAAATAAAGCCCTTTACTAGAGCTTGATTAGCGATTATTTCTCGTTTATGTCTCTTACTCTCTCTATTAATTTAGTAGAATAATTGTTTTTATTTTCAGATTCGCTTTTGGCTGTTGCAGTTTCATTGTAAATCTTCAACATTTTTAAATTTGACAGCAGTTTACTTAAGATCCACTTAAGAGCTTTCTGAGAAAATAACAGCAACTGAGTAACAAGTGGAACGCATTTGGATCTGTAAACTGTAAACTAAAACTTAAAGTCCCACAATTTACTTCCATGTAAACAGCCATATTAATCAACCTTTATGCAAATATAGTACATTTAAGTTGTTAGTTCGCATTACAGATGAATGGTTGGCAATTAGTCAAAAATGGTAGGGAAGGACAAGGAGTAATTATTATGATGATGATGACAGTTTTAGTGACTGGCTTGCTAATGATACCCATTAATTTTACAGGTTGTCGTAGTATAGTTAAGGCAGTACTACAATACTACTTACTTCAACAGTTAACAAAATGCATTTATAGCAGCCATACTCTCGCTCAAAAAAGTATGTATTGCATAAAATTTATTTTAAATTTAATTAAAAATAATAGAAATATAAATATATATTTTATTTGTATAAATTTCAATTCCCAAATTAAGTAATTTATTATTTTCAATAATAAATTGCAAAGACAACATTCTGTTAAAATTTGAAAAAAATTGCCCTCAAATTTCCCAGGGAACAATTTCTCAAGAGAGTGAGTGTATAGTGGATGCTAATTCAGTTCAACATGCAATCCACACACACGCTGTTAGTTAACATTCAGTGGTCTGCGTCTGCTAATGCTGCAGTCAGTGTTGCCGAGAGTTTCAAACGTTGTGGTAGTTGTAGCGGCTGGCACGTACGTTCAAAAGCAATTCGTTCTTCGTTCGTTCCTATGTTCGTCGTCGTCGTCGACGTCGTCTGTCCCGTAAAGCTAAAAGCTATTAAGCCTCAAGTTCCAAAGCGGCAACCAGTTGACCAGTCGATTAACGCGTGCATCTCGTGTCCAACGTCGGATCGTGCGAGGAGATCGTTCGCGTCTTTAAATCTGTTTTTTGATTCATGGCGCAGCTTTGGATGAACCGACGCGACGCGTAAAGAAAAAGGTTTTCTCGCTGCGTAAAACAACATTTCAGAGAATTTAAGGCCTCTGAATCTTTATGACAACAAAAGCAAAGCTGCTGCGCGTGTCCTTTCTGTGAATGCAGCTAAAAAAAAATAAAAAAAATAAATTAAATAAAGATTTGTGCGCGTGTGTGTGTGTGTATGAGTGCATAAGTGTAAAATATTAAAATATTTAATTAGCTCTCTGAGTTGGACACAATAACGAAAAGGAAACGAAACGAAAGGAAAATAGAAACAGAATAACGGGATACGGTCTGAGGATTACAACAAGGATTAAATAACAAAGTAATTTGCATATGCTGAAAATAAATTAATATTATGAATGCCCAACAACTTGTACAATACTAATTAAGCATTAATTTATGCTCACCCCCGCCCACCACCGCTAACCTCACCCCCTCAACCGGTAGACGGTTGTCCGTCCGTGTCCATGTTTCGAGTCAATGAAATTTTTAATTGTGAACGCGTGTCGAATTTGACCCCCAAAAAAAAAAATTAATGTTTTATGGGGGGTGTGTGAGTGTGTGAGGGGGGTTGGGCGTATCCTTAATGTCGTGCCGGTTCCGCCCCCCGTCCTGGCTGCATGTTTATCCCTTATATATCATGCGTTTTTTAACAATTCTTGAATAAACCTGCAGCCGCCGCGTCCGCCTTATATCAGCTGCCAATTTTACCAACAAAACCCCATTCCCTATATTTCCCCCAAACAACCCCGCTAAATTTCCCATTTTATTTTCAGCTTTAAATTTTAGGGAAAATGTGAAATTTAGTCAAAGTTGGGATTTAAGAATTGTGTGTAAAAGATTTTAAAAAGAGTTTTTTTTATTTATTTAATATATTTGCAATTTGAAACTTTATAAGGAGATACAGGGCTTATAAAGTTTATAATATTTGGATATTTTTGGTAGGCAGTTCATTAATGACATACAAGGAAGCTATATATAAATATAGAAGGATAACTTTCGATATATATATCGATAGCCGAAACAAATTTTTTTTTAAATTGATGCATTTCTTGGATTGAATTAAATATAAATTTAAAAAATAATTATTTTTTATGAGATGAGTTTAGTCGGCTCGAGGTCAAATAGGGTTTTTAAATAAAAACACTAGTTTTTTCTTTATTATTTTTTCTTTAATCCGATATATTTCACAGCGTCCTGTTCGTCAACTGTGGAGTTTAATACTGAGGTCACAAAATGATTTTTTAATCATAACAATTATTTTTTAATATAAATATTATATCAAGAACCAAAAGAACTGTCTTTAATTAAAAGTTTAAATAAAATTTTTTTAAATTTTAACTATAAACTTAATGGGATGAAGTTAGTTAAATTTATGATATCTTTGGATTTATATAGATTTTTTAAATATTATGTTATAGCCAATTCTAAAGAGATTTGCATTGAATAGTCAGCCTTTAAACTTTAATATAATTAGAAAAATATATAATCCAAAAAACATTAATTTTTATAAAACAATCGATCTGAATTTATTATATTATATTATTCTCAATTCTTTGTTTTTATAAATAGAATGTTGATTTCCGAGTTATACTCTGACAGTATATTAAGAAATAATTAAAATTTTACCAAAAGAAATTATAATACTCCACAGAAAGGGTATGCAAAGTGTTGCATACTTGCAGGCACTGTTTAATTTATGCAAAACTGCGCGCATATAATTCTTAAACGGTTTAAACTGACAGTATATAAGGCATACGGGTTGCCCCACATTAAAATTTTTTTTTTAAATTTCTTTTTTAGTGAATTATTATGTTCTTTTAAAGCAAAGTAAGTGCAAATAATTATTTTTAATAAAAACTGTTATTACATGAGACACAAAGAGCCACGAAATTGAAATAAAAAATTAAAGAAATTTTTTTAAATTAGCAAAAAATCTTGAATTTATATGAAATAGAGAGGTTAAATAGGAAAAATGATTTCTTTGGTTCGCACTTATAATTCATAGTACTTAAACTGACTTGGCATTGTAATACATTACTTCTTCTTTCATATGATTTTTATACATATGTATATTTAATTTAAAAACTGTTTCTAATAATTATTTTTATTTTTATTTATTTATTTTTATTATTTATTTATTTATTTTTTTTTTTAATAGACTATCAGCTTAATAATATTTTCTAAAATGTATTAAAAATCTTTGGAAAATTTAACTTTAATCCTCACCAAATTTTTATTATTCAGCTAACAACTTTTGCAGAGATCCAATTAACATCAATATTGTTTATAAATCTTTTGCTGAATGTCTTTATTTTACAATGCTGTATAGCTTTTTAAAGTCTACTTAACTCACGTCTTATTTTGCAATTTAAAGTGCTTTTTCCGCTTTTCCCTCCACGCATTTGTTGCCCTCAACTTAATTTCAAAGTTCCCATGCCAATTTATTATATATATATTTAATGCCACACTCCTGAGCTGTGCTGCTTCTTAGCCAACAATTGCCGAAGCACTTGGCCGCTTTCAAAATGTTCTACAGGGGGGAAACCCCCGTCTCACTTTTCGCTTCTCGCTTTTCGCTTTTGTTGTTGTGGTCAGTTTGCCGCGTGCCGTGTTTTTAGTTCGCACGTGAAAAGGACATCACCGCACACACACACACACACACCGCACACACACACGCACACACACACGCGTGTGGGCATATAAAAAGCCGAGAGCTAAGAATCAAGCACAAAAACCAGAAAACCACAAAAGTGGGTTAGGGCAGGGGGTAGGTTTGGTCCTTGCTAGGACCACGCTGACCTCGCGTCGCCTGCAGCGTTAATTTATAATTTACTGTGTTCACTGAAACCGTCGAAACCAACACCCACCCACCAACCACCCACCCATTCACCCACCCGCTCGACCCACTCAACGCACTCTCGCTCTCTCTCTCTCTCTTCCTTTGCCCACTTTTATTATTATTATTTCTGTGTGCGTTCTACGCGCTTTTCCGAGTCGCGCTTTTCCATGCGATTTGCCCAAGTTGTTTTTTTTTTTTTTTTTTTTTTGACTTTTTTACATTCGCCGTCGGCGTTGCTGGACGCTTTGTCGGTTGTCCTTGCCAATGTTGTTGTTGTTGTTTCGTTGTTGTTATTGTTGCGGTGTCCCTTCATTTACTGGCAGTCCTGGTCCTGTTCCTGGTCCTGGTTCCTGGCTAGCGGCTTCTATTTCGTGTTGTGCCCAGACGCTTGTGAAAATTGCCTTTTCAACTACTCTCTGACATTTGCCATTGTTGTTTTTGCCTTTTAGTGCCTTAATTTTGTTTTTGTGGTCCCGAGTGTGTGTGTGTGTTGTTTTTTTTTTCAGCTCAGTTTTTTACATTGAGCTTTCTGACTTCTGACCTCACCCCTGACCCCTCCACCAAAGCCCAAGTCAGGCGACTGTTGCTTGTCCTTTTTGTCGCCGTTTTGTTTGTTGTTTTAATTAATTTGTAAATTTACTTGGCGAGATTAAAGCAAACAAAAAAAAAAGTAGCAAGCAAATTAGCCAATCTCTTAAGGGCACATCATATGCAAGATTTAAAAACAACAAAGTTTTTAAATGTCCATAAAAATTAAATATTTAAAAACACAACTAAAATGAAGTCAAAATTAAAATGACAAATATTTTTGTATAATTTTAAATATAAAAAAAGCTTTGATTTGTGTAGTTTTTGTGAACATAATAAACAAATGTGCCTTAGTCGAGTGAACTTAACTAGAAAATAAACTGCAAGACCAGAGATAAATAGTGAAATATATATATATTTATTTTACCAAGAAAATCAATCAGTTGTAATAACTTTTAGAGAGAGTGTATTATAACTGTCTTTGTTTTTCAACCATAATTTGACAAAAATGCAAAAAAGGAAAAAAGTTCCTTAAATAAGTTTTATAAAATTATTTTTATATAAAAATTCAAAAAACTCAAATTTTTTTGAGAGAGTAGAAAAATCTTTAAATAAGATTTACTTATTGGATTTTAAAATCAAATTAAAAGAATGTACAGTGTAGAAAAATCATTAAATTAAATTTATTAAAATGAATAAAATGAAAAACAAATTAAAAGAATGTACAGAGTAGAAAAAATCTTAAAATAAGATTTATTAAATGAAATTTAAAATTTAATTGAAAGACTTTCTATTATTTTCTGATGGAAAACATTTTTTAAATGAGATTTATAAATTTAGTTTTAAATAAAATTAAAAAAACTCATATATTTTTGATATAGTAGAAATATCTTTAAATAAGATTTATTAAATGAATTTTAATTTTTTCAATTTAATTAAAAGACTTTCTTTAATTCTCTGATGGAAAACATTTTTAAATGGGATTTATAAAATTATGCTTATATAAAATTCAAAAAACTAAAATTTGTTTGAGAGAGTAGAAAAATCTTTAAATAAGTTTTATTAAATGAAATTTAAGATTTAATTAAAAGACTTTCTATTATTTTCTGATGAAACTCAAATTTTTTTTGCGAGAGTAGAAAAATGTTTTAATAAGATTTATTTAATGAAGAGAAAAATCATTAAATTAAATTTTTTAAATTAATTTTAAAATCAAATTAAAAAAATAAAAATAAAATAATTTTTTTGATTAAAATATGAATCTTTTAATAAAATTAATTACAACTAAGTATTACTTTATAAGGAATAGATATTAATGCAGAAATTTATAATATAAATTATAATCATTACAATACCTTTAAAGAACTGCTATACAGATAGGTTCATATATATTGTCAAGGAGATGAACGACATAATTATTTTGAAATCACATTATTTGATTATTATTTGAGCTTGTCACACTTTCCGTTTATAGTTTTGTTCTTTATAAAAATATTTATAAAGACATTATGCAGTTAATAATAATATCATTAAAAATAATATATAAGTTCACTATACTATAATACCATAATTTTAATTTTACTGAAGTTTTCTATTTTTATCAAGTTTTGGGTATTAATTTGATATAGAGTATTAAAATCGTTATTTTTCGTATGTTCGATTGTTTACTTTGGTTACAAGTAAAATATATTCTCTGTGGGGTTCTATAATATATATTAAATATTTCTATTTTCATGCCCAATTATATGCTTTAAATATTATTCATTAATATTAAATGATAATATTTACAATAATATTTAATATTAAGCATAATTTAGTAGATAACCATAAATAACAAAAATACAATTTATTGAGCACACTTGTAACACTTTCGTTAAAAATTTAATTATATATTTTTTATTTATGTTTTTTTTTTTATTCTGGTGCATTTAAAGCAATCACGACCACACAAAAAAAATTATATGTATTTTTATTTATGTTTTTTTTTTACTTCTGGGGCATTTAAACAAAAAAAAGAAAATTGTGCTAATAAATTGAATTTCCTTATTCAGGCAGAAATATCAACAACAGCAAATACCGGCGCCCACACACACACACACAACACACACACACACACACAACACACTGTAACATACACAGGAAACGAATTGAGGGAAAAGTCGGTGGAAAACATTTGCCTAACGGCCATTAATCGCTCATTTTTCGCATAAACAAAAAAGAAAAAAAATTTTTTTCCTGACGATGTTTGCTCAGTGAAAACAAAAGCAGCAACAACAACAACAATAGCAACAACATCTGTTTGCTGTTGCTTTTGTTGCTCAAGTGTTTAACTTTGCGAGGACCGCAAAAACCAAAATAAACTTTGTCATTGTGTCTTGTGACAAATTTGAATGGAAAATGTCGATGAAGTCGTTTCAGTGTCAGCAAAATATGCCCAATAAAAAAAATAAAAAAAGAAAACATGGCGGCCAACAAAATAAGCCGGAAAAGTGAAGGAAAAACGCTCACGAATTTAAAATTAAATAAACAAAACAAAAAAAAATGAAACAGAAAACTCCCAAATGTGCAATTAAAAAATTTTACAGTCATAACTTTTTATTATGGTACATAATTCAGTCGCCATTTTATGCACAGCACTGTGCGTGTTTTTCCCCCACAATTCCTTTTATTTCATATTCTCTTTCGTCCTGTTTTTTCCAATAATTTAACTCCGCGTCCCGCCACCTCAATGGGTTGGAAAATTAATTTCATTTTCGCATTGAATTTAACCAAATTTACGTTTGTTTTACCATGTTTAATTTGTTTTTTATTTTATTTTTAAATGCTTAATTATATTTTTTTTTTGTTTGTTAGTCAGTTATATCGTTTATTTAGATTTTTATCATATTATGTGCTAGTTATATTTTAATGTGGCCTTAGGAACTAGCTTTATGGCTTGCAATTTAGTTGGAGTAATAACTTTTGTAATATAAATTAAAAATTCATATCAATTATAATTGCTTAGAATGTTAACTAACTCAGATTATTATATTTTTAAGGGAGTTTTTCCTTTTTTTTTTCTCATCAAAATTTTCCTTGTTTTCCACTGTTTGTATTTTTGATTACTTCATATATTATTTATTTATTGAATTTCTTAATGCTTGTAAATTTCAAAGCTGGAGCTGAAGCTGAACTTTAATCTGCTTTACTTTAGGGGATAAAAAAAAATAAATTATAAGACATATTTTAGTACATTTATTTAAGCTTATTAAATTTCTTTGTGCGTTTGTTTATTTTATATATTTAATATATATTTAATTAGTTCTTATTAAAATGCATTTATTTAACAATTTAGTTAAACAAGTAAAATATTGATAGTATCTTGTTAAATCTTTTTTTATTATTACTTATGATTTTTTCCCTAAATTTTTACTTTTATTTTTTATTTATTGTGAATTTTATTTATTGTCATTTATTTGTTTTAATATTATTTATGTATATTTCTTAACTTCTCCATATAATTTATTTATTAATAAGACATATTTTAGTATATTTTTTTAAGCTTATTTATTTTTTGTGCGTTTTTGTTTATTTTATATATTAAATATGCATTTAATTAGTTCTTATCCAAATGCATTAGTTTAACCTAACCTAGTGCAACAATTAAAAAAATTTGTTAAATTTTTTATTATTATTTCTTATGATTTTTTCCCTAAATTTTTTTATTTTTTTCTTGTATTTATAATCTTTTGTTTTTATATTATTTATGTATATTTATTTCCTTCTCCATATAATTTATTTTGTTCAATTAAAACACAATTTTGTAAGTAATATTAAATTATAGAATTCACTTTTTTAAAATGTTAATTTGAGCTATAAGAAGTTTACTTATTGTACAATATTATTATTATATTATAAAATCTCCTGAAGTAAGCAAAATTAAATTTATTAGCCGAGCATAGTTCACTTTAACTTATTTTAAACGATTCTATACAGCTTAAATTCATATTTATTTTATTAAAATATATATTATTAACATTTTTTATATATTTACAAACGAGTTAATTAGGACGTTGTGGCTCTTTTTAATAGTAGAATGTTTATTTTCCCAATGTTGCATAGTTTTCAGCAAGACTATATTTTTTAAATATAAAGAAAAGTACATTTTAATGTATTTTATTTTTATGCTTTTCTTACTTTTGTTGTCTTCTAAAATGCCTGACAAATGGGGTTAAAAGAGCTACACCTTTGAATGTCTGTCAGGTTTTGTATCCTTTTGGGATCCCTTGACTCAACTTATGCCCCACACATGTCGCACATTATCCTGGGCTCATAAAACTTCGTAACAACCTATAATTGTCGCTTCAGCTAAATAATGCATAAATAATAAAAACTCTGTCGACAACAAAAAGAAAACTAAACGAAACGAAGGGAACAGCAGACACAGGCTGGTGGTAATCCATTTGGATTGGGGGTAGAGCTTTGGGATCGTCGGTTTCGGTTTCGGTTTCGGCAACTGGAACGCCAACTGGCTGTGGATTTGTCGGGCCAACAAAGTGAGAAAACCGCGATGTACAGCATAAAAAAGCATAAAAAATGCATAAAACGAGGACAAAATAAAGCCATAAAGTAAAAATTGCTAACAGAACGGAGCTCCGAGACCCATAGAAAGAAAGACAGGAATGAAAGGAGTGAATATGTTGTTGCACAACAAATGATGGAATGAGTTAGGGTATAGAACGTCGACTCCTATGTAGGTGTTGTAATGCTCCATGTGGTACTTTCTTTGTTGTGGTGTTTTGACTTGTTTGAGGTTTCAATAGGTCATAATTCACGGCTACTCGCCCCCTTTTTGTCGTACTTGGGGTGCCACAGGGATTGCAAATGGACTAGCAAGGGGGAGGGGGAGATGAAGTAATGAAGGGATTCTAGCTAGGTGGTATGCACATGACGTTGGCGCCACACACACCACACTCCAAAAGGCACAACACATGTGCTTGTTGTGGCTACAACCAATATTATAAATGCAGAACAAGAACAGGCCACTGTTGGGTATTGTGACGCAACGGCACAGGCACAGTGGTTAAATATACTCAATAAAGGGTTGTAAAATTGTTAAATAATTACAATTGAAGGTTGAATAATCTGTGAATATTTACTTACTTATTTACTTACCATGAAGAGTAAAAATGTCATGTTAAAGGCATTATGAAGGCTGCTTTTTGACAATAAAAAAAATAAAATAAAAAACAAAAAAAATAATTATTCTGTTCTTTATAAATCTTATATGCGAATCATTTTTATTTTTTTTAACTATAATATTTATTATTCATGTTAGAAAAATGACAGTTAAAAAAAATCAAAACGATTCGATTATAAGATTTATAATGATTTATTATTCATGTTAGAAAAATGAATCTTCTTTATTTAGTGAAAATTCTATTTTATTTTATTTTTAAATGTTTTTATTAACAAACGTTTAGGTATTTTAATTCAGGCTAACATGTTCACCCTACATAAAATCAGCATACATATATTCATCGTTATAATTTATTTTTATAAATATAAAATAAATGTTCTGGTAATAGATTTTATATTTTTTGTCTCGTTTTTAATGTAAGCATTAATAAACCAACATAAAGTTTGTAAAACATTGGTTTAACAATGATAAAAATCTTATGTGAAGTACTAGAAAAATAAGATTTATTATAGAAATAGGCTTCTTTATTTATTAATTTAGTTACAAGATATATATCATAATTCAAATTATTAGAAACCTTGGGTTGTAAAACATAGCTCTTCAGCTTAAGTCTCCTTTAATTTCTAACATTCTAATTAAATAGTGTGCGACTTGATTTCTTAATTTTATTTTTATTATTTTTGTTTTATATTTTTTCTTTGCCTATTGAGCAAAAATCGTAGAAAATAATGTTTGTCAAGGGTGTTTTTTTAGATTTAACAAAATAATGTCAGCTACTCGAAAATTTAACCGCTAAAAAAACCCTTTACTTAAATGAATCTCAAATAGATATCTATTTATATACTAAATATATAAATATAGTTTAATTAGTTGATATTGACTTTATAACCATTTAAAATATATTTTCTATATTTGAGAGCTGACTTACTATTGTGGGTTAAATATAAATATTAATTATTCGAAAAGAATTTTAATTTAATTTAAAATTAATTGAAATGTGATTAAATGTTAATTTGAATTTAAAGTTGATTTCAATTTAACTATAATTTGATATTTTTTCTTTATTTTTCTGTGAAAACTCTTTATATCCATGTATAATCTTTTAATTTTTGCCCCACTGTGATTTTCTCATTTTATGGTTCGCTGGAAACTTTGACGTTGTCGCTGTTCTAACAAGTTAAATTTGCAGTAACTTTTTTTTTACTCCTAAAGCGACTTCAATAATTGGCGCTCTGCACTTTCGATTGCAAAGTGTAAAAGCGACAACAGCCCCGAGACTTGAGCCCCCAGCTCCGAGTCCCGTGCCCCAAACAGGGCTCCCAAGGCAAATGCAGCCGACAAAGAGAAGAATTATAGAAGCTGAAGGGGGAGGGCGTTGCAGAGGGATTAGTTGTTGCAGTTGTTGCAAGTGTTGTTGTTGTTGTTGTTGGCAGTGTCGCTTGTTTGGTTATTAGCACCCGTTGCCAGCTAAACTATCTTTGCATTTAGTAGTAGGATATATTTTGCCCTTGCCCTTAGCCTCCCGGTTGTGTGTGGTTGTGTGGGTGTGTGTATCTGTGTGTGCATTGTGCAAATTTGTTTGGCCGTTGTGTTTATTTTTGCATTAGCTGTGGTCTGTGCCTCTGACCCTCGTCCTCTGTCCTCGGTCCTCTCTGTGCTCCTGGCCATCTACTTGGTAGGATGTCTCGACTGTTGGCGGCTTTGTCGGGTTTTTTTTTTGCCTTCTTTATGGCTGTTAACGATGAAAAATTTGAAATTTGTGCGCTGTACGCTGTGCGTGACCCAACGCCTGTGACTCGGACTCCCACTTCCAACTCCCCCCCTCCTTGGCACCAGCCTTACCTGATCCCAAGCCTCAGCTTCAGCCTGCGTGTTGCTGTTCCGTGTTTCTGTTCATATACATGTCAAACTAAGCCTTGTATCAGGAGACACAAAAAACGCAATGTTAGTTATGTATACCCTATATTTTATGTATTTTATGCGAGCATGCAATGCTGTGTATTTTTTTATTTTATTTTTTTGCATAATCAAATAAATAATGCACAATATTTAAGGTGAATATTTTGTAGAATTTGTACAGAAATATTATTATTAGATATAAGTAAAAAAAAAATAAAATAAATTTTATAAATACTTTTAAAATATTGCTGAAAAGGAATATTTAAAGGGACCGTAAGGATTTTAATTTATTTTATGCAATAAAGATTATTGTTGAAGTGTATCAAAAATCGCAAACAGTTAGGATTATTTTTTGAAAGTTACAAAATAAATTTTAAATAAATTTTAAAATTATATAACAAATTTCGTGTATACATTTGTGGGCCCTTTTTTTTACATTTAATATTGACATTGTTTCTATATTTTGCAGTTGGGGTTAATAAGACCGTTGTGTTTCATTTTTAATAAATTGTTAAAATTTATTAAAATATTTCCTCCAACTCTTCGGTACATTTTATACCTTTATCAGGAAGTCTGTGAAAAAATGAATAAAAGTAATTTTTGGCTTTTTCATTTTTTTAGCGAACAAATATTTGAATAAAAGTTGAATGCCTTTTAAATAAAATGTCGATTATTAACTTGGTATTTCGTCCAGTTTTCCATTATAAAGATATTTATTTCCAAGCATTTATTTCCATATAAATGCCGTTTTTACAAAATGATTATTCACTTTTGAGCTATAAAAAAATGTTTCTTTTCTCTTATTTTTATGCTCAAAAAATAGTCATTATTTTTTTTTAAGCTTTCTGAGGTTTTTCAAAAACTTAAGAATTGATCGATATTTTTGATAATTATATAAAAACAATTGCAAAATTTAAATCATGGTTTCCGTTAGAAGATTCTATAGATATATTTTTCATCTCTCCAAATGTTACTATAATAAAATGATTATTTTTAATTAAAAAATCAAATATTCTAAACTACGAATATTTTATTATAATAACATTTGAATAGGTGAAAAATATATCTATAGAATCTATAGAATCATGTTTCCCGATAATATTTGTTGTAAGATTTATTTTATTATTATTTCTTTTATTATTATTTTATTCCTGCAATTTTTCGCATGCTCTGTTTACACCCTCGTACACTTTTCGTGTATGATTTCATATATGCTCGAAAAAATTGCAACGTCTAATTACAGTTTTAGGAATGAAATTAAGCTTTACCTTGCATTTATTTTTAAACACAAAGTAAATAGATATAACATACATATAAAATAAATTCCCCTTTGCTCTCAACATTTATTCTATCTACATTCAATAACTGAATGACTTGCAGTTTCATTCAAATAAATATGAATATATTTTTAACATATAATTATTATTTTTAGATTTCTTACTTGATTAGCTTTTATTTCATTACTTATCATATCATTTATCACTTAATTGATTTTTCTGTATGACAATTATTCATTTGTTAATTTAATGCAGGGTATCCCTTACTTAAGCAACTTAAACACAACTTATAAAGCATTTTCAGTTGTTGTCGCCGATGTGGGTTAAAGTTAATCTCCATTAGAGTGACCACAGGGCTTGGCTGGCCTCAGTTTTAGGGTTGTCGTCTCGCCATAGAGTTGGGGAACTTGCCGTAATGTCCAAAGGGCGGCAAAGTGCTTTGTGGTTATTTATGTGCGTGTGTGCGAGTGTGTGTGTGCGAGTGTGTGTGCGAGTGTGTGTGGAGTGTGTGTGTGTATTTACAGGTATTATACTCTTTGTTTTTGTGGTGGTTGCAACATGACATACGAATAATAATTTATAATACATTACCAAAAGGTAGAGTGGGGAGGAAAAAAACACTTAATGGTCGCTAGATAAATTTAACACCAACTTGCCCATTCACTTATATACTTAGTCGATAAACAAAATCAAAAAAAAAAAACTTAATTAAGTGCACAATAAGTTGAGCTTGTTAAAGATACAGTTTTTCAATTATAAATCTATAATTTCAGAACATCAATTGCATCTTTTGCTGGTAATTAAAACAGAGATACAAGTGCGTAAAAATCCAATTAATTTCATACCAGTTGCCAATTAAGTTGACAGTCAACAGAGACGCCCACTTGTGGGCCCACTATATAAGAAGTAGATCCTGTTATGTACACTCACACACAATTATAGATATATGTTCTATATAAACCATTAATATATACACACACACACACACACACTCCCACACACACTCACAGAATTTGCCTTTGGCACGTGCGTAGGCCATGAAAACCGCAAATCGCAATCGCAAACCAGACAAAGTCCTGGGGCTAGTAGCATTGCCCTTGCCAACATTGCTACTCCTGCTGCCCATCCGCCCATATATCCTGCCACAGGACTCTCTACTATATTGCCTCCTAATCAGCCAGTTCCTTCTCCTTCAATGCACTCCCTCATATCACATATACATAACATATTTATTTTTGAAAACATGCGAGTGCGAGGTCAATAAAACATGTTTTAACCACTGTCTGTAACACTTAAACCCCAACCCCTTTTTTAGCATTATATACCCCGCAGACTGCTGCCATTAAATGCTGAGTAAAAGGGCTGTAAAAGGGGGTAACATGCCACCTCCAAAAATTCTCTGGCGGCACATTTGAAAATAATTTTCAAAGCATTTTGTAATCCATTTGAAATACGCCAAGGATCCCAAGAGTTCACATGTGTGTGTGTGTGTGTGTGTGTGGGCAGGTGTAGGTGTGCCTGTGTGTCTGTGTGTGTGTGGCACACCTTTTTGCTCGTTACACGGCATTTTTCTGTAAAAATCCCCAAGAGTTTCAATGCGTTTGCTCTTTCTTTCTTCACAGAAAAAAAATCACGCTTTTTTATACATTGCTCTAAAAATATAAACAAAATGACAATGGAAACAAATGGATAAAGAAATAGGTAGACAGAGAGAGAGAGAGATATGTATAAAAAAAAACAGTTTTCAACTATAGTATTTTAAATAAACAATTTTTGTTATACTATTTATACAGTTACATGTTAGCTCAACAAGCATATGCATTTTTTATGATTTTCAGCTGTTTTTTTTGTTTAATATACTATATACTTAATGAAGGGTTGAAAGAGGGAATATTAAGGCAAAGAAACGTTTTATTTTTGTGCCTCTAAAGTTGTATAATAAATAAATATATGTAAATGTCAATTTAATGATCAAAAACTAAGCAATAAAACAGTAAAAATAAAATAGAAAATAAAAATATTATCAATATTGAATAATAAAATAGAAATAAATAAATATGAAAAATAAAATAGAATAAAATTAATTCCATAAATAAAATCAATATAGAATTTATGTTAAGCTAAAAAAAAAATATTTTATTAAAAAAATAATTAAAAATAAATAACTAAAAAATAAATTAAAATTTATAAGAAAATTTTCGCGCTCGCTATTTGGCTTGGTTAGGCCCCAACTTTATTTACGCTAGAAATTACGCATTACAGGGTATAACTTAGTTATTAAACAGTAAAAATAAATTAGAATAAAATTAAAATCATAAATAATAACCATAACGAATTTAAGTTTAATTAAAAGTTTTTATTTTTTTTTGGTTAAATATGTAAATAAATAAATAAACAAGTTATTAAAAAAAATATTTTAAATTTATAAAAAAAATTTCCCTAAGCGCTTTTTGGCTTGGTTAGGCCCTCACTTTAAATACGCTAGAAATTCCACATTACAGGGTATAACTTAGTTATTAAACAGTAAAAATAAAAAAGAATATAATTAAAATCATAAAAAATAACAATAACGAATTTAAGTTAAATTAAAAAAATATATTTTTTTTGGTTGAATATCTAAATAAATAAATAAACAAGTTATAAAAAAAATTATTTAAAATTTATTAGAAAATTTTCCCTGCTCGCTTTTTGGCTTGTTTAGACCCTAACTTTAAATACGCTAGAAATTACAGGGTATAACTTAGTTTTTGCCCAGCAAAACTTCTCAAATATACTCGTAATATTTCAAATTTATTATATTTTATTTTTATGCGCTCTCTGGGCGCGCATATTGTCCCCATGTCCTGTGTGTCCTGCCCGCCAAGGGAAACGGTCATGCCGCACTGACTTTTTGCTTTTAATTAAAAAAAAATTCACAGAAATAATAATAATAAACGTGTTCAAATATGCATATATGTAGATGCATATACATACATACATATATTTACATATATTTACATGTACATATACATATTTGTATTTTTATGAGAAAATACACAAATGCCGCAAAAATTGTTTTTGTTTGCCTTTTACATTTTTCATCGCAAATATTTTCACACTGCAATTTTATGCAATTTGAATTTATTTGCTTTTCATTTTACTAAATATACAAAGCAACATGTGAAATACACTCAGTTAACGCACTTTTAAAGCATGAATGAATTCGATATGCAACAATTTTCTGTGGCTGACCACAGCAGAAAAGGATACAGACAGCGTTCAGGACATTTTAAAACGCTTAAAAACCATTTAGAAATTCTTTTGATTTTTGTGTGTGGCTTTTTGTCTAGAAATTTTTGCGTTTAATCCAAGTGATAAAAAATATTCATTAAGCGAAATGTTTGCTCAGCCTGGAAAGAAAGTTAAAGCAAATTTAATTAATTATCTTTGCATACATTTACCACAGCATTTAAATCTGATTTGATGTGGTTAAATCTGTGTAGGCGAGATGTATGAAAATTTCCATTTTATGTCTGAAAAGCAGAACTTGACAAATACGAGCATATTAAATATTAAATGCAATTATTTAAATGGCAAGCCAGACAGCCGAAAGGTCCGCTAAACACTTGGAAAAGAAACAAGGAATATTATGACAAAAAATAAAAAAAGCTGTAAAGAAAATGATTCAAGTGACAAAACAGAAGTTACGTGAAATGAAATGAAAAGAAGCTGGAACTGAAACTCAAACTCCAGCTGAAAAAAGCAAAGTAACCTCTTTCAAAGGAAATTCCCAGCAGACTCAAGTGGAAACAAAATAAAGAATAAGTGTTCCTTGTTGTTGTTGTTGTTATATTTGTTGTTATTTGCGAGTTTGTAACGCGAAACGAGCAAAAATAGAAGTAAGATTCTATTATTAACAAAGCGCCCCGTTCTAAGGCGACGTGCAGATATCCTGGCACTTCATAAACAGCGGCAGAAGGACGATGTCGTCGTCGTCGTCGTCAACGATGAGAAGAGCAATATGAAACAATGACAGCCAACAATGGACAGGACAACAACAACAACAACAATGACAACGACGTCATCATCTTGAACAAAGTGTTGACATCTTTTTGCCCATTCATTGTGTGTGCCAATGTCTGTCTCCTCTGTCCAATTGTCTGCCACAGTCTGCCAACAATCCTTGACTAACGCTATGCGTCCTTTTTAATTAATTTCACTTACTACAGCAAAAGTGTAACTCCACCCTTTACACTCCCCCTCCTAGTCAAGCTACAAGCTGTCAATGTGACATAGTCCAGTCTCCTGTCGTCGTCGTCCATCGTCTCCCGCTGCGTAGCAGCAACTGGGCTGAAGGCAGATGGCTAAAAGCTGAAGCAGAAGCTCAAACTGTCGCCTGGTCTCAAATTCACTTTTGCATGTGCAGATTTTGTTCATAAATTTGTTGGCGTCACGTTGCCCCATTTTGACGCTGTTTACCTCAACGAAGAAGGAAGGCATCATTTGATGCGCCGCAGGATGCGAATGAAGAGATCATGTGAAGCGAGCTGGATACCCAGCAAACATCACTCAACCAGGAGAAGCAGCAGCAACAGCAAATCACTTATGCAAATTGGCTTGGCGTGTGGAATTTCCTGATTGTTTGGGTATGGGAAGACCAAACAATGACTATCCCAAAATGAACTAAGCGAATTGAGCAGCTTTAAGAGATGAAAACTTAAAGCAAGTATTGAAACTCTTAATAAAGACTTTCTTAACAAGATTTCAAGTAAAAAAGAAGAACATACTTCAATAAACAATTGCAATCTCTAGGGTTATCCTTCTTTCAATTACTTTAACTTGTTTTTCGACCTACAGATACTCCAATAAACAATTGACCATCTCAACAGAACTGAGTGGAGTAGTCCTCACATTATTTTGGGTTAGGCAAACAGACGCGTAAACTCAAATTAAATACCCGAATTTCTTTCTTTCTTGACTCCTTGAGTTATGTGGGTTGGGAATTTTGGTGAATTTGTGTATATTTACACGTACTGTGCTCTTGTCGGGATTCGTAGGGACTGTCTTGGTCTCGGTCTTGGTTCGTGCATGAAAATTAGATTTTCAGCCAACAGGTTTCCATTATTTGGCACCAGACCCATATTCCATGGATACTACTACGCATTTCGCTTTGCATAATACATAAATATTTTCTATTTGCGCTAGATTCAAATGGAGGCCAGTCTGAGGTCTCGGGTCTCAAGTGGCGCCAATAGGCACAGCATAAATAAGCAGCGTCCTGGCAAGAGAGAGAGAGCTCCTTCATTCATCTCCCAATACTCCATACCACGTGCGAACCTCCCAAGTTATCCTTGCCTCTGCCTGCCACTCACACATTTGCCATTCAGACATCATTCATGCGAACATTGTGAATGGTACTTGGATGGAGGTGGCGGTGGGAAGGTGTGATGAATGTTGTGCAGGTGGAAGGCAATGGCGATGAGGCAGACGATGGCGATGGAGGTGACTATGCCAGCGATTCTCGTTTTTATTATTTATGTTACTCATTCGGCTCGTATCCTGCTTGTTGATTGCTTTGCGTACACGTGTAGTTTGTGGCACTCCTGGCTGCCTTTATTTACCAATTCCTTGTCGAGGCCCACAACAACGTTCTTGCACATGGCTCGAGCCTTTGTTTGCAACACCGTGTCTCCTACTCGTCCTCGTCATCGTCATCGCCTCGACGCGCTAATATTATGAATGGCAACTCATGCATTGTATCCAGTTGCCAGTTACCAGTTACCAGTTGGAGGTTGCTTTTCACAGTGTCTTTTCTTTGGCTCCTACTGCTAGAAAAACTTTAGATATGTTTGACACACTGCGCAATAAAAGCAAACAGGACCGGCTCAAAGGGTGCTTACCGCAAATGGGCGCTGATTGATGTAAGAAAATCGGTAGAAAATATAAGATGAAATAACCGAAAAAAAATAGAGAAATATAAGACGAAATACCCGAAAAAAAACAGTTTATATAACTAGCAAAAATGCTGCTCAAAAATGAATATAAAACCCTTTTTTTTATTCTCAATAAATAAACCAAGATAAAGCCAAAATATTATTTAATTTTTGACAGGAAAAAAAAAATCACTTTTCCCGAAATTTTTTCAAATTTAGATTATTTTTTTTTACGTTTCTTCTTGTTTTTGTTATGAAGGAAAAAATATCTAAATTTCAGTATTTAGCTATAAAGACGCCATTGGAGGACTTTAGTTTATGGTTTTTGAGCACAAAAAGAACAGAAAAAAAATAAATATAATGATTATTTTTTAGCTTTATTTTTTATTACTCAAAATTTAAATTTTCTAAGTTCTATACAATATTAATTAAATCGATTTTAGAACGTTTATTTTATGATATTATTTAATTTTGTATAAAATTGATTTTTATAACGTTTATTTTATGTTATTAATACTAAAAAGAGTTTCATATTTTCCTTTTTTTTCTGTTGTTTAAAAAATCGTCTGACATTTGTTTTAAATCCGAACTTGTCAAAAAAAAATTTGGAACGAAAATATTTAATTTGTTATGTGATTTCGATTATCACAATGAATGCAAACGATGAGGAACCCGATATTTGTGGCTTTTGTTTAACAAGCAAGCACAAAGAGGCAAAGCTGCCCTGCAAGCACACATTCTGCTCTGAATGCCTAAAGGACTATTGCAGAATCACTCTCTTCAATCGCCGGTGTCCTTTTTGCCGAATGAGCTTCGCTTCTTATGAGATAATGGAAGATCATCCAACGATTGTAATTCTCGATGATGATGATGATTATGATGATTTTCCATCTGATTCAAGTAGTTTCTGATTTAATAATGGCGTATTATAAACTGTGCAAATAGATCAGGAGTTTTACTACAATATATGAAGAATATTTAATTTATTTTGTTTATATAACCAACAGCTTAAGTAATAAACTAGAAGTACATAAGTTTCTAAGTGCGCCCAAATTTTTTCACACTCTGGCAAAACAGATCCTGTTCTCATTTTGACTTGTGTATCTGAAGAATTGCTGTTAAGCCCCTACTAACTAAAGAAAATCTTGGGGAAATTGCTTCAAGCTGAGGAAATAAACTAGAACAGGGGGAAAACTTTGCTTAGGGGGCGAAGCAGGCCGGAGAGCCTGATTGCTACTTAAATCTTTGTATTTACCTCATATTAAGCAATATTTCACCTGGCCACACTGCCTAGACCTTTCACTGTGAATGACAGCCCCCCAGTGCGTCACTAAGTGCGTGTGTGTGTTGTGTGTGTGTTTGTTGTGCTTACCTTGTGCATTTATATATTTTGGTTATGTTTGCTCCCTTTTTATTTTTGGTGGACGTACCAGGACAATCCGGAATATTTGTTATAAGAAATTGAGGTCAATTTGTTTTGTCATGTTGAAAGCTTGACAAAATGCCAAACCCCGAGCGCCAGCCAGCTCAGCATTCCACTTGTTTAATATTAAAATAAATATTTATTTATTTATTATTTATTTACTCGGCCCTCGTTGTTGAGCAACCTGGTCATTTGACAGCTCTGGGCACTGTGGGACTGTAATCTATCAGAAATATTGCTCCCAGGCTGTGGCTGTCGAGAGAGAGCTTCCAGGCATTTTTAATATTTAAATAGTTGCCATCAAAATGATTACGTTAGTTGGGGCAAAAGGCCATGCATTCCAAATGAGACATATATACTGAAGATTTTCCCATTTTCTAGCATATTGCCAAAGGCATACTGTCTCTAACTCTAAACCCAGTATGTGCGTGTCATATTGTTGACACAACTCTTTAGCTGAGCTTTAGGATTTCACTTTAATGAGAAATACGCTTAAGAACTTGTCAGCAAACCTATCAGGCTCTCAATCAGATATTTGGATACTTAAGAAATCCAAAGAACTGAGTTCAAAGGAAGAATAACTCTAGTTTACAGCCAAGAAGGAGCTGGGCTCTCATAGACTTCTCTTGATGTATTTTCGAGCGCTGATTCCAAAAATGTAAACCATTTTTTTTTTCAAAGAATGGTTTTTGAGAAATCCGCAAATAGCTAGTTTTTTGTCAGTCTTTCGACTTATTTGTTCATATGTACATCAGATCTTATTTGATCTTAAATAATGTTACACAATAGATAATTGTATCCCCTTTCTAACAGTATGCCGCTTATGCAGATCGAATATGGCTATAATCATTACAAACGCTCAAAGTTGAAAAATGAGAACATTTTTTCCATTTTTGAAAAATTGCTGAATTTCAATTGGACTTTTAAAAATTTAAAAAATTCGTTTAAATACTTTTTAAGATTTATTTTGTTAGATAATTCTTTTGCGAATATTTAAAGTATACATATATTTAGAATATTTAGAGCCTGTCAGCAAGCCTATCAACCCTCAATCACATATTTATATACTGTAGAAATCCAAAGGACTCAGTTCAAAGGGAGCATAATCAATCATATTTATTTGAATTTTATTAATACTTGATTTCCTCTTAATTTAAATCAAAGTGATGAGTTTAGTTCATAAACTTGTTAAAGAAATGAAACTTGATATATTAAAAATAAATAATTTAGTTGCTTCTAAAATAAAATTGTTTATAAACTGATAACTCAAAAATAAAGCTGTTTATTTAACATTTTAACAAAATCTTTAGTTTTATGCATGCACAAACTTATTTAATATCAAATAAGAATATTAAATATCAAATAAATTGTTGAACTGCATATACAGTATTTGATTTTATGTTTCTAAAGCAAAATTAAATAAAAAAAAAATAAGCATAACTAATTGGCAGAGTTTACAAAATCATTGAAAATTCGCAAAACAATAAGGTCTCAACATTTTTGGCAGCCAGATCAAATAGTAAACAAAATGTTTAATAATTCTGCAAAATGAAATGAACAAAAATCTGTTGCATGTACAAAAACATCAAAATAGGAATTTAACATGCATTTTATGATTCATTTCATTTGCAATTCAATATTTTGTTGTTCTCGTTGTTGTTATGCATAAATGAAAACTAATTCGTGAAAATATTTTTCTATTTTTCTATTTTCAGTGGCGGACGCCAGTGGCAAAATTCAAATGCAAATCAAATCGAATTGAAACATAGACAGAGTGAGCTGATGCAAGGCAGTTGAATACAATGAGAAGAGTTCAGATATCAACGGAAACAACTAAAGGGAGCAATTCGGAAAAGCTGCCAGCCACAATGAAAAACTTATGAAAAACGCCAAAAAATTAACAAAACGCCAAGCGAGAATTTAAAGCTCAGAGAAGACACGTAAACGCAATCGGGGCCAGGACGTTCTCTCATCGTCCTGCCTGCAATATTTAAGTCGAATTTAGAGATTGAGCATCGAACCTCCCTCACCACTATAAAAAGCCGCAGAGCGCAATTGCCACAATGTGCAAAAGAACCAACAACAACAACAAAAATAATAACAATAACAACAACATTAAGAACAGAAACAAGAAGCGTGTCTTCTTTCCACCTCTGTGGCTTTCCCTGGCTGGCTTCGTCCTGTCTCTAAATGTCCCTGGCAGCCTTGCTGAACAGCATCCGGCGACGGCAGATGAAGGTGAGTGTTAGATCTCATTTCACATATATGTAATACACTATGTACGCCAGGCTGAGAGATAGGGTTGCAACATGTGGCAGGCTTCCAAGGGGGCGGCATAAATAAAACATTCCGGAGCCATTGACGGAATTGCGTCAAAACCTCAATTGAAAAATAAACAGCGTTGCCACAAAACAACACAAGTCGAAATGTTCGGAAATGGAAATGTTGAAAAGTACGCATGGTTACAGAACCCAAACCCTAACCCCAATACAGAAAAATACAATAAAAATGAAAAAAAATAAAAAGAAAAGCAATTTAGACATTAACACTTTTGTGGGTAATGCCAATGGCGGGGGTTGCTTGAAACTTGTATTCAGTTTTTTTGTTTGAAATGTGCGTTAAATTAAAAAAGGAAATGGAAATAACATTTTGACAGGTTTTATTTTATTTCTGATGTCAAATGAAGGTTAGTTTGGCTTCGTAACCCAATAAAAGAAATTTTGTGGTCAATACAAGGGTGTGAGCACTACGAATGGGTAAAAAGAATGAATGAGTAAGTAAAACTGATATAAAAGAAATCAAGTGTAAACTGTAGAGTTAAAGTACTTAATCAACTAAATCAAACCCCAATCAAAGTATAACTGCTAATAAACATATAGGTTTATCGGAAATTCTATAGAAATTTGTAGTGTAAACAAGGCATTATTTCTTATATGTTGTGTTATATAGTATTATACCGATTTTTAAGCAAATCTATAAATTAAAGTATCTAACTGAGCTGTTAATGTTAATGTGCATCCATGAAGCTATACACAGGGTTGATTAGTTCATTACCAGCGGTAGTTTCTACACTGAAAAAATTCCGTTCTAATATAAGAAACAATCAAGCATCATTTAATATATTTTATTATCAATTAATTATTTTTAAATTTCTTAAAGTGGTATATGAAAATTTACATTTTTTAAATTCAATTTTCGCAAAGTGTTGCATACTTGTAGGCGCCGTTTTAAGCACTCCCGCCCGCCTTTAATTCTCATGCGGTCTTGGCAGGCACTATATAAGGCAGATAGGTTTTTCTATGATTTCATTTTTTTTTATTAAATTTTTTTAAATTTGTGAGAGTTAAATTATAAAATCAATCATGAAAAAATAAGAATTTTCGATAAAATATTCTCAAAATAAGCATAAATAAAATGACCACAAAATCTTAATACAAAATTAACTGATTTTTTTTTATTAAGGCAGAATAATTTTGAATTAAGTGAACTTAATAGTTTTTTTTATTAAATATATTTGAAAACAAAGAAAATAATTGTGAAGAAAACCGTTTTTAATAACAGAACAGGCCACAAAATCATACTACAAAATTTAATTAATTTTTTTAATTAAGGCAGAAAAATCTTGAATCAAGTGATATTAATAGTTTTTTTATTAAATAATATATTTGAAAACAAACAATTTATGATGAACAACACGTTTTTAGTAACAGAAAAGACGATCCCTTTACATCCTTTAATAATATCAACAACTATTAACTATTGTCAACAAATGGTCATAATTTCAGCAGTTTTAGCTTGAATATTTTTCTCAGTGTTTAGATGAACCTTTTTGAAATTGACTTACGCCACAAGGTCATGACTCTTTTAAAATACAATCATTTTATCCATTTGATTTCAATGTGCTTCACGGACATTAAATGAAATTCGAGAAAATGTCAATGGGTTTTTTTTGGACTTAGGATTGGTGGTTCATTACCGCATACTATGATTAAATTTTGTTTGCCTGCCTGAATGCTGGCTCTTGCGTTCGAAACAGAGGCGTAACCTTTCAGGCCAAACATCTGGCATCAAAATACACACAGCGTTAATTACTAGGGACCGGAAAATAGAAATGCACTTTTCGAGTTTGTAATGTTTCGCTTGGATAGCAAAGCGATTTGTTGCTGGTGACTGCAACTGTGACCAAAGCTGTGACTCAGCTGCAATTGCGGGATGAACTCTAAAAATGTTCATACAAATCGGGAGACCGAATTGTGCCATGTGTAATTGGATTTATGCTGTTGGTGACAAACTGCGACACTCATCGAATACCCCTCAATGCCCCTTAGCTTTGGTTTATTGACAACAGTTGTCGTTGTTGTTATCGATGCCATCTCGAGCTCATCATCATCATCAGCGTCAACCAAATGTGATTTAAATTCGATTATTCTCAATTATTTTGTAACATGCATTTCATTTCAATTTCATTTTCAGAATGCTTAGCCTCCGAACCCCTCACCCTCGCTGCTTTCATTTTTTTTTATTTTTCTTGACTTTTCCTGTTTTGAGCTGGAATTTTTTCTTGTTTTTTATTTTATTGGTTCACTTGAGTGGATTTTGATGCTGAGCCTCTCCTCGGACGGTTGCATTTGTTTGATTGAAATTGATTTGGTCTCGCTGGGGATTTGACTCGACTTTCATTGTATTCTTGTTTTTTGTTTTTTTTCGGAGAGCCATAACCATATTGTAGTATTATTTTCAAGTGCTAACTTGTCTTCGTTGCGGCTTAAGTGTTAAAGTTATAAGCAGCTCTCAGTCGGCTCCAGTTTCCCCTCTCTTCCCATTATGATTATTATTACTTTTGTTTTTTGTTCTTTAGGCTTGCTCTAATAAAGATTAAGTTTATTTATATTTGAGACTTATGAATGTGTGTGGGAAGACATACTCGACTTGTTCATAATGTAAAATGAAGTTGTCATTATCTTAATTGTAAGTGCAGCTTCAGTCTGTGCACTTAACTCACCCTATATAAGAATATGTATACCCCACTTCCTATCCAATTATAGTATCAACTTCAATTAGCAATCAAAAAAAAAAGGCAGTCACAAAGCTCTTCAGTTGGAGTACATTAAATGGAAAATACAAAACGTTGTCCTTTTTTTGTCAGGTTCGGGGCTATCTAATCAAATATTCAACCTTTTTTATATCGCTAAACTGATTTCATGAGTGCGATAAGCAAATATCTGCCATTCCCCGACAAATTACTTGTTAACAAGTGCATTTTAATGCGAACCAAAAATAAAAACTTTACACTCGCCTCGATTTTCCTTTTGGCCAATTTGTGGCATGTGTTTAGTCGCCCACTCCAGCTTTGTGTGTGAGTAGCCGCAATTGGAATGAATGTGGCCAATAAAAATAAAAACGGGCCTACAACTGTAGCTCCCTTAACCCCCCCTCTTGTATACTCTGTGTGTATGTTTGGCCAATTGGAATAGAAAATTGACATGGTTTTTTGTGCTTTGCTCTTTGTGTTTGCTCACAGAGCCTTTTTTTTTTGGCTAAGCGTTTCTTTTTTGATGTTTTAGCCGTAATGTAATTTGAACATGCAACAAACTATTTGGCAGGATTTGTAGTTTATACTGTTGCAAACAGGAATGAGTTCAAGTGATTATGTAATTGGGAACGATGAAAACCGAAAACAAGCTGATTGTAAAGGATCAGCCAGGTATGTGAAGTGTGTTAAGTAAATTTAATTAAATTTATAAAAATACATAATAACTACAAAGGACTTTTCAGGGCATTAAATCCTGTCAACATTAAACAATCTTTTTTTTTTTTTAATTTTTTTTGGTTTATAAATAATTAAGTCCCAACAATTGGTATCCTAGCAACACCCTAAAGTTTGTGATGAAATTTTTAACTGCAATTGATTTTTATTAAAATTTTCTCAAATTAAAATATTTATTTTCATTTCATTAATTGCGTTGAGTTCAATTACAATGAGGGGAAAAAAAGATGTTCTAAATATAGAGAATAAAATTAATACAGTGCACGCTCGAAAGAGTGAACAACTTTGTAAAAAGGTAAATATATCTTTTGACCAGATTTCAATGCATTTTGCTACTCCAAAACATAAACATTATTTATTTATTTTTATCCATGGCATAAACGACTTTAGTTTGTAATAGTTTACGCTATCGAGTGTACACTGTATTTGGGCCGCAAGCAGATAAACATTCAAGTAAATAAAAATGCCAGGGACACAAAACTGTTTTGAATAAATAATAAAAAAAAAAAAGAAATGTGTGGAGAGCACAGATGTTTTGACACAAAAATAATCCATTAATTCAATAAATGCGTAGCGAGAATTTCGCTGCTGTTTTTTTTTTTTCGTGGGTCAGAGGTCCTCTTTGGTTTCTTTTACAGAGGCAACTTTGAAAGCCAAATATTTGTACAACAATTTGTAAAAAATGTTGGTGCTACCCGCAGCTGGAGGAGCGCATCCAAAACCCTCGACGGCGCTAAGCGCGAAGGCAAATAAGCAAAAGTCCTGGCGGATGTTGGTTGCTCATTTTAATCCTTGATTTCTGGTACCAATATATATATTGGAAAAACCATAAAACACACATAGGAACATTCCGACCCTTTTCTCTCTTGAGCAACAGAAGCTAAGCAAACACATTGGAACATGGCAGCAAGTACTTGAAAAATTACCCACCCGCAGCAACATCCTGCGAATGGATATGGGAATCTGAATCTGAATCTGAACGTGAATGGATTGCTGCGCCTTTGACGCTGTGCGGCATGAATGAAAATGTGGTAAAGCCAGAAAATATATATTTTAAAACAAATACACACACACAGGCAGTCACACGGCAGGGGAGTAAAGAGCCAGGGGTATAGACGTGCTCAACTCAAAAATCAATGGGCTCAATTTTAAAGGGCTCGAATTTCATGTTTCATGTTTGGCAACCACCTATCGATGTGCCAAACCATGCCACACGCTTCGCTCCTCTGTGTGGCAAAGTGTTTGTATATATATGTGTGTGTGTGTGTGTGTGTGTGTGTGTGCGGTCAAGGCAAGTCCCTGGCTTTGACGTTGCCGCTCCTCATCCGCCTGTTGGCCATATGTGTATGCCTGTCTGCGATTTCTGAATTTGAGGATTGCGCATTGGCGCAGCCTTTTCGATTTGCAAATTGTAAATTGGCACTCGATGATTTTCGATTTCCAAAAACTGAATGATGCTCGCTTTTTCGTCGTGTACAGCATTTTCTAAATATTCGAGGGTAGTTTGTATAATTTACCTATAGAACTATGGCAATGAAATGGGAAAATTTGTTATAGGTTTTTTGAAATATTTCTTTAGGTGAAATTCAATTCAGTGTAATTATTTATTTCGCAATATTTGATTATTTACATATTTGTATGATCTTACATTAAATACAGTTGATAAATATATTAAATAGTAGTTAAATATATTAAATTTAATAATAAATTATTTCAGTCAGCATTGTAATATAGAAATTATATATAATATGGAAAATTAATCATTAAACCATATTTGATATAATAAAATTCATATAAAAGCACTTTATCTACGAAATTAATGTCCTATAAGCCACTGACAAATTTTAAATTATATTTATGAAAATAATGAAAATTCTTTGCTAATTTACTTTGCTAATTTACTTCTGTAACAACTGATTAATTAAATGTTATACGTTGCCAGAAATGTAAAAATATCTTTGACTTTTGTATAGGCTGAAAAAGTAAAATCAAATTCAAAGAATTTTGTACATTTACAAAAAAAATGTTAGTTTTATTTTTTGTTATGTATTTATTTATTTATTGGTATTTTATAAAAGAAATTTGTAGTAAAAGGGCATTACGTTATTATTGACCCATAATAAATAAATTTAATTTAATTTTTAATTTTAAAATAAGTAAAGTGTGGTCCCAAAATAGGTCCCCCTTAATAAAGTACTTTTCCAACTCCCAAAAATCCCTGGCTAAAGAATTAAATAGGCAAAACTAAATATAACATTTGAAGAAAGACATTTAATTGATATTTGACATGATGACATAATTCTCCATTTTCTGTTAAAATTAAATATTTAACTTACATTTTTCAATTAAATATATTAAACAAAAAACCAGAACGGAAAAAATCAAATTCTTTGCACAAAATTTTTATTTTTAATGCAGCAGATTATAGAATTTTCTATAAAAACGAATTGAAGTTTTGGCAAACTTATCTTGATTAAAAAACATGTAATGCTTGAACTAAAAAAAAAAAAAAAAAAATTGACTTTAATCAAAAATCAATATTTGATGGCAAAAATTGTCCAATAATAACAATTTCTTAAGCTGCCCAATCACATACATTTAAGTTGTAAGCACTTTTTACATGTGCTGCTCACATTTGTGCTGGGATTTTCCAACAATTTGGCATTCGTTTTTAATGTACTTGACCCCGTCAGCGATAACTAGGAGTTGTAAGCCGGGAAACTGAGAACTGCGAACTGGGAACTGGGACTTGAGGCTGCAGTCAGCTGCCTGCTGCCTGCCAGCCGCAATAAACTGGAAAAGTGCAGTTTGGTCCTTTGGCTCCTGGCGGCATGTGGCCGTGACTGTGACTGTGAATGGGAATGTGAATGTGTGAGTGTTTGTTTTTTGTGTATGAGTGTGTGTGTGTCACTGGCATGCTCCATTTATGCGCTGATATACGGAATTATGCTGAAATCACGTTCCCACACAAACCAGCAGAAAGAGCCCGCAGAGCTGAAGGATAAGAGCTCCTGCTCTGGCTCTTATCCTTGCAGTGCGTTGAAAATCTCAGCAGGAGCCCCTAAGAAAAGTGCTTCCTGCATAAGCGATTTTTCCTGCTTCTACTTAGATATATTTACTTACTTCTATGTATGTGCTGCTTTCTTTGATGTTTGTTGTACTTGCCCCGTTGTTCTTACCACTGCCTCATGCCACACATACTATTTATTTTCACATGAAATGCTTTTACTATTCTCATACTCTATGCACACACAGCGAATGAAAAAAAAAACAAATTGTCTGTTTTGCTTACTTAAAGAAATCGATATTATGTATATCCTTCCACCCAAAAAAAAAAAAAAACAATTTGCCTCTGGCAGTGTGCTCGCCTGTTTAAGTGATTTAAAAATAATTCTATTGAATTGAATAACACGACATGTGTATAATTAGCTCTATATAGTTCATTGTAGTATATGATTAGTTATTGATATATATATATATATATATATACTCGCACAATAGCAATTTAAGTAGCTTATTTTGTCGCATAATCAGAAATCAGCTCACGGTATGGGCTCAAAATATTAATTCGATTTAAGTTAATTATAATAATCGGGGATGGTCTGAATAGTTATAATTTAAAGAGACATGAAAGCGCTTTTACTTTTTCAACTTAGAGATTTTTTTTGATACTTAACAAATGTCAAATGAATTATGACACCTTCAGACACCTGGGCAATTTATTATACTCTATATTATGTATTATTAATGACAATTGCGTAATCAGTTAGTAGAAAGTGTATATCTGAGACTAGAAGCAGCAAGTTGGTAAGTAGGATATGAATAAAAGTAGAACACATGTTTTAAGGGATACAAACTTAGCCTAGACAGTTCTAATACACGAGAAAATATAATTTCAAGAGTCAAAAAGGAAAGATTTCGCTCAGAGTATTTACTGATGTCCTTAAACAAATTTTGTTTTAATATTGTAGATAATTCCTAATTTTATCAGAGTGTTTTATCCTAGTTTGTAATGGACTTCGAGAGAGGCAACATGAGATACAGAAGACCTCAATCAAATCGGGTTAAAATAGATTTTGTTAATTAACACTCCAAAATAATTTTAATATTGAATTCTCACTTATTCTCCGATAAAATTAAAGCTTATTCCAATTTTACTATAATAATATATTATAATACCTAGCTGAAAGGGTAAAGCGGAAGAGGAAAGGCAACATGAGATACAGAAGCTCTTAATTGAATCAGGTTAAAATAGATTTTGTTAAATAACACTCCAAAATGATTTTAATATTAAATTCTCACTTATTCTCCGATAAAATGTAAAATTGTTCCAATTTTACCATAATAATATAGTATAATACGTCGCTGAAAGGGTAAATCGGAAAAGTGTTGCATACTTCAAGGCACAGATTTGTTTGTTACACAGCTGCGCGTCTATAATTCCCATACGGTTTTAGTAGTCAGTATATAAGGCATAAAGTTTTCTCTAGTTTAGTAGTATTTTTTTTGGGTGTTTAAATACCAATATTTCGTAATGCGTTAATTTTTTACTGAATTTATATGGAGTGTATTCAATGGTGCCTCATTTCAGAAGCCACCTGACACCTTGGCTAAACTATAAATCAATTTATGAGCCTACTATTTTATATGATGACAATTGCCAGCAGAGACACCTTTTAGTCAGTTACAGATGGAACTTTATGACTTTTGGTGGCCGATTTAACGATGACACGTCTTGATCTTGGTTTCGGTAACCATCTGCATTGGGAATCTGCTGTAAATGAGTCTGTGATTTGGTTAAAATGCCATCATTGATGCCAATCAATCGACTATTTTATGGCTTCAGCATTTTTTTTTCTATTCACAATCAAGTCGTGTTTTGGGTGTTTGTTTGTTTGTGGAACTGTGAAAGACACTTGGCCCAAACCCTGTCTACCTTTTGGTTAGGTCATGACAAATGAAAGAGCAGTTTATTGGCAGTTGTTTGCCAGCTGGCTGACAGTTTAGCGATGGTTGGGCGTGTCCACAAGTCCAAAGCTCCCCAAGGATGACAATGACATGGCCAAAATCAGATCATTGTCTCACTGGCTCGAAATTAACTCTCAGCGGATGGGATGGCAGGAAAAAGGATGTGTCGTAATAGAGATATATCAGTCACATTATCTACCCATCAATCTTGTCAAAAAAAACCTTCTATAGTCTTAGACAAATGCGCGTGTGCGATGAGTTTGAAATTTACAAATTACACAGTTTTCAAAAAATATATTTTGACTCGATTGATGGCCAGCAACAAAAGCAACACTAAGGTAGCCCCACAATTAATTTGATATAAAATCCAAATCCAAATCCAAACACATGAAAGTGACGGCAAGGCAATAAAATAAAATAAAATGAATAAATTCAAATATGTATCAAGCAAAAGCAAATTTAATTTTCATGCATATTTAAAAGGCAGTGTCGGAAAATTTACGAGTTCATCAAGTGTTTGTTTCCGATGAATATTCATGAGTGTGCGCCAAAAAAAATAAAATAAAAATAAAATGCATATTTCATAAATTTAAATTTCAAGTAAAACTAAAAACTGTAAAACTGAAAACTGACAAGAGTCTCAAAGGCCCATTTGTTAATTAAGTTAACAGCGATTAAAGTGAGGCCGTCGCTTGAGTTATATTTTTTCTATTCAATTTGCATATTTTGTAGCCTCTTCTCATTTTTTATTTTTATTTAAATAAATGCTCTGTCGTTCAGTTTATGTTTATAAGTCTCATAATCTGTTTTTATAGTTTGTTTACTCAATTTTATGTAGCTTTTTGACATTTCTCGCTCCAAATTAAACGCAAACAAAGCAAAAGATGCACACGCCATATTTTATGGACCCCGTAACCGGACTACATTTTTTTTTTTTTGAGGGAGGGAATAGAGGGATAGTTGCTGACTTATAAATATACCCATTCCCATTTCTGTTTCCTATTCCCAAGTGCAGCGTTAAAAAAGCGTGCCAGCAGACAAAAACAAAGCCAAAACTTGGGGCGGAAGTGGCCGCCATGCCAAAAACAAAAAAAAATTAAAAAAAAAAAAATACTAACAAAACACAAAAGCAAAACAAAATGCAACGAAAACGAAATAATAATAGAAAAGCGAAAAAGAAAATGGAAAATTGCTGTTCCAATTTAGAAGTTGGGTAGTGAAAAAAATTGAAATGAAAAACCCAACAAAAATATGCACATGAATTTAGTTTCAATTTCACATAAATCGCCGTGACTTAAAAATGCTATGGAAATCCTAAAAAAATACGCAACGATTCCCAAATAGAAATGGAAACTGCAGAGCTATGTACATTGTATGATTGTATAGAAAAATTGAAAAGATAAATCGAAAAATTGAATTAAACGAGTATAGATTGTCAGATAATTAGCTGGGATAATGCAGCTTAATTGATGGAAAAAAATTAAATAAAAATTAAAAAAAATAAATAAAATTAAATATTCATTCTTATTTTGAGCTACTATATTAAATTTCTGATAGAAATTAAATTGTACAATTTTAAATATTATTTTTTCTTTTTTACTATTTTTTAGCTTGGCTTGATTAAATAAAAATTCAATTAAAAATAAATTGATTAAATTAAATATTCATCCATATTTTGAGCTACTGTATTCTATTTTTAATAAAAATTAAATTGATAAATTTTAAATATTATTATTTTTTTTTAAATATTTTAGCTTGGCTAATGCAACTTATCTAATTGATGGAAAAAAATTTAATATAAATAAAATAAATAAAAATAATAAAAATTAATTAAAAATAGTTAAATTAAATTAAATATTTATAAATATTTAGAGCTGCTATATTCTATTTTTAATAGAAATTAAATTGTAAATTTTAAATATATTTTTTTTTACTATTTTTTAGCTTGGCTAATGCAGCTTATTTAATTGATGGAAAAAAATTTAATAAAATTTAAAAAATTAAAATTATAATGATGTATTGAAAATAAAAAAATTAAATTAAATATTCGTTCATATTTTGAGCAACTATATTCTATTTTTAATAGAAATTAAATTGAAAATTTTTAAATATTTATTTTTTCATATTTTTTAGCTTGGCTAATGCAGCTTATTTAATTGATAAAAAAAAACTAAATAAATAAAAATAAGAAAAATAAAAATAATAAGAATGAATTAAAAATTAATAAATTATATTAAATATTCATCACTATTTAGAGCTACTATATTCAATTTATAATAGAAATTAAATTGAAAAATTTTAAATTAAATAAAAATACAAAAAATAAAAATAATAAAAATGTATTAAAAGTAAATTAATTAAATTAAATAGAGCTTCTATATTCAATTTATAATAAAAATAAAATTGAAAAATTAAAATCTTTTTTTTTCATTTAAATTTAGCTTTTTATTAAGCTAAAATTTAAATACAAATACGTTTGCAAGAGTTTAATAACTGATTGCCACAAATTTAAAAAAAAAAAGATAATTTTTTTGATTAAACTCTCCCTGTAAAGCAGTTGTATATGTAGTCAAAATTCAATTCCAACCCAAGGGAACAAACAACAGCTGATCTCATGTTGCCTCATAGCTAAACATAGTCTATGTATTTGCGTATTTATATACTCAAAGGTGTCTTGTAGCCAGCAGCGATTGCATATTTTTCATTCATCCTCCTCCTGCTGTGATTAATTTTTGCCATTCCAGTTTTATGCTACAATCGCTCGGGGTTCACCCTGGCATTTTTATTACGTATTTTGTGTGTTTGGTCTGGTCGCTTGTAGAATTCGAGGGCCGCTGACAACTGGCGGCTGCCATGGGTCTCTCTGGTCTCCAGTCGTACTCCCCATTCATGGCTCCTAAGTGGCCCAGTGCGTTTTTTTTTTATATATACATATATATATATTTTTTTTTTTGTTGCTGTTTTGTGTGTGACGTTATTAATGATCTACAAATTCCCCAGACATTTCATTTCATTTGAAGTTGACACACAAAACGCATGACAACGAACAAAGCGAATGCTATGGGCCCGGGGCGTGCTTTGGTGTAAGAGGGGGGGTGTGGAAAACTGAAACCAAATGTTAAAACTGTCCAAACATATACACACACATATCGTGGTTCCACTGTGATCTCCCAGAACTATGCACGTTCCAGCGAATTTCCATTCCATATAGCTGTTCCGTTGCGATAGTAAAAATGATTTTGAGTAATTTATTTTATAGTAGCGTTGAAGTATTTATTATTTTGAAAAGCGCTGAACAATGCCGTGATTAATTTGACATCCTACCCCCCTTACCCAGTCTAGCCTGGATTGAGCAAGTGGCGCACTAATCCCTTGAAAATTCCTTGCGGCCACGTTCGCAACGAACCCAACCAAACCATCATTTAATTTTTTTTGGTTTTTTTTTTATTTTTTTGGGGCGTCGATAGCGCAACATATTTGGTTTTATGTAGCTCCGTGTTATTTATTCGAATCGGTTTCGCTTAGAGCTCCCCCCCCCCCCACAAACATATTGCGGCAAAGTAGCCTTTGAAGGCGGCACCAGGCGCCCAGTTCCGACCCAGAACCAGACCCGAACCCAGCCCCGTCCTTGCCGCTGTCCCTGTGACTGCCGGCTATAATTCAGAATCAATCGTTATGGTTTTGGCAGCTTGCAAATTTTTCTTTATTATATCATATTAATTTTATGAGTGTTGTTTTTGCCGCTCTTCACAGAGGTCGTCGCTGCCCCGCCCTCCCCCCGTCGCAGCTGCTTTATAGCATTTAAAAGATATTTTTCATATCAATGAAGCTTTATTTTTGGGCAGGCCCGACGAGCAAAGGCTGCGGGACAACAACAACAAAAGCAAAAAAAAAACTTTGCTAAATTTCCTAAAGTCATGCAAACATTTTTTACATGTATCGATTTTTTTGTCGGTTCACTTTTACTGCTGTTGTTTTTGTTGCGAGCCAGTTTAATATTTTTTTTTTTTTTTTTTTTTTTGTAGAAATGTTGTTGCGTGTTTTGGGTAGAGTTCGTATATATATATATATACATATTCAGGACTTGTTTCAGCGCATTTGTTATGACAGGCTCAAATTGGGTGCTATCAAAATTATATATTATTTTGCATAATATCTTCTTTCTGGCTCGATTTGTGCGCTCCGTGCCTGCCAACGACGTGGCTAGAAGAGCTAATTTGATGCGGCATGAATTTCATGTTACCCAACGATTAGTCCAGCTGTGGGTGTATATAGAGCTATAGATCCTTGCAAAATAGAAATATACTTTCGTCTTGAAGTTTTTTTTTTGGCCCAACTTTAACGGAGTTTACACGACAACAACACGCAGCACTTAGACATTTTATTGCAACTATTTGTCAAAGGTGTCGAGTCAGACATATTCCACTTGAAAGCGTACTTCCATTTGCATTCCATTTGCAACAGCTCACACTTGCAACATTATGCCTAAGATCATCATAATGTACAGCACTTACAGGCAACTTACTTACCGACTTAGCCTGAATTAAAAAGGAACTGCACTAAACTGAACTGAACTGTTGCCACTACAAAGAATAAAGTGCGACCTATAGAAATTCCTTTGGGGAGGTTGCAAACCCCGTTTATGGACTGCCATAAACACGTGTAAATCCCGTTCATTATGAAAAAGTCACGATTTCTAGTGTCAATATCGTAAAGAGGCTAAATAGGGAAACAAGTCGTTGCCATAACCATTCATGTGAGCAATAAAATTGAACTAATTGAAGCTCCCACAACATATATGATGAGAATACTTCTATGAAGCCCGCACCGGCTTAACTTATCTATTCGCCTTTGGCCCAATGCTACGATCTAATCACTTTGAGTGATGTCTCTAACCATCGAAAGTCGCCGGGTTAGTGTATCCCGGACAGGCTATCTATCGCCTTTGCGTGTTCTGTTTGCATTTTACAAATGTCAACAAAAGTAAATGCACTTTGAGGTTTCTATTAGCGCAAAGGGAGATGGAGTTGCTCATATGTACTATATCTATTCGTATGTAACTTCTATATATATGTGTGATAAGCGTGGCGAGCCACACGCTGCGCTGCATTTGATGGACAGCGCAGCGGACGCGATAAGTGCAACATTGTGGAACCTCCGAGACCTTCGAAACACCCGAAAACCTGGCGACCACTCAATGCCAGAGTTTTTTTTTGGATTGGTATTAGCTTGGGCAGGTAATCCATCATAAAATTAGTTTTTCTATGCCCCACGCACCTCATAGATTTTTTAACATAGATTGTGCAGCGAGCAGAGCTTGTAATAAATATAAAATATATAAAAAAAAAATTATTATTGTACTCGATTATATAAATATTCATGTGCACTCGAGTGCACTTTGTTGGTTAGTTTTTTTGTTTAAACGATGACTGATGTTAAGCAGACATGCCAGGCACAATTGTATAAATAAATTCAAAGTGCAGTTGATCTAATTAATTAATTATCAAGCGTATAAATAAAAGCTTTAACAATTGTAATTGAAACCCTATTACAATCAAAAGAACACTCTTCAATAAATATAATCTTTTATGCAAATAATAATGCCAGTAAATTGTATTTGCCATAATTTACAACTTTCTATGCTGCGGCATAATAAAAGTAACTTTATTGATAGCCAAGATATTTGAAAGAACACACACAATATGGGCAAGGATCCTGGCTAATTTTGGACTTAATTTAGGTGAGATTGTCACTGGCACAGCATTTGGCCATAAGCAAACGGAATCGTAGTATTATGACTCCGCCGGGGCACTCGACTTGCCACCAGCCATGTGGATTCACTCCACTCCAACAAGTGAATGGGCTGCCACAGCAATTTGAACTTCCGCCTTTGCTTTGATGTTGGGGTAGACCCTAAAAAGTCGACAAATGTGCCTGCAGGAAATATTAAAGCTCAAATTGACGACAACGAGTAAACTTCTTGAGCTGTGGCGGGGGCCGGTGGGCGGGTTTGGGCCAAAGTCAAATAAACGACAACAAAATAAAATAAAAATCCACTCAGATGACGGCTGATTGCTGGAGGGGAAGGGGGTTAGACCAGGGCGGCAACGAGGCGGATCATAAATGGCCAGAACTTGAATCGCAAATTGTCATTGGTCACGTGCAGAGTATTGCTCCGGCTGTTGTTACTTTTGTTGCTGTTTCAAAATATAGAAATAAAGGAAAAATCAAAGACACATTTACGCTACAGTCCTTGTTGCCACTGTCAAGTGGCGCCTAACCAACGTGGGGCAGGAAGATGGAAGGATGGTTGGAGGGCGTTTACTTGACTCATTGCCAATTTGTTGCCAACAATTGTCATTTATGTTGAATTTGTTGCTATTGCAGTTGCTGTTGATATTGCTGTTGCTGTTTGCTGCTTACATGTGACTTCAAGACAATTGAAAGCTTGAATTGAATTACAATCACTTACTGACAACAAATATATAAAAATTATTCTTTAATAACACATTTTGTGCAATTGTCAATGAGGTTGCTTCAACGTTTATTGGACTATAAATGCAATCCCAACGAGCTTTTTCTTGTTACTTTTATATTGTTTTAGATAATAATAAAATAATCAAGCGCGTAGTTATTTTATCATTTAACTCAGAAAGCAAGCAATATTTAATTCGAGTATTGCAAAATTAATTTTTAATATTTTCAATAAAATTCAATAATATTTAGTTAAGCTGTGAAACTATTCCCTGCTATTGTATCATAATATTTAATTTAATGCCCCATGGGCAGATGTAAATATAGATAAACAATAACAAAAAAAACTGTGAAACAAAAAATAATTGAGATATAAATCTCATATGATAGAATAAATATATCACCACAGATTTTTGCATAACATATTGAATAAGGAACAGTACAGCGAACGCTCACAAATTAGAATCACTTTGTTTTTAAGGCAATGCGAATTTCTGAAATATTCTAATTTCTGAACTCTTTTTTTTTTGTTTATAATAATAGTAGAGCCTTCTCGTAGAAAACCGCACGAATTATTGCATACACCCAATGTAAATTTAATTAAAGGAGTAAACTTACTTCAAGAGCAATAATAAAACTCTCTTTTAAGTGAATTCTATTAAGAAAATATATATTTTTTTCTTTTTTTTTAATTTTAAGGCATACGGTGATCGCCAAATATTAATAAAATTAACAAAAAAAAAGTTACTAAATTTTACAAAGTGTAATGCATATTAAAAGTTATTTTTTTAATTAAAAATATATGTATGCATTAACTCTAAAATACTCAAAATACAATAAATATATATTTTTCCAGCTAAAAATAAAAAATCTATATATATTCAGTAAAATGCTGAAAAAATGCAATACAAACTCTTATTACAATTTCTGTAAATTCTTATAACTGAATGTTCTAATTTGTGAGCGTCAACTGTATTAAATATTTCAAGACATGACATAATTTAAATTAATTTCAAAAATCAAAAAAAAAACACTATAAACCAGCGACCGAATATACCTATTACACTAGCTTACAAATTTTTTTTAAATCTAGGGAGCTGGGCTCTCATATACTTTTTTTGATGTATTTTTGGACGCTAATTTCAAAAATGCAAACCATTTTTTTTTTCAAAGACTGGATTTCTAGAAAACCGCGACTAGCTTGTTTTTTTGGCAGTCTTTGGACTAGTATATTTATATATAAATCAGTTATTATTTGATCTTAAAGCACATTTCGCATTTCAATAAATAATTGTATCCTCTTTCTAACGGTATGCCGTTGAAGCCATTATAAATCCTCAAAGTTGAAAAATGTGAACTTTTTTTGCATTTTTCAAAAATTGCTAAATTTCAATTGGTCTTTTAAAAATTTAACAAAAATTTTGAAATACTTTTTAAGAGTTATTATGTTAGATAATTCTTTTTCAAATATTTTAAGTATACATTTGTCCAAATCGGTCAGTAAATGTGATAGTTATTCAGCAATTAGTAAAAACACCCAAGAAAAAATTCACCTTTTTCATCACATTTCCAGCCAGAAAAATGTATACTTTTTAAAAAACAAAAACCCTAAAAACCTATGCCTTTAATAGCCACAAAATCCTCCGATTTTCTAAATGTGTGCAGCTTAACTCTTCTTATTTATTGTCATTCTTAAGCAGCTAAACTATATATCATTTATATGCACCCTACTTCTAACTTATAGCTTACAAACTTAAACATTTCCATTACCAGCTATTTTTTAGTTACAACTTCCCCTCTTTTATAAAAAAAAAAACATAAACATTCTATTTGATTTATTTGCTGATCTGTTTAGATTTTGTTGTTGTTTGTTTTTAGTAGAGGCGCCAAGTTGTTGTTGCTTATTTATGAATGCGACGAAAAGCTCTGGAGGCCAGTTTAGCTGCTGCTTTCTCTATAATTTCTAATTTCCCATTTGCAAAGACCCCCGAGGGCGTAAGACAACAAATGATCTAAATAATTACCTCATGTTGTACAGTGTACATGGAGTTAAAGCATAACTCGCCACATGCAGCTGAATGTCAAAATATTTTCATTTCAATTTCAAGCTGCAGGCTAAATAAATAAATAAATAAATTCTCAGACATCAGCAAGGGGGAAAATTGACTGATTGACTGATTGACTGAATAATTGCCCTGCACTTAGTTTTGATTGTTTTGGCAAGCGGTGTAAATGAGCTAAACAAATGGATGCAGCGGTGTGTTCCAAAGATCAAATGGAAAATTCTGGTAATGGATGGAGTTGATGGTGTTAAGTGGGCGGAATAAAAGAGATTCTAGGTAGTTTTGTAGCTGTAATCCTTAAAAGAAATTAGTTTAGAGAATATTTGTTTAGGAAATATAATCGATCGATGTTTGACTGGGGGAATATGTCTGTTGAAGTTAAAAATTCGAAACTCTCTTCCTACATAAACTCTGATTGAAAACACAACAAATTCTTGCACTCAATTCCATGAATTGTTTGCAATTGACATGCATATTACTGTTCAGAGATCATAAATTGTATTCCCGTAACCCCAGAGCCATATAAAAGTGTTGTAGCTCCCTCATAGTATTTTCATCTTTTTCATAAAATTCAACAATTCTACCAAAACCCAGGAGAGAGAGAGATTCGGGAACAACTTGGTCGTATCATGTTGACGCCCACATTAAGTGGCACAATTATGAGGCGACAACATTGGGCCAAACATCTTCTTTTTTTCCCGGCCTCAGAGACTGTGCTTAATTATAGAATACATCATGCAAGAAATTTGTTGCATGCACCATTAGCAGCAAAGTGTCCATCAGCGTGTGCTAAGAGGGGGGACCAAGACCAACAAATTTGTCAAAATATTGCTGGCTAATAAAAGTAGAACGTAGAACGTTTGGAGGAGAACAGATCAAAGCGCATCATTTCTACATTGAAATGCACTTTTGGCTGTTTCTCATTCATTCAATCAATGCGTCCAATTCGGAGCGTGTGACAATAAATCTTCTAGTTGTGATGGGCGGGGATTTGCCCCCCCTCAACTAATTTCCGCTTTGCATCAAAGTCAAATTGATCGGACGGACCTCACCGACAGATGACAGTTGCAAAAGTCCGCAACGGATCTTTTGAATACACATTCGATTCGATTTCGATTTCAATTTCAAATGTGTGTGAACATTTGTTCTGTCGCTTGCAATTAGCAATTGAACACTCTGGTTTGTTTTGGTATTATTCAAATGGACGGCGACGAGTCGTCTTCATCCGTAACTCATTTGCTGTGGCACAGTTTATATATCGCTTTGATCTGTTGACCTCAATTGGCTTGTTTCTGTAGCTCAACAAATTGCATTTGCCCTCAATGAATTAAATCACTCGTTCGATTTCGATTGCGGTCATATTTTCGGCGCCTCCCAATCCCAATCCCTCGCTAAGTGCGTTTTGTATATTTTTGTTCGGGGTAGAGGCCTTCGATTTGTTACACTGATTTGACACATCTTTTCCGACTCGTCTATGGCTATAACTAATGGCCATGGCCATTTCTCATGTTCTAGTCGTAATAATGTTGCTCAAATGGGGTTTTCTGCTGCAATTTGTTAGCAGAGAGCTGAACAATGAATGTGAAACAGATGGCAGAGCGGAAGATGGTTTCAAATTCAATTGAATAGATATATATTATATAATGAATTTAAGATCCATTTAGGACATTGCACACTTTTCGAAAATGCAAGAGTTTATGCTGAAAGAGGAATTTATTTGCTTTCTATAGTGTTGCTTAAATAATATTGAATGAATATTATTGATAAAAATTACCAGAAGTGATGTATATTATTTTACTATTAAAATTCAGATGGCAAATAATTTATTGAATTCAATTTAATGAATTTATCGATATTACTTTACCATTAAAATTCAGATGCCAAATAATTTATTAAAGTTAATTTAATGCATTTATCGATATTACTTTACAGTCAAAATTTAGATAACAAATAATTTATTGAATTTAATTTAATTAAATGAATTTATTGATAGTAATAAATAAATTGATTTCCTCGTTGCTGATATAATTATTTATTTACTTATTATTTATATATACTCGAAATACTCCTATCCACCCCAGCTACGTCTTCCTAGCTGCCCTAGAGCCAGTTGAGAATTTTAAGCGCATGTTTTCATTAAAAATTGTAAGGCTTCCAATTTATTGAATTTAATTTAATTAATTTATTGATAGTAGAAACTATATTGATTCCCTCGTTGCTGTTTGCTCGGAATATTGCTTGATATAATTATTTATTTACTTATTATTTATCGTTACTCAAACAACTCCTATTCACCCCAGCAAAGTCTTCCCAACTGCCCTAGAACCAGTTGAGAATTTTAAGCGCATATTTTCATTAAAAATTTAAATGCTTACAATGTTTTTTCTATTACTTTTTACTTACCAATTAATGAATTCATTACTTTTTCTATTATAATTAAATGTTAAATGAATTCATTACTTTTTCTATTATATTTAATGGTTATTTCATTAGTAATATTTTTTTTAACTCTAATGAATTGTTATTTCATTAGCAATGATTTTTTTCAATAATAAGAAAATGTGATTTAAATTTTCATTACTTTTTTTTAATGTCAATGAAATTACTAATTCACTAAAAAAAAACAATTGTACAAGATACTGATTAATTGCCTCAATAAAATTGTATATAAGATTTTTTTTCAAAATTATTTTGTTCTTTTTAAAGTGAATTATTAAATTTATCGATATTACATACCTCGATAGTATTTGTAAAATATTAAATTAATTCATTACTTTTTCTATTATAATTAAATATTAACTCACTAGAAAAAAAATTTTTTTTAACTGTAATTAATTGTTATTTCATTAGCAATGATTTTTTTCAATGATTATAAAATGTGATTTGTATTTTCATTACTTTTTTAATGTCTATAAAATTATTAATTTATTTAAAAATCAATTGATCAAGATACTAAACAATTGCATCAATAAAATTGTATATTACAATTTTTTCATAATTATTATGTTCTTTTTAAAGTGAATTATTGAAATTATCGATATTAACTAACTCGATAGTAATTTGCTCAAAGTCTTTCAAACGATAATTATTTATTGCAAATATTGCTATTGATTTACATCTTTTTCTGGGCAACCCTTTAGCTCCTGCCATACCACCCTGTATATTATTCTATGGCATTCACAATAAACGGCAAAACTCAAACTCAATAATATTTATATTAGCCACAACAATTCCTGTCATAACATTCCATTCCATAGACGAATATTCATTAGCTAATAATAATTTCAACCCTTCCCCTGTTGCCCCAGAAATAGTATTGTGGCTTCTACTCCAACAATTGATTTCATATGCAAAGTGTGTGTGACGTTCGACGCTTATTATTACAACTATTAATCGAGGGATAGGCAAACTTTACAGTTGTAAAAATGCATTAAATTAATTAAATTGCAGTAAACGATGTAAAGGCAAATGGTATTTTTGTTAATCTACTTAATAGATATATGTTGACTAATATATTTAAAAGCTTCAAAAGCAAAGTAAACAACAAATGTTTACACAGTCGAGGCACCAAAAACTGACTACAAAATTTTGATAAGCTTTTGAAGCGGAAAGGGGGGAGGAGGGGGAGAGGGAGTGAGACGTGCATATATATATATATATATATATATATATATATATATATAGTATGGGCACGTACGACACGCCCTTTGCAGTTGATGTTGCAATATATGAAAAAAATATGGAGAATATAATTTGTATAATTACAATGCTTTGATAATATACAACAAATTTCAATCAACAAAAAAAACAACAACAATAACAATTGTCAAATGGGCTCAGCTACACCCAGTCACAGTTCCCAATCTCCACAACCCCCCTCCCCTCTAAAAGGGGCAACAACTAATTGTCCGCCAGCCGAGCGGCTCAGCGGGCAGGCAGCACGCACAGCGCGACGCCAACGAAGAAGCCATCGATGTCGACACCACGTCGCGAGCTGCAAGCTTTGAGGCGCCACAAGACACTCCACACTCGCACACTCGCTGTGCAGTGACACTGCCATGTAGATGCCTATGATGATGATGATTCCATATCTGAATCCCAATCCGCACAATGGGAGCGGGCAATACGCAGTGCGACGTTCGCTTACCCTTTCAGCGCCAGCTTATCATTAATAGGAAATCAAGCTGTCAGTCAATTTATAGTTATATTATACTCAGTTCTACATAAAAGGCACGCAGTAGAGAGAAGCCTCACGCACAATGTCAAAGTTCACATATTTCAATTAATTGCGTCCCCGAACTGAAGCCAGAAGAACAAAGGGCCAAGTAGACAGACAGACAGACCAAAAGCAATTTGCTTTAATTCCATTTATTATTTGCATTGAATTTGATGTACATAGATGTATTATACTTAATTGATATATTCACTAACCAATATTAATTACTTGCTCCGAATTTCAGGTCCTCTATCGGAGGTACTGACAGCCGTTGGCTCGGAGGTGGCGCTGCCTTGTGATCTAATGCCCGGCACAATGATCGCCGATAAGGTTCAACTGGTTATATGGTATCGTCAGGGAAATGTGAAGCCCATCTATACGTAAGTATTAATTGAGAAATTAATATAATTATTATAAATTAATATATATAATTAATAAGTGAACTCGGAAGCTAAACGAAAGCCCACACAATATTAAAATTCACTGAAATATTTTTATTCTATTTTCTTTTGTAAAGATTTTATTAAAAACATAAAATAATTAATTTAATTAAAGTAAAATAGTTATTATGATTTTTTGGTGACCTTAGTTTGTTAGGAGATGAGTTTAGTCGGCTACTCCTTAAAGTAAAATATATAAAATTAGTTTTAAAATATTTAACAAATCATTTCCGGCGTATATTCTTAAAATATGCTCAAAAAAAGACAATCATAAAATTTATATAGAAGATTTTCTAGTTTTTAATATTCCATTGTTCAGCATTTTAAGAGCATTCTAGAAATTTAGCTCCATAGATTTTAGGGACCCGAAATACTTATAAAGATTAGTTCAAAACTATATAAAAAATTCCAACGGCATTTAAAAATTTATTTTAAATGTACAAAAACGTAAAAATCATTTACTTTAACTTTAGCTTCTACTTCATCCTAATCTCCCAAATAAAATGCCTTTAAAGTACCTACCCAAAAAAAAGTTAAATAAGCCAAATTGCTGGATATTTTTAGCTACTTTAAATGTCAATAAAAACGCCAAAGTCTATGTCTAGCAGTGCCAAAAAAATTAAGCACTCTCCCTTATAGTATAAAGTCAAGTATCCGTCAATGGTTTCGGTTTGATTCCCAGAGCTCTGGGCCAATTATGAAAAGCTAAAATGATGGCGACACACACGCGACTAGGTGTGCTCATTATAAATTCTATTAACGTAAGGTATTTATGTTGAATTTGACGATATAAACATTACTTACACACATGCGTGTATATATAAAGAGAGCGCCATGTACTTAAGTACGTGCATCTGTTGGCCTGGTATTTTTTTTTGGTTTTTAAATATAAGTTTATATAAAGTGAGAAGGGACTTTAAACTCAAAACGAGGCAATCAGAAATATGTAACGCGGTATTCGAAATGTTGGGCAGGTGGGTGGTATACATATTTACATGTCTTTGGAACCTGAAAGACGCTTAAAGTATGTAACCTTGAGCTGAGAAGGAACATGGATAAAAGCTGATGGACTGCCGCTCAGTAGACCAGAAATTGATTTTACATACACTTGAAACACATACAACCCCACACATACCACAAATCTTGCCGCACACTTTACAGATTCCAAGCCGAAACGCGAATCGATTATGCCCCAAGTCAAAGTGTCAAAGTTAAATGTGCATTCATGTGGTTCGATTGATTTTACAGTATAAACTCGCTGTGGTGACTGCAATTACAGTTGTGAGACTCGATTTTATGGCCACAATAAAGTTTACGGCCCTTCATCGCACCTCGCAACTCCTCCCCCCGTACGTCTACAAAGTTTTTTACCAAATAAAGCGTTTTTCTGCCCGCATTTTTTATTGTTTTTCATCAATTTTAATTTGCTTTTTCTACACTTCATAAATTTTCGTTGTTCTAGAACGCTTTTACAGCCCAAGAGTGAAATTTCCATATGCCAAAGAGGTCGAAAGATTAATTACATGGGAAGTTGTGTTGCTCAATTGCGGGGCAACCAGGTACAACTCCCTCCAACCCCCAATCAATGACCTTTGGCTGCCTAGGGCGCATATACTTATAAAATTGGAGGTATAGGGGCAATATACATATGTAGTTGCCTATTTGTGGGTGGAGTAGAGGGCAGCTATACCTAATTTAATTATCTTAAAATCCATTAACAAATATCCATCCATCATGTGGCACTTACTCGTACTCCTGTTATTGTTTCTGCCACACATTGCAATCGGATTTCGGATTTTTGGGAGTCCGCATGACTCATGGGTGCATTTGAATTTTCCTTGTGATAAATCACTCTAGCGGCATGAGGGCTAAGAATGAAGCTGATATGCATAAGCTTTTGATATATTCAAGATGTGCGATAATCTAGGGGAATACTTGGGTATCAGGCGATCATAAATAACACACAATAAACTGGGGTTTAGGTGAGGCTGGACAGGTCGGAAAGTTAACAAAAATAAGGTTATATAAATAAAAATTTACACGTGTGAACTTTTATTACTTTTACTATTTTATTTAACTGGTACCATAATTCCCATTTATTACTTTAAAATATTATTTGTTTCATCAATTTTCTTTTAGGATTTTTAAGTAAAATCTTCTCAGTTATTTGGTTATATCTTTATCTAGGCTTTTTCGATTTATAAAATTGGTTTAAAGGTATTGCATGAATTTTCTGGTTACTTGAATAATATAATAAGAACTCAGATATTTTTTAAAGTTGTGTAATTTTATACACTCAAAAATGATAAACCAAAGTAATATTAAATCTGTTTGCTTATAATATTTAACTTTAAAAAACTGATCAGTTTTTTATATTCCCTATCCCGTATATTCCTTGTTCAATTTATCCAACAATATATATATATTTTCCACTATTACCAATAATTTATAAAGCACACCCAATTAAAAAACTTTGCCGAAATATCACGCAATACACATTTAATAATAAATCCAGTTCCATGTGGAGATTTTTAACATTTTACTTTTCGAAAATAAAAAAAAATGTTTAAGTGGATGCTTCTGTTTTTTATGATAAGACTGCACGACTGTGTGTAATATATTTTAATGCCCTTGCTTTTGGCTATTTAAAGCTGCTTAAATGCACAGGGCACAGGGAAAAGCATTTAATGAAAATTGCAAAAAAAATGAGAAAAAATTTAAATGGAATCGGCTTAAAAAAATACAGACAAACAACAAGCAGCAAATTGATCAATTAATTAATTGAAGTAAACTATAAAATGAAAAACGCAGGCGCAGCCAACAAATTAACATAAACAGCGAAATTTATTTTGGTTGCCAACAATTTGGGGGGAAAACCCCAAACCAAACCAAACCAAATAACAACAACAACAAGAGAGGCGGGTCTTTAAGGCGAACACAAAAAAGGCAACGCAAATTCGGGAACAAAACAAAAAACAAAAAAACAAATTAAAAATTTACAAGTGTCATCAAATTAAGTGCCACACACATAAAAAGTCAAACTAATGTGCCAGGGGAAAACTGAAAAAACAATGTAAAATAAAGATATATAACCAAAAAGACAGATAGATGGAAAACTGGCCAAACTATTTAAATGTAACCATTAAAAATGTTTAAAAAATGAAAGCACCAAAAGAACTAAAAACTAAATTGTTACGAAAATCGAAAGTTCTAAAATGCATTTTAGATTATTTACGATTTGTTGCTGCTGTTGGCTGTAACTTTAGGGCGTTGACATTTAATGTCGTATTTTGTCAAATATGCATATAGACAGACATAAACCAAAAAGAGAAAAAAAACCTTTGGTAATAACTATAAAAAATCTAGAGACGTTTTTTATAATATTCCATTGTTTTATTTAGTTCTGTTGCTGGGGAAAGTTAATAAGAAATTCTATTTTTATGTCGTTTGCGAGTGGATTTTGTTGCATTTTCAGCAATTTTTATTCTCATTTTGACACACATTTCTATACTTTTTTTTTTATTTTGATTTTGCCGTCTTAATTGCTACCAAATAAATTCAATTGATGACAATAAAACACGAGCCTCGAGTGTATGCCTGTTGCCTGTTGGCATGTGCACTAATCTCTGGGGTGTGCCGAGGAGAAGTTGTGTGATTTTAATGGATACATTTTTAGTGTATATGGTCAGTGGGACAAGACGTGCTTGGGATTTGATTTGAAGTTATATTCATGGAAAAACTGAACTTAAAGCCTTATTTTATTAGGTTTTGTGCTATTTTATACTAGACATTTCTTATACATTTGAAACAGGCTGCCATATGACAATATTTATTGTGTAATTATGCACAATCATTTTTAACAGTAGTTTGAGATATCCTTTTTCTCTTAGAGAATTTATCATGGTTCTTATATTTAGTTAATAATTAATTTCTATACATTACAATTTCTTCTGTATAAGCTCTCATCTCTTATTTCAAATTAAACTCGCCGTTGCTGTTAAAGCATAACTTTAACATGGCATGTTATGTTATGTGATCTACTTAAAGTGGGCTGCGCATCAATTAGGGTGACCATAATTGGCGTATGTAGGCATGCAGTAGAGATGAGCAATGCTGCAATTTTAAAGTAACAGCGACAACTGTTACTGATACAAAAATAAATTAATTAGTAAATAATTTAAATTAGTATGATTATTTTATCAATTTTATTTAGCGTTTGAACCGAGTTTAAAAAGTAACAGCTGGCAATAATTATTTATACATTTATAAAACAATTTTGTCACTGTTATTTTGAATATTTTGTCACGACAGTGACTGCTACTTGCGGCAAGTAACATTTCGCTCAACTCTAACTTGCAGTATTTGTTTACTTACGCACAGCGTGAAAATCTAAATTTACATTTATATAATTATTTATAGATATAAATAATTCAATTACATTTGGAAAACGCTTTGGAGTACAGTTGAAATATGTAAATTTAGCAGAATATAATTGAATATAATTTTGTATTTTATACTCCCACAGATTTGATGCCAGAGGTCGACCGCTACACCAGGCGATACCCTGGGCCGATGAGAATGTCTTTAACAAGAAGGCTCACTTCTACTATGACACAAATCCTCCAGCTTTACGCATCAAGAATATACAGACCTCAGATGCTGGGCTCTACAAATGTCGCGTTGATTTCCATAAATCACCAACGCGCAATTGGCGCATTAATGTGACAGTTTTGGGTGAGTTCACGCTCCATTCCCGTCTTCGTCTTGGTCCTTGTTACTTTTCTTTATTTGTTGCCTTGTTATTTCACTTTCTTTTTGCAGTGCCACCCACGCAATTGACCATATTGGACCACCATGGAGCGGCAGTGCGCGAACAGACCGCTGGCCCCTATCTGGAAGGTGACAGCATCAACTTGACCTGCCTGTCGAGCGGCGGAGTGCCGCCTCCTCGTGTTTCCTGGTGGCGCGAACACGCCCTAGTGGATGACTCGTTTCAGGTGCTGCCCGATGGTTCCGTTCGCAATGTGCTGCACTTGAAGAATATTCAGCGCAAGGATCTGCTAACGGTAAGTGTGGGCAGATGACGCCCGAAAAATTCTTAAGCCTTATTTACGAGCCAACAACTCAACAAAGCAGCAGCTTTGACTGTCGTTTCTATAAACCAGGCACAATAGCAACCGCTGGCCATTTATTTCGGTTAGCCACAATAGCAGCGCCCCATTAATGACGGCACTCGGTGTGGCCGATTCTCGGTGTGGCACAACCGGGCCACAATGGCTAATAGAAATCAAAGTGTGCCTGGGAAATGAATGCAGCCCGCGACTGCATTGGGAATTGTTCGAATGCGAGGCTGCCAGGCTGCCAGTTATTCTCTGTTGATTCTAAGCCGATTTTGCTTTTGCTTCATGTAATGAACAATATTGTTAGACCGCTAATCCAGCGATTCAGCTCCCCTCCATAGCTGCCCCACTTGTACAAATTGTGGACCATTGTGAACCGTGCTCTTTGTACTCGGTTATAGCATTGTGAACCAAACCGAATTAATGCTGGTCTAGAAATCACTTGAAACTTGTGCGCGGTGTAATACCCAAAATTATTAGTTCACAACACAAAGATGATTCTAGAATGGTTTTCAACCAGAAGAACAAAAATGTATGATTTCATTATGTAACAACTTGAACAAGCTCAAATATTTAACAACATTCTGTAACGACTGTGTCATAAATCATATGACTAATCCTCTCTCAATCTTTCGAAATTCCATAAATCAATATATTATACAACTTTAAATGCTCATCAATTCAATAATGTCAACTTCATAATATAATCATGTTTGTTATGAATTTCGCATGTTTCTTTAAATTAAAACTGAATTAAATTCGTAGCTAATAAGTTTTTCAGTTCTAAATTCTAATAGGAAAGGTTTTGTACTGGAATTCGGAACTGAATTTTGATAGTTATATATCAACGATAGAATTAACTGTTTTATACCTATTTTTTTAATCTATATATTTCTTGTAATTATTTATCTGTTCAGCCTCTATTCAAATCTCCACTTAAGCATAATTAAATGCTCAACAAAACCAACTCAATTGGCATTTAAAAGCGACATAGTTTGATTTTCAACAGTGTGTTTTTAAACGAGATACAAAAGAAAATACAACGCACATTGGCCATAAACACATCGGGACAACTATGACCTACTGCGACCCCACCTGGTGAACGGATCGATGTGACCAAAAAAATATTGAATAACCGAAACATATTTATGACCTAATTTCCTAGCCAAAAAAATAAAAAAAAAACGAGACTTTGACAGACTGTGCAGTCGAATCGAGTCAAGCGGCGCGTTTTAATTTTCCACCGAGTTATGCAAATATTTTTATTAGACATCGTTACAATTTTCGTGCCTCAATAAAATGTCCGAATTGGAAATGGGCAACGTATATGGCCAGTATAGTATCGTATTACCAACAACAACAAAAACCCGGCTACAAAATTTATGATATTAATACAACGCCAGCGAGCCTTTGAATAGCCTGCCAGTTTGCCTATGAAATGAAACATAATTGATTAGGATTTTTTTGTTGGGGCTTGTAGTAGAGTAGAGTGCGTGTTCCACGTGAATTTCAGGCAATTAAAATTAAATGTTCAGGTTGATTTATCATCTTCTAGACTTGCTCTCATTATCGCCAATATTTTATCGCATATTGTTATTAATTGAAGGCCAATTATCGTTATGTGCATAAATCAAGCTTTTGTTATTTTTCCTTTTCTTTCTTTACAGATGTACACCTGCCAGGCCACAAATGGCCATGTTGTGCCGGCGTTGACCAAAAAAGTTATCCTGGACCTAAACTGTAAGTTGTGGCAATCATCTTTAATATGCATGTCCCGTTTCGTATTACAATTTTATTCAAATTATCTGGAAAATCGCCCAAATGCTGCTGCAGTCAGTCTGTGTTTATGTTTGGGTTTATAATTATGTTTATCGTTTGGCAGCGAAATGTTTGCCAAATGTCAACAGTTCAAGGCCGTCAGGGGACTTACTGTTGTGGAGGACAGTGCAGAAATGCCCCGGCTTTTTGCATGGAAATTAATGTAATTAAAGTTTTGTCATTGTGCGCGTATAGTACAATATTTATGCATTTATGACACTGAAACAAGTTAAAATGGGGAGCTTGCTCCACTTTACAAATATGCTAATCGTGTTGTGGCTCCCAAGAGTGAAGGCAGTACAAAGCAACTAAGAACAGTTGCAGTTGAATTTTTTCCGACTAGAAAATACTCTATTTTAGTAGGCAGTAGGTGTTTTTAATCGAATTAGAGTTCATTAAATTTTATATTATATATCACATTTTTTATTCCTTCAAAAATATATTTATATCATATTTATTTATTGTATTTATTGAACATTTAATTTGCTTATTTAGAATTAAATATTTTATTCAATATTTTAGTGGAAAAATAGCTTTCATGTATACAGAACAGTTGCAGTTGAATTTTTTCGACTAGAAAATACTCTATTTTAAGTGAATTAATGTTGCTTATTTCTAGGACTAAGAAGTAGGTGTCTTCAAGTTCATCTTTCAAGGAATTTATTAAAGTTTACATTATATATTACATTTATAATATAAGACATTTTTTATTTCCTTAAAAAATATATTTATATCAAATTAATTTATTGCATTTATTCAACAATTTATTTGCTTATATAGAATTACATTTTTTATTCACTATTTTAGCGGAAAAATAGCTTTCATCTAGACAGACAGACGCATTTTGTATAAACCAAATATACTCTTTTTTTTTCCTTTTTCTCAAGAAGATTTGCATATACAAGAAGTTATGCATATTGTTTTAAGCTGGTTGTAAAGTGGATTTTAGGACAGGTTAAAGGAAAACCTTAGTCGATAATTAACATTGTTCATATTGTGAAACTTTCAACTTTAAGAATGGAAATTTAAAGTCAAAGCAAGTGTAGTTAAAAAATTAAATTTTGAAAAATTAAATAAAATAAATAAATCGTATAGAATATAGCCTTCATTAAATATCAAAAGGAATATTTATTAAATATCGTTTTTATTTTGTTAAATAAATGAAAAATTGTAAATTTAGCGTCGTAGCCAAATAGCAGCAAGTGTAGTTTAAAAAATTTAATTTTTAACAAAAATAAAATAAAATAAATCGTATAGAGTACAGCCTTCATTTAATGCCAAAAGGAATATATAACAAATATTGTATATATATATAGATAATTTAAAAAAAAAAGGTATTTATTTTATGTTTTAGCTTTACCTCATCAATCTGACATTTATTCTCTACCTCCATAAAGAATATAGCCTTCACTTTATACCAAACTGAATATCTATCTAATATCGTATTTATTTTTTTATTCTTCATTCTCTTACCTCCAATAGTACCTCCACTTAGTCTATTGCTTCAAGGCCTAAATCACGCCGTAATCGCCGGCACACGCACCCATGTTACCTGTACGGCAATTGGGGCTCGTCCGCCACCGCATATTATTTGGTCCAAGGCTGGTCAAATCATGAAAGGTTCTACACAGTCGGTAAGTCAATATTCATAATACATAAATTCTTTGTGCCACAAATTCTATTTCATTTGGCACACAGACTGCCTCCGATGGCAACACTACCATATCCGAACTGATGCTCATACCCGTGCCGGAGGACAATGAACGCCAAGTGGTCTGTTCTATTGCTCTCAACTCTGGCATAACATCGCAGCAGCTGCATGAGGGCGATACGACAGTGATGACAACCCTGGGCAATGGCAATATGGGACTGTACCTCAAGGATTCCCGTGTGCTCAATGTGACACGTAAGTTGGGAAAATATAATTGAATTTTGAAATATATTTTAGTCTTTTTATTATTTTTTATACTTTTTTTACAGATGCACCGATTGTTAATTTGAATTTGGGTGCACCACTCGATCCCAATAATCTACTCAAGGGCTCTGATGTTTATCTGGAGTGTGATGTTCGTGCTAATCCCTCAATTACACGAGTGGAATGGTATCACAATGTAAATAATTCATATTTTTTTATACTCTATACAAAACTAAATAAATTTTGAATTCTAACATTTCTCATTTTGCAGGACAAACAGCTGCACTCGTCGCGTGGCATTATTATATCTAATCAAACGCTGGTTCTACAGGGTATCTCAAAGTCATCGCATGGCCAGTATTTTTGTCGTGCCACCAATCTGCAGGGCAGTGTGTCCAGCAATGAGGTTTACTTAGATGTCAAATGTAAGTGTCCGGCAATTGCACGATACTCGACCAAGTGCTCGACCTTATCCTGCATTTCGTGGGGTTTTTTTCTGCTTTTAATCCACAGATCCGCCCGTGTGCAAGTCGGACTCGACCATTATACGTGCTGCACTCAAGCAGACAATCAATATTACCTGCGAGGTGGACGCCAATCCACTCGATAATCTAAATTACAAGTGGCACTTCAACAACTCACTGGAGAGTCTCATCGAGTTGCCGGTGCTGGCGCAGCTTGTGCCAGCCACGTTGCCGCTGCAGTTGCCTTCCGGTGGCGGCGGATATTATCAGCGCAGCAAACGGAAGCACACACATGGCAACCAGCGTCTGTTGCATGGTCGACATGGACGTGTGGCAAGCATTGTGGACATGGCAGCCGCCGTACGCTTCGAGGATGACTATGAGCAGGAGCACGAAGAGCAAGAGTACGACAGCTATCAGGATTATATGGAGCCACCCTACACGCAAATGGTCTACTCCAACATGGTGCACAAGAATCATGTGGAGAACAAGCAACCTCAGCGCAAACAGCAGCCCCAACAGCTGCAACCCGGCGACTCCTCACCCGTGCATCATAGCAGCGTCTCCAACAGCGGCCAGCTGGCGGAGCGCAAACGTTTGGCGGCGCTACACAAGCAACAGCATCATCGACAGGTGCTGGCCACGCCTACGACTACAACTGCGCCGCCACTGAACAATGTCTACAGCTACCATGTGGAAAGCTACGAGAGCTTCGGCGCCATTTCCTGCGTGGCCAACAGCCCCATGGGCCACAGCCAACCCTGTTGGTACCACATACAGCCGGCAGGTAAGTGCCACATGTATTTGCTGACTTACCAGCTCAGTCCGTCCGGTTGTCCGGCTGTCAGTTAGTTTAAAGTTGAAAAAATAACAAATATATTTTAATTAATTTCGCATCGAACATTGAGTGAGCATTTCAACACTTCGACGTGCAACATGTTTACTCAATTCGTGTTGCTGCTGTGTGTGGCAAGGTTACCCATCCACTCTCAACTGGCAACTGGCGAGTGGCAACTGGCGAGTGGCCAGCAGATAATTGTTGCACGTAACGCGGCCAAGTGGCAACCGTTTTGGTGCGTGAATCTCTGCTGCGCGGTTTATTTACATTTGACTGTGGGGCTGTTGCAATTTTATGCGTTGCAATTGTTTGTTGTTGTTTTGGTGCAGCTCCCCCCACGGCTGTCGCAACCATCCGGGTTGTACATCCTGCCATTGTCCCTGGCAGCAATAAAAGCCACATTTACCAACGGTCATGTTATTGTTGCTGCTGCTGCTGTTGATGCAACTTCAATCTGTGTCGCCAATAATCTGATAATCAAATGCAATAAATTGCATGGACCATCATTTATTTACCTATCGCCAATGGCAGTTACCATTAAATTAAAATACACAATGGCCATGGCCTGAAATGCACAAAATTACAGTTAAAAATGCATATGTCAAGGTTTATTCAATTTTACAAAGCTTTAAACTTTAAATGATCTTTCAACTTATATGTGTAATTTGCAGATCTTCCCGAACCCGTGAAAAACTGTACGGCATATAATGCAACGGCCAACTCACTGCAGATTCAGTGTATACCCGGCTTTGATGGTGGCATTCCACAGCATTTTCATGCTCAGGTCTATGATGAACTGACTCGACAAATACTTTACAATGCGTCCTATAAGTATGCGGAGTTTACAGTGAAGCGGCTGCCCAGTGATTCGGCATTTAATATCCGTGTGACAGCTGTCAATGCCCAGGGACCCAGCAAGGTGGCAATTCGCGTACGTGGACGGACACTCTCCGCGCCACTTCTTCGCACAGGTAAGCAGCAATACCAATAAGTCAACCCCAAGCCTTAGCTTTTGGCATTTAATTGAACACAAACTTAGATTTCCATTTACAATCCTGCATCCTCTTCTCCTTTACTTATTGCAGCTTCCTCCACTGCTGTCTTGGTGCAATTGACGCCGCTGCTGGGCGCTTTAGTTGGCGTTATTGCCACACTCTTCCTGGTGGCCATATGCGTGGTGATCTTCATTAAATTCCGCAGCAAGCGTAATCGTCGTCATGCAAATGGCGAGGCCACCACAACGGAAGCGGACAAAGGCAGCGCTGAGCCACTTTCCCGTAATATGGGCAGCCATTCAAGCTTAGAGGATAAAAATCCGGACGTGGTGCCGCAGGAGGCCAACAGCGAGGATGAATTTCATCTGGAGGAGAAGGCATTTGATCGTCTGAATATGGAATCGCAACGTATTTTATATACGCCACCAACGCGCATTAACACCGCATCGCCACCGCCGCCCTCGCTGTCGCCTACCTTTGGCAAACAGGTGAGTTAACAGAAATTAATTAAGAATTATACAGATAATTATAAGATATGGTAGTCCCATTTTTAAGTCAACTTAAAATTGGTTTGTTTGTCTTTCTAAAAAAAATTGGCACAATAAATCAGATTTTTTCTCTGATTGTCTCTATAGCAACTAAATGATAATGAAAGTCACTTCAATTAATTACAAAAAAAAAATAAATACTTTGAAGAAGATGTTAAAGAATATTTATTCTTTAATGCATTACATATTTCAAAAGAATAGTATAATATTTTCTGCAATGACAAAGTAAACTTTAATTAAAGCTTTAATTGTTGCATATTTTCCAAGTTCCATTACTTGATTAATTTAGATATGCTGCATACTTCTGAGAATTAATTTAACTAAAATACGCAAATATTGCATATTTTTGTCGATCACAGTTAAAAAAAAAACTTAAAGATATTTTTAGGCATGTTAATTCTTATATTTCGATTATTAAAATTGCCAAAATTTTCTAATTAAAAGACGCTTTTTTGGCTTTAATATCGTTTGCCTGTCTGCTTGTTAATATTTTTTTTATAAATAAAATTTATTTTTAAAGCGAAAACAAAAGAAGAAAACAAAAAAGAAACGTATTAGAGTGCCTGCTAATTAATTTTAAATTTGATCGGCATATGATAACTAAAAATATAATGATTTTCTTATATAGCTAGCCATGAGATTAGTTTTCTAATTAGGAAGAAAAAATTTCGCACTTAACCTTAAGAATTTACATGTCTACCAAATACAGAGTTCAGATTAAATCATTTAAATTCAAAATTCAAACTTAAACTAAGCAATTTTACATCATATTTATTTTATTAATATTAGTTTTAACAACTCAATGTTCTCCAAAACAAACATACCCTAAACAATCCTAAATGAAATGTTCATATGTATGCACATGTGTTTAGGAATTTATAGGTGTTCAGTAGAAGGATTAACTCGACAATTGATTTAAATTTTATTTAAATTATTTATGACTATTTACACTACCAAAGAAAAAACGAAGATTTTTTAGTTCAACATAATTTTGTTATTGTTATTATTAATAATTTATACTACTATTCCTTTATTATTTCATTCTATGTTATTTATTATATTTATTTTTTAATTCATTAATTAATTTATTTTTTTGTATAATTTTTAAATTGATTTGATTTTAATTTATATTATATGTTTTTTCTTTCTTCTGTTTATTATATTAATTCCAATTTATTATTTTTTTTATATATTAAATTATTATTGCTATTGTTTAGTTTTGATAGTTTTTTTGATTTCATATTTGTATTCTATATTTATAAAACCTTACATTAGAAATATGTATGTGGTACAATGAATTAAAAAAAAAATTTCAGTAAATTCTTCATAACATTTGCCAAAAGTTGTACCCTAAAACGCATTTTTAAGTATTCTATTAAATGTAATAATGCCAATTAAATAAAAATAAAAAATTAAATTTTAATGCCAATCAAGAACTTCTAATGCCATAAAAATTCTAAATACATTTTTAAATTTTGTACAGTGTACACTTATTATTATTTATTATTACTGTTTTTCGACAAATGGTCGGACTTTAAATTTTGATGAGCAAAAATGTGCTTGGCTTTGAGTGACCCAAAACAAAAGTTAAATTTAGTTTTATTTGGTTGTTAGTTTGTGTTGCGGTACCTCCCTGTCCCTGCAACCCCCAATTCGGTGACTAACAAGCTCATTAGGAGTTAAAGTTGTTTTTAGTGGTCCGACAACTTTTGACCACACATGTGAAAATTTGTTCACTACGGTTTAAATATGCAGCAACATTAATAAAAGTTGCAGTTTAAATTTTAATTAATTATGAGCACTTTTTAACGAACCACCCCAACTTCAATCCACTTTTCTACACTCTTTTCAGTACGGCGAATTGTCGCTGACGACCAATCCCGCCTTTAGTTTGTACAACACGCCACAGAGGGCGCCAGCTGCTCAGCGTCCGGTTTATACGGCTCCACCGCCGCTGTTGTCGACACGAACACCGCCCAACATCTATACCAGGATACCAGGACGTGGCAGTGGTGGTCCCAGCGGAGGTGCCACCACCTATTTGCCCGCTTATGAGACACGCACGTCGCCAACCTCACCCTATGGCTCCACAACGACCTGCACAATGCCACTGCTGAATGGTCAGTCGAATGGTTCCCTGCAAACCAACAGCAGCAGCCTGGGCGCTGGCATCACCTGCAATACATTGCCGCATCCTGGCAGCCTGCACTCGAGCGCCATTTCAGCAGCGATGACCAGCTCAGTGACCAGCGGCAACATAACCATTGGAGCTGCCCAATCGCTGCTCACCTCGCCACGTGCCCAAACGGCGTACAGCACATTGGGAGGCGGAACTGGAACGCAATCGCCGCTGCTCAGTGTGGGCAGCTCACTGATTGGAGTCATCGGCGGTGCGGGTAACTATGAGACGGTGAGCTCCTGAGAGTTAGCCAAAGAGGACATCAAATGTCAGATTGTGTGCATCGGGGGGAGCAGTACGTGCACAACGTCAGGCGCCGAGCGCACCACCATCGTCTAGAGAATCTAGATCACCCGAACTGCAATCCAATATTGTATTATAGTAGTTAAGCTACCCAGTCTAGCTTAGTCGACATATAACTGTTTTATCAGATATAATGAGTGCAACGAGCCAACAACAATTTATGCAAATAAAGATCCAACAAGCTATATCCATTAGGTGTTTGTTCACTCCCAAAAAAACAAAGCAAAGAGAACAAAATTTATAAGACTTCCAAACTTGGCAGATAGAGAGGATTATATAATAAGATTGGATATGTTGAACCGACTAAATGTAACTAAAAACCACAAGAGAACAAAGCATTTATACTTTACTTATATAAAGTTAGTTTCTTTTGAGGGAAAAAAGAACTCACATTTCGGTGAAACCAGGCAATTCTGATAGTTATAGCTTACTATGTACTATGTACCAAGAATCAGTTCAAATACTGAATCAGATAAACTAATTATATTTGAGTTATACTTCAGTGAAAATAATGAGCTATGCTTGTGAATTCATAAAAAAGAAACTAGTTTAACAAATAATGAAAAAACTAAAAATCTAAAATAATATAAATATATTATATATATAAATCCCCTGAGAATTTAGAGTTGTACATAATAGGTTAGGCTAAGCTTATGAGATCCGTAAACATAGTATTAATTGTAGTCATTTAACGTATGTAGTCTAAACTAAATTAGTTAGTCACATTGAATCTACGAAAAGACTATCCCCCTTTCAGAAAAAAATGAACAAATCCTGAGTATATTACTGACTTATATGGCATAAATATAACTAAATATATATATATACTATATATATACATACATATAGATAATATATATATGCAAATACATATAGCACAACATTAAAGTAAAGAAAAACAAATAATTAGGCGCAAATTATATATGTATATCAACGATAATATTTTGTTAAATGTGAAAAGAAATTTATGAGGAACTGTTGTCAAAACTTTATCAAATATGTATATGTAATTAAATTCGAAATGCCCGCGCCAATGTTCAATGTGTATGTAAAAAAATTTTGCCACCCGCCCAATTTTCAAATTCAACTCTATAAGATACAAAAAAAAAAAAAACACTTACAAACTACAAGTTTTAACCAGTGTTAATTCTTTGGAATCATCTAAATAAATTACTTGCAAGTGCTTTTCAATGGACAAAATCAAATTGTATTGTGACTCGAATTTCAAATTGATATAAAAAAATTCGTATAAATATATATTGTATAGTTAAATAAATTACTTCCCATATATTATATTATATATCATTTCATTGTTTGAAATTGTCACTAAACTTAGGTTTAAATTTTCAACATTTTTGTCAATTATTTAAGTTGTAAGCAAATGATTAATATTTATTTGGATTATAATTTCATTAAGATTTTGAAGCGTTTTTACGTCTAATAGAAATAAATCTTAATATTTAAATCAAGGAAGATTAAAAAAAAAAACAAGTGAAATATGTGCAAGAATAAATAAAGAACTAAATCTGAAAGTAAATACATTGTGATTTTATTTGGAGGGATGTTAAATGGATACTGCAAAAAAATCAAAATTATTAATTAAAAATATATAATCGGGTAATATCTATAACTTTTATAAGACTTTTAAAGACGACTTGAAGTTTTTGGTAAATTACTTATTTCAGTGTTAATATAGTTCTTTGATACCTCTATTAAATAATGCACAGTTTTCAGAAAAGTAAAACATTGGTTTTACAGCCTTATAACCAACAACTACTTGAAAATTTAATGTTTTTTTTTTTTTTAGTTTTTTTATTATAAATACAGGCACGGAATTAACAATCGTAGTACTACTACATCTATAACAAAAAATTTCGTTAGTTCATGGTTCAACTCAAATGTGCAAGCAAATAAAAAAAAATATGTTCACTGAAAAAAATTATTTATTTACAAGCCATTTTCGAAACGCTTGTTTATAAAAATAAATGCCCAAAGAGTCAGTAAATGGCTCTCAAAATTAAAAAAGAATTTGTGAAATGTTTGCCTATCCATTCGTAAAAACTCACTTTATTCGCCAATATTTATCAGAATAATTTTTTAAGGATACAAAAACTCTACGATTGTATCTCAAGAGAGTTCCATTGGGCTAATCACCACATAATTTGAAAAGTGATAAAAAAAAATAATAAGAAAAGTACGCATATTGAAGTGTAGTATAAAAGGTGTTTGGTAATATGCATAAATTTATGTTTTACAGGCCTTTCAATTGTAAAACAGATACAACTAAAAGTATTTGAAAAATAATAAGAGCTCTACCCGATTGATAGAATTATATATTCGAAATTAAAATGATCCCTGTTTCCTACGGCGTGCTATTTATGCGAATCAAATTAAATTAATTGAAATTATATGTGATCATAGTCCAAAAAAAGTGATTATTTGAAATACAGTTGCTTGGTATAATTAAAGAAAAATATTTTTGCATTTTTGATTGATTTTTAAATACCTTAAATGCCTTAAAATACCTTTTTTTAGTATGTGCTAGTAATTAATCTCAATTTAAATACAAATAAAAATACAATACAAATTGAATAATATAAAATAATATACAAATTTATTACAAATCAAATTTAATAATATATTATTTTACAAATGAATTAAACAAGAACAATAAAATGTTTTCACATAATCACGAGACAATAATTTACTCGAAGCACATAGGTACATATATAATAATTGTTACGTGATAACCACAAGGCACAAAATACTTACATAACTAAACAATATGTGCTACTATGATATCATTTACCGTCTGAATGTAGACGTAATACAAATGTACATTAAATTACAGACAATTCAGTTTCATATTATAAATTAACACCATCAGAACAAATTTTGTTGGTTTTTTGGCTTCAGAAACCTGCCAGAAATTGTTGCTTTGATGAATGCCCGACTGCTGGCAGTTGACGCTGATTTTCTTTGGCATCTGCAATAGATATTTTTCATAATTTAAAGAATATACACAAGCCCCAGGTCGCTGCTAATGACAACAGAGCTTACACACACACAGGACACAAATGACAGGAGTTCGTGTGCGCATATTTGTCCTTTTGGCAGGACACGCAATACATTTTTTGGAATTAATTAACGCAACAGAACAAAACCCCAGACGAAGCAGCCAAAAAGTCCCCAAAAACTAAATAACCACATATGTAAGTCTCTGCCTCCCCTCTCCCCCCTTTCAGCATATGTGTTTGACATTGGAGAGTCCACATCCTGTGGCGAAACTTGTCACAGACTAATTTCGTGTCTCAGCTCATAAATTGATATTAATGAGCGAGCATATTTTTCGCGTTGGAATTTGACTTCGGTTCGTTTGACTCTGACAGTTACAAAGTGGCTCCAAGTATGCGTAATTTGAGTCGGCGACCAATGTCCTGCGGTTATTTAACATGACTCGACATTCAAATGAACAAACAAACCCACTATGTACATACATATATCCCGACGGGCAGTTTTCCACCCGTTGTCTAATGGGTGGTCGCTGTGGGAGCTCAACAAATGAGTTGTATGAGAAATTATTGTTTGCACATTTGTTTTACCTCGAGAGACTTAAAAAAAAATGCGTTTAGTTCAAGTGCAAATTACAACATTTGCAGAACATCAATTGTCATTACTTTAAATATGACAACAACTAAACATAAACAATATATTTAACCAGTTTCCTTTCACAATCAGAACGGAAAGTTTACCTTCCATTCCATTCCAACTTGCTTTTGGCCCATATTCATCATCATATGAGTGTTTAGTTAATTCAACCTCATTTTCCACCTCAAGGGGACTTTTTTTCTCACTCCACCTTTTGTCTCTTATATTTTTTCTTTTTCGGGTTGTGCACATCATTTGCCACACTGTTAGACGGTCCTTTGAAAGCTGATTGAAGAGACATTTTTGGATCAAACTCGGGTCTTTTAAATGTCGCCTGACTGGTAGGATTCCCACGCCATTGATGTTGTCCTTTGTCTATATTACACCTCATCTGTTTATTCTTAATCTCATTTGATATTTCCAGAATCTTGTCGCCGCATTCAATAACCTGACGCTTTGCCAAATGCGACAACTCTTTTGATGCCTCTAGGTACTGAAAGAAACTGTTTGAAGAACATTTAAAAATAAGCATAAATTTTAAAATACATATATTTAAAACACACCTCTGAGCTATTCGAAGATCCTTATCCAGGCGCTCCAAATCAGCTAGTTCGGTTGTCCTGTCAAATCTTTCAAGACTTTCCATCTTTATGACTACTGCCAGATTGTAACGCACCGTTTCATCTTGTGGCGCCACATGCAAAGCTTTCTGCAATATATTCTTGGCCTCCTGATATCGCCCATCCTCAAAATGAGCTCTCGCCAACAATTGCATGATTTTTACAGAATTTGCGGGTAAAAATTGTTCTAAGCAATCCTTATATGTCTCGATGGCTTCTTTATAATGTTTCTGTTCTAGGGCATTGTGGGCAGAGTTTAATATAGCAGCCGAGCATTCGCCGCTGGACTGTATAATCTGCTTGAAGACCTGCTCTCCTTCCACCAGATGCCCATGATAACTTAGCGCCACGCCAATCCCATTGGCTGCCCATATATTGCGATTATTTATTCCAAAAGCCTGAAAGGAATGTGAAAATGCAGAAGGTATTAAAGTATAATAAAGTATATAATATAAATATAAAGTATAAAGACTTAATACTCAAATCAGCATTGAATTTAATCGAGTTCTAATAAGTAAATCCAACTTTCACCTAACCTAATCTGACTTGACGCAGCCTATCTTAAACTAAAGTAGTTTTACAACCTTTCAAAAGGATATTATTATTCAAAATATCTCAACCATTTGGCCAAATATTAAATTATGCAGATTATTTAATTGGTCTAAAAAAAAGTTCTTGTGACAAAATTGTTTTTGTCTTCAAAACAAGTTTACTCGAACTTCCATTAGAGAAATCGGTTTTAAAAAAATATTATAAATTCTTTCATTATGCTGTAGAGCAGCTATGCCCATTGCCTTTGCACTCCTGCGCTTTAGACTTATGCATTCTACCAAAAATTCTAAGATCTAGTGAGCAATTTGCCAGTTAACTCTTTTCGTCGACGGTGCGACTGCGTCAAGCACTTTTCGTCGACCGAATCGAATTACAAGTTTTGTTTAACTCTTTTCGTCGACCGCACGACTGCGTCAAGCACTTTTCGTCGACCGAATCGAATCACAAGTTTTGTTTATGCTTCTTTCTTGTTATTATTCCAATCCACACAGGGTTAAAATAAGGTTTATGAAACGAACCCGAAGGAAAAACTGGATTGAACGATTTTAAAATTGTTTTAGGGTTAACTTTGTGATGTAATATTAAATAATCTTTATAAAATATTCAATGTGACCAAAGAGTGTGCCAAGAAATTACTAAAATGATCGTCTCAGTTACCTTACTAAACATTTCCAGTGCGCCTTTCTGAAATGGCTTTGCTTTTTCTATATTGCCATGGGCAACGGCTCTTTGGACTTTAATCAGGCACATGATGCCCACAGAAACGAGTGAAGAGGAATCCGTAAAGTTGTCGGGACGACGTAAATTCACCATATAGTTGTAAACGGCGCGAGAAATATCTCCATTCCTTGCATACATATTGCCCAAAAGGGTTCTATAAGAGAAACTGTTTTACAAATAAGATATTTATAGGAATATAATTATTATTTACCTGGCTGTCTCATTATCGTAATCCAGCTGCAAAACATGCTTCCAGATATTCTCAGCGGTTTCAAAATGATGCCGCTTGTAGGCAATATCAGCCAATCTCAGATAGCAATCGTGATACTTGGGATACTCTTCAATCAACTCCTTGTAGCAGGACTCCGCTTCCACAGTCAGGTGCAGTTGCTCCAGCACTCGTGCTCTGTTAAACCTGAGAGTAAACATGTTGATTTCGCTATTCTTCTGGCGGGTGATCTTATGTGGACTGGCCAATAAATTATCCAGTGCTTGCAGAGACTCTCTAGGAAGTTTGGCATGCATCTGCAGAGAGGCTAAGTTGTTCATCCATTCAATGGGTATATCAGGAGTATTGTGCAAACGCTGATAAATGGGCATGGCTTGCTCGAAGCACTCGATTGCCTCCAACCAGAGCTGCTTGCCCCTGTAGGCACCGGCCAAGCCCAACCACGTTTCATAGTCATTCTGTCCAGATACCTCCAATGCTTTCCTAAACAACTGTATGGCCATGTCGAGCATGCTAGGTGATTTTAGTTGGGCATACAGAGTAGCTAGCATGCACAATCCACGCGGCTCATAGGGCATCAGTTTCAGCAGAGTTCGCAGCGAATGCTCTGCCTTGTCCAGTTGTCCGAGATGCACATACATCTGGGCAACACCATAATGTGCCGGTGCATAACCCATGGGCCATAGTCTGACCGCATTAATATAGAAGTCAAAGGCCCGCTCGAAGTTCCTTTCAGCGTGATAGCAGCGGGCAATTTGGAAACAGTTCTGCGATTTTATTTGTGGATTGTCTGTCATAATATACGAATTTCCGGCTACCATTTTGACTATTTCATAGTTCTTGGTATAATAAAAATGTATTGCCAGCCAAGTCATTACCAAAGGTTGACGGTGATCCAGTTCAAACGCGGCACAAAGTAGACTTGTGCCCTCCATGGTCGATGTACGTTCCCGTGCTCTGAGTTTAAGCTGTGCCATACCGATCAGCGCATTGATGCAGCTGCAATTGTATTCCAGTGCCAGGTCTAAGGAACGGCGAGCACTGTCCAAATTGTCCAAATTATAAAAGCAATGTGCTATGGCAATCCTCACATCGACTGGCCCACGGGTATGATGCACCAGGACGCTCTTGAAGTAACCAAGTGCTCGCCGGTACTCTTGGCAATTAAAGGCCAAGTAGCCACGACCCAGGAGCGCGAGAATATTCTCTGGTTGCTGTTGCAGTACGGCAAAAAATTGATTATCAGCTTCCTGCAGATTTGTATCCAGAATAATTGCTGAGAAGCCACGGCAGAGCAGATACTGTGGATCATTGGTGACCAGCCTCATGTTGTCCATTTGCAACCAGAGATCCTTTAATCGATCCTGCAGGCGTTTACGATCGGCGCCAGGATCACGGCATGCCAGACGAACACAATGTGCTGCCATCAAGGTGTATGCTCTCAGTTTATCTTGATTGTAGCCCAAATGCGATGTGGGGCTCATCTTAATCCCGCTCTCCAGCAGAATATCGAAAGCATTAAAATTTTTCTGGCTATGGTACGCCAACTTACAGGTAGGCAGGTTAAATATCAAAATGGAAAACAATTAATACATTCAAGTTCCAAGAACTTACGGCTTTTCTTATCCACTCCCGCATATTGACGCGATTTGTGCGCATTGTTTTGATTAATAAACGAATATCATTGGGAACATCGCGCTGTGGTCCACAGTCAGCACTGCATCGAGGGTCTTGGGAATTTTCCATTGTTTCACAATATTTAACAAAACAACTTTTTCAGATTGATTTGCACTTTTGACAAGCTTTACAAGTGTTGGAAAAGCTGAACTGTAGGCAACGACAACTTTGTTATAAGTTTATCGATATTTCTTGGGCAATTTTAGGATATTTCTCCTAAATAACAAAGTGTATATATTCCTAAAAAGTAACAGTTCGATATAAATCGATTGCTACAGAAAAAACATAAAAATTGTATACACCGAAGTTACCCCAAGGTCGTCTTATGGTTTCCGCGGGACACCTGGATAATTTAACAATCTGATCTTTTTTTTTAAAGCTGTCTATTTAAACAAAGAACTTAAAAAAAATTGTATGTTAATATTTATAATATACTTAGTACCAATTTTATTTACTTTTACGCATAATATAGTTTGCTAAATAGTAGAACGGTCTCCGGATTAAAATTTGGAGAAAATTCTTCGTGGGAACTCTGAGAGCATGCAAAAATGCCAAAAAGAGAAGTTAATTGAAGGTGGCTCAAACGTATAGCAGTTTTCTTAAAAATATAATAATTTATGGAGTAAAACAGTCGATCAATGAAAATTTAGCAAAAAAAAAAGCATACATAAGTACCCAAAAATACTACGCAAAAAGAAGTCGCCAGAAGGACGCCACATAGTAAAATAGTTTGCCAAATAGTCGAAAAGTCTTCGGATTAAAATTCGGCCAAAAATCTTCCATGTGAGCATCAATAATGGCAAAAAATACCAGGCGAACAGAAAGCAGCAGAAGGTCACTCAAAAGTATAACAGTTTATGCAAAAGTATAACAGTTGCCGCCAAGTATAACACAAGTTTAATTCAATTTTTTTGGCATCTTAATAGATTATTAAAGAACGCAATGCTGAACAAGAAAATTTAATCACTTTATAAATAAAATATTGAATTTGTTTGATAGAGTATTGTTTTAATTCAAAAATAAAGCAAAGTAAATTTAATTAAATACATTTTGTTTGATAGAGTATTGTTTTTATTGAAAAATAAAACGAAGTAAGTTTAATTAAATACATTTATGCATAATATATTTGTTTAAGTTTGCTTAAAACAGAATATAACAGTTTGTGTACACTTATGTAGTACAGAAAATTAAAGAATTAAAAATGGTATTTCCTAATTAATGCTTATTTCGATTGCGGAATAGTACAGAAAAATTGTGTAAAAAATTATATATTTATAATATAGTAAATAGTGTAAAAAAGTACATATTTATAAACACTTATATAATAAATAGTTAAACATATCTATACTATATTAATTGACTAAATGCAACTCATCCGAATCTTTATTTATCTCCCTTTTTAGCATAGTAGAACCATTTTAATGAATACAACATTTTTACTTTAAGCCAATACCACGAAAAAAAAAAATATTAATAAATTTTTGTTTTATGAACATTTGAAAACATTTGCTTTGAGCAGTTCAGCGGCTGCGTAACAAACAGAGTATTTAAAATATCTTCCATTAGGCGAATCTAGTTATCATAAATATGTGAATATTATTTTGAAAATAATAAGAGATTTACCATTATATACCCATTCTTTGATTTGCTTTCAACACCATCCATTATTTATAGTGCGGTCAATGCCAATGCCAAAATACAAATTTATGACGTAAATTACAATTGAATGTACATACCTACATATAGGTTTGTATATATATGTTTGTTGTATATCTTTCAATTATATATTTATTTTTATGATTTACCTTTATGTTTATATTCGTGTTTGGTAATGTTGCTTGTCACCTTTGAGTTTGGGCGCACAAACATGATCTAAAACGACGTAATGAAATCGAAAACAATAAGCCTAAGTCCCAAGTGTAGTTTCCCCCTCCTATAGCCCCCTCTTTGCACAATTGTCAATTGGGGGGGGCGTAAAAATAAACATCCATTAGGTATCAAGTAGAAGACCAAGGCGAACAATGGCAATCCATTCGATACAGCAGATTAGTGTCCACTGTGTGCCACCAGTTCACATCCGCATCAAGAGAACTTGTTCTTTGGCGCAATGACTCTTGGATTTTGAGTATAAAATGGAGCGACGCAACTTGGAACAGTATCAGTCAACGCACTACAATCTTCAAGAACGTTCGTCCAATACACAAACCAAACAACTCAATCAATATGAAAGTGAGTTCGATAGAGTATAATAACATTTGATAATATTTAAATATTTCTTATTTTATATATTGTAGTTTCTCATCTGCTTGGCTCTCTTCGTTGCCGTGGCTCAGGCTCATGTTTTGGCTCCAGTTACCACTTATGCCGCTGCACCCGCTCTGACCTATGCCGCCGCTCCTTCGGTCTACTCGGCAGCTATTCCCCGTGCCTATACCGCTTATGCCGCTCCCTCTGTATATTCTGCCTCTCCCTCCGTTTATTCTGCCTCATATGTGGCACCATCCGTCTACTCATCCTATGCCGCTCCAGTGACCACCTATGCCGCTCCCGCTGTTGTCTCCACGCTCCTCAAGAAGTAAATCGATCAATGAGTCCCCGATATGTTTTGTAATTTAAGTTATGCCAGAGTATAAAAATAAATTGAGCTGAAATGATTGACAAAGGATTTTTATTTTGATTTGAGATAAGCGTCAATTGAGGGATTATTTGGGTACTCAAAATAAATATGAGTCAATTATGGCATAATAAATGAATAAAATAACTGAAATCAAAAATTTTAAACAATACACTATGGAAAAAAGCGAGATAAACCTTAAATAAAAAGCTAGAGCCTGGAAATTTGGCAGAAACTTCAGCTAGACTTATGTAGAATTTTGAATTAAAGTGTTTTTTCCACACTGTGCAACAACTGGCTAAATATACATAAAATAGGAACTAATTTATATATTCTTGAACTGTGAATAATACTCAAAGATCAAGATATATTTTATCAGTTCCACAAATTTTATATGTATTCAAAATTTGTCCAAAATAATAATCTTTGGCTGCATTAAAAAATATTTAACATTAAACTAACCATCTCCGTGTTTAAGCCCCCTTTGCTTGGTTATATATCTGCGGATAATTCGTTAACATGCATATTTTATATAAAGTAAGTTATTAGCCAACTTTGGACGCCTTTTAACTGCTTTCGTTGCATGCTCGAGCATCCAAAAAGCCGTTAATGTTATGCAAATGAATTATGGCCTGGACTGTGAAGTGGAATTTATGCTGGCAACTGGGGCACATGTTTGTGTGGCAAGTAGAAACCGTTTGTCGTCGCATAATCCACACGTAAATGCTCAACAAATAGGCATAGAGTGAATAGCATCATCTAAACACATACTCATTGATTTTAAAGAAGTGGAGAATTTTGAATATTCATTCAAACATATATACAGTTGAAAAGTGTTTCTTTTGAGCCACTTCCGCCGGGACGAGCAACGATTATGCACAACAAAAGTTTTCCCCCCTCACTCGGTGGCAACATTTCCGCTGTTTCAGGGCGAAACTTTTGCCTAAATCACTTAGACCAAAAACAAGTGTCGGCATGTCGAAAAATCACGCCAAAGAGACTGCGAACGAGGAGTTCCAAAAACTTTGGTAGCAAAAACTTTGGCAACAGTTGTGGGTGTTTCATCAGTCTACAAATATGATGTTATTTATAGTAACAAGTTGTTGTTGTTGGCGGTTTTTTTTTAGCTACATGTAGCCGTAAATTAAATTGCACGGAACTGTATTTGAATTTCCCCCCAAAGTCCCCTGTTGACGCTTAGTTTTTACTGCCAACGCAAACATTTCTATTCAAGCAAATTAATTTGTTGACATTATTGTGAAACCTATAAGAAACTCGAGAGACTCCTCCTGCCCGCACTTGCATTAATTTCATTTCAATTACAGCGGAAAGAAGAATGCACTAATAATGCAACAACATCAACTGGGATATCCTGGTCCTGGCTTCCAAATGGAATGAAAACAACATGGAACATAACAAAAGTAAGGACAATTGAGTGGCAGGCAACGGCACAGAACTAATCCGATATTCATTTCTCATTCCTCTATTGTTGCCGTTGTCGCGCATAAATTGACAACATCATCCAAAGTAGAATATTTATTGAACGCGTTCCGAGTTACAAATTCGTATGTATTTTGTCCTATAACACGAGACATTTAAATGTGGATTTAAATCAGGTATAGCAACTCTTATAATTTAAATAAATATAAAAATTATGAGTAAAGAATTATTTATGTAATTTTTTCATTAAAATGGACTCTAACACTTTTTTCCCCGAAAATTCAAATTGTGACATAATAATTAAATTTCAATTTTTAGGTTAAAAACTTTAAATTACGTTTACTTTTCAACCTTTATTATTAAAAATCAATAACAAAAATTATTTGCCAACTTTTATTGAAAAGTTAAAAATAAAAAAAATAAAAACTAAAACTCTATTTTAAAGTTTTTTTTTTGGCAATACCTTCGTCTGAAAATTTCAAATTTGCAGTAATATTATACTCGAGTGGGACTACAACTTACATATAGTCATTTTCCCAAAATATACTATATATAAATATAAACATTTGAAAACAAAAATAACTTTTCTTTTCAATAAAAGTTGGAAAATTATTTTAATTATTGATATTTATTATAAAAGTTGAAAAATAAGAGTAATTTTAAGGTTTTTAACATAAAAATTGAAATTTAATTATTATGTCACAATTTAATTTTTTTGATCGAAAAATACAAATTAAAATGCATTTTTTAAATAAACATTAAATATATAAGTTTATCCTGTTCGCAGGGTCCTATCTTCTATGCTTTTAAATAAATATTAAATATATAAGTTTATCCTGTTTCCAGAATCCTACCTCCTGAATTAGTATATCAAAGATCCCATCAATCCAAACAATTTTTTTCAGGATTGCTTTATTTTAAACTCAGGACTCTTATTAGCGATCTCTGATTTAAATAAATAAAATAATATTTTTAAAATAGATTTTTTCCATGAACTTTAAAGTAATATTAAAGTTGTATTTAAGAGATAAATTGACATTTCAAAAGTCCAAATATAAGATTGATTTCAAATTGATATTTTTTAAAACATATTTTTAAAAATCGGAACGCTTTTTATATATGTTATTTATACATACCTGTATTTATTTCCTGAGCCCCTTATCGGCCTAATAATTAAGCTCGTGCCCAATGAAGTGCATATCAAACACGTTCCCGTGCATTTGGCTGAGTCTCAAGAGGTAAAACCCGCTGGCCCCATCCTTCTAACCAAGCTCTTTAAATAGGGGAAAGAACCCTTCTACACGTTCATTCTTTTGTTGATTTGCTTGTTTGTTTGTCTGTTTGAAGAAGCCTTGACAATGGCGATTCCGTCACGGCCACGTCCTTATTTCATCCTGGCAGGGGAACTAAGTACGTGTGTCCCAGACAAATGGAAAAATGAGTCTGAAGTGCAGCTGTGCATAAAGTCAAAAGAATTTAAGGGAGTCGCACCTGAAGTTAAAAAAAAAACAAAAATAAAAATATATATTAAAAAATTGAGTTCACATATGTGTTTTATATCTTAATTTAGAGAGTTAGCGTGGGATATATAGATGAATATATATATTTATATTTGATTACCTAGCTGACATACTTGATAGGGGTTACTAATTATATAAAATGTATTTAATTAAATATAATAATAATTATACTTTGTTTTGCTACTAAAAAAATCTATTTAAGCCAACAGATTGTCGGTTTACTTAGCTAATCTATCAAAATCAAGACTTATAATTAAGTTAAGCTTAATAAATATTCAAATCAAATTAATCATTCTATTAAGTAACTCAAAAACTTATACAGATACCCTTCCAATTGTATTTCAGTTACCATAAAAAAAATCAATATTTAGACGCTTTATTTATGGTATTAACTACATATAATTTTCATTTTAATTATGCACTACTTTAAAATCATTTCATTACTTGTGTTAATAAATTAAAAATTGTATAAATATTAATTATTATATAAGCATAATATGTACTACTCCAAAACTCATTTCATTACATTTGTTAATAAATTAAAAATTGTATAAATATGTATCTATCATATAAGCATAATTTTCTTACAACTGAATAAATATTCTATTGACTTTTTGTTATTTAAATTTATTGGCATAATGCATCATCATAATTTATTTACTTATGTTGACCAATCAGGCAAATGAATAAATTGTGGTTAAATGGCAATTAAATATTTAGTTGCATATTTGCTTGCCAAATACAAAAAAAAAAATGGTTTAAATATTAATTTTGCACTTAAATGAATACTCAATAATTTAAATAGAGTTGAGATGGCATAATCTTTAAGGTTAAATGCTTCAAATTTTGCAGCTCCATCGATTTCTTAAACCCTTTACTTAACTCAATCCTTGGCGAACTTTTAGCTGAAAGTTTTTGCCTTACCAAATCAAATGTCGATTATCGCCTAGTTAGTTGCACTCCCAGGGACTCCAAGGCGCAATTTTAGTGCCCCAAAAACTCTTCACATTAACAGCATGGCGAATGGCGGATGGCGAATGGCGCCTGGCACCAAATGTGCGCTTCCGCTTTCGATGCCATCTTCCACTTCCGTAGGAACCCAAAGGCAAATGATACTGCTGTCTTTTCCCCCTTTTCGTCCTCAGTTCGACTGCCACTCATTATCGGCGTGTTTGTTTTATGAAGGTCGTTCCCAACAGCCCCCCAAAAACAGCACAAAAGGATTCGGGGCACGCACGCACATGCCCAAGCTCCCAAGTCCTTTGCCTAGTGATTCTACTTCTCCTTGTCGTTGTCGTCATCATTCTCACCATTCTCACAAGCGTCAAATACGCCGTTTTGTCATTGTTATCTGCTGCTGCTCTTGCTCCAACTTCTGCTCTGGCTCCCGCTCCTGCTCCAACTTCTGCTCCTTGGCTCCTGCTCCCGCTCCTGCTCCTGCTCCATCTGTTTATGTGACTTTGCTTTATGACACTTTTGTCCAGCACCCGCCACCCGCCACCAGCTCAGTGATATCTTTTCAAAATCAAACATTTCGCTTGTCCAGCAAACCAAAAATTTGTCTTTGCTTTTACAAAGTGCTAATAGGGCAGAGCTGTCAGAGGATGTGGATGTGGATGAGCCCCAAGTTCATCATAATTGCGTATGACAACAGTTAAAGGGAATGCCGACAAAAACAACTTCGGGGTTGTTGCTACAATCTGTTGGCTTGGATGTCTTGGGAGAACATTAAATTATGGCGCATTATTGACAGTTTATCAAATTGATTTAACAAAGCGTATTGTTGTTGTTGTTGTGCTGGTTGTTGGTAACATTCATTCAACCCCCCCCAAACCATTCCTCCCATCCACATTTAGTGCGTGCTCTTGTTGTGTATTTTAAGCATCCTTAAGTGGTCATGATAAATGTTATGGCTCTTTCTCTAGTTTGTAGCCGCCCCACAGTCTCCTCTCTGTCACTTTATACACTCTCCATGCATTGTTCGCTGAATTTTTGGGTGTATGGGTGTATGGGTGTATGCCTGTGTGTGTGTGAATTTATGTAATGCGCAAAGTTAAAGCATACTTTTTGGCTGTTTGCTTAATGTTTTTGCTGGCGTTGTTGCTCAGAAAATTTAGTTAATTTTAGTTTGTTTGTACAACAAAGTACGTTAAATAGTCTGTTGTTTTATTAATTTAAACAAAAAGTTTGACCAACTTTTAGGCATTGCACAACAAACTACAGTATGTATGCATGATTTGTCACAGAGAGCTCAAATAAGTGGTCGGGTCAAGGCTACAAAAAAGTTGTGCATTGTCATGAGTAACATGCAACAACATTGCTGCAACGTATTAATTATTTATTTAGCACAAAGTTGCTACTTGACAATCATGTAAAGACCAAACATCTTAAAGCCCATTAGCTCAGACAAAAGACTTTAACTTTTGACTTTCAGCTGTTTAGAATTTTTTTACCTTTTTTCTGGTTGCTTTTAATTTTTGTTTTTTCCTGGAGTTTTCCTCTTCAAAATTAAGCCAGTTAGGTAACGGAAGTCATGTTGTTGGCCCTCAGCACTCTGGCATTGTAAATTTGCATAAAAGACGCTTTTCGTTGGCGGCAACAACCCGAAAAATACTTCACTTGAGTTGCAGCTGTAATAAAATATATTTTTTGGTCCAAAGCGCAAAAAGTAAAGAGAATTGAAATGAAAAAAACTAAACACAAAAGGAAACAGCAGCACATGGAGATTTCTTCTTTTTTTTGTTGTGTGTCTCTGTGTGGAATTAAGTTTACGGAAACGGAAGTGGAAGCAGCACATCGCCATATTGTCCTACAGCTGATCGCCAGCAGCTGTTCCTCTCTTGCTCTCTTACCCCATTTCTTCTGCTTTGTTTAGTTACTTTATTTATTTTGTTTTGTTTCTTTTAAATTGCGGCCTTTGTGGTGCTTCTGTGCTAATCCCAATCCTCAGAAGCTGCTCACATCGCTAACTTGGGTTAGGAGCATACTTTGTTGATCCAGTTCCGATTCATCCGATTGTTCCTCCTCCGGTAGGGTTGAGGGCTTGAAGGTTTGCCAATAATTGCAACAATAAATGATAGCACCTGAAAAAATATCATTTATATAGCTAGACTTTTGAAATTTACTTAACTTACTTATGCAGCCAAGCAGCAACCAGGTTACAGTCGCAATTACCACCATGTAAGTGTATTTGGATTCGTCTTCCGTCTTAGAGTTGCCTGTAACTGTTAAATTAATATGTTATTATAAAAGATTTATAAATGATTATAATATTATCACAACCTTTCATTTGTTCTGTCATATTTTCTAAAATTGTCGCTTGGCTGTCCATAATTTCTTCCTCAGTTACTTTCTACTTTCTTGAGTTGTGCTAGAAGACTGATTATTTATAGCTATCAAGTATTTAAAACAAACTACTTAATTCAACTTCAAAACAGCTGATGGAATTTAAAATAACATTAAAATAGTCTACATTCTTCGAAAGTATATAAAGTTAAAGAAAAAGCTGCTGGCTTTATCAAAAAAAAATTAAATAACTAACAGCTGACTATTGTATATGTTATATATATTATGCATGCTGGTGGAATTTTATAGGCAGAAATTCGTCTAACAAGTATTTCTTAAATTTATTTAAAGAAATTTAATAAAAAACGATAAATTTATTTAAAAAAAGTTAAATAGAAAACGTTTAATCAAATCTTTACGCAAAACTAGCTCTCTTGGCGTGCGTTGCTACGCTCCAGCTCTTGCTCCAAGAGAAAAAAGAAAATATACAACAAATCATATTCTAAAATATCACAAAAATAGTACTCTACTGCGCCAGTTTTATATACAATTTTTTAAATGCATTTTCCAGGCACTTTCCGATATATTTTCAACAACATTTTTTCAAAATGCCAATCTAAGATACATATTGAAGCTAAGATAAGATAGATATTGAATATAATTAACTTGTTTTGGTGTTATTTTAAGCTCTAAACAATATGCAATATGCATATATCTAAACAAAAAAAATTAAAAAAGATTTTTAAACAATTTTTTGTGAGAAAATCTCACTGCTTTTAATTGAATTTCTCTGACTGTATATTAGGAAGCTATAGTAAAATTTTAAGACTTCTCGCGATAGGCCTGCTGGGAAGACGCCAATCAGTCAATCAGTCATGTTAAACAGTTTTATATATATATAATTATGTTTTTAGCAAACTTGAAGCATACAAATATCAACTGAATAGTATATTCTTTATTAGACCTTTTTTTATATTGCATATTCTCAAATTCTCATACAATCTGCGTGCTTTACCCATAAATGTTTTGTACTTGTTATTGAAGGCGTTGCTGTTTATCATTTGCCGCATTGCATGACTTTTGGCCATATATCAATATCGGTGTTGTATCCTCACCCACTTGGCATTCGTATTTATAGAGTAAACCAAACACAATAATATTGAAGAAATTATTGCAGGCGTCCTAAAAAAAAATTCATAAAAAGAAAACGAGACAAATTCAATATTTGCGGCTTGCGTGAGAGTTATATTTCTAAAGGTTGAGTAGAAGATAAATACCCAGAAGAAAGTACGAGTTAGGACAGCTTAAAACTCTTTTAATTTATCAATTAACCAACAGGACTTTAAACTGCAACGATTTCTATGCTTCACACATGTCAGCATATATGTATATTCAAGCAAAAACTCACGTAAAGTCTTTAAAAAACCAACAGACAACTCAAAAGTTCTTAGCAAGAATGTGAAGTAATAGTTAAGTCCCTTGAAAGTAGTTTGAAAAAGTTTCAAATTTGAGTTGAGTATTATGTGAGTGGAAACATTTTAAATAGTCTTTTGAAGAACTTGAGCTGAGCAAAAAAATAAAACGAATAATTTTAGTAGTTTTGTGGCTGCTCCAATTTTAATTCACATATTGGCTTTATAATAATTTTGATGCCTACTTTTAGCTTACTTTTGAGTGCCACTTGGTGTCTAAGAGCTGCCTGGCAAGCATTCAACATAGTACTGAATATACAGATATATATATACATATGTACATATGTGAAATCAAAGAAGCTTCAATGGGTCGGTTGGTAGCCATATAAACGCATCCCTTTCAAAAGCCCCTTTTGGGTTCTGCCGTTAAAATAAAAAAAGTGTATTCTGAGCTTTGTGTGGTTGATCTCTCTCTCTCCCTAAGCATTTATCTTTGTGAATCCGCTGAGCTCCAGCTCCCACCTCCCCTGATGTAATGAAATTAAATATTTAAGCTCACAACGCCTGAATGGGCTACTCCACACACACACACACACACACAGAGAGAGAATCCGCGGCCACGCAAACTGTGGTAAACTGCGGCGTGGAATGGCACAGGATTTTCAGTTGGTTTTTATACGAAAGTGCAACATGAAGAGACAAAAACATGTTGAAACGTTTTGGGTCCTTTATGAGTTGACTTTTAGATATCCTGTAAACGTGGTTGTATAAACTTTTTAAATTTGTAATTTTGTTGGCATAATTTTGGACTTGGAACACTTTTTATTTTGTTGGCTTAATACTAGAGTTAGACCACTATTTAAACCTTTTTTTTTTATATTCTAAACTACAAAACATTGTTAGAATTTAATTAACATTCCATTGCACGCTACACATTATCCATGATGAACATAGGAAAAGCCTTTTGAGTTGTAAGCAATAAAAATAAAAAAATAAATATTTAAATAAAGCCACATTTCATTTTTCTAGGGGCTCTGTATGCTCGGAAATGTTGCCATTTTATTTTTATTTTCTATTTTTTTTCATTTACACAACATTGTATTTTGTTATTACAATTGTCTTCATTTCTAATTAATTATTTAAAATTATACAAACATAAGTACAGCTAAATCAGCATTGGTGTGTGAATGTACAACCTAAAAAGAAGTTCAATTATTTCAGAAAATATTGAATTGGTATTTTTAAGTCGGAACAACCTAAACATTGATAAACAATTATGTTTAAATATTAATTATTAAATTAGGAATTATTTTTTTTTTTGTTGTGTATTTCTTCAACTTTAATATGTGGACTACTACAACTACTTAAAACTTGGATTAGGTTCTTTGGTAATGCGTTTTAGAGTTGGTAAAACTATCGTTTTTAAGGTGTTAGCTTTTTGTTTATTTTTTTTACATTTTTTTCCCTTTTTTTATGGTCCAGATCATTGACTAAAAGCACCCCGCGACTCTAAAGGCCGACATCCAAAAGCGTTTTATTGACGGTTTCATTTGCAGAGCCCTCAGCGACATTTAAGCCCGCCTTGTAATATAGAACGCCTTTGGGGAAATTCGTTGTTATAGCTCATTGACCCCGCGAATTGTATCTTAAGTCTGGCTCTTCAAATTAAAAAAATTTAGATTTTTTTAAGAAGAAATTAAAAATTGAGGTAAAATGAGACTAAAAATGGAAGCTGACAGCATCTTATTTTTATATTTCAAATCAGGCATTCAAGATCTTTGAAAATTTAAAGGTTGATCAATAAATTAGAATATATTTCGATAGATCGACATTTAAAATGTACTCAAGACTGTCATAGACTGCCTTCAGGTAAAATCCAACTCAATTGCAATTATTTCAGTTTAAGGAGACTGACAGTATTTTAGAAATATATATACATTAGGACTGACAGCATTCTTGCGGTAATTGAAGCCTTTAAACCTTTGGTGTACTCATTAAGACTGTCCTGTTTCTAAAGCACTCTGACCAAACTAAAAGGATACTACATTATCGACTGAACAGCTTAAAGGATGCAGAGTTGATTTGTGTCACAGTTTTGTTAATATAAAGAAAAAACTATGCATTCCGTAGTTTTTAGAAACATGAGCAATCTGACAAAACTATATATAATGCCGAGCGGAGCTTTAAGTCGATAGAATTTTCATTATACCCTCATCTACTCCGTTTGCAGGGTATAAAAAGTGAACTTAACTTTATGCCATGTTTCATAACACGATATAGCTGCTGTTGCGTCCAGAGCAGCTGCTGCTGTTACTGCGCCAGTGCCATCCATTGCGTGCATTAGGATTAGGATTAGGAGCTCTTCCTGGCCAGAGCAGAGTGAGAGCTTGCAACTGTGGCGGATTTTGGGAACGCTGTTGGCCTCAACACTTAACACAAGCAGTGGCATCTGCATCAGCAACAATACGGGCATCTGTGGTCTACTACGGACTACTGGATGCATCATCGGATGCAGGCACTAAGCGCCGCTCTTCCACCTGCACGTTTCGCCTCATGGAACGTGCTGATGCCTCACAGAAATTTTGGCATTTTCCCAAATATTGCTGTCAAATCAAAATTTATTTGGCAGTGCATTCGATTTTGCCAATTTGTGTGTGGGCCAAAAAAAAAAAGAAACTCGACAACGAAAACGGAAGTGCCGAGAGCTACGTGATAGGGTTTGGTTAGTTTGGTTAGTTGGCCCCGGCTGTCACATGGAAAGAGAGTCCCGAAATTGAAAATATAGTGAGCGGTTTGCTATTGTTGCTATTGTGGAACATTTCATGCAAATAAAAACAGATTTGTTTTTAAAACTTAAAGCTTTAATGAAAGCATCATCTTCTTATCATCTTTGCCTATGAATTCTTGAACTTTAAATTTATTTTTCCTTTTGGCAAAAAACAAACGCCGTAATGAAAACAAACGCAAATTACAAAAGCAGCAAACTACATAAATATCAGACGCATTCGAGCGGGAATGCAACAATTTTTAATTACCATTTAGCCGCTCGAACGGACACAACAAAACCGGGGAATCAGGGAGCCAGAGAACCAGGAAGCCAGGGAACCAGAGTAGCCAAAGAGAGAGCGAAAAAAATTACTGAAATCGCTTGAAGCGTTTTACAGGCCCATTTGGCTCGATTTTGCTGCTGTATTTTTTAGGCATTAAAAAATTAAAAAGCGCACAAAAAACAGACAGAGAAATAAAGGCACAGGCAACGTATAAAAAAAAAAGCGCTGGGGAAATTAAGTCAATGTCCTGCGGGGTCAGTTGCGTTTGGATAAATGTAATTAACCTTCAGGATAAGCATTGAGTTGGGTCTTTGATAATGAAACGCCAAAACGGCAAACGGCAAAGGGCGAGTGTGAACTGAGCGCAAAAGTAGCGAAAAAAGAGAGAAAAAAAATTTGGTATTAAGTGGAACTTTAAATACTTCAAACAGTTGGCGAATTTTCCAAAAATATATACGAGTATATATTAAAATAAATAAAAAGTTTAATTTGCAATGTTTATTAATAGTCTAGGTAAGCTTTAAATTTACTAGATTTTATTTATTTCGTGTTTAGTAGTTAAAGTTGGAAATTATAGAATTATTGTCTTAATTTTGAAAGCGAAAAGAGAGAGAAAAAAAATTGGTATTAAGTGGAACTTTAAATACTTCAAACAGTTGGCGAATTTAACAAAAATATATATATGTATATTAAAATTAATAAAAAGTTTAATTTGCAATGCTTATTAATAGCCTAGCTTAGCTTTAAATTTACTAGATTTTATTTATTTTGGGTTTAGTAGATAGAGTTGGAAATTTAAGTATTATTATGTTTATTTTAAAAGGGTTTAAGCAATCGTTTTTCTTTAGGAGTATTGACTAGGGCCGGTAAACAAATACTTAAGGAAATAAGTCTTTAGCTTGATTAAATACAGTTTAGGATAAAATAACCATAGTTTATTATTGTTTTTTAAAACCCTAACTAAGCTTAAAATATTTTATTTAGAGTTCAATAGATAAAGTTGGAAATATGTAGATGAATTATTACTTTAATTCTGAAAGGGTCTTAGCCAATCGTACTCATATAGGAGTATTGATCAAATACTTACGGAAATGAGTATTAAACTTGATTAAATTCAGTTTAAGATAAATGAACCTAAGCCTTAATATACTATTTAGAGTTCAGTAGATATTTCAATTTGAAAATTTAAATTTTAATTCGTTTAATTCAGAAAAGGTCTTAGCCAATCGCTTTCCTATAGGAGTATTAATAAGAATCTTAACCTTGATTAAATTCAGCTTAAGATAAAGAAAGCATAGTTTTTCAAGGTCTTTTAATAACATAACTAAGCTTTAAATATACTATTTAGAGCTCAGTAGATTAAGTTGGATATAGATGAAATATTACTTCAATTCTGAAAAGGTCTTAGCCAATCGTTCTCCTTTAGGAGTTTTGATCGGAAATGAGTATAAAACTTAATTAAATTGAGTTAAAGATAAATTAATTTAAAATTTTCAATGTTTTTAAATAACCAAAGTAAGCTTTAAATATAAAATATAAAGATTTAATTAGATTTTAGTTGAAAATTTAAGTTTTTATTAGTTTAATTTTGAAAGGGTCTTAGCCAATCGCTTTACTATTGATTAGAGTCTTAATCTTGATTAAATTCAGTTTAAAATAAAGTAACCCAACTTTTTCAATGATTTTTAATAACCCAACTAAGCTTTAAATATACTATTTAGAGTGTAAAAGTTAAAAATTTAAAATTTCCTGTAGTAGCATTGATTAGCAACTTAACCTTGATGAAATTCAGTCGAAGAGATATAGAAACCTAAGTAATGCACACATTTGGACAAACTGATATATCTGCAAATGCCGTGGACCTTATCTGAAGGGCGGTTTGTGTACGTTCCGGGTTCTGAGATATTCATCACCGTAAATAGACCAAACCACATCATTAAGGCAGCCGCCTTACGAATTAATTACAATGAGGCGAAGGTGTAAAACTTCGATAGAGAACAGGAGGAGGAACATCATTGACAACCCACTGAAGCTGTCCGCCAACAATGAAAGCGTAGTTGTAATTACCTTTGGTCACACACACATTAACGCATACACACACAAACACACACACAGTTGCCTCTCTCACACACACATAATTAACTCGATAATGAGGGCAAACTCGTAGTCGAAGCCGGACCCGGGACAAGTTGTCGCAAAGGCGCAAAATGTATGTAATGGTGTGTTAGTAGTGTCCTTGTTGCTATTGTAGCTGTTGTTGTTGCGGTTTGGCTGTGGGTACCGTTACCGTCTCTGTTGCGCTTTGTTTGCCCGGATAATGACTTCCGGTTCGCCAACAAAATGACAGCCGGAATTCGTAATTGCTTTTAAGCGTTTCAGGCCTGCTCTCAATTTGGACCTTTGATTTGCAAAGGAAAAAACATATATGTAGAAATTTCCTATGTTATTCAATGGTGAACCGTACCGTACAAAAATTGCCGTAACTCTTACGCATTTGACCCAATTGACGCCTGCGAATGCAAAAGGTGTGAAAACTTGAAAACTATGCGGCAAATTGCAATTTGTGTTGCAATGAGGACGAACAACTACGACCACAAGGTGTTATTATGCAAATGTGCATGATGTGGAGTGTAACAAGAGAATGCAGGCGTTGTAGTTCGATATAGCTTAAACCAAACTCAAAGAAAGTTGTCTTATCCTTTGGGGCATTATAAAATAGCAAGGAAAATATATATTCGTTATTCCTGGCACCCCTTAGATTGTTGTAAACAGTTTTAATTAAGTTTAAAAAAAAGCAAGACTGCTTGTTTGGCAATCTTGCACTCTAATTGAAACCTTGGGAATTTGCTAGGTGAAAACAAATTTACGATTATTCATATTTAATTTTAAACAGCACACCTTGGACCAATTCCATTCATAGAATAAATATATTTCAGTGTGAAACAAAGCAAAGGCATTAGATTGCGGTGAAATGCTAATTAGTAAGGGTTTTTGCCATTGAAATTTTCGTTCTTGATGTCGTTTCAAGTTCATTATCCTGCTAACAAATGAAGGAATTGGCATTGGAAAGGGTTCTGTTTGTTGCTGTTTAAAGACGCAGTTGAAAACTCTTTAACGTGGCTTAAATATTAATAGCACATTACGTATACGTTCAGTGCTTTTAGTTGTTGCTCCTGGGAATTTTGTTGGTCTTAAATTTATATAAAATATATTTAATATGCCTTCTTCAGACTTGGTTTAATATTTATAGCAAATCCCAAGGGTCAATGGCTTTTGTATCTATTTGAAAATTTAATCACGCAATAGCTGCTCGCATATTAAATGATAAGCTGGCATTATCTTGACGGGCTCTAATTCGAGGCTGGCATTTAGGAATAAACCAAGATGTTATCTTAAAAGTACACTTTTTATATTATTAAATAAAATTATTGTCGGTCTCTGTTAAATTCAAAAAACAACTGATATATTGTTCAATAAGTCTATATGCTTTGTTCAACCTAATTCTCAGTTCTTTTGGTTTCTATATTGATGCTATAATACCTTTTGACATCCTCTTTGATAGTTATAACTACTTTACATGCTCTTCTTTCTGCTGAATGTGTCACACACACACACAGTTTTTCAATGCTTATTGCAAATTAATTACATCCTCCTTGTATTTGCCATGCACACTCGATATACCCATTGATTCATAGACATCTCTCACCCGGTTGCCAGGCTTCCATGCTGCATTCATCTGCAGTTTGTTTGTTGGGGGGGGGGGGGGGGGGGGTAGGGGGCCCCTGGGTTGACAGGTTTGCATATTTCATAGTAGCTACGCATAAGTGACACTTGTCAAAACACATTTTCCACACCTGCCCCATGTACTCGTTGCCCCACCATGCACGTCTCGCCCCAGGGGCAAAAAGCATATTTCAAGTGCGGCACTTCATGTGCGTCAAACAGAGAGAGTGTGTAGTGTGTTGCATGTGTATGTGGCATGGGTTTGGAGTTAGACAGAGAAGTGCATATATGTATGCAGAAATGCTGGGATAAATGAAAGGGGGCGCCACCATCAAAAGCGAACCGAACAGAAAAAGTGCTCAAGTCGAAAGCCCTTGAGTTGTTTTGCAACATTTGAACACGTCAAGTTTTTTAAGGTCAACATGTCGCTGGCAGCAGGCAGCAGGCAGACAGTTGTAGACTAAAGCCAGACCAGAATATTAGTTGGACTTGTGAGTGCTTTGCCCCATTTTGCCAGATTGCAGCAGGATTAAAATCGTTTATCAGTGACTCCATTTGCGGCATGTTGTGCCACAGCCGGCCGCTTTTCAATATCCTACAGAAAATTTAAAGCTCTTCAAAGTTTCAGTTTCAGTTTGTGTTGCAGTTGCACTTGCAGTTGCAAGTTCTCATTTGCCCTAAGTAATTCATTACGACTTCAGTTTCGGCCAATGGTAAAGTTCTATACGCGGTTCCCCAAAATGCACTTTCAACATCCTTTCGCTTCCGTTTAATACAAAGTTCATTAACAGAAGCGTAGCTGCTTTGGGGTTAATTAAACTGATTTAAATTACATTTATAAATGTTACGATCTTCACAACAATTCTTTAAATTATTGCGGTATTATTTTCGAGAAATTTATTTAAATTCATTGGAAAGCAAAATCAACGTATTTTTAAGCATAATACTTAATCCTAAATCTGAATCTTTGTTTATAATTAACTTATTTCAAACATTGACAACAATTATTGAGCAAAATTGTAGTGCAATTATTCGTATATATCAACAGATTATTGATTAGAAAAAATGTCTAAATATAAGGTAATTTCAAGTCCTACCAGGAGTCCAAATTAAAAAAGATGACTAATAGTTATTATATTTTCCTAAAAGCCAAAACTACAAACTAAAATATTGCATCTTCAGTTTTATCACAAGTTTAATTCAGTTGAACAAAGTATTTTTTTTTAAATCAGGCAAACATTGCTGATCGATTAAAACAGGTTAAATAAGTTAAATATTCTAGTTAAGGTCGAATATATGTTAAATATAATTTTTTAAGATATAATTTTTGTGATAAAATACAATTATTGCATTTTATAATTGAGCAATTGGAATTAAGTGTCACATGAAGTTATCGAAATATCATAAGTTAGTGAATTCAATCGTTACAGCTGGATTTCAAGTAATTTAAAGTATGTAAATATACATTTTTCTTTTCCAAAAGTTGCATTTAAATAAAACTACCAAACTAAGGCCAAAATATTACAAAAAAAATTTATAAAAAATTAATTAATTCTAAGAATTTGTTAAACCAGATAAAACTAAAGCAAGTTTTCGACTAATAGTAAATAGCGAAATTAGGTCATATCTCTGTATTATTTAATATTTTCGATCAATTTAATATTGTTTATCTTATTTAATTAATTTGTAAAGATTTTAGTTATATTTTGTATTTTCGATCAATTTAACATCGTTTTTTTAAGCTAATTAATTTTTAAAGGCGAATCTCAATATTTTTTATACTTATTTATTATATATTTATTTATTAAAAATCGTTTCTCTTATTTAATTAATTTTTAAGGCGAATTTCAGTAAAATTTCAATTTAACATCGTTTTTTTAATCTAATTAATTTTTAAAGACGAATCTCAGTATTATTTATAATTTTCGATCAATTTAATATCGTTGATTTTATTAGTTTTTTTTTATTACGCACGCTTTCTTTAAATAAATTTTTAGTCTTAGTTTTTTGTTTAAGCCGACACAAAATAAATACATAATTCTAATGCCAACAAATTAGTTATTTATTATAAATATATCTGACTGTTTCATTGCCACTGTTTCAAATAAACCTATTAGTTAAAATCCCCTTCTTAAATGTTGGACTACGTTTCTGATATTTTCCTGCTGAGCTTATTGTTTCTTTTGTCATGGTTATCTGGGTTGCTTCCGGGGTTTTGGGTTAGGGGCTATGTTTGCTATTTGGGCGTATTACAGTTCTGTGCGTATGTGTATTTTTTTATGTGTGTGTGTTTTGTTGGTAGCAAACACTTTTTCGTAAAATTTTCTCAAAAGAATGTTAGACAAACCGCTTTGTTGGCAACAATTTGGGTTAAAACTTAAGTGTTTTGCTTCGAGTTGCGCCGCATTGCCCCTTCAACCTGCTCGCCTAGTATATACATCTTAAATTCTTTGCCCTGGCTGGCTAGCAAGTGAAACGGTAAGATGAGCTAGGTTAAAGGCAAAAATAAGGCAAAAAAAACGTAGAAAACCAACATGAAAAACAAAAACAAAGTTTACGTGAAAATGTGTTGTGAAAGCCAAAGCTGGCTGCTTGTATTTAGTGGATCTTTTTGTAATTTTCCTTTCATGCACATTCCAAGCCAAAAGAAAACATACAAACTGTCCTTTGCTCCTTTTTTGCCTGTTTTTGTGGCATTAAATTGGTAAAATGTACTTTCACTTGAAGCCGCCCACAAATTGAAAGTATTTTAAAGACAACATCAGTTAAGCAGCTTAGTTTAACAATAGTAAAAACAAAAAATATAATTTACATATATTTAGTAAATGCAGCTAGTAAGTTTTTCATATAGTGTCTGCTAATTTGATTGCAAGTTAGATCAAGTTTTTGGCCAAAAAAAAAAAACTTTTGAGTTGCCGCAATGCCGAGGCCACATCAAAGCGTGAAACCAACCAAAGTTGATCCAATTACATTCAAACCAAAACTTAACTCAACCAAATACTACAACTAAATGTAAGCAAACATATATATATATATAGAGAGAGACGGAGTTATAAAAAAAAGAGAGAGAAACAGAGTATCTTCAGCCATAAGTAGATAAATTTGTTTGTTCACATTTGGGGCAGCTTTATTGGTATCTGCTGAGCGTAACTTAACTAATTTTAAAGTTTTTGAAATGAGATCTGTGAGTGTGGCTGTGTGTGTGTGTGACGCTGCCAAGTTGCAGAAAGTTTGGGGCACAACTGATTTGGCTTTCGCATCGCATGAAATTAGTTGCAATTTTCGGCATCTGGGTAAAATTTTACAATTTGGCTGGCAAAAGCAGGAAATTGTCTACAGCTTGCAGCTTGCGGTCTAAAGGCATCATCATCATCATCATCATCATCTGCGTCATCATCATCATCTGCATCATCATGGATGGCACTTTGAAAGTTTAACAGAATTTTCCCAAAAAGGCAAGTGCATTGCTTGCTAAATATTTTGTAAGCACTTCAAGCTAAACGCATTTTTAATAAAATGCTAGTTAATTCGCTTTCAAAGTCCAAAGTTTTTGAACTGCAATTTAATATTTTGTATTTTGTTTCATTTCAACGTTTCATTAGTTTTGCTAACAATCGATTCTTTACCAATCGATTGTGATTAAATAAAAATATCGCAATCAACTCACATTTTATTGTCATCACTTTGATTAAACTCTATTTTCAGCGTGAACCTGTCAAATCGCATAATTTTCTGTTAAATAAACGCAAATATCAGCATGGTCGTAATTGATATTGAAGAAAACTCCTCTGCCGAAGTTAAGGAAAACTCTGCAATCCTTGAGATCGCCAAGAACTCAAACGTACTCAAAATACACTGCAACAGCGGCTACATCAAATACAATGCCATTAATGGTTGCATTTATCTGGGCAACGAGGTGGAGCCACAAGGCAGAGAATATCCTGGAATTAATCATGCCAGTTACCAGGCATTCGAGATAGTGCAGCTGCTAATAATATTGTTGATAATTTATATTATATTTAAAATATCTGAGCTCAGTTATTAGATATTAAATGATGTCAATTGTTTTTGCTTTTGGCTGTTTTATGTGTTGTTTATATTGATAGTTGAATGTTGCCAATTGAGTAATTTTTACTATTTAATTTTGCAGGTGCTGCTGACCCGAAAAATCAGAATTTTAATAGCAAATAATAAAGCTAATAAAATTTAATTAAATATAGGAGGCAAGTAAGGAATATGTGCTTCTAGAGACTTCTTTGTAGTAAAGACAAAAGTAATTATTTTAATAGCAATAATTTTCTTTGCATACAAAAACCGTGAATATCCTGAGTGTGCAGACATTGTTACCAATTTTTTATCAACAATTAAGTCAATAAATTATTTAATAAATATTTGGCAACATTGCATCTGTATTTTCTTAAAAAAACGCTTTCATAGTGTTGCATTAATCATCGCAAAAAAATTAAAGCAAAAATGTATCGATACGTTTGATATGCCATAAATTTATATGATATTATCGTGGGGTTCTATATATAATAAATTGTTCTAGTATAATCGTAAGGCTTAACTAATTTATCAATAATTCTTTGAGGATATGTAGTTATGCCTTTTCACTCATCTGTATCGCCAAATGTTTACCCAACTAATGCGTAATGTCAAATAAAATTAAATTTCCAATTAAATGCATTTTTACAACTATGCTTACATTGCTAATGTATTATTACCTGAATAAATTTAAATGCAAAGTGTTTCAAAAATAGTTGTACAGTAGAGAAACCAACTCAAAAGCTGCATAAAAACCATTTCAATAGCATTGTTAAGCATATTTCTGCTTCGGACAACAATTGAAAGTATTTATTTTTTTTTTTGTGTTTGTTCAGCTTCCCTATAGCTTTATTTGTAGACAAAGTTTTATTCACAACTTTTTCTTACTGCCTCGTTGACTTGTTACACATGATGCGAAATTTTCACCAGTTAACCAAGTTAAGTTAACAATTCCACCACCACCCTCCAGTTTTCTTTGCCCTCTTGTTTCAGAGTCTTGATTACACTTTGGTCGCTCATAAATTTATATCCGAAAAAAAAACGTCGCAAGAAGTTGCTTATTTCTCCGGAATGGCCAATATAAAGAACAAAAAGTTTTTTATTTCACCTGGGTGATTTGAAGTGAATCTTGAGCGCTGCAATGAGCTAAGGAATATGTAACTAGAAAATGCCGTAAGGGTAATAATTCTTTTTTGTTCAATTAAGTCAAATGTTGAAAGGTATATGTGTATATATATTCTTGATCAGCACAACAAGCTGAGGCGATGACTGCTTTTTGTAAGATAGTTTCTCAATTTTTAAGCTATCTAGTTGCAATTTGTTAGAAAAACTTCTTTTATGTTCAGTTAGTAGATATGTCTGTAGCAGCTGAATCAAATAGTTTTTCAGTTTTATATAGTATTAGATTGCACTCTAGACTATCAATATATTTTAAGAATATGTGACATTTTTGAAAAGACTGTGATGTATCTTTGGCATACTAAATTTTGACCATTTTTTATTTTATACTATTAAAGATTTGCTTAATATAAATTTTATGCAGAAGAATGGAAACATTGTTAATAATTTTTTAAAACAGTTTAAATATAAAACTTTTATTAAATTATTTACATTATTTAATTAACTAGTGACCCGGCGTGCGTTGATACGCACTCTAGTGAAATATGGGCACGACTTCATTCTTTGCGTTCTGCAAGTTCCTCTTTTGATTTTCACGGATATTCCAAAAAAGTATTGATTTATTTATTATTATTTGATCTTCTAAAAGCAGGCATTAGTTAAACAATAGCACTAGCGACTTTTACGGACATTTTTCCCAACATTTTCTTTAAAAATATTATTCTCCTGGCAATTACAAACAACTGAAAAAAATGTTGAGCTAAATAGTGGGCTTATATATATAGATGAAGACCTCAACACTTTTTTGGATCCATTTTTATATATAGATTGTAGATATAAATAGAGAGTCCTTAAAGGAAGAATAGTGATGAGCAAGGTGAATTTTATCTTGGGTGTTTTTACTAATTGCTGAATAACTATCACATTTATCGACTTATTTGGACAAACGTATACTTAAAATATTTGCAAAAGAATTATCTAACATAATAAATATTAAAAAGGATTTAAACGAATTTTTAAAATTTTTAAAAGACCAATTGAAATTCAGCAATTTTTCAAAAATGCAAAAAAAGTTCACAATTTTCAACTTTGAGAATTTATAATGACATCAATTCGCATTTGATCCGCATAAACGGCATACCGTTAGAAAGAAGATACAGTTATCTGTTGAATTGTGCAACATTATTAAAGATCAAATATTATCTGATTTAGATATGAACAAATAAGTCGAAAGACTGCCAATGGTTTTCTAGAAAACCATTCTTTAAAAGAAAAAATGGTTTGAATTTTTGAAATCAGCGCCCAAAAATACATTAAAAAAAGTATATGAGAGCCCAGCTCCTTCTTTGCTGTTAACTAGTGTATATAAATACAGAGTCCTTATAGGAGTGTGTGTGGCCTTAATTACTTTTAGCTTCTTTTGGCAAAAAAGACCTATAATTGTCAATCAGCTTATATGTTTTGATTTACATTATTTTTCACCTGCACCACATCGAGTGCATTAATCAAAAGGCGCAGTTGGTGACAAATTCCGAAGACAGGTGTTCCATGAGGCTATCGCCTCAATTTGCCCAACTGCGTCGGGTGAATATGGACGCTTATGTTCACATGGCTTGAACAACACAATATGAGCACACACACCTGGCCAGGTTTTGTATCAGCTAACCCCCTACTATAATACCTTTTTCGCAATATGGCTATCCATGTGCCCCAGACAAATTTTATAGCCAACATTTTTGGGGCGTCGCTTGGACACGCTCGTAAATTCGTAGAAATCTCCGGCCGGAACTGGAAGCCGTGTGTGTGTGTGTAAACTGCTTTTGATATATGGCCATTGCTACGTTACGGGTTAGTACTTTTCAAATTAGATTTAGAAACGGTCGCAGCTACCATTTGGGCCCTTTCGCTTTCGCTTTCACCTTGGCCAACAGCAAGAATCAACTGCCATAAAATGTGAGGTGAACCCAAAAATGTTACAATATTTACACAGCACACAATTTAAAGCAACAACATTGTAAGTTACGTGAGGGATATAATCGAAACAATTCGCTGACGTAGCAAATGTCTAGACCTTATACTACAGCATCTCTTATTGAATTACAATTGCTGCTACACTGCTCTTCCATTTAATTAAAACAAAAATCATTCGAAATCATCATCATAGCAGAGCCGATTACATAAAGTTCACGCTTCGAGGGATCAAACATGTGTCTTAAGTTTAAATCGAGCTCTGGGCAATAACCCAAACAAATACAGCAGTCAGTCAGGTGTAAAAACTAATTTACAGAAATTCTATAAAATGTTGAAAACTATGCAAGCAAAACCGCAAACACTTTGGGACGACCAAGGACTACAGACCATTTATGAACGTGGCCATAAATGCAGATATATGGCCTTTAAAAGTTAGCCACGTGCCTATGAACAATCTCGTCCTTTTTCAATTCCAAAATAGATGCTTTTTATAATTTTGTGCCACGTCGCGGTTGAAAGGCTAAATGGAAAATCGAAAGAGGGAAACAACTTGAACAGAAATTCACATATAGTAGAAGAATTACACTAAGAAAAAAGAAATTTTTTTAAGTATAGAAACACTTTCGATAAAAAAAATAAAATAAAATTCTACAAACAGAGTATAAATCTCTACAAAGAAGTGAAAGTTTCCACAGTACGAATATATTTTCTATGATATGAATAAACGAAAAAAATTATGGGTTTATAATCGGAAGTATGGATTTTCTACAATATGAAATCCAGGTGTTCTATGAAATGAATATAAAATTCATTAACCTGCAGAAAATTTTCTATGCTCAATATAAATTTTTACAAAATATGTTGACTTATTTCTTTAACCAAAGTAAAGTAATTTTTTTTATTCAAATTTAAAAAAATAACGGATTTTTTTTATTGTGGACATAAAATTGTAGATTTTTCCATGTTTTGTAGAAAAAGTTTCCTCGAGTTATCGAAATAATTAAATAAAATAAATAAAACAGAAAATTTTATCTGCCAGAGTTACAACATTTTTTTCACTTCTACAGGGCATAAAAAAATTTCTATGGCGCTATTTCTATCCTGTTTTTCCAACCACTGACGTCAGTTTTCCACAATTGGATGTACACTTTTTTTTGAGTGTAGTTAGGCAACTTTCTTGCAATTTTTGTAGTCGTAGGTCAGAAAACTTAAACTTAAACTGGCCGTTGTAACTTAAAGCGGCCAAAAAGTCATTTCTTTTCAAACATTTAAACATTTTTCGCCTATACATATTCACAGTTTCAGTTACTAGGTCACCATGGTGACAATGAGATTGGCCAGCGACCGCAAAAATAACAACAGTAGCGCGGCATCATCGTCAATATCATGAGAGCACATAAATCTCATGGCTGCTGCAATCAGAATCGGAATCAGCAACAGCAACAGCATCAGCATCAGTAACCAGAGCCAACTTGTCAGGCCTGGCACAGGCAATGCTCATACTCTTACCCGTAGATAGTAGATACGGATAGTTGAAATAGGGAATGTGGCGTCAAGGGCGCTATAAATGAGAATTTCCGACTCATTTCCGTTGTTTGTGTGTGGTTTCATTTTGTGGCGCATAATGAGCATTGGGGGCGGTATGGGAGAGTGACAAGAGGCAGCACACAAAAAATCCGGAATGGGCCTGACAATGTAGGTTAAACACGTATTGATTTTCATTTAAAGTGACAATTTTACCGTGACTCTTCTCTAATGGCATTTGGCCTGACAAATGTCACAAAATTTATGGCTACCTACTACCCACAGGCTTGCAACTTGCAACTAACTGCAATGCTCATCATCAGTGAGGGCCACAGCTTGACCTTTAGCCGAACTGCAATTTACCACTTGCCACGTTGCCACATTGCCCATTGCCAGCTTCCATTTGTCAGCATTAGCACAATTAAAGTCACAATTGGGTCAAGGGCATCATAAATGGGAATCTCAGGCTGGGTGCCTACAGCCTTTACTACTATCGATTGCCACCAAAAAGCTACCAAGTGCTGCCGGAGAAACCAGCAGAAATATAATTCAATTAAATGCAACTTTAGCGGCTTGCGCAACAAATTTATTATAGCATACCCGCAGGCGCAAAGAATTCTTCGATACAGTTGCTCGTAAATTTTGCGATAAGCGTAAAACATGTTGATAAAATATGTTACCTAAATGCTGCTGAATATTACAACAATCGAACACGACACAAAACATGGCATTGCTGTAAAAGCAGTTGATTTTAGCAAGATTTATTTAGGCTGTACATAAATTAGTTTGGTTTGAGTATTTAATCTTAGCAAGCCAGGCTACTCTTTACTATTCAACAATACACAAAAAATAAACTGTCACACATTGTTCAACATCTAATAAAAAAAAATACACGAGAAATACACACAGCAACACACACACATTTGGCATCGTACAAAACAGTTCTATTATAATCTTAATACGATGACTGCCTTTATCAGTAGACATTGTGTGGGGCCACAGAGTCGTCGCCTCACGGAATCGGGTAGTACAAATCTGGGGTAAGTAGTCGATTGGCTATATATATATTTTCATAATTATTCAAGATTTAAAATATAAAATTTCACATATTTAACGGCAGCATAACCACAACTGAAGAGCCTCGGGAAGAATACTCTGGTGGAATACTAACGCGGTATGTATCAGTATAGTAGAATATTAGAAAGCCCGTATATTAAATAGCTATTGAATATATATATTGAATATATATTTCGAACTATAGGTTACAAGTTTTATTTTTATTAAGGAAGTTGGGCTCTCATGGATTTTTGTCTTTCTGTATTTTGGGGCGCTGCCTTCAAAAATGCAAGCCATTTTTTCCGTAAGAATGATTTTCGTGAAAACCGCAAAAAGCTAGTTTTTTTTAATTATTTCCTCTTATTGTTTCATATTTGCATTAATAGATAATTGTATTATCTTTCGAACGACATATCGTTTATGCGGAATTAAACAAACAAAATGCTCTCAAAATTAGAAAAAGTGAAATTATTTTTTGCATTTTTTAATTTTGCTTGCTCTTTTAAAAATTAAAAAAGTTCGTACTAATACTTCTTAAGATTTTATATGTTGAATAATTCTTTTACAAAGATTATAGGCATTAGTTTGACCAAATCGGAAAGTAAACGTGCTAGTTATATGCCGAAATTAATAAAAACACACAATAAAAAATTTTTCCCCCTAGAGCCTATAGAAATGGCTGTCAGATTACGTTTTTTCCAATATTTTAGCCCAAAACACCTAAAGGACTTCAATTTGAAGGTTTGGCATGTTCATAGGAGTTGTACTTTAAGGTATTTAGAACAATTTTACCAGAGTAGGTTTTTCGAAAAAATTAACACCAACAGATTTATAGATCAACGAAAAATGTGGTACCTGTGAAAAAGTTCCCATATAACCAACAACTTAAAACTAAAATGTTGTATGAACAACTAAAAATGCAGTTCGATTAAGAAGGCCCGAAATTTATTTATTATTTTTTTAATAAAAACTTGTATAATGAAAACATCGTGGTAGCGCGAAAAACTAATGATGCAGTTCAATTTAAAGGGACCCAAATATGGTAAAACCGATTAATTTGTGCTCTTCCTTTTTTTTCGACTTGTTTGTGGTTTTATTTATTTTATTAATTTTATTTTAAATTTATTTATTTTTTTTGATTACTATTATGCTTTTTACGCGATAAACTTTAGCTTAAAGCTTTAAATACTTTATATAAATATGTATATTATTTAATTGTATTATATATAAATAGGATGTCTTTGGTGTCGCTTTGAGTATTATTGAAATTCTAAAATTATCATTCTGTGTAGATCAGGAGGGAACAAAATATTTGGCCTTTGCATTGTATAAAATATTTTGTGTCTGTGTAAAGCTGCCTTGCATAAACTTTAATTAAATCAAAATAATTTTCTACTTTCTGCCTGAGCCGCAAATTCAATAATCTCTTAGTTATCTACTAAATTAATACATTTTTATATCAATTTACAGTACTCCAATGCTCATTTTGGACTATGTACAATTTAAGGCCGCCCGTACTATACAACGTCATTGGCGTGGATTTTTCAGTCGTAAAAATGTTGACAAACGCTGGAAGGCAGCCATAACCATACAGAAATGGTGGCGTGGATATTATTTACGCAAGAACTACAAATCGCTTATAGAGGATAAGTTGCAGAAATCTTTGATACAACATTATAATAAGTGTGCAACCAAGATTCAAGCTTTATTCCGTGGCTGGTGGCTGCGTCAGACGGTGCACGATGTTCATGGTATGCGCAAACTGCAGATTTGTGCCGCAGAGGATCTACTCAGTTGTGTGGCATTTAAGTTGCATCATCTGCTGCGAACTTACTCTATTCCCGGTATCTACTCGATACGAAGTTCACAGTAAGTAAGGGATTTATCAATACTTGAATGTGTTCATCTAATATTTAATCCTGCAGCTGCTTGTCACGAGTGGAGAATCTATTGGCCAGCGTTAATTTTCGATTTCTCAATGGACGCGTGCATAAAAATATGCTATATCAACAGTCGAAAGTAAATTGTCATAGAAAGAAATTTAAAGACGCTGTCTGCTATACAGAAGCACCGTTTCCAGGACCCAATTATAGGGGCGTTTGTAAGCCCCGTTGTGATGAATATTTGAAAAATACTAAAGATATTGACAGAAGAATGTTTAAGATTATTGCCAATTATGATAAATCACAGCGTGATGCCCGCTTAACGGTAGCACACTATAATCTGGCTGAAAGTAAGTTAACCGAAAATATCTATTAAAATATTTATTAACAATATTTAAACCAAGGAAAGCGTCGCCAGAAGATTAAAATGATCCTTGAGCAACAGCAGAAGCATGAACATGATTTTTGCGGTGACGTTATTGCCAGCATGCGACGTTGGAAAATATGGGATTTTAAAAACTTTACTATTGATAAGGATATCTTTCGCAGCCCCAAAAATATGGAGAAATTCCTTGATGATGCCTTCGAAATTGCGGGCGAACTGAAACAAATATGCCACTGCAAAATAAAAGTACACGATCAAGTCATTTGTCATTGATTCTAATATCGAAATATTTACTAAATGTGATCAAGTGAAATTTGTTGTTCATTAGCATAAAAAAAATAAAGTGTGTTTCTAATTTAGTATAAATAGAAATTAAAATTACAGTAGGCAACAACAACTGGCGGGCCTGTTTTTGAAATAATTAAAAATAGCTAAAAAAAAAAAAATTTAATTAAATTAAAAAAAAATAAATAAATAAAAAAAATAAAAAAAAAAAATAAAATTTCGCAATAGATTTAAAATAAGAATATTTTTAGAAAATGTTTTCATTTTAATCCTGAATAACTTCTAAACGAATAATCTTATTCCAAAATGTTGTATGACAGGTCAATAGGTCATTTTATTATCCTTTCAAAAAGATAAATATTTAGTATCAATAAACTATGTTCGGAGTTATTTTTGAAAATCTAGCTTTTTTTCGATCGGAAATGCAACCAATTTTTTGAATTTTATTTTCGGATTCTGCAGTCCATTTTACTTATAAATCCACTCTAAAAATTTCGGTACACAAGAATTATCTTCAATATGTAGCGTTATTAATTATTTAAATTACATGAATTTCTTTCAAATTGTAGCGTTATTAATTATTTAAATTATTTTAACTTTTTATTATTACAAAAGAAATACAATTTTAAGCCAAAAAACTTCAATGCACATTGAGATAATCCCCTAGGCGAAAACGGCTCTGAAACAATCCACTGTGAATACAAGCATAGTAAATATATATATTTCTAATAATAATTTCAACTTCGCAGCTTACCAAATATATTGCCAAAGAAACGTAGCAGTACGGTAATAAACGATGGTCTATTTGGATCAATAGCCCGCACAGTTAGTTCGTCTATTATCGAAAATTAAATATTAATTTAATTTTTATTTTTATTTTTATTATTATTTAATTCATATTTTTTACCAAGATGCTCGCAATCCAATCGCTCATTGTTTAGATTAAGTGTATTACTGCCGCCAATATCACGCGTAACGCCTAATTCGGGATTATCTATATCCGCGTCCATTTTATTCCACTAAAAATTTTTAACCAAAATATATAAAATTGTACACCAAACAATGTTCTGATATCTGGCTAACAAACTACTAAAGTAGTCATTTTTATAGTTGACAATAATGAATGTTTTAACATTGTTTGCTTTGTTTATTTGATGTGTTTTTTGAGGAATAAGCTAGTGATAAATTTTGTAAATTAACAAAATCCAACTTGGCTATGACATGACTTTTAATTGGACACTAAAACTTGGCTTGTATTCACTTTCTGGCCATCTGAGGAGACATCAAAAGGCGCACAGCTGGAGATTCAAGTAATTATAATATGCCGTCTGAGGCAACATCATCATCATCATCATCATCATTCTCAGCCTTAGTATCCTCAAATATGCAATTACCGGGTAACGATAAATGTGTTGTGGTCAGCGTTGTCGGCAGACAAATACTATATATATATATTATATACATTTATATACATTTATACCTCTGTTTATATGGGACGTCAAAAATTAGCAAAATTCATCATTTAGCAAGACCAAAGCACAAATACAAACAAAAATGCAACATTTTGCGGGCTAATGACGAAGACGAAGATGTCACCCTGAAGACCTTGTCGCCTTGTCGCATTTTATTTACTCTTCTTACCCATCACCAGGGGCAACCTCTTTATCATTAGGTTAATTGCTTATGTACATACATTGTGCGAATATCTGGCGGACTGACAAACTGCCAGACTGACGGAGTTTGTGGAATGCCAAATGCTTATAATCAAAGTCATTGGCAGAGTGTCTACGCCCCCCCATCATTGTGGGCCAAAACTGAACCACAACGTGTAATGTAAGTTTTTGGCCAATTAATTTGTAACGAGATTTCATTTCGTGTTTGTGACATATTTCTTGGTAGAAAATTATGTCAGATTATGACCACAACCACAAAAATAAAGTGTCATTGCCAGAATATGAGATTCAGTTAGAAACTTTGGGCCCCGCAAGACATAAACCAAAAATAAATCTATTTTCAGAAATTTGTAACTAGCTGCATATATAATTATTTTAATTTTATAAAAATTTTAAATATTCTACATTTTTATTATTACATTTATTTATCGAGAAATGTGTATAAATTTGTGGACATTTTAGTATTATTTATTTAACGCTTATTTATCGATTTATTTGTACTTGATTTTGACAGAAAATGATATGAAATTTCTTAAGACTATAACGTAATGCAGAGAGACCTTTAAATCGTAAATGCTGAATACTACAAACCGGTTGAGAGTTATAGGCGCAAATGTAAGCAATTTCCGGAAAAACAGCAGCTATACATACACTGTCCGACCACCGATTACTACACCCTATGCTCCTTCTCTTTGAAACTAAATATCTAGCAATCCTTGAAATTTTTCAAATTGAATTTTTTACCAATAAAAGTTTAAAGAATTCTACACAAGAAAAAATTATAGTTAAGTTTTTAACAATTTTAAAAACATTTTAACAGAATTTTAACGAATTTAACAAAAAAAAATTAACAATTTTTGCGATGTTTTCAGCTTATATTAATGTCTTTTTTTTAATAAAATTGAAATTTGTGATCTAGTTCAAATTTAAACAACAAATATATTAAAACATTATATAGTTAAAAAGATCAATTGCTTTTTTTTTGGAAAGCAATTTTTTCTTCAGTTTATAAGTCTTACGGTTGCACTTTTCGAAGGATTCCTTATTAGACATTTTAAACAATATTAATAACATTTTAACAGAATTTTAACGAATTTAAAAAAAATAAACTTTATTGCGATGCTTTCAACATTATAATAATGTCTTTTTTTTATCAAATGGGAATTTGTGATCTTGTTCTAATTTAAACAACAAATATATTAAAAAAATATAATTAAATAAATAAATTTTTTGTATTTTTCCTCAGTCTATAACTCTTACGATTGCAATTTTCAAAGCCTTTCTTATTATTCATTTTAAAGGTGTTTATTAATTTTTTAAGTTTTTATTTTTAAATAACATTCCAACTTTTATTTGACCTTTAAATTTATTTTGTTTTTACCATTTTTGTTGTTCTGTTACAATACAGGTGCAAATGATGGCCAACTTGACAATTTATTAACAATTTATTGCCCACATAAATTATAAACTTTTATTTGCTAAAAGTCGTGTTCGACTTGAATATTTTGTTGAACAGTGTTTTTGCCGTATGTCAAGTGTTGTTGTGCGCCATTTGAAGCAAAGTGAAGCAAATTAATTGAAAAGTTTAAAATTTCACAAGTGCCGGCCACATTTAAGGCAATTACACATGTCGTTAACAAGCAATGACAATAAGGACGAGGCATACAATGGCGGCCATTTTCGCACGGACCCGGAAGCCATTAACACAACACAGCACACCATTCGAATTTCCAGAAATTGTGTGTTGTCTGCCCCTTCGTTATCATTAAGTTAATTATATGTTTTGCCGGGTGCCAAGAGGTAATTACAACTCGGATTTCAAGCATTTCAGATGTCGATGATGATGATGATGATGTACCCGAATGTCTTTGGGTCGCCCCATAGTCAAGTTGTAATTAATTTGAAAGCAAACATTGTAAGATGCCTTGTGATGTGGTTATGGTCACCTCATTCCCAAAATTTACGGTTTTCCTCTGCTGCCTGAACGGACACATATGTATCCTTGTTTTTGTGTGGCAGTTCCTTGAAAACCCATTAGAGGAAGCTATTAAATTGACCATGCCCAGGCCCTGAATCATTCCACTTTTTGGTGCACTAGAGAGAGAGAGATGTTTATAAATTATGCAAAGCTGGCATTAAACTCTGCAAACTGTCAAAAATTGTCTTTGCCAAATAGTTTGTCAGCTGGAACTTATTTCGGGGGCATGGCCGAAGGCGGTCTTTTGGCCAAAACTAAGTGCAAACTTTACTCTTAACACATTTAATTAAAAAGCGTAAAAAATGCACACTGAACAATCCATTAAAACTGACCTAATGAGTTTGATGCAACTTTTCATCTCATTTTTTCTAGTTCCCCATTTTTTTTGTAAATTGTTTGCAAATCTGCTTGAGATTTTCTAGAGCTTGCATAGCTTTTGCCACAAAATTTTTTTTAGAAACTTTTTTTTTTTGGTTTTTTTTGTTGCCAAATGTTCGGGTATTTTCGTGTTTTTATTTGAATAGTTTTGGCAAAAAGTTTTTAATAAGCTTAATTTTCATTTTTAATTTTTTTTTCTCTTTTATTTTTTGTTGATTCTCTATCATCAATATAGGTATTATAGCTTTGATGACGACATTTGAAATTTATTCATTTCAAATTCAGAATGTTGCAAGAGGAATAAAGCACGAATTTAAGTCAAAGTATATAAATAAATATAAACTAGCAAAGACTACTGAATTCTGTTTTTAAATAGTGAAATATTTATTTAATATGAACTCAAATATCAACAGACTTTGTTTATTTCTTTGAAAATAAATTGTATATTACTCAAATTACATTTCAAATATTTTTAATATTTATTTTTATATATGAACTCAAACTAAAACACAGTTTGTCTGTATTGAGGTCGAATTTATGGCACGTTTCAAATATGACTTTAATTTTGGTTTAACTATAGTTAGTCACAGTTTGCCTTTGCCTATCGCCTGTAGAACAGGACTTTTGACATTTGAACCTATGTTTAGATTTATGACCCAGCAGCCCATGTCGATTACTTGGCCATAAATCCTGCCATTTGCCTGTGGTCAGCATCTGGAGGTGAGCCACAACTTGGGGCAGCCTTGGACATGTGTTACTCACTTGCTTGGTTGAACTGTAATCGAAGGAAGTGGCAGGAGGCGCATTATGTTTTCATGAACGCATTTGATTGGGTTTTTTTGTTAAGACACACGATTCAACTTATCTTTGGCTGACATCAGACTCAACTCTTACTCTCTTCCTCTCCTCCTCTATATATGTTTTGGCATTTCTTTTTCCATTATTGCAACATTAACGGCTTAACTCGTTTTAAATGAAACTGTCCGCTGAGCGAAATATAAATATGAAAATGTTGCCTTAACTCCTAATTCGCAAAGTTTTTCGCTGGCTGAACTTTAACCTGCCGCAGGTGTTGAAAATGATTTGCAAAATGTAAAAGTTTTTGTTATAAATTCAGCACAGAGAAAAAAAGCCAAAGAAGTTAAAATTGCTCAAGTTTAAGTATTGTAGTGAAATATGCGAAAAGTTGAATAAATTTGCGAATCGCAATGTACACGTAAATAAATTCTCATATATTGTATTTGAATGTTTTTGTAGTTTTATTGTCGCCTTCTGTTGCTTTATCGTAAATTGTTATATAAACATCTAAAGTAACTACAAATGCTGTCAAGTGAAATGTGATAAATGAAGAGCACTTGTTACTAAATAATAGAGTTAGACGACAGCCTTAAACAGTTGCCATATCATATTAAATTTGTATATTAAAAATAAACATGAAAAACAAGCCGCGAAACAAGAGCCACTTTGATACTGAGTCTGAGTTGATAAAATCAGCTTCAAAGTGCTATAAATATATATATACAACATGCCTGAAGATGAGCCGAGACAACTCAGTAGAAAATTCCAAAACACTTGAGTAGGCAGAAAACATAGAGTATAATGGGGGCTATACCAAGAATTTACTGAATTAATGAACGCCTTTGTCTCTTTAGATTTTCAAAATTTTACTTAGAATCAGCGACATGGAATAAACATCAATTGTATGTATATATATATATATATATATATATATATATATAATTATGTAGGTAATAAAGTAGCTAACAATCAAGCCACTTTTATTACAACTTAAGTACCTTTATTTAACTTGTTTTTTAAGCTCCAACCAAATGATTAAGACATGAGTCGTGTTTGCCGCAATATTTGTGTTTGAATATATATAAAAAAGTCCATATATATACATTTAAAATGATGTATGCACTCAATGGACATAAAAGCAAACATTCTCCCTTGTGGCATGCAACAACACTGCAGGTGCTTTGTCATAAATCTTATCTCTGGCCATGCGAATGTGTGAAACGCCCCAAACTGTCAGATAAATTTAGTGCAAAAATATTTAAAAGTCTATTTGTTATATGGTACTACTATGCTGGCATCAAAAAAAAAACTAAAACTAAAACAAAGAAATATTCGTTTGGAGTACAGCACAATATGAAAATAAAAGATGTGCAAAAAAAAGCTTTAAACGAGTGTGAACGACTAGGATATACTCATTATATAGCTGCGCACTTGGGAAAAATATTTAATTAAATAAGTTGTGTTGAATTAACATATAATTTGACCTCGAATCTTCAATATAATTGAAGTGTTCAGTTTATAATTTTTATTAAAATCTTGCAGTAAATAAAGTGTAAACTAATTATACCTAAATATTACTGAATCATCGCAGCTTTTATGCTGATATAAAATATAAATATATTTAAAGGTTGAAAGATACTTTCCTTGCAATTTTATAGCCCATTTTTATTTATGATTATTTACTTTTAGTGGCTACAGAATATAAAAATTTTATAAAAAAAATAAATATATGCAATATTATTAGAAACTGCAGTGGAAAATCAGCTCAATATAATTGATGAAAAAGCAGTTTTATATATAAAATTAATTTATGTTCATAATAGAATAATGTTGCCATAAAATTTGCTGCAACAAATCGGACAGATATATATTTATTTATTTTTAAATATGAATGCGTTAGCTTGAAAGAAAAATCTTAAAATGTAAAATTCCATTTATTTAAAGCAAAAAAAGCACACAAAAAAAAGGGCAAAAATACCTTTCTCTTATCTCAAAACAGAGTATAACAAGCACAAAGAATTGAGCCAAAAACCGTTAACCAAAACTAAATACACACATGTGTGTGCCATGATTGACCATATGTGTGTGTGTGTTTGTATTTGTGTGACATAAAATGGCAGTGCGAACAGCCACCTGAGCGCCACAAAAAAGGAAAAAAAAAATCAAGACAAAAGCAAAAAAAAAAGGACATGCAACAGACAGAAAGAGCGAATGCAAACCTCAGAAATGCTGCCAACAATTTAACAACTGACTTCATGTAAGCTGAACAAACACACACACACGCAAACACACACACTCACTCACACACCTGCAAGCACACACTAACCCACTCACACACACATTTACACACATAAGTAAGATTAAAGCAGAAAAAAAGCAAAAGCAAAAGTTGAATTTTTGCCTCTTCTGTTGTTATCGTCTTCTCTTTTATCTCATACGCTGCTGTCGTCAAATAAACAATTAAGCTGACTAAAAATAGCAGGACTATGATGTCCTTTTTGAACTAAGCGGCATACTACAGCATTATCAGCCTTGGCAAGGTAGAATTCTCAATCTACTATCTGGGCATACATAAATATGTTATATATACTTATGTTTTTACTAATTACTACTAGAATTACTAAGTAGCTCTTAGGGTTGGAATAGAATAATATGTGTGCAACGAAATAAATTAACATTTGAATGTGCTTTCAATATATGTGATATATCAAATAATATTATAATAAGATATATAAAAAAAAAATAAAAAAAAAAATAAATATAAAAAAAATAAAATAAAAAAAATAAATATATATTTTTCCCCGCTCTTAAATGTTATATTGTAGTATTAATTATATATAATAAAATCTTAAATTTATATTATTAAGTAGAAAAGGCTAAGTCGCCTGTACGCTTTATGAAAACTATATTATTAACCCACTTGTAAATTAAATTATTAACATTTAAGTGAATAAAAATGGAATTTAATTGAATTGAATTGAATATACAATTTATTTAAATTTTGGGCTTACAAATATTCGCTCACATTAGAACTATTCGGTTTTTCAAACCTAATATTAAACAGTTTTCGAGATACTGCCATTTAATATAAAGTATTATTTGTACGAGAACTTTTAATAATATACTTAAATATTATATTATGTAGCTTATGGTAAAGGGTGTTTTTTTTTAAAGCATATTAAACCATTAATGGCATAAAATTATCTTTCCAATAAAGCCAAATTGATGGTTATTAAAATGATTTTATTGTGTTTTATTTCAATCCAAAGTTCTATACCTCTAAGAAAAACATCCTTTGACCAATTTATAAGCATTTACTATCCTTACTATCAATTTTATTGATAAAGTAGCACTGAATGGCGGCACTATCGATTGATCTTCAAATTGTGAATTTTTGTATACAACTAGATCATCCCGGCGTGTGTTGGCCACTTCCCGCTCCTGTTCCCAAAAAAAAAAATAGGATTAAAAAAAAATATAATTTCCTATATTCTTCAATGTCACTATTATTGTAGTCTATTTCGCCACCTGAAATGCTCTAGCTGAGATTTTTATATGTATTTTTAAAATGTATTATCCACCCTTTTTCCCATATATTTTTCATAAAATTTTTTCAAAGTGCTAACCTATAATATTATAGGAAACTATTGCCACAAATTTCAGGTTTCTAGCTTCCACCAATTGGCCTGGCGGTGAGTCGCCAATCAGTCAGTCAATCAGATCAGGTTGAACGGTTTTGTATATACAGATTTTGAAAGATTTTATTTGATTTAATTCAAGTTTTTTTGTCCCATTTAAGACTATTTTTAAAATATTTTTTTTATTTAAATTGTGTAGCCCTTTTTACAAATGCAATGTAGTGTTATAATTTTTAATTTTGATAAAATTGGAATTCGGGTTCATATATTTTCAGAGTATAAATTAAGAAAAAGTGTTTTTATTTTAAAAACAAATACTTGTAAAGAAGATAACTAAATATTATAAAAGAAGGTTAATTTAGCTTCAATTTAGAACAACACTGTTTATGTTTTCACAATAAAAAATAAGTTAAATAATATAGTTAATGATTATACTTGCAATATTCATACGAAAGCAGTTCAAGCAGTTCAAGCAGTTTATCGAGTAATGTTTCCCTCTCCGACACTATTCATTTTACATTGAACGCCTCTTTAAGCCGCTTTGCATGCTGTCAATGGTTTTTTTGGTGTATATTTTCATTACAGACATGTGTGTGGGTGTGTGTATACACATTAATACATAAATGTGTATATGCATATAAAAGTGTAGGCGTATGCATATATATATACTCGTATATAACCATATGTCCTTTCAACCACGCAGGTCAAAGCGCACAAAAAAGTCAGCAGCAAACATATGCGAGGCACGTTTTGGAATTAGGTGTGCTGCGACCAGGACGAGTAACAGAAACGGGAGCAGAACCAGGACCAGGATCAGGACACGGGGCACACACACATGCCAACGACAGGCGACTCTCACACTCGGCACAAAAATAAATAATATATCCGACAACACGCACATTATATACATATGTATATATATATACTTTGTATATTCAACAATATGCCAAAAAACCCATTGGAAGCATCTTCGCTTTCGAAAAGGCTCACTGTATTTGCCACGCCCCCCCAACTCCCAACTAATCAACACTCTGCGCCTTGCCACAAAAAAATTGTATGCCGATTAAATTGGCAATCAACAACAAAACGCAAAAGCTGCGTGAAAAATAACACAGTCTGTTGATTCTGTAACGCACAACGCGGCTATTAAAATGCCTATCAAAAGCTATGTCAGTCCTCCACCAACTAGTATATATACCCTACCCCAGCATACCCATTACTCAGCTCACCGGGCACAAGGCAAAATGGTATAATTATATGAAACTAGCCGAAAAGTTTACATTTATGAGCACCGCGAATGTTACCTTCAGATGGAGCTGGAGGCACTTGCCACAAAGGAGACACCAGGGCTGCCTTTATCACCGCGCCAGCTACATTCTATTTACGATGGCAACAGCAGACGAGTCTTGCAACAAAAAAAAAAATTTGAAGTAAGTAGCAGCAGTTTGGAGTAAATAGCTCCATTGACACAGTTTCTGGTTCACGCCAGATGCTAAAGAGCGGGATACAGAGACAGGGACAAGTTTCCACTTTTTCCACAGTATTTTGTTGCAGGAGAGGGAAATACAGACAGGGAGAAATTCCCACTTTTCCCACAGAACAGAGACAGCAACAAATTCCTGCTTTTTCCCACAAAACTTAGTGTCTGCTGCTTAACAAGAAATTGTTCAAAAAAAAAGTTTAAAATATAAAATCATATGGTTATTTCCATAGTTATTTTAGTAAATATAATTTTCATATTTAATGGCTTATACAAATATTGCATATTTAAAAAAAAACCCTTTGATTAAGTTTCAAGTTGAAGTTTAACAAGTCGTAAACAGAGTTTTTGCTCATCTAATTAAAATTTCCTTTTGCCCACCTCAATTAAACTCCTTGAAGGTTATCCAGGCGGTGTTAAAGCAAAGAGTAAAATCCTAATAAAGGTGATCTCTTCACACACTTTTGCCATTAGACACTTTTAAGCCACAAAAGCGAACTTTGATTGCAGTTGAACCCGCTGCGAACTCTGGCCAATTTCAAAGCCAAATATAGACAGACTGACAAAACGCACAAATGAAGTATCAAAGTTAACTGAGACACTGTTCATATATATTCTATTTGCAATGATAAAAAAGAGTATATTGTTGTGACTCAGCTTTCCATTTAAAAGATATTTGTATAAAGAAAATATAAAGCAAAGGAATAAAATAAAATAAAAATGACTTCAGATTCGTAAAAAACACATATATAAAGCAAACAAAAAAAATAAAATAAAAATGCTTTTAGAATCGTAATTTTCTTTAAAAATATATTTGTTAAAACAAGTTGAAAGCTACTAAAATTGAAGCTTACACTTAAGAACCTCTTTCGAATTTTCAGAATTTAGATTTAGGTTTTGTAAAACATTACTTAAAACATTATCGATATTGACTCTAGTTTTTTACTAAAAACATATCGATTTATTATTTTTAACTGAAAAAATATATATTTAATGTAATTAGAGTGAATCTTTATGTTTTCTATTTTGTTGCATATATTTTTGATTTAATGTAGACATACATTTTTAATTAAAAAAATAGCTAAATATATAATGCACTGAATTATAACGTTTTGCTTTCCTATTTTTATGGAATTATAGAATTAACTATAAAAAAAACGTTTTTTTATTATTGTAGCTTTTTGAAGTAAATGAACTGCATTATTTATAACCATAAAAAATACGTACAGAAGTTTGCATATTTCAGAAATAATAATTACATTAAACTCCACAGCTGACGAGCAGGACGCTGTGAAAAATCCCTGATGACGAATTCCGAAGGAGTTCGAAATATATCGGATTAAAGAAAAAGGAATAAATAAAAAACTAGTGTTGTATTTTAAAACCTAATTTGACCTCGAGCCGACTAAACTCATCTCCTAACAAACTAAGGTCACCAAAAAATCATAACAATAAAAATTACCTTAAAATCAAAGTGATTTTAATTTGTGAGCAACGACTGTATTACCAAATTTAATAAGAATTACCAAATACACAAATTGGTTAATACACAAAATATTAATAAATATATTTAAATCCCACCTGCCTGGCAACAGTGTATATTGCAGTCGGGAGCAACACACAAAAACCTTTTATTCGTTTCATTAGCATTTAGGTGAAAGTGAAAAAGAATAAAAAAAAAAAACATTAAAGCGAACTGCAGACGTGTCTCGTTTGCACATTGTTAACTCTGATGGCAACAGAATTAGCCAAAATGCAAAGAAGACAACAAAATGTAAAAAAAAAAAATGTCTGAATTTTAATTTGCCTGACTAGACGTGATATAGTATATATATAAGACAGTTGTCTTTGCCCAAATGTTAATCTTAGGCATGGTAGCCGGATCGATGTGGTAAAAACAGAAAACAAAAAAAAAAAAAGAAAAACTTTTTACCACAGCTTCTATGGCATTTGTTTATTCTTTGAACTTCTCCAATTAAAAGTAAATATTGTGAGTAGTTTATCTAGATTGTATTCATTGCCAGAGCCACGCAATGCCAATGCAGTCGGAGTTTGCATAGTTAGGAAGAAGCCATCAGCTCCCTTCTACATAACCATTTCTATTCCCCAGTTACAATCCGGAGCAGGGACTGGGTGCTTCTCGTATCCGCATCTGTATCTGATTTCCACTTGAATCCAACGCTTCAGCCTTAAACTTTTGTCAAACTTTTGTTGCCGCGTAATTTAATGCCATTTAAAGAGAGAACGGGGCCAAAACTTTCAAGCAATCTAATGGTAACCGACGCGTAAATACCAAAATAGACAAGACGAGTTTTGTTTTGGCCAAGTGTCATAGTAATAGTTGGCTCTTAGACATTACGTAATTTATTTTTGTTAATTTGCAATGAGACTATGCTGATGTAACTTATTTACATATGTACATACTCTTCAACTAAAAATAAATCATAAAGTGTCGAGTGTGCCACACAATTCTCCCACACATTTCTCCAACGAACCGAATCGGTTCTCATGCACAACTTGCATGAAAATACAATTTCTCAGTTATTCTAGTTATTCATTCTATTTTTTTTCTTCTTCTATTTTATTGAACGTCGTTTTCTAGAATTATGATTTTAGTTTTTTTTTTGGCTTCCTCTTTTTTTCCCGTTTGCCCACTTGGCACACAGACAAAATCACGTTCTCGCATACAAAACACTGGCATAATTTTATTTACGATTCAACTTTGTACTACAAAACATCATCTTCCGCCTGGAACCCCTCTACTCCCGCTGCTACCACCAAACACCCTGCCAAAGTCTTTGAAGCAACTTGGCGAATTTGATGCGTGCGCTTAGTTTCCAAGTTTGGTAGAGGGGCTTCGGCATGGGAAGGTGGAAAGTTTTATTAGCCCTAAATGTAATAAAATGCAAACACACTGGCACAGGCAACGAATTGCAAGGGCAATGAAGTCCATAGCCTCTGGCAAATATTGCAAAAAAAAAAAGAAAATCAAAAAGAAAACATAAGAAAAAACTGAAGCAAAGAAAAGCATAAAAATGCGTGTGCCAAGTTTATGTGTGGATCGTTCAGCTGGTTTTTGCTTAGCCAAAGGCAACTTCCAAATGAAACTGCCCATGCTAAGTTTTTCTTTATGTGCCGAACCGAAAAATAAAAACTCAAATTAATGCTTCAGTTTTTGTGTGGCAAACAGATGTGAGAATTTCTTTCAAATGAATGCATATGGAATGGGTTCGTGTCAGGCCCTGAAATGTATTCGCGAATTAGTTTAAGCAAAGTAGTGTAATATTTTATGCAATCAAAATAATTGTGAGGCAGAAGTTTGAACATTTAATTTATATGTGTGTTTATATGTATTTACGGAATTTCGGAATAAAATCGAGTATATTTTCATTAAATTAATTCAAAGCTATAATTTGGCGTCTACTTTTAACTAAAGTTCATTTATTTGTTCAGCTCAGTTTTTATTTGCTCTAAAGATTTGTTCTTCGTCTCGGGAACCCCGAAGAATATAAATAACAGAGCAATGATGCAAAATGCTGCAAAGGCGCCATAGGTTTCCATTAAATCTAAACAGAAATAATTATCTAAAAGCTGTCGAAAGTCCTTTAACAACGACTCACCAATTATATCCTAAAATGTCTTTGTCTCGATAAATGTCCAGTTGAAACCAACAAACACCGATGCGGCTTGACCACGAATACGGAATGGCAGCATCTCGCCCATCATTAGCCAGGGAATGGGCTCAAAACCCAATGAAAAGCCCATCATATAAACTACAAAGCAGAGCAGCGATAGCTGGCCAATTTTGGATCTATCTACATTCGTCGACTTCAAGTAGAAATAGACGCACAGCACGGAAAGGCTCAAAATCATGGCCAAATCGGAGTTAGAAAGCAATATCTATTTTTGGGGTTCTAAGTTATTAATTTGTATGAAATTATTGAAAATAAAACAAACTAATACTTCACCCTTATAAAACAAGTATAAAAAACAAAAAAAAAAACCGGCTATCTTCGGCACGCCGAAGCTATATACCCTTGCAATGGTTTTCAAAGGAAAAGTTTTGAATACCCAAGCGATTGTTCCTAAGGTAGCTATATGTTATAGTTGTCCTATTTCAATCAAACTTTATCAGATAGTACTGAGCTAATTTATGCATCGATATGGTTAGTGTGGTTCTGATATATTGAAAATCAAAAAAGTTTTCCATAGAAGAATAAATTTTTCATCCAATTGTTTCCATGGAAGCTTTATGATATAGGGATGCGATTTTGATCAAACTTGGTCAGATTGATTACGTTTTACAGGTTTTAGATTCTTATTTTGAAATATATAGATGAAAACGTGATCTTTGCAACTATATCATCGTCCTGTCGGGACATTTCCTGCAATTCACCAGCAATATCAGCATCGTTTCGCCGTAGCCAGAGACTTGACAGTTTTCTCCTGTTTGTTGTGAGACAAATACCATCGTGGATAATGCAATTATATACCATTCCGGTATGAGAAGCATTATCAGTAAGAAGTACACGCAACATGCGGCATCCATAAAGGCCAACTCTGACCAAATGGTCACCCAGCCAACCATAAAGCACATGAGCAGCCAAAAATTGCCCAGCAAGGTGAATGCAGAGTCTCGACCAGGTAGACAGGCAATGCTGGCGAAGCCACGCCCACAGCTAGCCCGCCCACACCATATACACTGAGGTGGCAAACGCGCTGAGCAGCCAGCCTAATATGAAGAGCGCAGCAGTCAACTGGATGGTCAACTTCCTGTCCAGATAAATGATAAGCGGTCCGCCACATATGCCACCCACTAAGCCAGCCAGGTGCATTACAACGCCCACCCACGAAACCGCTTGTGGTGTGACCTCAAAGGAAGTCACATTGGCATCCATCATAGTGGGCAAAGCCGGAGAAATATAAGCCGTAGAAGTATACGCCGTTGTGTAGTTTACGCAGAAAAGAACACATAGAGGCCGCAGTAGCAGCTAGGCATTTTTTGAGTTTTTGAATCTCAAGATCTGCATTTTTTTGATCAAAAGCTGCTCAACTGTGACAGGAAAATCAAATTCTTCTGAGAATATGGCTTAAACATCCTTAAAAATGTGACCTTGTGTGTTAAAGGAACAGGTATGGTACAAAGTTTGTAATAAAAAATAATATTGTATACTATATACCTTCCATGTGTTTCATATTTCACCTTCAACTAAAATAAAAACCAAAAAATAAACCAAAAAAAAAACAAAAATCTACAGCTACTAAAAAATGCAATTAATTACGTAAATTGTATTAGTCGCATCAAATTGTTATTTAAGCTGAAAAATATTTACAACAATAGTGGAAAAATATCTCATATCTCACTTCGATTTAAAAGTGTTTGTCAGTCAGTCAGTTGCCAGGCCACGCCCACTTGACTGCAGTGAAACGCCTACATAGGCAACGTCGCCATTGTTTTTTCCCTGCTCGTTTGGCCTTTGCCTTTGCCTGCGCCAACTCATTAAAAATTCCATTTTCATTTCGCCCATCATCCATTTTGATTTCATAGTCGAGTGAATGGCGGCGCGGAGGACATGTTGGAAGGTTGAGTGGTTGGGTGGTGGGGTGGGGGGGTGATTGGGTGGTTTGACTGTTGGTTTGGGCGTGTCTGCAATTCGTTGCGTTCTGTAGCAACGTCGCTGTCGGTGCACAATTTCAAAGTGTTTACTTTCTTGCACATTGATTTCGTTGGGGAAAAACTTTCACTTTGGCTTTCGGCCTTTTGCTTTTTTAACGCTGGCAATTGTGATATTTTTTATTTATTCTACAGGGCAGCCTTGCAGTCGGCTCATAAATGAGTGCACACTTGTGCAGCGAACTTTAAGCGGGAGCGTAATTAAAAAATAAATAAAATTTTACGAAATGAAGCCCGCAAACGTTATTGAATGGATATCGAATGAATCCACATGCCTACATTGTGTTTGGCCGGGCCGGGGCCAGACCAGCGAACTGGCCACAGTTAATTATTTGCCAGCCAGTTTGGCGAACGTGACGTATGCGTAATTTTTCACCCAACGCTTTGCTTATCTGTAGTCTGTATACATACAATACAATCATATATATATATATGTATACATTCATATATAATTTGTATACACATAAATGTAAGTGTGTAAGTTTGCACTGTGTGTGCATTCGCTGATGAATTATTTGCCCAGCACTCAATCAATAAGTTTATGTAGTATATAAACGAGGCATTTTGTGTGTGCACACTGGCACACTGAACCATATAAATGAATATATGTAAATATTAATAAATATATTGTATATATAAATATGTAATTTACATTATTATCCTTTAAAGCCTGCTGGCGCTGCTTGACAGCTGTTATTCCTGGCTTGATAATTTAATTCATGTTCAATTATTAACCTTGAACTCGAAATAGATTAAAGTTTAAAGCGTCTTGTTTCTAAAACTGAAAACAAAATAAAACTCAACTCTCTCAATTGTCAAAAAATTGTTTGTATTTAATTTGCATAGATTTTTTTAAACCGTATCAATATTAACTCTGTGTAAATATGGGCGATCGCATAAATGTCTGCATTATTGGCTCTGGCAATTGGGCCACAACTATAGCTCGTAATGTGGGCCTTAATGTGGCCAATTCTCAGTTTATGGAGCCCAAGGTGAATATGTATGTGTACGAGGAATATGTCGACGGTCGCAAGTTGACAGAGATCATAAATACAACGCATATTAATGTGAAATATATGCCAGATTTTGTGCTGCCCGAGAATGTGGTAAGTGAGCCAAAGATTATGATATAAAAGTCTTTAAATTTGGTTTTTTTTATCACACTTAGGTTGCCTATGATGATGTCGTTACCACAGCACGTGATGCCGACATCCTGATCTTTGCCATACCGCCAACATTTGTGAGCAGCTGCTGCAAGACCCTGTTGGGCAAGGTAAAGCCCATGGCACATGCAGTATCCCTGATCAAGGGCTTTGAACGCGGTGATGATGGACAGATCACATTGATATCACATCTCGTAATGCGACAGTTGAAGGTAAAGTTGAAAAAAAAATGTTAAATATACATTTTTTCAATGATTTCTTAAATAGATTCCCTGCTCTGTGCTGGTGGGCTGCAATTTAGCTCATGAGATTTCCAATAATAATTTTGCCGAAGGCACCATCGGCTGTCGAGATCAGAAATATTTGCGTATTCTGCAGGATATTTTCAAATCGGCCACATTTCGTGTGGTGGCCACAGATGATGCTGACTGTGTGGAAATTTGTTCCACTTTAAGAGTGAGTTAAGTATTAATCTTACTAATTTTCAACTGTGAAATTTGTTTTTAAATTTAGAATATCATTTCCTTTGCTGCTGGCTTAGCGGATGGCATGAATTTGAATGAGAATACCAAGGCGGGCATTATAAGACGCGGCTTTTTGGAGATTCTACAATTTGTCGATGTATTTTATCCTGGCAGCCGCTTGGCCACTTTCTTTGAATCCTGTGGCCTGTCCGATTTGATAACCAGTTGTTATGGTGGGGATTTATTCCTATTATAGCACATTTTAAATTCAAATTAATTCTTTTCCCTATTTAGCTAATCGCAATCGCAAGCTGGCCGAGGCATTTGTCAGGACCGGTCAGCCATTGAGCGAACTGGAGCATGTCCTTGTGCCAGGCCATGAGCCTTTGGGTCCCGTTACCGCAGAGCTGGTTAATATAATGCTCAAAAAGAAGGGTCTGGAGGATAAGTGAGTGTGTGCTTAATTTTAGTGGAGAGTGTTTAATAAATTAACTTTTTTTTCTTCCGCAGATTTCCACTATTTACAGCTGTTTATCGCATTTGTGCTGGATCTTATCCGTTATCGCGTTTAGTGGAAACATTGCGTTTTGCTCGCGAGGATATGTGAGTAAAAAGTTATTAAAATTAAGAGAAAAGTAGCTAAATCTATGCCATTCACAGCTATCATCCCAATCATATTTTTCAACTTTAAACGCTTTCAATTATCGTTTTATTCTCTTCTAAATTCATGTATATTTTTGTTAATAATCTGTAAACAAGACTCTTCATTTAATCGCTGACTTATACACAATGAATAAAATTCTCATCATACTTTAGAATAATTGTTAAGACATATTATTGTATGGAAATGTGTAACAATGCCAACGAACTGACAAATACTTAACGTAGAGGAATTGTGATTCCATTCCATTCAAGTAAATGCATGTTGGCTCGATTGGGGAGTATTCAAACAAAAGCCTTATATACATTTTATTGTTGTGCGTCTTTTCTTTTGCGGTTCAAGTATTCCTTGCGGAAAGTGCACTCCATTGAATGCACTGACGCTCGAAGCACTTGCCGGCAACTATGAGTACTATGGTACTGAACTACAACGGAAATCACTTCACTCATAAATGGGTAAGGCAGAAAAGGAAAAATGAAATGGGAAAAAGGAAAATGGAAAATGTAAAATATCAAAAAAAAAAAAAAAAACCAGCCACATTGCTATTGTTTTTGCTCAACTATGTATCGAATAGTTTTACGTATTGTTTTCGGTTGGTACTCCAATCGAAATTGGTGGAAATGGGAGCACCAGCTGGGAGCTATAATGTCTGAAAAGGCAAAATGGTGTATAGCTGTCCATAGAGTAGACTGAATGACCTACATCCTGAGTTAACATTTGCATCCCAAAGGTGCTTTCAACTCCACTTGATTGTAAGCAATATAGACTTGATATTTTATTCCGGCTTTAGATATAAAAATATTTACTTGAGAAGCAAGTCCATAAGAAGTACAATAAAGTATTGAAAAAGAGATTCTAAAGCAAATATTTACTATTTTTAATATATAACCCTAATATAATAATCACAAAAAAAATTATATAAAAATATAAATATTATATGAGCTATAAACTGGCTTATAGCTGCTTATTTGACAATCCCTTTGTCAATTGCAATTTATTTTTAGTAAATTATTTATGCAATTAATTTAGTTATTAGCTATAAAATTCAAAATATTGCACAACATATATATTTTTCTGCATAATTAAATCAAATGTCATAAGCGCTTTTGCGCTGATTTCGTTATTTGTATGGGGGGATTTGCCAAATGGATTAGTCCAAATCGAGAAATGAATCAATTTGATTACATTAGCGTAACCAATGCCACAGGCGATAACAACAATTATTTAGCTTAATTACATTTGCCAAATGGCCGCGAACAAAGCGGCGTATGCGCAATTTGCCAGATTATCAAATGAAAAAATTAAAACAAAAATTAAATTTATAAAAAAATTGATATTTTTTCGATTGTGTGATGATTAAAAGGTTGTTATATTAGGTAAGTCATTCGGAATTTTAAAAAAGCAAATACAAATGTCAATGTTGCATTTTTAGTAGTCCGAGTCAGTCAGGCTCAAATGCCGCTTACGTGATATACGAAAAAGGATAAAAATGATATGGAAAATGAGAAAATGAGAATTCAAATGAAATTCGTATATTTAGTCGCTTGGCTGGTCTCTTACCCTCCACCTGTCCGGCTGAACAAATATGCCAGTTAGGCCAACAAACAAAGCCAACACTGGCGCACACACATATGGAAAAACTACAAAATTTGCATATCAACAGAAAGCCAAACCAAATGCATACCCTGCAGCAACAAAGACAGAGCTGGGGGGGTTTGGTTGTAGCAGCTATACTATACTATTTGCACATTTCTTGTTGCATTTTAGGTAGCTCTGCTCTCTCTCTCGTTTTTGCTGATAATTACACGGTAAATTTGGCAAATGTGACGACGAATGTAGCAAACTAGAGGCACAAGTGTACGGCAAATGTATCTGCGGATGTGTGCACACACACAGATACAGATACACCTGCCCACAGACATAGACAGAGAGAGCCGAAGGAAGCGCACTTCAAAAAATAAATAACAATTTCGTACGATACACACGTCGTTCTGTTTATATAAACGTATCTGCATGTATATATATATATATATCTATTTGTTGTGTTTTGGTGCGTGTGTAGTGCGCCCAAATGTATAGTACTTCATTTCCTGTTTTACACTAGAGAGCCTCCTACTTGACAAATACTTTACGTACATATAAGCTCTAGCTCTTCTTATAATTGTTGCTACTTTCGCTTGTTTTGCCATTTCTATTTGAGTTTCTTCCACCATCAAATTAAACAAATATCGTAAACAAAGTTAACGTGTTTAGAAATAGATACATTTTATTTTTAATAGCAGGAGTTAGTTAATGATATGCAGCCAGAATAAACAATTCAATTTCAATTACATTTTAATGCGCTATTAACACTAGTTTACAACACAAAAATTTTTCTTGGGTGTTTTTACTTATTGCTGAATAACTACTACACTTATTGACCGATTTGGACAAATTTGTACTTAAAATATCCATAAAAGAATTATCTAACATAATAAATTTTAAAAAGTATTTTAACGAATTTGGAAAATTTTTAAAAGACCAATTGAAATTCAGCAATTTTCAAAAATGCAAAAAAAAAGTTCACATTCTTCAACTTTGAGAGTATTTAGATTTTTTAACTCTTATTCAATTCACATAAACGGCATACCATTAGAAAGGGAATACAATTATCTATAGGATTGTGTAACATTATTAAAGATCAAATAAGATCTGATGTAGATATGAACAAATAAGTCGAAAGACTGCCAAAAAACTAGCTATTTGCGGTTTTCTCGAAAACCATTCTTTGAAAAAATAAATGATTTGCATTTTTGAAATCAGCGCCCAGAAATACATCAAGAAAATTATATGAGAGCTCAGCTCCCTCGATCAAAAAAAAATTTGTAAGCTAGTGTAATATAATTAAACGTTAGTGCGCTATTTATAAGACATTAAACTTTAATTTGAAAGTTAATTTGTTGTTAGTTTATTGCTCCAAATTTATCATATATTTTAACTGCATTTATCTGAATTTAAAACACAAAAATTAATTATTAATATGAAGATAGCATTATATGCTAAAAACCGTTTGGCAATTACACGGCGAGGAAATGTACAGCTAACAGCGCCCAGAGGTATGCAACACTTTACATACACTTTCAATGTAGGATAATAAATTTATATTATTGTTAAATTGATAAATCGAAAAGCAACATACTTTATTAAACAATAAAAAATCGAAAACGAATAAATAAAATTAAAAGTTGATCGATTGTAATAAAATGACTTTATTTTTTTTTTAAATAATTAAATAACATTATCAATATCTTTTACATTTACATATGCATGTGTATGTATAAAATTGATTTTTCTTTGGTAATTTCACAAGCTGACAAAATTTTGGCTTGCAACTTCTCAAAACCTTGGTCCCCAACTGTTTTGTCAGTTTTCTAATTGTTTTCTCTGTGAACTTTTGATGTGGCATTTCAAATTTCTCGCATATCAAATGTAAAATGATGCGCTCCTTTGGCTAATGAATTTGTAAAAAGTTTTGGTAGCAAAAACAACTGGGGAAAAGGAAAAGTTGTATGGGTACAGAACCGAGTTTATTGTAGATAAATGCTTGCACACACACAAACACACACAAACACACACACAAGCACACACACAATTACTTATGGACACGCACAGAAGCAAAACGCATAAACTTTCTGACCACTTTTAAACCGAAAAAGTGAAAAACCCAAAAAACCGACAACAGCAAAAACAAGAAGAAGTTTTCAGTTTTTGTGGCCAACTTGGTTGAGTTTGCAGATGAGAACATTTTCGAAAACTCAAAACTCGGGTCTGCTGATGGGGCATTGTTTGGCAAAAGCGTTTAACTATTTACAAGACCTAATTGACAGCATTAGAATTAAAAACGAGTATGAACTATGCTATAAGTAGTTCCATGCTTTTGGTATACTCTGTTGCTAGTGTAGAGGTATAAACTAGTTGATTTAAGCAAATATTTAATTTGTAAAATATATAAATAGTATGCGACGAAAGTTTGACTATTCCCAACATTCCATTGAGTATAAATCGGTTTTCGGGCCAACAAAAAATACATTTATATTGAAAAATCGATTTTTAATACAATTTTAATCATTTGTACTATTACTAGTTGATTTAACTATATTTCATTAAAAGTATGCGACGAAATTCCTTTCAGTTTGGCATAAATACTGGTTTGACTATCGCCAACTTCTTATTGAATTTAAATCGGTTTTCGGGCCAACAAAAAAAAAATTTTTTATAGAAAAATCGATTTTAACCACAATTTTTATCATTTATATGTTTTTTTTAGTTTAGCACCTCAATTTTAATTTTTTTTTATGATTAAAATCTATCATCTAAATGTTTTTATTCATAAATTAAACTTAAGCTATACACAATTTGCATTTTGTTAAAATTGGAGGGCCCGTGTACCTATTATTCTGTCCAGGTGTGTATATAGAAATATTTGCATTAAGAATAAAAATCTAAGCTTATAAATTGGAAATGTAGTATTTGTACTGTTTTAAATTTGGTCACACCTTAAAAATATATGTTAAAAAAATACCCGAAAATTTAATAAAAATTTTTCATGTTATAGGAAATTCTGTCCAGGTGTGTATATAGAAATAATTGCATTAAAAATTAAACTCTAAATTTATAACGTAGTATAATGTAGTATTTTTACTGTTTTTAATTTGTTCACACTGTAAAAGAATATGTTAAAAAAAACCTAAAAAAAAAAATTGTTTAGGTTTTAGGAAATTCCCACAGATGCCAGGAATTCCAGTGAATTCCAATACGCGGGACAGCTTAAAATATATATATTAAACGAAATTAAATCAGTTCAGTAACAGTAATTAAGTACGGACAGGATAAATGTACAAATTTCGATTGTAAGTCTTTTACTGTCTTTAATAATTCCGAAAAGGTTTTTATTAATTATTAACTTGTTTGGCACCCAACAATTGACAAAGAAATTAGTTGTCATATAACAAATTTAACTATACGTCTACCAAATATGATTGACATTACACAAGTCAAACATACTCAATTTCCCCCTTTGAAGACAGAGTATAAAAGTCGACAGTATTCAACGCCCGTGAGTATATGCTTTAAAATGTCGTGTGCGTCGGGGGCGCAGCACAAACATTTGCAAATATTTTATGAGCACTTAACTTAGCCGACACACACATACACTTGCACACACACACACATACATACATGAAATAAAGTGTCACATACATGAGCTAAAGAAACATCCTTGGGTAGGTATGCTGTCTAACGGGCGGGAAAGCCCGGTTTGAGTTCGAGTTGAGTTTGAGATGAGGGCAACTGGCTGCTGCTTTTGTCATGGCAAGTTGTGCGTGTGTGTCTCCAATGATGAAGTTAAGGATGATGAAACCGATGACGATGCAGCATGACATGTTTGTTAAATTCTAAATGAAATCAATTTAATAAACTGTCAATAATGCAGCACATTATCAGCAAAAATGAGCTGAGCTGAAAGTCAAAGTCAATTCAATGAGAACTGCAAATGTTAAATCACTGAAAAAAAAAAAAAAAATTTCAATTCTATATAATTCTTGGTAATAACGTAAAATCAATTGCAAATTATGATTTTTCCTTTTCTCAGTGTAACTATATTTTAAAGATAAACCCACAAAATGTGCTGAGCTGCAGCTAAGACTTTGACTTTGTATTATAGGCAGTATGTTTTGGCAAGACACGGCTAATTTGTATACAATAAATAGAAGCCAACAAATAATTTTAAGAAATTTGCTAACATAAGCTGACTTAAAGCAAATAACGATTAATTGTTGTAATAAAGGGAATTCAGCTTGGCAATTTGATATTTATGTGTCAAGCTGATTTCATTATTAAAGCCAACATTTAAGCCGTCAGTTTAGCTCTTAGCTGTCATATTAAACTTGCAAAAGTTTGAAGTTGAAGTTGAAGTTACCACATGCCCCAGTTTCATTTCCCAAATGATTCGAAACTGAGCTTGCTTTAAAAAAATACAAAAAATGGGTAGATTAAAAACCAAACGTTACGAAACACAATATTCCCTCCTGGGAAATGGAGAAAAAAGGAGGCCTGCAAATATTTTCATGCCAACGTACGATATTATTTCTTATCTTTGGGCAAAACGTGATACTTATCCAGGTGCGGAGGCTTGGCTAGATTCTCGACTCTCTCTCTATGCGATTACCATAACTATAAATATCGATTACTTTGCTTAAAGCTGCCCCAATACACAGCCACACACACGCACACACACAACTAGACAAAGACATACGAGTCACGCCCCCGCACACACACATGCTGCTGCTACACACACGCACACACCTCAATGGAAAGCAACTTAAGGCTGTCATTGTTTTCGCCTTCACCGAAGCTCTCGTATCTGTGAGACTTTTATGTTTTAGCTATTGCCATTGCTATTGCTATTGCTACTGCTATTTCTTTTTTCTACCTGCTTACACTTTTACCTGCCTTATTTTTCTCTTTGACAAATAAATTGACATGCCACATTGCGATAGCGACAAAAATACACACACACAACACACAACGCAAGCAAAACGAAACAAGCTAAAAAGAAACGTGTGAAAAGAGAGTATCACAAAATACTCTCACCTATAACATTAGAATACTCGCATGTATTGCTTGAATGGTGGTTAAGTGCTATGAATATACTCTACTAAATAAATGGAGTATTGAGGTTTTAAAAATTGTTAAAAAATCGAATGGATTTGTTCAGCAGAAGTGGCAATAATATAGGTCCAAAGTATTAGTATCATTATTTATTGAAGGCTTTACGATCCGTTCATTTAGTATAGGTTTTGTGTTATAATCTATTATTTATTTAACAGCGTTTATCTTCCAAATCAAAATCTAAAAAAAAAATTCAATTAAATCATAATTAGAAACTTATGTTATTTATTTAAGGCTTTTCTATTCGTTTACTTAGTACTATAATGTTCAGTTATATACTATAATGTATTGATGAGTTAAAAAGCTCTTGTCTTTTAAATAAAATTAAATTTAAAAAATAACTAATTTACACTGCCTTTCAACTGTTCTGAATTATTGTTTATTGTTCTAAATTTAATAATTGCTTAGTTTAAAAATTAATCAAGAAAATATTATGCTGCTTAATTCAGAAAATTTCGATTGTCTTGATGTCTAGTCTTTCAAATAAAATTAAATTTAAAAACTAAAACTAAAAATCAATCAGGAAAATAATATGCTGAATAATTCAGCAAATTCCGATTGTCTTCATTAAGCTATTAAACAAATCAAAATGCTTCTAAATAGTTGAATTATTCGACAAAATAAATTAAATTATATGAAGCAAGTTTCTATATTCCACTAGTTCTCCTTGCGTGCGTTGCTACGCTCCTGCTGAAAAAAATAGTACATTTAACCAACTAATCATACTCTACAATGTTTCTTTGATTGTAGCCTACTGCACCAGCTGAGATTTTGATACAATTTTCAAATGCATTTTCCAGCCATTTATATCGCTATATTTTTAGTAAAATTTTTTCAGAGTGCCAACCCACAATATAATAGGAAACTACAGTGAAAATTTCGGGATTCTAGATTCTACCGTTTGACCTGCTCGTGAGTCACCAATCAGTCAGTCAGTCAGGTTGAACAGTTTTATATCTATAAACTAACTTGATAAAATCAAAACTATCATGCCAAATAATAATCTGAATAAGACAAAGAATCTAACTATATACAATAACTAAAGAAACTTACAATTTTTCCAATTCATATAACCTTTTTCAAGCATTCCAAATCAAGTGACATTATGCGAACACCCAAATGTAACAGATAAATACTTTGAGAGAACTGTATGAAAAAAAAAAGCGAAAATGTATCGACAACGACTCGGTTTAGAGACGACATTTGAAGGTTGCTGCCATTGATGGGACAGCCCCCCCCCCCCCCCCCCCCTCCCCCAGTGCCATCTTGTCCCCTTTCCTGCCCCGCGCCAAACAATGAAATGTCAGGCACGTACAAAAGGAATTCGTTCGTTTTGGCTGCTTCCCGTTTTGTTTTTTTGTTTTTTTTTTTTTTTTGTAGTATTATTATTTTTTTTTTGCTGTTTTACTGGCGAAATTGACGTGCGAAGAGAATGGCGACAGCGACGGCATGAAAGAAATAAATATGCCACAATATGTTAACGACAAGTCTTCCTATACACCCCAACCCTCTTCAAGCAAAGGTGAAGTACGTGCAAGTTTTACTTTTGGCGCTGCCGGTAAATAAATATTATTTAAGCGACACTAAAAAATGGCATTCGATTATTTAGCAAATGTTTTTTGGCTAGCCGAAAGCTGCAAATGTTTAGATAAATGAAGCCGCTACACGCCGAGGGGAGCTGGCTTACCACGAATTATGTGCAATAAATGAAATGTAGCGGCATAAATCATTAGAGTGTGCGACTAGATAGCTCTTCTCAACTGCCAGAAATTGCCTTCCTCTTCCCGAGTAGTACGCAATCATTTTTCAATAAGCTGTATTAGCTTGTCAGCTGCCAGATGTAAGCATTACACATACGCCACATTGTGCGTGGGCTTTGATTTATCATTGCATAAAAATCTTTAGCCTTCGAATATTGTCTCTACTATTGAAAGCCACAACTGAATGATGGTTGCTTGTTTTTAAATAAATAGCAGAAATATCAGATTGCCTTTAAATCATAAACAGAAAGAAACATTTTCAATTGAAATCCTTATTTAAAACCAAATAAAATTATATTTCTTTATATTTTACGTTTTTCAATGACTTTTTTTAGCGTTTTCACTTAACAATTTAATGCTAAACCCTGACAAAATTGCAATCAGTATGTAAGTAAAATATTTTGTTGCTGTTGCAATTCCATTTTCCCCCAAGTGGCATCCAATAAACCTGACTATAAACTGCAAGCTTCGCCAACTAGCCATAATTACAACTTAATGGTGTTCACATGTAAGCTGTTTCCAGTTTTAGTAGAACCCGCCGGAGGTAATAACTTTATTAATTACGCACTGGACATGGGCACCTGGAGTCCTGCCCAAATCCCGGGCAACAGCTGGCGGCATCCCGTTTTGGGGCCAATATTAATTTATTCTATTTCCTTTTACGGCCTCAAGTGAATTAGAGGCAGAAAGTGCTTAAGCACTTTTACTCAAGGGTGGCCCCAAAAACTTCCCTACAGTTTAGTTTATTATGTATGCGACAGGAACAATTAAACAAGACCCTGAAAGTTGGCTAATTGTTGTTGTGGGTTTAACGCTGTACCAAACTCTAAAGTATTTCAAGAATATTTCTGGCAGCCTTGGTATGCATTTTTTACACAAAATATAAATTTTTGGAAATAAAATTATGGTATTTACAGACAGAAAACAATTTAATAATTGTAATAATTTCAACAATTTCAACAATTTAAAACCAATTTCGTTAAGCTGCATACGGACTGAACAATAAAGTTTGCCTGTGAAATATATGAAATTTTAAATTTGGAGTCTAATTTATGATGCAATACACTGCAAACAATGTGTTATGCGATATTATTGTTTAATTAACAACATGCATTTACATAAAAATGATTAAATATGCATATACTACATATTATTTATGTGCGAAATTTTGCACTTTGCCCCAAATGATTTATGAATGTTGTAAATATTGAAATTGATATTTTAATCTGTTTTTAGAAAATTCTCTAGGTCTAATTTAACAACATTTCAGCATCAAATTCAGTTAGATAACGAGATGAGTTTACCTTTTGGCATTTTCCGGCAAAGAAATTCCATAAAAATCACCACAAGCAAATGAATTACTTATATTTGTAATAAATGCTACTATGCCTCAATCCCAACGCGAACATAAACTAACGAACTGTGCTGTAGTTGTTGTTGCCGCCTGCTGCTTACATATGGCAACTATTTGCCTCAAATTGGTATAAATGATGGGGATAAAGCGTAACGCTGGCAATAAATAAGGCCTCAGCATAAGAACAAATACTCACACACAACTGAGGGCAACTGAGGGCAACTGAGGGGCAACTGAAGCGCATGAAATCCCTTGGGGGAAGGACAACGCAAAAAAGTAGGCAATGATTTTTATTAATTGATAAGCATTTGCAACAAGTTGCCATCCATTTGCGCCTTGTGTTTATTTACAAAACGTGTTCCAGGCAAAAGGCATTTATGTTTAGCAGCGAGACATATATACCCCTCGCACGCACATAGCCCCCTCAGTGCCCCTAGCACCCACGACTGGCCACTGCCTAGATTAAGTGATAAATACTTTCATATTTGACGGTAGATTTAAGGGGCTATTCGCATATGTGTGTATCTGATTATCACAGTGCGATAAGCGGCTTGTGTGCCACAAATAGACATTGAAAAGTAGCACACATCAAGAGGAATCCAAAATGCGAAATGTAAACGGATGGGAGAAAGCATAGAAATGAATATATATACTAGTTACAAGGACATCAAAGGCAGACGAAATGAATTGAAGCACAAATTAAACTTGTATCCCTTGGAAAAATATCAATAAGGAATATGATTTTAAAGCCATAGTAACATGTTTAATATTAAATTGATATTTATTTCGTTGAAAAGCAACTGAAATCATATTTTATACTTGGCATCTCGATACGAATCATAATTACGACCAACTAATTAATTAAAAATTCAACTTTGCAGCGCAAAGAATCCAAAGAAAAGCCAAAGAGGCACTTTGAAAAGTGTTTACGGCTGAATAATTTGAAGAGCTAACAGAGAAAAAAATGAATTGCAGCATTCTTCAAACTTGGTCGATACTCAAAAAAAAATAAAAATTATAAAAAAAAAAAATACATTTGCCCCAAACCTGGAAGATGTAAAAAAGTTTTTTTTTTTTTTTTTTTTTTTTGAATGCTAAGAAGCAGCACAAAGTTTGCTTCTTTCTTGAGCAATAAAACAGCGAACAGCGTCGTATGAGGGAATGTTGGAATAGGAGTAAGGGAGGGCAGCAGCACGGGGAAGTAGAGAAGAAAAATGTGCACTTGTCAGCGAAAGAAAACCAAAGAACAGCGTAGAAAGAAGCAGAAAACGAGACGGATCTAAAAGGACTCGGCAAAGCCAAAATCATTAAAAAAGCCAACGTAATTGATAAAGGCACATCAGAGGTTGAAAAAGATGATAAAGAAGTAAAGTAGAAAGGAAGTGGGGGGTGGGTAGGAAGAGCTGCAACTGCAGCTGGATAGGGGCACAAGTTTATAGCGATGACATCGTTAAAAGTCTGTCAAGTACTTCCTTTTTCAGTACTCACAAGTACTTCAGGACGACTGAATTAGTGCCCACAAATTGGCTGGCAGAGATCTTGAGATTTTTTTGCAATGTGTGTTTAAGTTTTGCACTGTGTCTACTGGCAACTCTGTCTCTGAGTTCACATATATATTTTCAGACGAGTTTTTAAAAATGTTTGGCTAGTCTTTTTTTTAGCAAAATGCATATAAAATGCAGCCAAAAAATATAATTTTTCATTCAAGGCGTTTGAGTAATTTTTAGCAGCTCAATGCTGCTTGTATTTTTGATGGCAACTTTCCTTAAATTCCGATCCCTCTCATCAGGCCAAGCCTTAGAACAAAGCTAGCCAAAAGCTCACCCCCAGAAAATCCGCTTTTACATTACATTCCCCACTGCAACCTTTTGCCACGGCACTTAAACCAAACTAACAAAAGTTCGCATTTATTTGACTTTGCTTTTTTGGAATAGAGGGAACGCGCAATTGGGGATCACAAGAGAAATGTGCTGTATAAGTCATTTGCATAAGTTGCCTCTGCCTGCCTGGCCACAGCCTGAGCTCTGAGTTAAGTAAAATTTTTGTTTTCGCAATTGTGCAGAAAAGTGGCGGCCGCATATTGAATCAGCGTAGCAAAAAAAAAAAAAGAAGAAATTATTTGAAAATATAAAAAAATCTTAAAATTACAAAGTTTTTTAGTTGGCATAAAAGTTTTGTGGAAGAAAATATTTGTGTATTTAGAGAAAAATTGAGCAAGGAACTTTGTAATATGACTGCAATGAGAATGCATTTTCTTGAACTTAATAAATCATGTATAAAGTAATCTACAAATTACATATTTACTATTTGTTAGGGATATTAATATTTGCAAGTGTTTGCCATGTACTTAAATATTAAATTTTTGATGTAATCTGTAGTAGTAGTTTACTTAATATAATTTAAACCATTTAAAATAATTCTTTCGAATTGTTGTTGTTTATTTTTGGCTTTTGTTAAAATAGTTTTAATGAAATATTATTTAATTTAAGAGATATAATGGTAAAACATGGAATTTAAAAGGAATTTAAATTTGTTATTGTATTATTCAAAAATATTTTGCCAACTCTACAAGTCTCTAGGTTTATTTTCATTTTTTCGCTTTTGTAAAAGTAGTTTAAATGAAATATTATTTAATTTAAGTTAAATTTTAATATAGAAAACTTATTTGCTATGTTTATAATATGGAATTTAAAAGGTCGATTGTTAATTTTATTTTGTTATTGTATTATTCATATATATTTTGCCAATTCTACAAGTCTCCTAGGTTTATATTCTGTTTCGAAAATCTAAATATAAATTAATCTAAATTTGCCTAAACAAAGAACTTTAGTTTGGCGGAAAATTTTTAAGATTTTGGGTATTTTTTTCTAGAAGATTGTAGAATAAATTGCTGAAAACATTTGCAGTAACGGAATCCACTTAGAATTCACTTGAGAAAACCTCAAAAAAATGAAGAAAAATCAATTAAAATATAAACTATTTAATTTCTTTATACAGACCTAATTAAAACTATTTTAAAATTTGTAATTTTTTAAAGGCTTGTAGAGTTAAATATAGAAAACATTTGCAGTTACGGAATCCACTTAATTATTTGAAAAAATCTCAAAAAATAAGAAGAAAAATCGATTAAAATATAAACTTATTTATTTTCTTATAATATAATATTGAAAACATTTGCGAAAATCTCCCAAAAAAAAGAAGATAAAATATAAACTAATTATTTTCTGTATCCGGACTTAATTAAAACTAGATTAAATTATTTGAGAAAAATCTCCAAAAACAAGAAGAAAAATTTATAAAAATATAAACTAATTATTTTCTTTATCCACCCCTAATGAAAACTAGTTTAAAATTTGTAATTTTTTTAATTTTTAAATTCTTGTTTTCACTTTAAGCAGACAAGCTAAACTATTGCAATTAACTGTGCCTAAAGCTCATAAATTTATTTAGCATATGCCTATTACAAGAATAATATAATCACAGTGTGTTTAAATGTATGTACGTGTGTGCGTGTGTGTGTATTTGATTTGTTTACTTGTCTGTGTCTGCCATCTAAAATTGTTGCTGTCAAAATTTAATGTCTACAGTTTAATTCAGCGGGCACTGTGCATCGTTAATCAAAAGTGTCTTTAATCTTACGTCAGGTTATGTAAATAAACAATTACGAGCATTTATGTGTGCGTACGCACACACCCACACACACACATATATATACACCCACACATATTCTTATGAAGCTATAGACGGGCACAAATTTTGCGGCTTAAAGTTAATTCATTTCGAAACTGTTTACCTTACCTGGCATTAAAACGGCTAGAGAGAAGCTCTCCCATTCCGTATTTCCCGTATACGACTGTGCAAAGATGCCTTTGCTACCTACGCAAATTCGATAAGGACAACGAGCAGACACATACACCTACACACACACACACTCAACACAAACACAAACATAAACAAACAGATAGACAAATACACAGACATAGAGAGGAAGGCAGCGAATGCGACTACCAAACCGGAAGGAAACGCGTGCGGAATCATCCAAGTGCAAATATTTCAATTTGAAACTGATAAGTCCCATTAATGTGCAAATGTATCTATAAGTATTTCATATTAGATAAAAGCTGTTTAGGCAAAATTTTGAAAGCAATTCAAAATTAACCCAAGCCAAACTACTTAAAGCGCCAGCGGGATACTAAAATCCTTTTAAAAACTTATTCCTTGGCATACAAATAAATACGTTGAGGCCATGAAATGTGTATCGATTACTTACTTTATCTAATGCACTTTGCAACTCAAACTAAAGCTTCAAGTCCCGTAACCGAAGCTGCAACTGTAACTGAAACTCTGCTGCTGCCCCAAAAAAAAAACTCAAGAACTTGCTGCAGGCTAAAAGGAGTTTGCCAAATGTATAGTTGGCCACTAGTTAGACGACGGCTTGGCTGGTACTTGAACTGAGTGAATGAAGTACTGTATCTGACTGAGATTGAAAGCGTCAGATACATTTAAAATTGCCAGCGAAATTGTTAGACTAATGCACTAGGGAGCAAGCATCCTGATTTAAAGCAAAATTGACAGTTATATCAGTTCTGTCAACACACAGCGAACTATGTGGCATTGATTGTAGCTGTGGCATAGACAAATATTTTTATTTAATTTTTACTTAATTCATATGAGTTTTCTTATTTACAATTTATTTATTTATTTTTGTAGTTATTTATTTATTATAAGCATCGTTAATACCCATGTATTATATATTCCCTGCTATGGTATCATAATATTTAATTTAATGCCCCATGGGCAAATGTAAATGTAGATAAACAAATACAAAAAAAAAAAAACCAAAATAAAAATCTATTTATTATTAATTATTCATCCATTTATTTATTTATGTTGTTATTCAATTATTTATTTTTTTCTTTAGTTATTTATTTATTTATTAATGTATGAATTTAATTATTTATTTATTAACTTATTTATTTATTTATTCATTTATTTATTTATTCACTTATTTTTGTATTAATTTATTTTTAGTGACAATGACTGTATTTGCGAAACAGATAAATATTTTTATTTCATTTTAACTGCATTTATGATTTTTCTAATCAACAATTTATATATTTATGTTTTTATTTATTTATTTAATTAATTATTCATTTATGTATTTATTTATTTATTTATTTAGTTTTTCATTATCTATTTATTTATTTATTAATTTATTTTTTTATTTATTCATTTATTTATTTATTTATTTATTTAATTATTTATTTATTTTTTTATTTTTTTATTTTTAGTGGCATTGACTGTATTTGCGAAACAGATAAATATCTTTATTAATTAACAATTTATTTATTTATTTAATTAATTATTTGTGAATGAATTAATTTATTTATTTTTTATTTACCTATTTATTTTTTTATTTATTTACTTATTTATTTATTTACTTTTTTATTTATTTATTTATTTATTTATTTATTTATTTACTTATTTATTAACTTATGAATATATTCATTGATCTATTTATATATTTTTATTATTTTTATTTTAAATTTTATTTATTTATTTTTCTTCATTTATATATTATATTTATTTATTTTATACATTCGATTTATATTTGCTTTTTCTACTAGCTTTTAAAGTTTAATTATGAATATGTTTTCTAACTTTATTATTAACTCTCTTCAGTAAATAAAATAATGACACTGACATATAAAGAAAAGTAGAGAAATATTAAGAAGAGAGGTAAAAATAAAATGAGGAAATTTTAAGGAAAAGTAAAGAGAAGCCTCTGACCCAGTGGAGGAGGTAGTAGCCAGTCAGGCCAGCTAAGCCTTTAATCACAGCTTGAGGTCAGGGATTTCTTGAAAAATCATTTTTTTCCAACTGCAATTGCTTGTTTACTAACAAATAGTAATAATATATAGTTAATATACCATATATATATAACTAATACTGCAGTATCGCATATTCTTTCTTCAGTTTCTTACAATCTTATGCATATATTTAATGATTTTTTGGTGAAAAACTTTAGGAAAAAGAGTATATTGGGTCTGTCTGCATATAAACCTAATTTTAGGCCACATTTGTTATAAATACAGATGTTGGCATATATCGTCGATTTTTAGGGTAATCATTAAAACATATAGCTCCCATAAAGAGAAACTTCAAATTGTAGAAGCTAAGCAAAAGTAGAACATTTATTTAAGTTAAACTTTTCATTAAATTAAGGAATCAAAAAAGGAATAGAAGCTGCTTCTTTTTTTACTTACTTACAGACTTACTTTACTTTGCATTCGAGTAAATCGCAGTCAGGATATTTTAAATGCAATTTTCTGTGGAAACAATTTGCATACTGTGCACTGTAGATTTTCTTTTTGGCAATTTATTGAAAAATGTTTACACAGATAATTGTCCTGTAGTCTACTGTTATCCTTAATATTCAATGTCTTCCGATTGCTGTCATTTTCGAGCCAATAAATTTTTGGCAGCTGCATTTTTGTTGTTGTTGTCTACCGAATGTCTTGTGCACTTTGCCCCCCTTTGTTGCAAGTTAGTCGGACTTTGTGAGCATTGTCTCCATCATGAAGTGAATTATTTATGTTTAGAATTTAAGCTTGAGCTGAATCATGCTCACAGTCAAATAATCGTCTAAATAATTTATGACAAGCTAAAGGACTTTAAATTAAAGGATTTACGTGTTGCAGCATTGACAGACATTGCAAATTAAATATTGCATTTATTTGCAATTGCTGACTATCAATTTGAAACAAGATTTTGCAAATAATCCTACATAAAATAAATACGAAAACCAATGTCAATAATTTTCATAACATATGTGGTTTCTATTTCTTGTATACACGAAATTAAAATTATTTTATTTCCCTCAGCAAATCCATAATCGATTTTAAATGCGACTTAACTGTGTTTTCACTTAAGTGCTTTTACTAACCAAGTTCTTGGGGCGTTTCCTTCTTTGTCTTAACCCAAATTGCTGTACATTAAGCCGTCAAGATTAAAACATGCTAGTAAATTGTGCAAATCGCGTGAGAGAATATGGAAAACATTTGAAAAGTGCCCTGCAGATAAACAAAAATTTGCATTTTTACTAACACTGTCAGTTCCAGCAACAACTATGTTAAGTTTTGTTTTGTAATTAAAAAAAGAAATTGACAAGAAATTTGTATAAGCAAGTATGAATTAGATAGTCGAGTAAACCCGACAATGGAACATGCTGTACCTAGTCTGAGTAATGAGTACAGGGTGTACAAAGCAATGAAATTTAACATGTTACAGATTCGGTAGAAAATTCCGAAAAATTTCATAAAAATTCGATTATATTGATTCGAAAGAAATTTTCGATATATTTTACAAAAATTCTATTATATTGCATGTTAATAATAGTTTATAACTTTTAACTTCATCGCGGCAGCTGCTAGACTATTGTTAGATTTAAAGGAACTATTTTTACTCTTTTTTTTATTTATTTAAAAATAGCTAATTTTCCCTTGTTGGCTTTAATGCCAAAAAATTCTTTAAAAAATATATTTTTAAATTATTAAGTTAATTCTTTTCTTTTGCTTTTTGCTCCAATCGTACAGAAAATTTATAAGTTCATCTGTACTTAGTAATAAGACCCAAGATATTGTATTTTAATTGTATACATGATATTATTCTAAAATAAATTTTTTTGTTCAAATTTTCTTCTTTCGTATATCTTTTTATGAAGTGTATCGTAATGTTTTTTATGTGCTATGTATTTTTATTAACTTATTCAGTTTAGTTTATTTAATTTCCGATTTATAACTGACATTTAATAGTCCCTTTCCCTGCACTAATCGAGTGAAAGTCAACGCCCAAAGGGTTCCCAAAAAGTAAATTGTCGGAAGTGTGAAATGAAAAGAAACCTGCGACTGTGACTGTTAACTAAACCGCCTGAAAAACTATACAAACATTACATTTGTTGCATTACCATACTCCGAGTGTGTGTGTGTGTGTTCGTGTGTATTTTTCTTCTTTTTTTTGTGTGTGTGTGTGTGAGTTCATGTCACGCTAACCTCAAAATTGCCGCCAACAATTTAACAAGCAGACGTTGTGTGAAAAATATGTCAAACAAGAGGGCGAAGGCAGCAAAAGTAGTCGGCGAGAAACGGATTTTTCTTTCTTTTTTTTTTTTAACGAAAATTGCGTTAACACTCACATGCACACACGCACACACACACACACACACACACACACATGGGCGCACGTCCCCGTAGTCGAATTACCAGCATAAAAAGTGGCTACCACATGAAGCAACACAAAAATATTCCCGCCACGTTTTGAATTATGCATGTCTGCCATATACACACACACTTACACACACATGCACACACGCACACCCTATGTCACTCTGTCCCATCTTTTTGCCTCTGTCTCTTCTTCTCACTATCTCTTCCTCTCTCTCCCTTTCTCTCTCTCATTCTGTCTGTCTCCTACACACTATGGGGAAATTATGCACATTTTCTGGAGAATAAGATATTTAGTTAATATTTAATTAAAAATTAACTCGTTATTAATAAAATTAAATTATTTTTAATTGTAAGTTGCATAACAGATAGCTTAACATAACGTATTGCTGTTAAGTTAACATATGTTGCATGGTTTCTTTTATGTAAATTATAAAATAAGAATATTGCACTTTAACAAAGAATTAATTAATTTATTAAAATAAATTTAAGTACTTTTTTAAATAATATAAACATTATTTAAATATTTCTTTTATGTAAATTATAAAATAAGAACATTGCGCTTTAACAAAGAATTATGAATTGATTTAAATAATTTAAATACGTTATAAAATAATATAAACATTATTTAAATAAAAAGAACACTAGCGTAAAGCTCTAATTTATATTTTGAATATATGCTCATGTGTATAAGACAAATGTTTATTTTTGTGTATATTTATTTTGCCAGGACTTAATGAAAAAAAATATATAAGTATTAATAGAAAAAAAATTAAATTAATATAAAAAATAAATGACATTAAAAGAAATGTATATCTAGTGAAAAATTCCTATTAAAAATAACACAAATCTTTAGATATCAACTCAATAAACTCAATAAACTCAATAACTCAATAACTCAATAAAACTCTAGTGGACCATTTTATGCACTGTACATAAATGCAAAAAAATATTCACTTGCTTTTACAATTATGGAATTAAGAAATATATTTAAAAAATTTATTAAAAATGGACCTTAACACAGCAGATAATAATAGTTAAATACGAATCAGTCAATATGCAAACGTTTTATTTCAATTCAATATATTCAAATATATATTTCTTTAATAAAATTGTTTAATATCAAGAAACGTCTGCTCATCTTTGCCCTATTATATTTCTTTGTATATTTAATTTACTTACTTAGATTTCCCATGGTGCAATTCTTGCCAAAAGCAAACTGGCAAACGACAGCAACTTTATATGGCAAAGAAAAATATACATATTCGCAAATAAAATGACTGACAAAAAAAAAAAGATAAAACTGGCAAAAGCTAAAAAATGTAATGCTCGGCTTTTATATACCTTGTAAGTGTAATCTCAAAAAAAACTATAATTATTTAATTTATATATTAAAGCTTTAACTATTTTAACTGCTTGAAAAATATTCACAATGTAACAATTGTGCTTCAGGTATATTTTAATAATTTACGACAATTTTCTTTTATTGTTGGAAAACATAAGTAAACTACAATAATTCTAATAGATATGCTCTTGATACCCTGTATAACTATTTCTGCTCTTTTTTGCTTTAGACATTCTCAACGGCAAAACATGCAAATGCGCTTCAGGAGTTCTAGTAGCAAAAAAAAAACAGGATAACGTGTGGACACAGTCAGCAGGACGGATATATTTGTGTATTATGTTCTTATAATAACTAAATTCGCTGCCACCAAAATCAGAGAGGGTCACATTCATTTGAGTTCCACTCACAACCACATTATGTATCTCATTCCCTCTAAACTGAATGTGCAAGTGAATAAATTATGAGTAGAAAAGTGCATTCAAGTGATAAACATTCAAGTGTGTTTGCTTGCTAAAGAGTAACCATTTTGGGGGTGTCAATTAAGTGAATGTTTTAGAAGGAAATTAGAGAATCTATTGGTATTCAGCAAGACCAAAAAAAGCTTGAAAAACTCTCCTTTCAAAGACTTAATAAAATGAAAATAATATGAATTATTTTATAATTTAATATAAGTGCATTACTGGTTAAGTAAATATATGTATGTTAGAGAAAATATATAAAACCTATAAACCTATATAAAACCCTAATAAATAGGTTTGATTTTTAGCCAGAATATATCAAGTTTGCTTTGATCAAAGTCTTAAATCATATATGCATATTTCGACTATATAAACCAACAGTAATATAAAATTAAGAAACTACATAAAAGAATCTTAGAAACGACAGCTCAAAAGAAACAACGATGCATTAAAAATTAATTACCATGGCAATTATTTCACATTCCATTACATATTGTTTACAGCTCTTAACAACTATTTGCGATTTTTTTTTGGCTGTACACCTTCATATCAACTGCAATTAACGTATTTATTTTTTTTTCTATTTTTTTTGCCATTCATCGCCGTACAATCAATATCAAGTGGCAGTCCTTAGTTCAGCCAAAACGAATATAATTACTAGCAGCCAACCAAATAGTAATTAAATGAAAAATGTAGTTGAAACGAGAGCCCCAGAAAGTTCACTTGAGTAAATCGCGTGACTTTGAGCCAGCATGTTTATCCACCTGTCGGAAGGTAGAGAAATATGGAGACATAGTTGTATACATCATAAGTACTTCTCTATATAAAAAAATATATATTATTTTTTTCTTTTTTTTTTTTTAATTTTAATTTGTCCCCGCACACTTGACCTTACTGTGAGAGCAGCCTTGAAGGCACGGCAAAAGTTTTGTGGCCTCATAAATTTCATATTGATTTCCTGAAGCTTTTCAAATTGATGCCACCACGTACGAGTACAACTAATAGTCCTTGGGCGTAGGTAGGGCCCAATGAACAATGAGCTGTGAAACTTTATTGACTCTTTTTACTGTTACAAATTTACTTGATAGTAGCACCCGGTGACTGCAAAGTTTTGGATGCTTTACGATGTTTTGTTATTGTTATTGTACTTGTTTCTTATAGCATTTACCAGACCCATTTCTACAGTAAACTAGAAAACAACATTATTTAGCTGAGCAACAATAAACTGCTGCTCGACTTGAGCATACAACACATACATATTCATATATACATTGAGTTCATACTTATCAGGAAAACGTAACGGAAACTGTAACTGAAACTGGTGGGGAAGTCTTTCTTTTTTTTTTGTTTGTCAAAATGTGATAAAGTGCAAACAGCAGCAAAAATAATGTGAACACATAAAAATGCGTCAAGTTTTTATTCGTATCAGACTCAAAGTTGCCTCTGCCTTTGTGGGCTGCTCATTGTTTTATATTATTTACCCTTTCACAATTGGCGTTGAAAGTATTTTTCAACATGAATTTGACTTTATCACTGCGAGAGAGAATTGTGCCCCAGACTGCTTTGAGTTGTTTTTAATACACTTGCAAGTATATATTTAATTGAAACAACTTTTAAATCAAGCTGCAAAAATAACTCAAACTGACCTACACAGCAAATGACAGCTGTTGTCCAAAAATGAATGCCATGAAATTAATGAATTGTGAAATTTAAGGCTTATTTCATACCGAGCAGCATCATTAACTGCAAAAACTCATGAACAGAGTGTTGGCTAACGGCAGACAGAGTCATTGGCTAATGAAACTTTTGCGACAAATTGTTTGCCTTCAAGGCATTTTCCCACGACTGTTGACAGCTCATTAATGAGAGATAGACTTGGAAGGGGAGATGGGGGAAATGCGAGAGACAAATGTTTTTATGCCAATTGTGCAGCTGATTGCCTTGTGGCACAGCTTCAACCTCGACCTACTCCGGATCTGCTACACATGCCTCAAGCTCGTAAATCGAATAATGTTCGCTTCTGGATACTTGTGGAGCAGTTATGACAAATTGTACGACTCATTTCGCTTTTGCTGCTATCCCTGACACTTGTCACACTTGAAAGCTTCAACAGAGTGGGCGTGGCAGGGGGCAGTCATCGATGCGCGGCAAAAGGAACAAAAAAAATATTGTAAATCAAATAAAATACGCCAAGCTGATTTCCTTGAATTGAATTTTATTATTTTTGTAATATTTATTGATTTATTTAAGGGGCGTTTGCTTATCTAACGCAATTGATGCTTAGTTTTCAGGCGTAATTAAGCAGCAAAATTAAAGGATATTATTAAGAGCTGAATTGTTAACTTTGATTAAAAATCAGAACAGAACCAATTTTAAAAGTTCCATCATCTTTTGCCACATAAATAAGACATTAAACTTATATACACAAAACCATTTGAAAAATGTAAATAAATTCATAGACAAGCACAAAATTATGACTTCACTGCAAATAAAGTAAAATTAACTCGAGTAAAAAGTGAACAAAAAAAAAAGAAATTGTAATTAAAAGAAAAGAAGATGCAGACTGTGTGTGGGCGTGTCCATAATATGGTGGCAAAACAGTTGCTTTTTAATTAAAAAAGAATTTCCTTCATCAGCTTTGTTAAGTGCAAGCTCTTTGCGTTTATTAAACTTGAGTTACGGCATGCGGCGACTGGCGACTGGCTCACGGTGCGTATGAGCAACATGCTGGTTGAGAAGTTTCAAGTAGGTTGAATTAAAAGGGAGATAGAGAAAATAGAGAGAGAGCGGGTGACAGAGAGTAAAATGAAATGTTTGTATAGTTTATTTTACCTTCTAGTTGATTAAAGTTATTTTAATTAGTTTTTAATGTTAATGGCAAAAGTTGCAGTTTGCTGCATAACTTTTATGCACTCACAAATATTTTGTTTTGAATAAACTATGTGTAAATAATAATAATAAATATATACAGATGTATACATTTATGTGCCCACATATACATTAAAATGTTTTCAGTTGAATGCATTATGCAAATAAATATATATGGCAAATCTGCTATCAACTGAATTGCAATTAAATATATTTTCAAAAAATAAATTTCAACCTGTCTAAATATTTAGGTTTAAATTAAATTTTTCTACTCTAATTAATGTTAAATGTTGGCACAGTTATGTCAGCTGTACCCCCCCGCGACTTCACCTGTCCTGCCGCAGCATTTGCCATTTATTTGCGGATTTTCGCGCAGTGAAAAAGCCAAAAAGTTGAACGTCACTAAGTCGGCCAAGGAAAGCCTTTAAGCCATAATTTAATACATTGACACAAAGCTTTCTGGTAAGACGTGTCTTTGCCATCATAATCCTCAATATTGTATATTGACAGCTGTCACTGATGGCCTCTATCCCCCCCGCAACATTCTTTACCTTGTTGAGAAAAAAAAAAAAAATTTAACCAAAAACTGAAAGGAAAGTAAGTTTTTGGCTTAATGCGCAAATATGCGGAAAATATATGTAGCGTGCGGCGTTCAGGTCTCAACAGTCGGGCGCTATGGTTTTTGTTTTTGCCCTTCCCTTTTGTCAAAGGACCCTAGATCACGGGATCTAATCGCCTTCGCGCAATCGACTTGGCCATAAAGGATTCGGAGCGTGCACTTCTTGCTATGCTCGGGCTCAGATCGACGGATGGGGTGGGGTTCTTCCTCCTCCTATCATGGCGGACACACTATCACAAATATTAAGTGCACTTACGTAAGACTAAACAGACGGACTTGGGCATGTATTAAATCGACGGTAGGGTATTAAGCTGTTAATCCTAACCTATTCTGTACCCACCCGACCTTGGCAACACCGGTTGTAAGTTTTGGTTTGCCCCTAAAGCAACTTACTGCTGATTTCTAATTCAACTTTGGCATGGGCTTAAATATCGGCGACGGACCATAAAAGAAATTTAAGCGTTCATATCGACTTCAAAATTATACATTATTTATCAACAATAAGTTCAATATTATATTTCATATTAAAGAATTAAATTTAATTATATTGATGAAATAAGAGATGTAAGCAACAAAAGAAATAAGGAATTTAAAATAAAAAAATTTAATTGTAATGATCATAAGTTCTTTCATTATGTTTGTATGTTTGTAAGATGTAGATAATATTATTAGAAAAACAAGACTTACCGAACATTGCCGTCGTTGAGCTCAAGATGACGATGCTGGCTTAATTTTAAATTAATAAAAAAAATAATAAGATCTTAGCCCTACATACATACTTTTTTTTTTCATTACACTAGTGGTTGCTAAATTACGAAAAATTTTGAAATATTTAGCTTACAAAAATTTTAGAAATTTAAAAAAAAAATTATAAAAACATCTTCGGATGATTCCGTTTTCAAAAACAAGCACCACTTTAAATATTATCGTGACGTTAATGTGTCGCAGCACATTTATATATATATATAAATATATATATATATATATTTAAATATATATATGTATATTTATCATTAAGAGATTGAACCATTAAAGCAGTTTCTCTAGTCACTTTCCTACAGCAATTACAGGGGAGTCGTATGTATGCCTAACACATGTTTGGAAGCTAAAGCGGCTTCGCTCTGGCAATGTACGTCCAATGATGCAATATCCCATCGATGAAAACAGGTGGGGGTAAACGTCCCTCGATGAGAGTAGCGTGCTCACGGGTGGCAAATAAGGTCAACATCCAGTATAGATGGCCAAAAGAACATCTTTGTTCAAGTACAGCCACATGCGACTTACATAATCGGCGCGTGTAAAATTATAAAAAAATTTAATAAATTTAGCATTGGTGCACATACACTTACCTGAATATATATAAATTCATATTCATTGTATAACCAGTTGAACAGTTGCAATCTACAGTTAGGCAGGCATTTAATCTGAAATTGAATAAAGAAATTTATTATTTTTTTTTTGTTTTTCTGGAAAACTGGACGCCTTATAAATGCAGGAAAGCAGAAATCGAACCATTTTTTTTTTTTATTTTCCTCGATATTTAATGTCAAAAAAATTGCAAAAAAGAACGCTTAAAAATTCAACATTTTTTTAATTGAAAATTGCAAAACAATCAATTAATAAAGTATATGATTTATTAATAGACCTATTTATTGGCTGTCAGAAAGTGTAAAGCTTTCTTAAATCGGTTAAAAGATTATAATAAAAAGTAATGATAAAAACGGCAGGCTCATCTCTGAAAAAAACCTAAAAATATCAGATTTAAAAAAATGTTATAAAAAAGACTTATTTTAGGGAAAATTTTAAAGTAGGTCTTCGTTATCTGGTTTCCCAAATGTATCAGAAAAAGAAGTTTAGATAAAGTATAAAATTTGTTTTAAAAAATGTCTAAGAAAAGTCTTATTTTATAAAAAAGATTAAAGTGGGTTTTCGTTATCAAAGGCCCCGTATGTATCATAAAAAAAAGGTTTCATAAACGATACAATTTGTGTGTAACCTAGTGTAATTAATTTTGCCCAAAAATAATACTTTAGACAATAATACACTCTACAGCAAAGCTCCAAGACAATTGATAGTGAATTAAGACATAAATAAGACAATTAATCGCTAAAATTCAACATTTTAATTTCATAATTTATTTATATACATTTATTAAATCGAAATTAGTTACAATAAAACACCGAAATTTCTTTGTGGTAAATTTACAAACATTATAAGTTTTATTTACTTATTATAAACAATAAATATATAAAACTTGATTGTTTGTGTATTGGGTCAAACTTATAATATATAATAATTTTTTTAAACTGAAAAAAACAATTTATCGGCGATAAACCCTTTACTGAACTGGTTCAGCCTGTATACCTCGTTTGATTTTGATTATTCTGATTATATGATGATGGGCCCGGTGTACTCCTTGTGGCATTCGTGACTTCATTAAAGTACGTCAGGTCTTCCGAAGCAGCAGTGGCATCGTTGCCAGGTCTGTGGCAATGTCTGTCTGCCTCTGGCAGCGAAGCAGTCGATGAGACAGAGTGTACTAGGTTAGTCTGATTCGCAATATCAGGCAGGGAATTTGACTGCCCAACTGACGTGTCAAATACGGGCGTAAATTTTGCTTTGGCACCTGGTTGCAGTGTTAGCTCCTTGACACGATCCGCGTAGCGCAGTGTATTTAGAGTATGCTCAACGGAATTAAAGCCCGGCGATATTGTGGCTATCATGCATGTTCTGACCTTCTTGCCGCCAATAAATGAATCGCGCAGTACCTGTGTCAACTTGGAGCCGCGAAATGGCAGATGTGGCGACTGACGACCCAATGCCCGTATACACTCCTTGAGTGCCAACAAGGATTTATTGATCTCAGCGCCCTCCAGACGTGTCAAGCGATCAGCACAGCAATTATCCGCACCGCGCTCATTGCCAGCCAAATCGATGAGCGAGAACTTGCCATGGAGGCGATGATTGCTATAGCGTAGCACAATCTGAAATACTGCATGGGAACGTGACGACTTGGAGTTGGCTGAGGTCTGACCCGAGGTGCGTACACTGTTGCCCAACTCCAGCAGAGAGAGCACATCGCTAGTGCTGCTAACTGGTTTTTCATTAAGGCCCACCACCTGCACTTGCTGCTCCCCATCCTCCAGGACGCGCAGTTGCGGCTTACCGGGCACAAGGAGATCATAGACTCGACTGGCATATAGCTCAAAGAAACTGCAGGTAACTTTGAGATTCAAATGTGCATAGTTGGGCGAGGTTAAATGGGTGAAAACATCGCTGGCAGCCAGAGCATAGATGCCATCTCGACAGTTCTGTAACCTTCCCGTAAATTCTCCGCCCATGGTGTGCGTTTTGCCGCTGCCCGTCTGACCGTAGGCAAAGCATGTAGCCATTCCGCCCTCAAAGATGTGGGATACCATTGGACGCGCCGTTTTCTCATAGACTTGAGCATTGGTGCAATATTCATCAAAGGTGTAATCAAAGCGAAAGTTATGCTGCTCCAGAAATCTAGACAGATTGAGCCGTTTACGTGGCTCGTGAACCACCAACCACTCCTGGTTGGGCACACTAATAACATCTGATTCGTACAGGCTCTGTTCCCGTCGATTTAGCGGACGTTTGCGTACACAAACCAAAATTTGATGTTGCTTCGTTGAGCTGCAACCACCCGTGTCCTGTGGCATTTGGAAATTCATTTGCAGCCGTTGCAGACGTATCATGCGTGCCAGCTCCCAATTGGGATTGCTGGGATCCTCGTTCTTTAACCAATGGAGCTGCGCACGCACCTGAGCATGCTGCTGACGACGTTGTTCCCGTTGTGCCCGCAATCGCTCAATCTCCCCCAGGATGTTATCTTGTGGACTGGCAGGCAGTTGCCGCTGTGTTGCAGTTACCACGGCAGCGCTGCCCGCTGTAAGTCGTGGCATTACCACATTACTAATGCTCAAAGGAGTCTGGGGCTGACGAGCTGGCCGTGGCGATATGGAGGCCATAATATTGGATTGACTTGTCGGAATTTGTTTGTGATTAATACTGCTCGTTCCGTAGATTTGAGGATTTAGTTGTATTATAGTTTGCAGCGGCACCTCCTTGCCACGTTTGATTTGATCCTCGCGCCATTCCACAGTCACAACTTTTTTAGATGTCGCATCTAACTTGATGATATTGGCCAGATGAATGCGACCGTCGGAACGACGTATAAATACCGTTTGATTTATAAAGAGCACGTCCATGGCCAGAGAGTCCTTGAGACAGTTTACCGAAAATTTTGAATTCTAGATCAAGTTATTATGTGTGTTTGGTAGGATCAAAACTATTCATAAACTGTGTGGAAAAAAAAGTTGTATTGCTCTAATTATTTTAAATTTAGTTCGAAATTGTGTAGCCAGGTATAGACAGAAAATTCAAATCAGAAAACTATATAAGCAACGTTATTATGAATGATTAAGGTTATTAAATTTAAAATTAGTCTCGCAGTTAAAACAATTTTATTAATTTTATATTAAAATTTTGTGGAGCCTTAATTTTGTGCTTAAGTGGGAATATTTTTTATTGAAAATTTTTATTACCATTTACTTGATTTTAAAACACAAACGAATTTAAAAAAACATTTAATTAAGAGATCTTTAAGCCTTAAATACCATCATATACTATATATACGGTTGAGAATTGTATATATACATTTATAAAAGAAACAGCGCCCTCAGGTATGCAAGAAAATTTTAAAAATTTAAAATATTCATTTTTTTTATAGAAAAAATGGGAATATTCTTTATTGAAAATTTTTAATAACACTTACTTTATTTTAAAACACAAAATTATGCTCTAAAAACAGAATTTAAAAAAACATTTAATTTAGAGACCTTTTAGCCTTATATAATGTCACTTAAAGACGTTTGAGAATTATATATATACATTTATAAAACAAACAGCGCCCTCAGGTATGCAACAAATTTTTTCTTTAATTAAAATATGTATATTTTAATAAGAAAAATGGGCAACTAGAGTTCTTTTTTATAAAAAACGTTTAATGGAGAACAACAATATAGTAAAATAGGATCAATTGTTCTTCATCCTGAAAAGTAATTTTTTCTCCCAGTATATAATCGCAGTTGTTCTTATTATATAAATAATAATTCATAAATTGTCTATTGACTGGATTAATAATAAAAAACATTTTGATTTTCTTATATTTTATTCTTAATTTTTTTTTCTGGAGGAATATTAGTTTTATTTATTTATGTAAAATATTTAGTTTCAGACTGCTTGTTTTTCTTGTGTCAACTGACTTTCATTAAATGATTTCAGTTTGTTTTATAAACTGCAGTCAGCTCTCTCTATGTCAAGCACATTAATTAGTAATATTTAATTCTTCTACTTTCTACGTTTCTTCATTAGCCGATTTGCCCTCGACTGGCCCTCAATAAGCTACTGTCAATATGACCAACCTCCCCACTGGCTGGCTGAATGACTGCAAGTGCTAAGCATCTTTAGCTGTGCCACAGTGCCACAGTGGCACAGAACTTAGTTTATAGTTTGACAAACATGGCCCTGTTTCTTTTGGGGTAGGGATTCAAGATGATGATGAAGCAAAATTTCTATAACCATAAAATGTTTGCACAACACTTATTTTTAGTGAAAAGCCCTACAGCAGCCAGAGCTGGGCTCTACTCTCTCTCCCTGTCATAGGTAGAGAGTATCAAAATGTGAAAGACGGTGTGAAACTTTGACAGCATCGTTACTCGAGTGCAGGTTAAACAGGGCCTCCGGCTCGTCCCGAGTGTCGGTGCGTCTTGGGCAAACATGAGAGCAGACAAAGGCCGAAGGCTGCAGCCTGCATGCCGCATACAGTTGCCAAATGCGAGACACATGCTCCCCCCAATGTATAAACTAGGTATATGCATAAATAATTTCATGCATATTTGTGGCCAAATTGCTTGCTGTGAGTGATTCGCGACTGTTTCTTATTTCGATTAGACCCAATTGCCAGCAGCTGTCAACAAAATTCACAAAAATGTTCAAAATTGTTGCAGTTTGCTGCATTTGTCATTACGTCAAATGTCATAAAAACAACAACAACAATTTGATATCTCCCGCTTAGATGCTGTCAAAAATGTTGTGAATTTTAGGCGACAAATCAAATTGCAAAAATATCCAGCAGCTAAATCGAATGAAATGAAAACAAAAATAAAAAAAATAAATATCTCTCACCCACAAAAATTCAGTTTTAGCAACAATTTCAGCGGAAGCGGAAGCAGCCACAAATGCAAAATGGATGTTGTCCGAAAATTTAATTCAAACGGCGCACAAAAAAGTGTTGCATACGTTTAGGCGCTGGCTTTAAATGTGTTTAATTGGGGAAACATAAATTTTATATAAATCGTATTTATATTTAACCTTTTTCATAAATAAATATTATTAAACATTGGTTTATCTTTTCAGATTCATAAATATAATTATTAAAAAATTTAAATTTGTAGCTTAGTATAATTTAAAGCAATTAAAAGTGCTACAGTCGAGTCAATGTTTTAAACATTTTTGCAATGAATTTAAGATAGAAAAATATTTTCAATTACCAAAAAAACAAACTAACTAATGCTCGCAATTTTTATGTTAAAACTTTAACTAGTTATACTTCGTTTTATATTTAAAGTTTATATTTATGATCGCCCTTTCTAGTTGCGCTCTTATTTCAAGTTACTCAAGTGCAGACGCCATTAATTAAGGTGAATGGCTCTAAACGACATTACTTTGCGTCTAATCACTTAGCATTTTCACAGACAGTATTCAGACAGTTGTCCCATGGATAAGTGGCTTGAAACTGAACTCTAATGTGCCCTGTACAAACATGGGATGTCATTAAAAAAATAAGCAAAAGTGCCTCTTAAATTACAAGCCATAATTTTCGCATATTAGTTGAGCAGATGCTTGGGAATGGGAATCGTATGGAATCATATGCATTTAACATGCAATTGCGTGCCAAAAGGGGCAAAACGAAGCCCCAGGTGAGAGCGATGTCGACAACACGACGGGTAAATTCGCAAACCTGAAATTAAAACATTATTCATAAGCAACCCGTATGGCGACGAGGTCAGCCAAGGATCGTTCTAATGGCTTGTTATCCTTAGAGTTGGCTGGCTGTTGCATGCCCCGCTGCCGAACTCCGAACACCCGTCTGAAGTCCGTTTTCAAGTTGTTTAGCTGGCGTTTTACTACTACTCTTCAGTTCTAATGACTCCAATGCGAGCCACAAAATTCAGGTTATTGTAAATTTAAATTGCAGGTCGCAGCTAGAACCTTACTCCTGCGCCCCACTTAACTTTAAGATCTCGAAATGTAATCAGAGAGATGAAATCAAAACCGCCCGCCATTTTCTAATGAACTGGTTTCATTTGTTTTCGCACACACTCGCGCGAATGGAGTCGAATTTATTGAGCTATAAAGGTGTCAAAATGTCTACCTTTGCTGCTACATGGCTCTTTAATGGCATATTCGTTCATTGTGAATAATTAAGACAAGGCTTGCGTGTCTTTAGTACGCTTGCTATCCCATTCTATTCTCCTTTTTTTTTTTTGCCCATCATCACCATAAAAAACCTCATTAGGCCAAATGTATAATATAATGACTTTGCCTTCAGCTTTGCAGTTTCTTTTTTTTCTGGTCCTGCAATTCATTAGAGGTTAGACCAGGTGAATTAATGAAGAAGGACTTTAGTGCAGGAGTTGGACGGTTAGTAGTTGACGAGGATTTCCGCTTAGAGGCTTATATATGCTCAGAAGTGTAGATAAATCCCAATAGAGTTGTCATATATTCTTAAAGCTTTTAAGATCACAGTAAACATTATATTTTCCAATATGACATATTCCCCGCGTGTTATATATATATTCAGTTTGTTTTCACTCATATACAGAAACGGAGCTCCAGCTTAAACACACATAGTTTTACTGCGCGTTTTCTGATTTAAAAAACTTTAAAAAACATTAAATACACATCGCAAATATGGACAACTTGTATGTAATTATTGTGTGGCATTATTTCGATAATTAAAAACGATTTCCTTGCCCATTTTAGCGTGGCTAACTGGATGAAGTGCCATGGCAACGCAGATCCCGCTTTCAATGCCCCAAGCATTGGTTTGCTGCGTCCAATAACCTCTGAGCTGCGTAGCATTCAAAAGTTGGCCATTGCGGCCAGACGGAGCCAGATGAGCAGATTGCTTAACCAAGAGAAGGCCAATTATGATGCCGAGTTAAGGACCACCTTGGGCAAATCCTTTGTACAGGATGATGTCTGTGATCGATATCTATGCAATGAATGGGGCGTTCAACGTGACAGACGTACACTTTGAATTGCAAATCTGTATATTTTGAATATATATATAATGTAATGCAATAAATGCGGCACATTTACAAATATATATATGCCAGTGTTAAACAATTCTTTTTATAACACCAAAAAAGGAACTGGGCTGTCAAAGACTACTATATGGCTGGAAAAGTGATGAGCAAGGTGAATTTTATCATGGGTATTTTTACTAATTGCTGAATAACTAACACATTTACTGACCGATTTGGGCAAAAGTATACTTAAAATATTCTTAAAAGAATTGTCTAACATTATAAATCTTAAAAAGTATTTAAACGAATTTTTTATATTTTTAAAGAACCAATTGAAATTCAGCAATTTTTCAGAAATGTAAAAAAAGTTCACCTTTTTTAACTTTGTGGGTTTGCAATGACATCAATTCGTTCATTCATTTGATTCGGCATACCGTTAGAAAGGGGATACAATTATCTATTGAAATGCGAAATGTGCTTTAAGATCAAATAATATCTGATGTAGATATAAATAAATTAGTCCAAAGACTGCCAAAAAACTAGCTATTCGCGGTTTTCTCGAAAACCATTCTTTGAAAAAAAAAATAGTTTGCCTTTTTTAAATCAGCGCCCAAAAATACATCAATAATAATTTAAGACAGCCCAGCTCCCTTGATTAAAAAAAATTTGTAAACTAGTGTAATATAATATTGATTTCAACACATTTTAGTCTCTGCAAATTTAAATAATCAAAAAAAATTATTGGTCTTATTTTATAAAAGTATTTATTGCAGCTACTGTTCTTTATTTAAAAACACTTTGATCTCAGTTTGTTTTTTGTTTAAAAATAATTAAAATGAAATTTAGAACGAATTTAAAGCACATTTTTTATAACAATTTTGTAACCATTTTTTTTATCCAAATATAAGAATATTGTTTATCAAAAAACTATTTGTACTTTTTATTAATATAGAAAATAATTGTCTGACAAATTGAATTAAGAAATTTTAATATAGAAAAACCTTTATGTCCTTTATGCAACACTTTATATATACTTTCAATTAAATTATTTAAATTTACAATAAAATTTTAATTGTCTTCATATTCTCCTTTTTAACAAAAAATAATTGAGTACTAAATGTTTTTAATAAAATAAACTGTTCATTTTTAAATATAATTTTTCCTCTCAGTGTATATAATTACCAAATTATATTGAGTTCTGTTAGGCATTCAACAACAACTGTCTACTCTCTGCGTTTCACAACACTTAATTAGCATTTCGCAAAAAAAAAAAAAAAAATGCAAAACTAAAGTTTCTTCATTTATCAACATTAATGCATACTAATTGTACCGCCTTGAAAATTTTGGGCAACAATCATTAACGTAAATCTCTCGCTCTCGCTCCGCCGTATAATAGGGCGTACCTGCTTTAATTACACACAAATTATTTCGCAATGACTTTACAAATTTTCGGGCCAAAAATGAATTGCATTTAACAAAATTGCGTTACTCACATTTTACCTTTGGCAATTTGTGGGCCGATTGATTCTTTAGAAAGCCAGAGAGAGAGGATTGAAAACTGAAACTTATTTAGTCAATAACTGGATACAACAGCTGTCAGCGTTAAGCAACATGCACTACAAATAGGATAAGCTGCGGTTGGTTGGCTGCCTGTGAATGAATCTCGGAATCTGAAACTTCTGCCGGACATGGGCATCTGTTCGATTTGGATGCTTTTGCGGTCGAATTGGCTACTGCTGCTGTCCTTCGGGTTCCACCAATGTGCACCCTTTTCATGCAATGTGTGAAATATGTGAAGCACTTGATGTGCCACACCCCCAACGCCCACAGGCTGGCAAGGATCCCATTGTTGTTTGTTGGTCAAATTGTCGTAAATTAGTTTTAACACCTGACTGAGTGGCTTTTCGAGTGGTTGTGTGTGTGTGTTGTGTGTGTGTGTTTGCCCATTGAGTTTTCTCAACAAGTTTTAGCTACTTTGCTGCCTTGGCTGTCAGTTCACCAGAAACATTTCTGACCCAACAACCGACAACCCTTTTGTGTGTTGTCCTGTCCCAGTGCTGACTTTGTCATCTGTTTTGTGGTGTGTGAAATTAATGTAATCGCATTTTAAGCATAAACTATGTAAGAACATTGCTTTTCAATTAAGCTGAATGCCGCACAGAACTTCTAAAATTGCCACTCGGAATGCCAACGAGGGAGCCAATCCAATGAGCTGGCTGCAATCATTGCCCCCCAAAATGAGCTGGAAAATGCTTGAGATTTCGATTGAGATTGTGTTGAAGGTTGTAAGGTAAAAGTGTGGATTACCCACAGCTGATGAGTAGCTTAACCTTGCTGACACTGCTGATGCCATTCCAATTTGGACAAGCAAATTTCGTTAAAAATCCCATCATAAAAACGGCGAACCCGAAATGCTGCAGAAATCCAAATGCTGTAAAAATACAACATTTGGGTCACTCAGTTTTTCGTTTATTTTATGGCAGCTTTCAAAGTTTTTACTCATTGCCTGGCAGTCGAGGCAGTCCACCTGGACAAAACGGAGCAGCTGCAGCCGCAGTCACAGCCGCAACAGCTCTCGCCAAGGTGGCAATAAAATAAATGGCAGCACTTTCGGTTTTGCCCGCACAGAGGATGCCTTGGCTATGCGGGGACTCCCCAAAAAAAAGGCAATTTGGAAAGGTGGATGCGATGGCGTTGGCCATATATCAAAAGGCGAAAGAGTAAAGCACATAAACCGTTGAAACTGAGCGCACACGTCCAAAGAGAAAGAGAGAGCAAAGAGAGCCAGAGCTGTGAACTGAAAGATGAAGTGAGATTTGCTGGCGAGTTGGTTAGCGGCAAATATTTGCGGTATTTTCACTTGGCCACTGAGTGTTTTATGACTCCTTATGGCGCCTGTAGCTTGTAGTTTGTATTATTGTGCCATGTTGTTGTTGTTTTTGCTGCTACCAGGTAAATCCAAACACTAAAAGGCACCGCTCTTGGGTATTTGCAAAGCTTTTCTCGCCATGAGCATCTCAGTTGACTGGCATTGCGCTTAAGATTAATGTCTGGCCATGGATGGGCGACAACCACATCCGGTACCTTTAGCAGCTCATTGTTCAAAATATTGACAATGTTGCCAGCAGCAGCAGTGAAATAAAACATATTGAAAAGAGAAACGTAATTTCTAAAAGGATTACGAAAAGCTTTAAAGCAAAGCCCAGCGACAACGATGGCGACATGAAAAATGAATTGCAAAGAAATGAAAAGGAACAAAAAAAAAACAGAAAATAGGAAAAGAAAAAGAAAAGAAAAGCAAAAGCGAGTTTTCATTTGCGAGGCACTTGGCTCGACTCTTACACACATGAACGAAGTCTTGACGCTGTGGAATATGTGAAAAATGAACGGAAATGCCGCAACGCCGAAACGGAAATGAAAAATGCACGTATAAGGATGGCAGAAAATGGCCGACGAAAGCCGCAAATCAAAGAAGTATTCAAGTGTGTGTGTGTGTGTGATGAAAAGCCCTGAATAGCTTTGGGGAAAAGCTATTGGCACATATGAAATGGAAAAAATGCAAAGCCAGACACAAAATACACACAGCGTAATTAATGATAACCAAATTATAGTTGGAATGCGAATTGATGTAGATATAAATACATTGAACCTGGGCGCATGTCATCAAGATGATGAAAGCTAATATATCATTTTAGAATATTAGTTTGGCAGTCAAATTGTATAAGAGTAGACGAGGTATGAGGTAGGGAATTGGATGCTGGAGTTGGACTTGAATAAATATCAAAGTAGAATTTATTAGAGTTGGAATTTAAGTCTAATTTTAGGCGTTTCAACGATTTAATTAATTAATAACTTTTAACTGACAAAGCAGCAAACTATGCTTAATTATTAAATTGATTTTTGTACTTAGGCAAACTAATTACACTAGTTTACAGCCAAAAAGGAGCTGGGCTCTCGTATAAATTACTAATTGCTGAATAACTACCACATTTACTGACCGATTTGGACAAATGTATACTTAAAATATTCATAAAAGAATTATCTAACACATTCAATCTTTAAAAGTATTTAAACGAATTTTTTAAATTTTTAAATGAGCCAATGAATTTCAGCAATTTTTCAAAAATGCATAAAAAGTTCACATTTTTCAACTTTGATAGTTTGTAATGACTTTAATTCTTATTCGATTCGCATAAACGGCATACCGTTAGAAAGGGGATACAATTATCTATTGAATTGTGTAACATTATTTAAGATCAAATAAGATCTGATGTTGATATGAACAAATAAGTCGAAAGACTGCCAAAAAACTAGCTATTCGCGGTTTTCTCAAAACCATTCCTTGAAAAAATAAATGGTTTGCATTTTTGAAATCAGCGCCCAAAAATACATCAAAAAAAGTATATGAGAGCCCAACTCCCTCGATCAAAAAAAAATTTGTAAACTAGTGTTATATTCATAAACTACTGTGGCTATGTTGCCCTAAAGTTGATGAAATTTCTCATAAATTAATTTTGCTATTGTTAAACAGTCTAAATATTAATAAACAATCAGTTATTTCTAATATAAAATTCATAGAAACCAACAAAACTAACAAAACTATCAGTTCAACTTATGTATGCATGACAAAACCCTTTACTAACAATGCTGTCCTCGCTTAGGTGCGGGGTCCTTTGAGTATCGTAATTGTCTCATTTCACAATTGGCCATCAGCTCATTAGGGACATAAAAATCATTGTTATCTATTCATAGCATCGTATGCACTTTCATTAGACCCCACAAATATTTATAGTCAAATGTCATATTCAGTATTCCATAATGGTTGACCTGGTCAAGTCATTGGTGCGGTCTGGTTACTACTATGCTCGTATCGTAGGCGTATTCAACTTTGAGATCGATCTGAAGTCAGGTCGGGCAAGAATCACCCGAAGAACTTCCATCTATGCCGCACTCATGAATGCGTTAATCATTGGTATTATTCCATTTTTGAGTAGCACTCGAATGATGCGAGCATTTGTATCCCGTTCCGGACGTCTGCACGAATACATGTTCATGGGAATGGTTGGTGGACGTGTCCTTTGTGTGTGCTGCACTCTAATCGCTCGCTGGTGGCAGCGCCGGCGAGTCCTTCGCATTGTAAATACTATTATACGGCTAACGAAACAGAAACCTCAAGTGATGAGATTGTGGCGACGTGGAGTTATTGCCAAATTTGTGAGCATTTTCATAACCGAGTTTATGCAAGTGTTAATAAGTTTGGCTATAATTTGGGAAATTATCACGCTTAGAATGATGCTCAGCATCATTGTTATGTTTGCAATCACAGCGCTTACCAATGTCATAATATCTCACTATTATTTTGCACTCCTGAATGTCCATGGCCACTACATTCTACTCAATGAAGAGCTGCGCATTGTGCTGGACGAGATTACCGCATTGGAGTCGGAACAGCGTAAGGGTGTATTTGTTATTAAATGTTGTGCCCTGGCCGATCGACTGGAGAATATTGCCAAAACACAATATCAACTGCAAACTCTAGTTCGGCGGACAATGAATATCTTTGGAATACCATCATTATTCATGTCCATCAGCACTTATATATCTTCAGTCACAGTTATCTACTTTGTCTTCTCCGAATTGCCTGGTACAAGAATAAGCTTGACCTGGAACAACTGGGAGATGGCGGCTCTGCTCTTTATCGAATTTTTCTTCTACTTTGTAGATATTCATATTACCATCAATATAACGTATTATCTTCAACTTGCCCATGCAGAGATGGTGAAGTTACTCTCCCAAAATACAGTATTTCCACCGGGTTTAGATGAGCGACTTGAGAATGTCGTAAGTAATATTAAAATTATTTAATTTGTTTTTTTAAAAAAAAATAATCTTTTTCTAGTTTAAGAGTTTTCAACTTCAACTTGCTTGGAATCCATTAAAAATCTCTGTTCTGGACATGTACGATTTGGAGAAATCAAAAGCTGTTTCTATGGCCAGCTCAGTTATAGCCAGTTCTGTGGTTATGGTTCAATATGATTTACAAAACTCTTAAATATATATTTGTTTTGAATTAATTGCAGATTTTTGTATTTATTTTAATTATCTAAAAGTCTTCATTGAAGATAACTTGTTGCAAAAGTGCACTGTTGATATATTATCCTTATTAATTATCCTTATAAATGTGCTTATCTAGGCTAAATTGTTTTAAATATGAATTTCGGTCATAAGTCATCCAACTTTAATTAATTTGTTCAATTAAACCAGGACGAAAACTAAATAATACCACAAATTGTGAAGGTTATGAAATATATGTTTAGAATTTAGAAGCAATCTAAATTATGAGGGCAAAACTATCTTTTGAGTAATCTGTGAAATATCGCACTAACAAATTATTTATTTAAATTAAAAGTTTTGTTTAACGACGCCGTAAGGTATATATAGTACTAGATCATCCTGGCGTGGGTTGCAACTTTCCGTTTCTGTTCAAAAAAAAAATTAGGAAAAAAAAAATTAAAATAAGGAAACAAATTAAACTAATCATATTCTAATCAATGTCACTTTTATTGTAGCCTACGGCGCTACAGGTAAGATTTTTATACGATTTTAAAATGCATTTTTCACCCACTTTCCGATATATTTTAGGAGAAATTTTTTTAGTGTGTCAATCTACGATATAATAGGATGTTACAGTAAAAATTTCAGATTGCTAGCTTCTATGGTTTGGCCTAGTCGTAAGACGCCAATCAGTCAGTCTGGTTGAGCAATTTTATATAAATAAATATTCCTGATTTCTTTTATATAATATAGCTGTAATTTAAATGAGCAGTCAATAATTTAATGATAAACAAAAAAAACATATATCAAACTTGGGCCGAGTACAGAATAAGTGTATTACTTATATAGTATAGTTTCGGGAGAATTAAAAAAGCCTGACTAGTGCTCTGTACCTTCACTATATTACCTAATTATTCAATTTTCTAATTACACTCGTGAGACCGTCCAATCAATCTATTAATCACATCAAATGATATTCAATATAAGTAGACTGTCAATTCAATAAAACTTCGACATTGTTTAGTTTATCGAAATGTACGACGTGGTGCAGGTCATTTTGCGGATATCCTATTATTATTCGCGATTGCTTGGCGTGATTAATTTTGAAATTGATACGAAAACAGGTCGAGCGAAAATCACAAAACGCGCTTCGATCTATGCAGCTTTGGCTAATTTAATTGTTTTAAGTTTTTTACCATTTCTAAGTAGTAGTGAGCTGTTGGGTACAATCTGGTCAAATGCCGGACTACTTCATGATTATCTTTTCTTGGCCGTACTCGGAATGCAGGCCATTTGCGTGATTTTAACCCTATTGAATCGTTGGTGGCAACGTCGGCGTATGATTCGTCTAGTAAACCAATTGCGACGTCTAACGATACAAAAGCCGGAAGTTAAGAAAATGTGGCGACGTGGAGTTATATTAAAATTTACTAGCATACTTCTCTCGGAGTTTTTACAAACGACAATCACCTGTTTATCGATGTCAAGTAACCTTACTCCGAGCCTGATCATTAGTGTCATAATGCTATTTATGCTGACAGCTCTGGTCAGTGTCATCATATCACACTTTTACTTTGCCATGTTGAATGTTTATAGCCATTATAACATTCTCAATAAAGAGCTACGTGTTGTGCTGACTGAAACCCGATCCTTGGACGATGAGCCTCGTAAGGCTGCCTGCATGATCAAGTGCTGCTCCTTAGCGGATCAACTGGAGACTATAGCCGGAAAACAATCCGAATTGCAGATACTGATCGAAAGTTTAATTCGTTGTTTTGGCCTGCAGTGTTTCTGTATAGCTTGCAATATTTATATTACATCAATAGCCACGGTTTATTTGACCTTTGCAGCTCTCAAGGAAACTTCATACATCGGCTTTGTCCTTTTTATGCTCGCTATTGAAATTTTCTGTTACTTTGGCGATATTTTCATCACCTTTCATAATACATTTTCTGTGCTTCAAGAGCACGGAAAAATGGTTAAACTTTTGCAACAATATTCGACATTTGCGCCGGACTTGGATGAGAGATTGATTAGGGTTGTAAGTGCATTTAACTTATTATATATATTTAATAATTTAATTTTGTTATAAATTTAACTTTCTTTTTAGCTGGAGAGCTTTCTGCTGCAGCTGTCACGCAATCCCTTGAAGATTCCCGTTCTTGATCTATTTAATATAGAAAGATCCAACACCGTTTCTGTGGCCAGTTCAATAATAACAAATTCTCTGGTTTTGATACACTATGAATTGAAGAATACTTAGTGAAAAGGTGTAAAATAATAATATAAGAATATAATATATAAAATCTATATTCCAATTATAAATTTACACTGCTTTATAAACCAATAAGACTGTTTTGTGTCCTGCAACTCTACAAATTTAAATTTAAATGCACATAATTATACTTTAATAAACAGATTAAATTTAGAGCTTATGATATTTATTAAAGCTTTCTTAAAGCTATTGCCTTTAAAGTCCTTTTATCGACCTGCACACATTTTGGTTATATATTTTCAACTTGAATGAAGACGAAGCCATGGGCAATTCATGAGGCAACCAACAAAGAAAACACAATATTCTTTTGGACAGACAGACATGATTTCAAGATGGCCATGTCTGAGATTTGGACTGAGAGTATATATCAAAAAAGGCTATGTGTGTGTGTGCTCGGTCGATGTCCTGGCATTTATTTTTGTGTCTCCCCGCCTCGATGAATCAAAGCGTCGCTGCTGAATACACGAAACACATCAAAAAAAAAAAAAGAAAAAGAAAGTAAAGCTAACTCCAACACGCCGCAGATAAAATACTCTTCCAATGAGCAGTTAATTAAGTAAGAATTAATAAAAACAATTTAGTTTAATTTTAATAAATTTAATAAATTATGCAACGAGTTTCTGAGTTTAGTTTGATATCTTGAAAAACAAAAAAAAAAAAAAATAAATACACTTTCGATCGATTTTTTTCTATGGATATAGTGGTCCGATTTAAGTGGCACTTTGTCAGATTATACAAATAATTATACTATAACGCGCTGATCAGTTTGGTTTTGATATTTTGTTAAACAAAAAAGTTTTGCATAGAAGAACTTTTTTTTGATCCAATTGTTTATATAATAGCTATAAGATATAGTGGCCCCGATTTTGCTCAAACTTGTTCAGATTGTTCAAATCGTAATTCTTCAACGAAATGTTGAGTTTGATTTCGATATCTTAAAAGAGGAAAAAGTTATTCATACAAGCACTTTTTGATTCTTTGGGAATATATAGATATAGTGGTTCGATTTTGATGAAACTTAGCTGGATTGGTAAAATTATAATACTACAACGATATGACAATTTTTTTGATAACTTGATAAATAATTTTTTGGACCTATCATTCTTATGGATCTATATGATATAGTGTTCCGATCGGGCCTATTTTTATATACAAACTACATTCATCAACAAAATGCATTCGAGCCAAGTTTCATCAGGATAGCTCAAAGATAAAGCCAAAAAGTAAGCATAGAAACAGACAGACAGACGGACATGACTATATCAACTCAGCTCGTACTGCTGATCAAGAATATATATACTCTTTATGGGCTGGGAGTTGCTTTCTTCTATGCCTTACACACTTCACGACAAAACTATAATACCCTTTTGCAAGGGTTTACAAAAAAAAACACAATAATGAGTGAAAGCGCCGGTGTGACAGCAAGGACGAAGAAGATACCAATACCAATACCAATACCATATATATACATACATATATATCTGTGTATCTGTGTCAATGGCATGTGTAATTGGGAGCAAGCCAACCGATAATGGCAGTTTCATACAGTGTCTGGAATGTGAATATGGTCTTTGGAATGGTTGTGGTTTTTTCTGGTGTAGTGTTATGGTTGTGGTTGTGGTAATGGTAATGCCTTTGCCGGGATTCTTTTGTGTGTTGCGATTGCCAGGCATTTATAACTTAGCAACTTGTCCTCGCCAACAACGACACTGACAAATCCTGTCGCAGCGTTGCTCGTTGCTCGTTGCTCGATGGAGCGTCAATTCTTTGCCACAATGGCAAATGGCAACAAAATAAACGAGCTTCCATTCAATTTTCCACGAAGCGTCCTTCAACTCCTTCCTCCGCTTCGGGCTGTCAGTTTAACATAAGTCGCTGTTTCATCCGGAAGGCAATATGCATTTGCCAACTGCTAGACGTACGGCCGTAACGCCAATAAGCACGCAATGACATTTTAGCATAATGCATTGCAACAGCTTCAGCTCTAGCTTCAACTCAAGCTCTGAAGCCAAAACCAACAGCACGACAAGGACAACAAGGACAGTCAGTAAGTGCAACTGCCGCCCAACGACATATCCCAAAGAGGACTGCTGCCAGGATGCGTATACATCGTTCAAGTGGCAAATGCAACTTCAATTGGGGCTTATCTCTGTGTATATGTATATATCCAAAGTGCGGGTACATGTCCCGTAAAATGGACCGATTGTAATAATATGTACAAAATGCTATACATGAGGCGGTCAGGCGAGTTGCTTTTCTTTTCTTTGCCTGTTCAAATTGGCTTAGAGTGTCAAATGGGCTTTAACCGGTTCGGCTAGCATTTTGCCTTATCTATTGTAATCAATACTAGCAAACAGATAGATGGCTTGATGTTCATGCAAATGTATTTATTTGCATTTGGAACGTATGTCAAAATAGGAGCACCAACTTTTTTTGTGTATCTACACTCAAAAAAAAGTGTACATCCAATTGTGGAAAACTGACGTCAGTGGTTGGAAAAACAGGATAGAAATAGCGCCATAGAAATTTTTTTATGCCCTGTAGATTTAATTACCACAAAGTGAAGAAAATGTTGTAACTCTGGCAGATAAAATTTTCTGTTTTATTTATTTTATTTAATTATTTCGATAACTCGAGGAAACTTATTCTACCAAACATGGAAAAATCTATAATTTTATGTCCATAATAAAAAAAATCCGTTATTTTTTTAAATTTGAATAAAAAAATTACTTTACTTTGGTTAAAGAAATAAGTCAACATATTTTGTAAAAATTTATATTGAGCATAGAAAATTTTCTGCAGGTTAATGAATTTTATATTCATTTCATAGAACACCTGGATTTCATATTGTAGAAAATTCATACTTCCGATTATAAACCCATAATTTTTTTCGTTTATTCATATCATAGAAAATATATTCGTACTGTGGAAATTTTCACTTCTTTGTAGAGATTTATACTATGTTTGTAGAATTTTATTTTATTTTTTTTATCGAAAGTGTTTCTATACTTAAAAAAAATTTCTTTTTTCTTAGTGTGTAAACGGATAACAAAAATTTATCAAACTAGATTACAATTATATTTTTTGTGTTGCTTTTTAAATAAAGAACATTTTATAAAACTAGGAGAAAACATATTTATATTCAAGCTTAAATGTTGGTTAGAATTTCGCAAAAACCTTGCTTCTCAATTTTTATTTAATTTTCAAACAAATTTTTAGTCAGGTAAATCAATTTATTGATATGTAAAAGGTTAAATGGAATGCTTTTCGCGTCTGCTGTTGAATTTACAATATGATGGCCACACAAACCTTCAAGTTTCTAACATAACTTATAGAATATGCTAGAAACACATTTGAGGCATTCCGCAGTCCGCTGCACATTTCTAGGAATTTATAGGAAAAAAAACCCACAGTTCGTGCAAGAAAAATGAAAATTAAATTGAATTTTCTAAAAGGCACGCACATAAATCCGTAGGCAAAATCGTGAATTCAACGGGCAAGCATCGCGAAATATATATATATATATATATATATATACATATACAAGACACGATGGCATCTGAAGAAAATTTGTAGTTTACTTTTGCCCGAAGGCCAAAAATTGTGCTCAAAAGTATCATAAATATTTGATTTTCTTATTTCACAACGTTTATGTCTGGCCGGATGTCTATGCCAACCAATGACCGAGCTGAACTGAGCTGAGCTGGGGTCTGGGTGTCGAGCAAATTGATAAGTTTCAATGATTACGTTTGAAAATTGATATAATTTGTGCACAATTTTCAGCAATTGGTAAATGTCGCGTACGTGATGAAAATTTTCCTAAGCGATTTTCCTTAACACCAAATTGCCAGCTACATTAAAGTTGTCATAATTTTAAATTATGCTATTATAATGTACAAAGTTGAACTATGTATATAAGAGTTGTAGAATGTGTGCTTGACTTTATTTTCTAATGTTAACAGCATTGTACTTGGCAGCTGTGTTGATAAATTTGTCGCGCGGTTAAATTTAATTTTATCTGGTTTGCAATATAAAAATTTAACAAAAGCTATGAACTGCGGTTAATTCTTATTCTTGATAAAAAGGTAAAAAGTTTTCTTAATCCAATCTTTTAAAAAGATTCTCAGTAATCTCTATATTAAATTTGTTGCTTCTGGCCATACAGGTGTGAATTTTATAGGAAGGGGCATCTACGAAATTCAACAGTAGATTCTAGGTATAAAAAACGAGATATGGGTTTTCTTCGAATTAAGAAAATCTTAATCTTGACACTTTATTTGATGTGGGTTTAAAACAATATTTAGTTTTAGTTTTATTAAGCAGAAAGACAATCCTTCGTTTTTTTAGGCAACAAAATATCAAAATTGTTTATAATTTAAACAAAGCTCCAAATATTATCGATAAGTTGACAAGGCAGTTCGAAATATTAATCAAACTTGGCAACGCATCATAGATTTGTATTTATAAATTAAAATTTTAAGTGTTAGCCAACAGATTCTTAGTAAAATTTATATTTATAATATAGATAAAGTAAGTCGCACTTTTGTTTCAAAAACCCGACTCAACTTATATAAGTTTAAATATATATTAAAGTAAAGAGTAACATTATCGTGTGGACCTAAGAAAACGAGCCGTTTTGTAACAATATTTTTGTGCGTTTTATGTTAACGTTAAGCTATGATTCGCATTAAATATGAAATGTTGTTGTTCTCTGGGATCTTAGAGTTACAGCTTTCATTAGGGTTGCGACCCAACTGTCCATCATATGGGAAAGCCTGTTAAGAACCGTTCCAACGAGTAGTACTCCGCCGTATGTGGGACTTACATTGGTACAAGCCGTTGGCTCGTAAATACTTTTTATGTACACCTGCACATTACAAACTTTAAAATTTATGTCTGTGTACACGGGTGCACAGAGTACTCCGTATACGGGGCTCGTATTTATGGATGTGGCGTCGTGAATGTTGCGGCATATTTGGTTTCGGCGTGCGAAATGCATTTTATGAATCTTTTATGGCTTTTAATGTGGAGACACCTGCACATACATACAAGCACACACACACGCCCACACACACACACACCCACACACACGCCCGCACACACTCACACACATAGATTGGCGCCACCTGGCGCTGACTTTATGCGGCACGAGCGTCGCACAATCAACGCCAGCGAATGCCCTCACCAAAACGGCAATGGAGGACAGCTTGACGGGAGTTTGTCATAAAAAAGAAAGCAGAGAGAGAGGAGAGTGGAGAGCGGAGGGGCGTACACCTTTACCTTTATGGCGTAATACGGGATGCGCAATCTGCTCACGCGCCAGCAGCACACATATATCATCCTGGCCTAATCCTTGGTGGGCATGGTTGGCTTTTACTAAGCGCTGCACATGAAATATTCGCCACCAAAAATATGAAGAAACTTAAGAGCAACAATGTTGCCTGCATTTTGATTTATGCGCTTCTGTATTTCCCGCTTAAAGAACTACTATTTTGGTATTCGCACTGCAACTCTGCCACGCCCACTCATTAGTCCTGACAGGAGGAGGCTTAAGAATAAGTGAATATATAAAATAACGATGTCCTGACTGTCAACCACCGGAGATTGCAGCAGATCGAATGAGTGCCATATTTATAAACAGCAGCAGCAGCAGCAGGTCCTGCAGCAACTCTGAAGTAAGTTTGCAGTCAAAATTATTTGCATCTCAAGTGGCAGGACCTGCAGGAACAGGAGCAGATGGATAGCTCGAAATTATTCTAAGATAAAAGTTGGATTTCAATATGTAAAAACAACATTCTTAAGCTTTCCTTGTTTATTTAATAATTCATTTAATATTGAATAAGAAAGTGTTTTGATTGGACAGGGTAAGAAGCTATTGGATATTAAGCCCAATTTTGTGTAAAATCAAAAATTAAATAATTTATAAATAGTAGCACAAAATATTATGCAGAAAATTGCAGCTATTTTTTCTATTTAATTTCTCTAAAAAAAAAATAAACTTCAACTGCAACTGTAGCAAAATTAATTGCACTTTAAGACACAAAAATTGTTTTTTTTTTTACATAAAAAAAATTAAATAAATATTGCTATACATACATGAATAACAAAGTCAATTTTGTGTAAAATTAAAAATTAAATAATATATAAAATAAATTATAATGGAGCACAGAATATCATGCCAAAAGTTGTAGCTATTTATTCTGTTTATTTTCTCTAAAAAAATGAAGCTCAACTTTTTTTACATAAAAAAAATGAAACAAAATAATTTTAACTATTTGCAAATTAAATAATTGATGTTATCTGTTTTTAAACTAGTTATTTATCAGCAAATCTACTTTAATTAAAAATGTGTCAGCTCTGAAATCAAATTGAAATTCATTTAAATTTAATTTATACCCAAAAATTATTCCGCACAATCAAAAACAATATTTGAAATAACACTCATAAATCAATTCATGCAAAATGACAACAAGATGTTGTTCTACATGATCTGTTTTCTGTTTGCCTGACTGCCAAGTGGGCCAAAAGGATAAACTCAAAAGGACCATCGAATAGGCATATACGAGTGCTTGGATGCGCACTCGAATGTGTAATCATTGAGTAATTTAATCCTGTAAAAGGCTGCACATCAAAATAATTACATTATGTCGTCAGCAATCATGTGAACACAATATTTTAGGCCTCCTTAAGAACTCATCTTATAATACTCTTGACCCAAATTTTAGACAAGTGAAAGCTACAAATCAAAACTTGCACTTTTTTTTTTTTAACATTTAATTTCTTCTTGACTTGAATGTTTTTGTTTTTCTTGTTAGAAAGATTGTTGCATCTAATTGCAACTGATTGCAGTTGATAGCTTTAGTTTACAGTTTCCCCCGTGACAGTGACAGTTGCTTGTCTCATCCGTACATCCGCATCCGTTGATTTTCAATTCGCGTAATTTCTTTTGCTGCAGTTCATCTGCCAAACGTGAGCAAAATTTAAATGCTGCTGACTTTGCAGTTGAGTTGAGTTGAGTTCATCTGAGCAACAAATAAGAACACCAAACCGGTAAGAAATACGCAACGAGTAGAAAATACAAATGGATTGAAAAAGTGCAATCAAGAAATGACATGACATTAAAAGCTGCAGTTATTTTGTTTTTACTATTGACTGGCAAATACATACATATAAGGCAATTTTTTGAGTTTAAATGCAATTATATACCACATTAATTAATTTTATTTCTGTATAAATAAAATCATTGTCACTTTTGACGAATTTAAATTAAATTAAAATGCCGTAATGCATTATACAAATTTAGAGCAATATAAATATTTATGTGGAAAATATCAAATATTTATAATATTTATATTTATAAGACTGTTCAAACTGAGTGATTGACTGACTGACTGATTGGTGACTTGCGAGCAAACGGAAGAAGCTAAAAACCTGCAATTTGTGGCAATAATTTCCTCTTAATCACTCTAGAAAAATTGTATTAAAAATGTATTGGGAAGTGGGCGGAAAATGCATTTTAAAATTATATATGAAAATCTCAGCTGGAGCTTATAAGGTGGCGAACTTTTCTAAAATATTAGTGACATTATAGAACATAATTAGTTTTGTTTTTTCCTATTTTTTTTGGGAACGGGAACGGGAAGTTGCAATACACGCCGGGATACTCTAGTAATTTTAAAATTTTATTATTAACAAGCAATGTCACACAAGGTAACACACAATTGCCGAATATATCACATAAGAAAATTACCGGCTCATTTTTGATCTTAAATATGCTTAGCAAATCATCATTTTTTTTTTTCTGTACAGCATCGTTCTTTCTGTATGAACGTTTCGATTTTAGAGACTTTAAAAGCTAGAGATTTCATGAATTTAATTTTTAGCACGCATATTATGTGTTATATATAGAACTCAGCCTGATAAAAAAAAAAAATTGAATAAAGATTGAATAAAAAACAATGAAACTATTTAAAATAAATTAATAAGCTTATACAGCGCAGCTGTCCCTTAAAATGCACTGCTTGCTTTTACTGCCGTTGAACTGCTTGATATTAAAATATATACTTTACTAAAATATATATGTGTGTTTATTTAATATTCGTTAAATTCTTACGAGCATAGTTTTAGCGAAAATTTATTAGTTTCTCGAGATTTTCTTATAAATGTTATAGAAATTAAGTTTTATAGAGCTCTTCAAAAAAGAATAGAATTGTTCCGATATTTTATTAGGTTTATTAAAAACTAAATGGCCTTGTTAAAATTTGATTTTTAAATGCATTTTTTAAATAAATAAATAGGGTAGCCCAAAAATAATAAATTAAACTTTAAAGCGAAAAAGAAGAAAAATTACAACTAACATATTGCGTGCTTTATTTGAAATTAATAATATCTAGTGTAATTACTCAACAATATAACTGAACATACTTTAAGAGATTTGATGATTTATGACATTTGAAGATTATATTGCTAAATCGCTCAACGAATTACTTAATACACAGCAGCTCTAATTTGACGGGTTAATCAATTTGTAGCCACAATTAATAAGCTCTGCCACACACACCCCGCAAGTTGCAAATGTTGCACACACACGTAGCAATTCAATTTCCTTGTCGGAAAAGACAGCAACAAGCGCGAAAAATGAAAATGGAACTGCGGGTGATGTTGGCGGGGGCATAGGGGAAGCGGGGTCTTTGAAGTTCATGTTGTTTGTCAAGAAAATGAATTTTACTTGACGGCGATTATGTGGCAGCCATTCAGTCAGTCAGCCAACTTGTAGCTGGTAAAAGTTTTGTAAAACATTTCCGATATTTCGAATAACACCGATACAGAAGCTACAGCTGCACGCCGTAGCGCGCCCATGTTTTACTTGCCTCATACCTCGTCCATGTCCATGTCCATGTCGAGCGTGTCGTCTAACCAAAATGCCAAACACGAATGCCAACGAAAAGCTGCCTGACAGCAGCCAGCGGGCAGCGAAGGGTGAAAACTTTTGCCTAAATCACTTAACGGAAAACAAGTGCTGGCATGTGGAGCCCTCTTCTATGAATTTAGCACTCTACTCTCCTCTACTTCACTGCCAACCCACCAACCAACCATCTCATTTCTATCACAAAAAACTTGCTCTGCGCCTTTTTCAATGAAAAGTTTTTTTTTTGTTTTTTTCCCAATACGAATACGAATTGTATAAAAGCCCAACACTGACGACGAAGGCAATGAAATATAATAACAAGAAATAACCGGAAACAGCAGCGCACAGGAAGCGTGCTGTTTGACATACCGCACACACCGCAGTTGCTCCCCCCACCCCCCCGCCTTGTGCAACTGGGATCTGGAAGTGCGTAAACAGAAAATCAATTACATGTGCATACAAAGTGGCGCCCACTGGCGGCCTGTAGCTGCAACTACGTACGTTCGTACGAAGTTTGAGTTCGGGGATTTACATTAATTACGACACGAAGAGCTTTTTGACTTTTATTGTGACATAGGCCTGGCAACTATATAAAAACGTATGAATATTTCATTCCCCACGGAAAGGAGCAAGTTTTAAAAGCATGTTAAGAGAGTTGACACACCCATCCACCCAACCGCCCACATATCCATTTAGTTAGCCACACACAATCTCACTTATCGTCCTTTTCAGAAGGTCTTTGAGTTGGGTCAGCGTCAGCCAGGCAGGAAGCCTTTTTGCGACCTCAGTTTTTCCAAGTTGACCATGCGAAACTGAGAAAACGGAGAGAACCTACACATAGTTCGATTTTTAAATCGCTTGCATAATTTAAAGAATTCCATCCATGGTATTTGAATCTTTGAGCTGCTTGGACATTTATGGGCGACATCCTTCTTTCATCATCATCAACCTTCACAGGCATTGAATATTTATCGCTTGAATTCCTTGCTGTCGTGATTCTTTGATACGATATTGGAAAATGTGCCATTTTTGTTTAATTTTATGCAAATGGATGTCGATGCGCGTTCATATTGACATTGGCAGTACCAAGTTTTTGGGGTTGCCCTCAGTTACCATCTCTCGCTCTCACACCTGAGTGGGTTTTAATTAGTATTTTGCTTCGGGGGGCACAACATGTTGCATGATTCGGGGCGTATCTGTTGCCACACATCTACATGCTGCTAGTTCGGCTATTTGCAATTTATGTTGCCATGTTGCATGCCCCGAAAACCCACAACACGAAAGAACACCGCAATGTGGTTTGGTCTATACAACGCCAGAGCCACACCTTCAATTCATGTTTTTCACTCGCTGTAATGGTGTATTTATGAATATTATGAAACACGCGCGGACTTGTGAAATGTGAATTATTTATATATGAAGCAACTCGCCAATTAGTGCAAAAAAAAAACTTCAAATAAGTTTCCAAGTTTCACATTTTGATAGAGTTTAATGTTTCATATTATTACATGGCAATTCGGCAAGCTTTTCACACCCCCAAGAATGCATTTTTAGTTTAAACAAAACTTTTATAAAAGTACTTTTATTTTTAAAGTAAAACTTGTTTGTTTTAATTTTTGTTTAGTTTCTTTAATGATTAGCGACAACAAATAAAAATGGGGAATACTTTTCAGCGACTTGTAGAAATATTCTATGCATTGCATACTTTTAGGAGTTGAAGTAAAATACTTTAAGCTAATTTTTTATACTCTGTTTGCTAGAGGAAAAAGTGTATATTATGCTGATTTTGATTGATCAATAAATTTGGTGATTTATATATGAATACATTATTTTCATTATAGAAAAATCGAAGCGCACAATAAATAAAATATTTTCAGGTCTTAAAGGGAATTAACTAAGAGGAAGAAGTGTATATTATGTCTGCCCACATTTACACCGATTTCGATAGATTAATAAATTTGGCGAATTATATAAGAATGCACTATTTTCATTATAGATAAATCAAAGCGCACAATAAATAAAATCTTTTCAGGGCTTAAAGGGAATTAAGTAAGTTTTATCTAAAATTACTTCTTCATTGCAATCAAAGCATTTAAACAGTCGAATTAGTTTAGATTTCTGGTAAAAGTCTTTTCTCACAAACTGAATATTTAGATATTTTTAGTTTATTTTAAAGTTTTGAAATAAATGTTAATAAATATACCATATATACTTCAGCTAAATAAAAATACGATATTCTTCAAAATTTGTTTACATTATCATATAATACCATTTTAAGACTTTCTCAAATATGAAAAAAATTATTCAAATTTTATTAATTGAAATAAAGGAATATAATTATCTTATAACATTTGAAAATGTTCACCTTAGCTAAATATAAATACGATATTGTTCACAATTTGTTTACATTATCATAAAATACCATTTTAAGACGTTCTCAAATATGAAAAAAATTATTCAAATTTAATTAATTGAAATAAATGTTAATAAACATCTAATACCTTTGCAAAATGTACACTTAAGCTCAATAAAAATACGATATTGTTTGTAATTTTATTTTCATTATGATATAATACCATTTCAAGACTTTCTCAAATATAAAAAGAAAGGATTAGAATTTAATTATTAGTAACACTTCTACATTTTAATACATCCATGTATTTCTTTATCAATATATCAAGATATCAAACATCGATATTTTTACTATTCAAAATATGGTTTTAGATATTCTTCATTTGCATTTCAGACCTTCATCCCGACAGAAACAGAAATTCTTAGCATTGTACATTTAAATATAAATATTCTATATTTAATGCACAATTTTTATTAACTTCACCTGCACTTTCCAGAAAAATACACCATAGAATTATTGAGATGCCTGTCCGTTGTCTAAAACATTCAGAGACTGTGGCAAGTGCAGTTACTTTCTGCTATCTGACAACATTAAAAGTGTCTGCTCAAATTTTCTAACTTTCTAGAAGAATTTCTTTCTGCTTTTTCGCTGTTAGTGAATTTGGTAAGACGTATTACCAGTGCCAACACATGGATCAAAGCCCACCCCCCGTCCCAAACTCCCTTCAGTTGCACGCGAGAAATGCTTCGTGACAAAGAATTTCAAAACTGAAAACTGAAAACAGAAGAAAAACGTTTGAAAGACATTGTAAAGCGTAGCAAGTAGCGTAAAACTTGAAGTTTTATTAAAAATACACACCGCAACATTCCTCAAGAACTTTGCACACGAGAAAACGTGAGATAATTTGGGAAGTCATAGAAGTCTGAGCCTGCTCTTGGCCGGATCTCTAGTTTTCGAGGACAGGTGGAAGGCATCGTCCTTACCGCAGTATAGAGTGTCAAGTACTTTGGATAAACTTTTGTGACAGCTCAATTTGGGCAAAGAAAATGTATGAAGTGCGCATACCTTGTGGCAATGTCAAGAATATTAGAATATTAGTTGATAGTTCGTTGAATTTTGTTGTTATTTAATGAGCACCTGTAACTGAAAGTACCAACTGCTAATGACTGGCTTTTAGTTAAAAGTTGACAACGCAATTAGCGAATTTTTTATAAAATTTAATAAGTATAAAAATAATAGTAAAAAATTAATTCGCGGTGCAGAAAACTTCTGTCACTCAAAAAGTCAATTTTTAACAGATCGTTTTTATAGCAAATTTATGATTTAATGTTTTATTTTGATCAAAGTTATTAAAGATTAATGAAAATTTAATTTTCCGCTGCAGTTTTAATGTGTTGCCTTGAAGAAACTTAATTTCTTGAATTTTATTCGATATTTTTTGGCCACATGTTTGAAGATAACACTTAACAAATAAAGAAACTACACTAAGAAAAAAGAAATTTTTTTAAGTATAGAAACACTTTCGATAAAAAAAAATAAAATAAAATTCTACAAACAGAGTATAAATCTCTACAAAGAAGTGAAAATTTCCACAGTACGAATATATTTTCTATGATATGAATAAACGAAAAAAATTATGGGTTTATAATCGGAAGTATGGATTTTCTACAATATGAAATCCAGGTGTTCTATGAAATTAATATAGAATTCATTAACCTACAGAAAATTTTCTATGCTCAATATAAATTTTTACAAAATATGTTGACTTATTTCTTTAACCAAAGTAAAGTAATTTTTTTATTCAAATTTAAATAATTATAGATTTTTTCCATGTTTGGTAGAATAAGTTTCCTCGAGAAATCGAAATAAATTCAATAATGACAGAAAATTTCAACAATTAAACAACATTTTCTTCACTTTGTGGTAATTAAATCTACAGGGCATAAAAAAATTTCTATGGCGCTATTTCTATCCTGTTTTTCCAACCACTGACGTCAGTTTTCCACAATTGGATGTACACTTCTTTTTGAGTGTAGTTTCCCAAAAATCAATACACTATCGCGTCATATTTGTAGCATCAACTGCCAAACTACAACTTAATTATGTTTAGAGCAAATTATATATACTTTAAAGTACATTTTAGAATACATTTAATAAACAAAAATGTAGCTGAGTCGTATATTTCATTCCTGATATAGTATTCCATTTATAGTATTGCACTTAATTGACTTTAAAACACATAATAAATAAAGAAATTAAAAAAAAAAATGTAGTGTAGAGAAACTTCTACGCCTTATATACTAACAGCAAGAGCCAGATGGGAATTGCAGGCGCTCAAAAGTGCAACAAACAGCGCCTAAATGTATGCAGCATATTGCGTATTACAGCGATTACATATTCTATATTTCATTTTGCAATATAGTTTATCCAACACTGTATTGCCAAATATTCAATGGATCTTTCCTACCAAAAGAAAGAAATTAATTATTATTTGTATTCGATTTATTCTTTCATACATTTGATGGTTTGAAAAATAAAATAGTTTTTTTTATAAAAATAAATAAAATATTTTGCCAATTAATAGAACTACAATATTCAACGAATTTTTCCTACTTAAGGCAGACTTTAATTATTAATTGAATTTGATCTCATTTTACATACATTTGATGGTTTGAAAAATTAAATAGGTATTTTATAAAAATAAATAAAATATTTTGCTAATAAAATGAATTTACATATTCGCTCTGGGACCCAAAAGAAATTTCAGTTTAGTTCAAAAGGCAGTCTCAAATATATTCCAAGAACCGACATTTAGAAGCATACATCTGTCTTTTTACAATTCATACACTCGTAACTTATGCAAAACTTCTCATTAACCGGTTAGTTGATCATCATTTCATATCAACAAAATCAATTATCATACCTGTAAGCAAAACTAAAGCAAACTAACAGCTGCAATTGAAACTCAACAACAGTAGCATAATGCACTTAACAACTAGTTCCGCCTACGTTCCGCTCCCACTCACATGTTTAGGAATTTTGACAGTGCCTTGAACCATTAACATCATGTTGTGGTTATGGAAATTAGCTTGAAAGGATGACAAACATTGTGCGTGCCAAGATTTATGCCCAACTTGAAACTGAAGTACTTAACATGGTGCACCACTTCTCAGGCACATCCTGTGAAAATTGAACACAAACAACAGACACAGAAACGCATATGCGTATGTCAGCTAGGACAATTGTTGAATTGTGGGCAGGGCATCCATCTCCTGCCCTACTAATTGGTATTTATTGCTACATAAATGCCCAAAACTTGTTGCTACTTTTCACCTCGTATTTCATCTCATTTTCTCAAACGGCAACGCCCCCAAGATGTCGGATGCAGGCACAGATCTTTTGTGTGGATCAGCCAATGGTAGATGGTTTCTATAATTGGAAGATCGTGAGCAGAACGAGAGAACGAGAGCAAAGATACTTAAGAGATAGTGAAACATCTGTGTGAATGTGTGAATGGATATCTTGACAAACCGAGCAGCGTTCTCAGATCTTGAGGCTAATTTCAGTGGGCACACGACTTTGGCACGGTTTAGTATCGTCGCGACAATTATCGTAATTAACTCGTTTATGTGTTGTGTGCTAATCCAATTATCCAAGTTCGCGCAGGATGCCCCCAAAGAAAAGAAAATAAATTAATTCAATCAGCATCCAATTAGAGATACAAATGAAGAATTTCAACGCATTTTACTCGCACAATTCGCATGCCTAATTGAATTGTGTATAATTCTATTCCACTTCACTCCTCCTCTCATCAACGGCATCATCATTAACATTGTGACATTGTCATTGGTCCAATTGTTCAATTAGCTGAAACAGTGATTGATAAAGTGATTGATAATATATTTAAATTCAATTCAAACAAACAATGTTAAACTATCAACAGCAGTTGCATTCTTTGCCCGTCGGCAATGCTGGCAATTTCTACTATGCCGGATCGGCAATGCCGTCGGCAGTCACCAATGCATCCGGGCCTGAATCCGGACCTGGATCCGTAGTTCACCCATTGGCATCTGTTGATGCAGCGTATGCATCTGTCGAGCTGGAACAGAAGCTGCACGAAGGCGCCTATACCAAGGATAAAAACCCAACAAATAGAAGAGAACTGGACAAAATGCATCGATTCTCAGTAAATAATCTCATAGAACTGAAACAGGATGCCTATGCCAAAAGTAAAATGCCTCTGGAATTAACTAATAATTTCGGTAAGCCAGTTAGAGTTATTAAAATATGAGAAAAAAAGCAAACATTATAAATAATGCATATCAGACCCCAAACAAAATATGTATATATATCTATCAGTCCTTGTGTTTAATATGCAAATCAATCAAATATGAAACCTCCGTTTTGTACCAAAATTACTTTCTTTATTTTTTTTTTTTTAATAAGAATAAATCAAACATTTTGATTAATAATTTGCAATTGAGATATATATTATAACAGGCTAACTGATGCACATCTGAACCCAGAAAAATATATATTTATATAAGTATAAAAGTCAGTTTTTTTGTCTATTCGTCAATATGTTTAATACGCAAATCAAAAAAATATATATAGCCTTCAATTTTCTACGAAAAAATCTGCTATTTTTTTGTAAAATTACTTATTAAATATAAATATAGTCATATAAATCACATTAATAAATATGGCCATTATTAATTAACATAAATTGTGCTGACAAGTTTTCAATTTTTCCATTCGATATCATATTTTTTATATAATTAAAAAAAAAAAGTAATAATGCCAATTGAATTTAAAAAAAGGAAAGAAAAACCGATAAATTCAGAGTGTATAAAATATATATGTTTGCAAAAAAACCTTTTCAGACAAAGACATGCTTAGTCCTTAATTTCGACCAACCTGGGATACCTTGTACAGTCGGAATATATCTATATTTTAATTTAAATTAAGTTTAATTTTTAATTTAAATTATGTGCAAGGTTTTTTAAAGATATATAGTCCTTAAACCAAGAGATCAAGGAAAAATGAAGGAACAGAAGGGACAGGAATTGACAGTTGTTGGTATAGGACATTCCTTTTGTTTTAATAATATCTTAAACTTTTTCACTTGAAACAAAATGCAACTTTACAAATAATTAAACAAATGTTGTGTATACATTTGTGGGCTCCTTTGACAAACTTTCAAATATACAATTAATTGCATGCTTCAATTGCATGTTTAAATTGTCAAATAGTTTAAAACAATTTAATAACTTTATGAATAATGTATTCAAAATTTTAACTCTGAACAAGGTTTAGCTATAATTATGTATTTTCAATCAAACCAATTTATAATTTTTTTTAAAGTATCTCCACATTTGCTTCAGGGTGGTAATCGTCAGACAATGCATACCATGCATTCATTTTATTTTTTTTTTCTTTTTTCAACCCAACCAAATCTTTTACCCACGCCATTTGTCTCAATTTGTCAGTGAGGCTGTCCACAGTTGCATCGTAGATCAGCGCTGAGTTTTGTAGTAGTTTACCAGGCACTTCATAGGAACAACTGCAGTGCCCAATGAGGTCCCAAGGGAGGGGTAGAAAACGAGATGTTTAATTTAAATTGCCAGCGAATCGAGCAACGAGCGATAAAAAACAGTTGCAGCTTAATAAAAAAAAAAAATAAACCGAGCACGAAAACTGGAAATCGAAAGGGAAACCTCAATCAGATTTGTACACCAAAACGGAGGAGAAATGGGATCGGCATGGGAAAGGGAATGGAACTGAGACTGGCACATGTTACAATCCGAGAAATGACAAAAATAAACACACGCCTCTGGCCTTAACCATTTACAGCACACGCGGGATAGAAGCGAAATGGAGGGGCTGCCAATGGTGCTGGGATTGGGGATGGAATTGGGGGCTGGGGCTGTGGCTGAGGCTGGGACTTTTGCTGTTTGGGATGTGCCTGGTCGTTTTATGCTCCACTTGGATAATATAGGCACCGGGCAATTCTGGGCGCTTCGGTTGTTCAAAGGCATGCGGCCTCTGAGGGAATATCATGTCAGCTTTGATTACGTTTTGTCATGTTGACAATGTTGAAGTGTTGTCTGCCGCAGTCGGAAATGCTACCAAAAAGGAGAAACTTTGCGCCTGGCTAGCTATTGAAAGACAGCTCCTGATAGCAATGCAATTGCCTGCAATGACAATGAGACGCACATATTTCATAGCAAATTATGCCGCTGACAACCAGAACAGAAAAGCAACAAAAACAGCGACTACAAGCATGCCAGGAGACGACATGTCGCCATCAGTGGAGCGCCTTTAATGTTGACAACCTGCCGGCTGTGAGGGTGAGGTAAAGGGTATACAAAACGGCGGCTCAGCCGCAACCACAGCACAGCAGCAAAAATGCATGAAGATGACACTGTCATCCATTTGGAGATGTGCAATTGGCGGCGGCATAAATGAGCGAATGTCGCCCACATATGGCACCTAGATGTCATGCATGAGTTTCCAGTAACACACACACGCAAACGTACACACTTTGATACAACCACCTACATAAATCATAATGTAGAAGGTATTTCTCTATCTTAGCCAGCTACAGTCAAAATTCACTATCACGAACTAAATAAAATGTTCGTTAATTAAAATAATGTAAATAAACAAGAAAAAATTTCTGTTAAAAAGTATTCTGAAGCATAACATAAATTTTTAACAGAGCCAGCTGCATAACATAATTTCTAGCAAACTGCAGAACAAAGAGAATTTATAAAAGGTTCTGACTTTAGACTTAGCAGAAACTCGCACCTTTAAGCGATGTTCCCACCACACCGACAAAAAGCTTTGATCGACAAAAAAGCTTTTGCTCTTATTCCAGTGAGCTTTAGATACCGCAATATGTATGTATAACAAGAAAAAAAAAAGTGAGACTCCTGCGGACAAATAAAACAATGCGTGCATATACATAAAGAAAGGAAATTATATCACTTACATTTGTCTAAGCCACTTTCCATGGTTTGCAATATATTCGGCACACAGTTGCGTATGTGTGTGTGTAGGCGCAGCTCAAAGAGCGCTTGCTGCAATTTATTAATGTAATGCGAAACGAACACATGCCCGAATTATTTATTGTCAACATCGCAACAAGCGCACAATTCGTTAATATAACTAACACGACGCGACGCGGGATTCGCGGCACACAAGAAATTGGTATTGTAATTTTAGCAAGTTCTTGCGTCAATTTTCCGATTGCGTTTTTTACAACATGGCGCCGTTAGTGTGACCATTGTAGTTGAGCACAAAAAAGTCTTCATTTACTCAAAAAGGCAAGCTCAGAATGGTTCATTGGTATTTTATGTAAAAAAAAACCACAATTCAAATTAATTATTAGGTTATTAAAATAACAGCACAAATAATTAAATAGTTAGAATTTTGCTTAGGGACAAATATGTATTTGCCGATTTTTTCCAATTTCCAAGTAGACGAATGCCAACCGTACATAAATAAGTATATACGTATCTCTATATATACCCTCTCGTTCGCCATTTGCATGCGTGTGCATAATATTATAAATTCTCAGCACATTTCAGTTCAAAATTATCATTTATGAGTTAAACACCGCTCACACATAAATATTATAAATATCGTGATTCTCAGTCGACTGCACAAGATATAAATTATTTCAGCTAAGCTTTGATAGGAATTAAGCAATGAGTCTTAGTATTTTTATGTGAAATTCGCAAAGAGTACCGTTGCTTTAACGATTAGATATCTGATAATTTTAAATAAATAAAATTCAAAACAATAAAATAATTATTTGCTCAAAATTCAAATTATATGGTATAAAGTTCAATTATATATAAATTACAGTTAAGCTGCATTTAAATGTGAATGGAGAAGTGATTTAAGAAATAATGACGTTATCGTATTTAATATATGCAAAATATCATTGAATCTTAATATATACCTCATCTACACAAACACACAAATGTATATATATATAAATATATTTATATTGCATGCTTTTATCCATATTTCTTAGAATGTATTCCAAAATGCTTAGCCAAACGTTAGACGTGAAATCAATTAGTGAAAGTTGCTGTTCGCTTATTGCCGCTTAATGTCACAATTTCAGTTTAATTAATAGATCGTAAATTTGTTGCGTTTGTTTGTCGTCGAGTCGGCACCTAAAATTAGTAGACAGCTGCCTACTGATGTCGTCTGAAAGATATTTTATGACCCATGCCATTTGTTTATGACCTCTCAGATGACAATAAGACAACAGAAAGGATCAAACAGAATGCAAATTTTTATGTGTGTCTGCATACCCATAAAAGTTGAACCAAATTCCTGTGCTGCCAAATTAATTGATGTCCGGGCCTCTTATTGATTATTTACGAGCCTGTCAAAATTGCACCGATTCCCTGAATTTTACTAGAAGTAAAATACTTTCATTAATGCTTTCATAATTGTCTTCCGTTGCAGGCGGCGGCGCCGTTGATTACCCCAACAATCTTGGTTCGGGGCACTCGAGAAAACCACGGCGTAATCGCACCACATTTAGCTCGGCACAGCTGACGGCTTTGGAGAAAGTCTTCGAACGGACCCATTATCCGGACGCATTTGTCAGGGAGGAGCTGGCGACCAAGGTGCATCTGAGTGAGGCGCGAGTGCAGGTAAGTTGCGCGCAATCGATTGGTTATGTTTATCGATAACATTTGAACCACGTCCCACTTCTAGGTTTGGTTTCAAAATCGTCGCGCCAAATTCCGCCGCAATGAGCGCAGCGTTAGCATTGGTCGTCCAATTTTGGATACGGCTACACAGCTTGTGCCGGCTCCAATACCCAACAATATGCACAAGTATCCAAATCTGACACATGGCGCACCACCCGGCGCCTATGCCCTGAACTTTGCACCACTCGAACTGCGTTCCTGCCAGAGCTACACAAACTGTTACGGTGGATTTGGAACGAATCCAAACAGCGGCAACGGAGTGTGCTCCTTCTTTGGGGCGCCCAATTATTGTATGGCCGCCAACTATACTAAAAACCCGTATCCGTCGCTCTGATGATTGCTCCCACGAGATTGTGCACAAATCAAATGTATTTGAATTAGCTAAATTGCATGATTATTTATAGAATGTATTTAAAACAAAATTATACCTGACTAATATTTAAATTTATGCAATATTAAATGATATATGACACACTTAAAATTTATAAAAAGAAATGGCGACAATTTTGAATTGGATTCCCCAAATGATTTTGCATATGATAATATATCTTGTTTTTTTTTACATTTATTTTAATACCCTTTACCCTGTAAATTCGTAAGAGTTGAGGCCAATATATTTAATAGGCAAACCAAGTATGAATTACATAAATTATTAAACGTTATCAACAGGTGCTATAAAAACCAGAGACACCCTATTCTATATACATAATTTAATGGTTTGGCTTATATATATTTTATAATGCTTTTTACTACGTTCTTAACGATCGTATAATAAATATCAAAGCTATTAAATAAATATTTAAATATTTACTGCTTGCGGGGTTTTTTTTTCTTATGTGTTTCAATATATTTATGTAATTTTTATATGTTTTTAAGGAATTTGAGTAATATCGGGATACTTAAGAATTTGATATAGGCATTTGACTAAATATAACAAATCTTATTTATCCGCAATTGATGAAAATGGACACATACAATAATAATTATATTAATTATAAACATATTTTAAATCAATTTCACATTATTCAAGTTATATTTTCTAATACAAGCAACTTAAAAGGTTTCTAATTATACACAAATAAGCTAATTTGTTATCATCATCTATGGATAATTGACACATACATAATTTAATTTAAAATGTTCTCCTCTTGGCCAAATTGACATACTTAATTAATTATTTAGTAGAAGAAAAAATATTTTAAATTCCTAACTACTAGTATTGTTTAATTGCTTGACAGACAACATTTTTCCAAGGATATACGTGTGTATGAATGTCTAACACCCGCATGTGTTAATTTCGGAAAATAAAACTTAATTAAAGTCAAAGAAAAACAACAAAAGAGCCAAAAATAATAGGTAAGGGAAACTTTTCAAAGCCACAACAGCACATCAACAAATTGCCGTTGCCATCAAAGTACATTAAGATTGTGGCCAACTTGGTGTAGAACGCAATTAAAAAGACAAATTGGCATTATAAACACAAAAACTACATTGGAATGATATCATGGAATAAATTAGGCTAAAATAAGGAACTTTAAAGGAGTTTAAGAGCTGGAAAAGCAGCTGTTAAAGTTACCTATAGAATTTCAGAAACTCGGTCAAATCCCTAAAAACCTCATCTAATTTATCATATGACAAAGCCTGGGCACAAAATACATTTAAGTACATATCAGCAGCTCATTCTTTTAAGCATTTGATGCAATAAAATGATATAAGGACAATCTTTTATCCTACACACACACCCTGCTGCTACCCACTGAAAGACAAAAGGTTAACAAGTGCTCCACAATGTAAAAGTTTTAAATGTAAATAAAAATCCTTTTTCAGCCCAGGATGACAGGCGAACGCATGGAGCTGCAAAAATGCAAATTAACATTCGGAATGTGAGTGGTATCTGCAACTAATTTGCATAAAGTGGAGAGCGATGAGTGCCCCTGGTGTATTTGTGTGTATTTGTATATGTTAAACATTTTTACAATATTTACAAAATTGCAATAATGTTTGAAAGGCAGAGGCACAAAGGAAAAATGCGTTTTGTCCTTTTGCGATGCGGCAAAATAGTTGGCAGACAAGACAAGGATGGGAAATTAACTGTGGCACGACATTTGCCTGACATGCTACATGTTGCAAGACTTTACATAATGCAAATAAAAGGAAAATAATTCTTATATCCACATACGTTGTTGCACAGAGAAATAAAAAAGAGAGTAAAAATTCTATCACATCAAATGTCAGGCTAAAATTCCAGTACAAACGAGACACTTGTCCGAGTTCACATATTTTCTTTCAAATAACTTGACTATTTTTTATTGTAATATCAACGGTTAGTCATGGACTCTCTGGAAGTTATAGTTATATAAAAGTAGTATTTTCAATTTAACAGTAGTATAATTTTAAGGCATAAGTTGGAAATTATGTTTTTCAAGAACGAACTCTCTTTCAATTACACAAAATTACACAGTTAAAAAATTTTTTAAAAATTTTAAAAAATACAAAAAAACATGTATTATATCAACGGAAACTCGCCACGCGCCCATTTATTTGGAACATTACTTAATAATTAGGTGATAATTTTTGCCTCTGTTAAAAAGCAATTATTCATACATGTCTAAACAGATGAATGGGGCACACACAGAAGCCGCATACATACATATGTATGTATGTGGAACTGACACGGGAAACATCATGACAAGGGGCACTTCTGTCTTGTCAGATGAAAGACGATGCGTAGCACAATCCGCAGACCTCATGAAAGTCTCTTAAGACCAAATGCCGATGTTAGGATGAGGGTGATGAGATTTGTGACTGTGCAACCAAGACGGTTGCATGTTTATGATGACGAAGACAACCCTAGTTTGCTTGTCAGCTGGTCAGAACATTGTCAAAATATGATGTCAAATTGGAGATGCATACATATATTATATGTATATATTAGAGGTGGAGAACTATCGATAGTGGGCACCATCGATATTCGATGATAGTTAATTTCGAACCATCGATATTAGACGATAGTTAATTTTGAACCATCGATAGTGTTGATAGTGCCATCGATAGTTCTCCACCTCTAGTATATATATATTATAGAAATAAATATTATAGAATGCATATACTATTAAATACGGTTCAAATAAGTAGGAATGCTCTTTTTAAGAAGATACTCTATATACAGATCTAAGTTCTACAGTTCACAATTCAACTAACTAAAGTTTTTTTTAGTGTTATTATAATTTGGAAGAAAAAAAATAGTTTTCATTAATAGCACTAAGCAAGTGTTATTCTTATAGTTAAGTATATCAGCTATAGACCTCCCCGTACTTAGTCCAAAATATCCAAATATATATACGTACTACTGCAGCTATCAAGACGAGACTGCAGTCTACTAGTAGGAGCACTAACTGGTCATTGCCTGGCAGCAGCACATGCTAAAACACTAGGAATAACAACAGATGAAGGCTGCCGAAAATGTAAGGTGCCAGGAGTTTCTGAAACACTGGAACACCTGATTTGCAGCTGTCCAGCACTCGCTCAACACAGACTCAAATACTTCAATGCGTATTGGTTCGCATCACTGGAAGAAGCGGCCAAACATTCTCCAAATGCGCTGTTGTTGTTTTGCAAAGCGCATACAAATACTAGAGGACTACAAAGTTTCCTAAGATCTTCAGTATCCGGCATCACTAAGGACCAGCTTCGGTCTATGTGTAACCACCACGATGGTTTACCGGCTCAACCTAACCTAACCTATACGTACATATACACATTTAAATCAAATTGAGCGGTATATAAATTTTAAGTAACTCAACGGCAATAAACAGAGCATTTCAAGATTAACAGGGTGTACTGTAGTCGGATATTCTTAAATTATATACAATTATATACATTATATTATCTTCTTGATCTATGCATAGAATATATTTAATTTAAAAGCTACAGAAGACGCTTTTTAAAGGTCATACCAAAAAAAAACTATATTTAAACATGAATTATAAATTATGCGAAAGATTGTAATTATTTAAAGTCATCTCTGATTCATTGTATTTACATACCCAACATTAATAACGGAATTCGATTTAATTCAAAATTCTATTTCTCTTTTAAATACATTAAATACATTTTCCAAAAAAACTCTTATATACGATTCTATGTCAATTTATTAATGAACAAAATAAACTCCAAATTTTTAGACACTATCTGAGACGAAAAATGAAAAACATTGAAATTAAAGCCAATAACAATCCTAACCAAATATTCAAACTTATTAACGAACACATATTATGTTGAATATCTGATTCACCTCGATCCTCATACGTTGTATAAAAGATCGCCGTAAATTCGTTGGGATGTATATATCTTGGAGTGCAGTAGGAGGCCAATTCGTCGGCCATACGAAATGCATAATTCATGCAGTTAATACGACTGTTGGGATAATTGAAAAATTTCGGTTTTCCAACACCCAGATAACATTTAAAGGAGGTGGCATTCAATATTTCCAGAGTTTTACATTTATCAACACTTGAGCCGCCAAATACTAGTAGCCGAATGGCCGGTTTTCTTTCTAAACTAAATACGCTGTAGAGATCACCTGGGTTCATATCATATCCGCCATATTTGATCTTGATGTCTTCCGGATAGTCACCAGAGCAAATCATATTCCAATTACGATTCCAGATGGTTTCACAATTGCTGGACACCAGCTGGCGGTTCTGTAATTTCCTTTTTGGCATGTTTACATTTATAATTTTGTTTCTCCAAATTTTCAAACATATTCTGAATCCATTTTATGTGAATTTATTTACAAAACTTACTGAATATTTTTATTGGAACATTTTTACAAAGTGTTCCCTTGTAGTCTTAGCATTTAATAAAAATATAAAAAGCTGTGATCACATAATTTTGGTATTATTTAATGTTTAAGTCGAACAAATTTTATTAGCAAACTGAAACAGGTAACTGAAGACTCTGTCATAATTTCCAGCAAAACAATTTCACGAATATATAATATTATATTATTAATAACAACCATTTAGATAACCTTTACATTAATTAACAAACACAGACAAACAACAATTTATAATAAAAAATGGTCCCCAAATAGAAACCCGGTTGATTAACATATGTTTACCAATATATTTCTTTTTTTTCACCTGTGACTATGTGAATGTGATAACAAAAAAAAAAACAGAACGTAGTTGAATATATTATAGAAAGACAAAGCACCAGACAAAGTGAATCCCCCAAAACCAATGAGCGAAATCTTTAACCCCTAACCGGTTCTCAAGGGGCCTACATACATCAATTAGAAAGAATGAAATTTTGAAAAAAAAACGTCATGACCACATCGCAATTCCAGTTCAGCCAAGAGCCAGACTTGTGATTTCTGTATAAAAATAGTCCACATCCAAACGGGCACGCACATTTGATCATTGAATCCATTGAGATCAGAACTTAGACAAAATGCGGGCTGTTATCGTGTTCGTTGTTGTGATTTTCGCACTGTTCAGTTTGCTGGAGGCGCTACCTTCACCGCATGGTGGTTACGGCGGATATGGCGGATATGGTGGATATCGTGGTGGCGGTTATGGCGGTTATCCCGGCGGCGGCTATGGTGGCTATCCCGGCGGCGGCTATGGCGGTTATCCCGGCGGTGGCGGCTATGGTGGTTATCCCGGCGGCGGCTATGGTGGTTATCCCGGCGGCGGCTATGGCGGTTCCAGTGCAGTAGCTTCCTCATCAGCATCAGCTTCAGCTGGCGGCGGTGGATACTACGGCCGCTAGAGTCATGTTTATATATCGAACATTAATAGTTTTAAGTATATATTGCGAAATAAAATAATGTTAGCGTAAACAAGTTTTTTATGCTGCCGGGCATTTTGTTTTAGACGAGCTTAGCGGCTGTCTGGCACAACTTTTTATTTTTTTTTTTGAGGCATTGGAAAAAGAATTTCATCATAAGTTGGTGTCAAGTTTTGCACTTGAAAACAAAACAGCTGCCTATGTGTTTAGTGTGCAACTTTTCATGAACAACCCGCAAACATATTTAAAGCGGAAAATATATAAAACTTTTGCTGCAACGCCAGCCGTTCAAAATGAACTTTCACTTTGCTCCAACTACCCGTTGCCGAGCCAAGTTGACATACATTCTAACCCAAAATGGGAGAAAGCAACAACGGAAGTAGCATAAACACAGCAGAGAATATGAAGGATGTGTGAATCGGTGCAGTATTATCCTTGTTTTACTGCAGCAAAACTCTCATGTTGTCATTGTTAAGTTGATTTAAAGTCGCTTCTAAAGTTAATTAATGTATTTTTTAAATTTTACTTTTGTGCACTTTATATAATTTCAGACAATTTAATATTTAAAAAAAGGTTTTTTGCTGACAGTTCTTATTTAAATCACTGATCATTGCATTTAAGATTCCATTTATAATTTGTAGACTTTGAATAAACTAAAATTATGATTTTATACTATTTAACAAATATGTATATTAGACATATAAACGAGCGATCGGGAATTAAGGTTTTTAACATTTTTCTTACACTTAGTATATCGCAGTTATTTTTATTACTACTAGCTGTTTTTAGAGATTCTTTTTACATATATCATTTTATTTTTTATTTTTATATCTTAATTCTACAAGTAAATCTTGTAATTTAGAGCACTAGTTTCTTTAACAGATTATTTACATAATTAATTACATAATTTCAGTTAAAAATTAAATTTTGTTTACAATATTTCAATTGAATTAGTATTATAAATACAATATTTTTGTAAATTATAATTTAATGAACTTATTTAGATTATTGATCATTGCATTCAAGATCCCATTTATAATTTGTAAACTTTGAATTAATTAAAATATTGTATATATATTAGGCATAAGAACGAGCGATCGAGAATTGAGGCTTTTAACATTTTCGTTATACTTAGCACATTGCAGTTATTTTTATTACTACTAGCTGTTTTTATAGATTTTTTTTTATTTTTATATCTTAGTACTAAAAGTAAATCTTATAATTTAGAGCACTATTCTCTTCAACAGATTATTTACATAATTATTATTTCAGTTAATACAATATTCCAATTAAATTAGTATTATAAATACAATATTGTTTTAAATTATAATTTTATGAATTTTAAGAGACGATGTTCAGGCAAGTTGACTGAACTCGATTGTAACGATTGTGATTCTGTTGTGTCTTACAAATATTCATCTACGAGTAGACTAAGACTTTGCATCGATGATGTGAACAGAGGAGCAGGAGTAACTTGGTCCAACGACTTTGCGGCATCATTAAAAGTTTTGGTCTGTCATCTTTTATTGCATTGCTGACCAAAAGTTTTGTCGTCCTGGACTGACATACGCAACCTTCATAATACTGCTCTCATATTGTGATTTTGGAATTTATGTGCTACAGCCACAAGACGACAGCCTCAGCACAAAATGCAAGTCAGGCTATTCACAATGCTCTCGAAAGTTGCATTGATGACCATACCCGGTCACGGCCTGGTCTCGGACTTGGGCTTTGGGCTTGGCCACCGCACAGTCAGGCATTCAAAAAGTCGTGGTGGTGTTGCCATTGAGGTCCATGTCGATGTGGCGCCAACGCCATTGTGTTGCCTCGCATTCTTTGCTCCTCCATTTGAGTGGCTCTGGCTGTGTCCGGGTGTGCCTTTCAAAATCATACATAATGTGGATGAAAACGCGTTTATGTCCTTTCAGCATTTTATGATGCCTTGCTGTCGTGCTTACGCCGTACCCGCCAATAGAAAGCCAGTCTAATATTGACCCCCTGACCAGGATTGTCCACTGCCTGCGCGTAATGTATGTGACAAATGGAAAAATGGCTCAATGGGCAAAGAACTAAACATTGTAAACATCACGGCTGCAAAAATCAAAATTATTATATGACAATTTCAAAAGTTTCACTACAAACCTCATTTTTACAGGTATAAAGGTTTAAGGTATAAAGGTTCTGTTGCAAAAAAATATAAGGTTCATTTTTCCAGTTAAGGTTCCATTGAGATCCATGTCGATGTGGCGCCAACACCATTGTGTAAATATCCTGGCTACAAAAATCAAAATTATTATATGACAATTTCAATGTTTCACTACAAACCTCCTTTTTTACAGGTATAAAGGTTTAAATCTTTGTTGCAAGAATATATCAGGTTCTCTTTTCCGTTAAGGTACCATTGAGGTCCATGTCGATGTGGCGCCAACACCTTGTGTAAACATCATGGCTGCAAAAATCAAAATATACTAAAACAATGAATTACCTTTAATATTCAATAAATTTACTGTCTGTAGCAAAAAAGCGAGTGTGCAAAGTTTAAACAACATATGTAGTTTTTGTTCTTAAACTTAATAAGAAATATAAATATTAAAAAATAAACCGAAATTTTAATATCAGTTTAGGCGTCTTGAAACTATCTTCCCTTGTGGCAAATTTCAAAACATAACTGGTTCATTTTAAGTACGATTGATACCGAATTCGAATAATAAATAATTCTATATGCATGTGTCTTGCCATACCATTCCAGTACATGTCATCGACATCAATTTTGGGATTGATAAGATGTTGAGGATATTTTTGAATAACTACGCCTACGCATGAGGCGATGACAAGCAAAGGGTGGAGCCAACAGAAGGTGGAGAGAGTGGAGGGTGAAGTTTTGCAAACAGTTCGCCTAAAATATGTCAATCGAAATGTAAATCATTGCATAATTTGCATTTTGAGAATTTGCTTCAATTGAATGATGATGCAGACTTTGTTGTTGCTGATGTTGTTGTTTCTGTTGCTGGCAACACGTGAATTATGACGGCAATTTTGACAATTGTCAAGCTCCGGGGCCACGCCTACCGCCCAACAACCCCGCATCCGGTTTGTGTGTATATATATTTTGGTATTGTATAACTTGGGCCTCTTCACGTGCACATAAATCGTTGCCGTTGTTATCCAACATAATTGTGTTGACATGTGGAAGCTAATTTAAATGGATTTTACTAGATTTTCAATCGTTTCCTACCCACTTACTATATACTTGTTTCAGCTAAATAAGACAACAACAAATCAACGTTGTGACGATTATTAAATACACTTGATAATAGTACAGCATAGTAGTCCTAATGAGTTTAATTTTAATTATTATTGCTGAATGATAAAATGAAATATATATAAATATATACATATATATATGACAAGTACACAATATATATATTTAAATACGAATACAGAATGCTCGAAAATAATTGCTCTGAATTTACTGCAAGACTTTCGTCTAGTTACAATTTTTAAATTTAAAATCACAAATTTAAATTAAAATTTGTGAAGAGTTTGAAAATTCATAAACCGCAAAATAGAAATGTGCAAAATAATTTTGACACGTCCAGTAACGAAAGGAATTACGATTTTGCATGCAGACTTTTTGCAAAATCGAATTTATTGCGAAAATTATATTTTGATTTATTTTATTTCATTTTATATTTATGCACCACAGTCGGCTCACCTGCGTCTCAACTTCAAATACGAACGAACCTATTCTATGTACATATATACTAGTATGTAAATAAATAAATGTATAAGTTTTTTGTATATGTCTATGTGTGCGTATATAACGTAACTTTGCTCACGTACGTGTTGAGCAGATGTGCATACGCCAAAAAGTATGCAACAGCAATACGTGATTTCGTTTTAAAATTTCAACACTTTGCTGCCGTCAAAGGAGAATTTATTTGCGGAACGCATTCATTTGGAAATTATCGAGCAGGAATCATGGACGCTAGCAGAACTCTTGAGTTCTTTATTGTTACTTGTGTTGAGCGCTTAGAAAAATATATTGTATAACGACATAACAGAGCGTTAAGAGTAAAATTTTTAAAATTGCAATTTCTACTTATAGTAAAAAAAAAAACTATTTAGAATGCCAAGTGGGAAAATGGCAATAGCACATAAGTTTACTTGTTATCATATTATATTATTTATATTGTAGCTCTTTCTATAGTGAGAATTTATCACGCATAAGCAAATGAAATTGAAGCACTAATATGAAGAATGTTACAATAGATCCGAACATTTGAAACCAGCACCTCCGATTGGCTTTATAGAGTCCGCAAACCCAAATATTCGTCTTTGAGGTGGCGGCATATAACATAAAGGCATTTAACTGTAAAGATATTGGAGTTAGTAGAATTGCAAACATGAATTAGCGTTAATAGATACCTCTTTATACCAATGTCCTTCACTTACGGCATGATGCGGACAGCTCTGATACTGAATCGTTAGATCACATAGTAAATCCAACAGAAAAAAGTCCAGAGAGCGCACTAAATAGACAAAACTACCGTAAGTGATCACATAAATTGGAATGTCTGTGGCAAATGTAAACAACACTCCCCAATAACCATCAACCACGGTAAAGGTCACATAGTCAATGCGCGCCGCCAGCATCAAGAATCCATAAATCTTGTTCATCCTTAAAGTACAGCGTCTTAGCAAATTATGCAGACACCACAATCTATGCAGTTCGTTGAGCTCTTCGCTTGTAGGCAACTTTGTTTTTACGGAGCACATTATCTCCTCCAGACGGCAGTTGATGTACTGATAACAGCAAGCAACATTCCAGAGCGCCAGAAAGTAACGACAGGTGGCAACAACGGGAATGTTCATAGAATTGACGAGAAAAAAGTTGCATAATATAACAGTCCATCTATTCTCGTTGGGCATCATGAAACACATCAGTAAACTGGATACAATAATATACAGCATTGTGCTAAACTTTAGGTAGAACAAGTACACAAGAGACCGTCCAATGCGCTCCTTTTGACCGACTTCCTGGAGCTTTAGCTTGGCCACAATCCGCTCCACCTCGACCAAAGCGCTATCCCGATAGCCACGTGAGATCACCGTGTAGACTACGGCTACAAAAGACACTGAGTATATTATGTAACTTGTAAATAATATAAGATTTGGAAACCAATTGGACGTCGCAATATAATCATGTGTCAGCCACATTATTATGGGCAGCGTTAGCAGCTGGAAGGCATTCAAGGCCAGCGCGTAGAAGCGTGTCAGCCTGGTTTGGCATAGCTTTCCGGCCACCAGTCTGTGCGAGGTGACGCCCATGACCAGGGCGTAGATATGGTACCACTGCATAAGTCGCTGTCGGCTCATCTTCCATGGACTTTCAAACGAAACTGAAATTGTGTTACAGGTCCTGTTTCTGGCATAATAAACTAATTACCTAATGTGCCTCTATCGTTGCTCTGTCATCGGGTTTTGTATACTGATACATATATACTCGTATATGATATGTATATACTACATAAGTTATATACAATGAATATTGTTTGTTGAGCATTGTTAAAATATTTCAATACAAAAACAAAAGCCCTTTCATTTACGATTATTGCTTTAAATGCGTCGAAAAGCTCTCATTTACTATATTCAACAAGTTTGCCGATTCATAAAAGTATTATAAATATATCCTATAAAAATATGCTAAAATATCCTTAAATATGCTACTTTAATTCTGCATATATTTTATTCTGTCAGTTATTGCTTTTATTTTCACAGAAAACTATTTAGAAAGGAAAAAAAACTTTTAAAAAGTTAAAGCAATTTGTATATAAACATGTATAATTAAATATAATAAATTTTGCAATTTCTATTTAAGAAAAAGAATAATGATTATATTTTAAAATTAGTAAAAATAATTATATACCATTTATTATTTTCTTTACCCTATAAAAACCAAATCTTAAATTTAATCTAGTGTTTTACTGAATAAACCCAACAAAATTGGTTAAAGGGTAGCCATAACGGTGAAAATATATGTTTTTTTTGACATTATTAAACTTACAAACTTTTTAAAAGTCGACGAAGAATTATATATATGCCACTCTAATATTTTAACCAATTCGTCCCACATTATTATGGCTAATGTCAAAAAAACTTGACTCAAGTACTAAAAACCTCCTCCGAACAGAGTATACCAGAATCGTGAGCTTCCAACTAAGACTTGTATTAATTAACTCACACTATTGATGTTAATTCCTATTCCTATTGATTCTATTTCTATTCAATGATTATCTGGGTTTACTTGAACCGAGCATTTAAAATGAGAATATATACTATATATATATATATAAAATTCACATTTTGAAGTTGATATTGATGCCTTTTCTACAGTGAGTATTTATCTCTCATGAGCAAATGAAATTGCAGCAACATTATTGAGAATGTGAATATAGATCCCAACATTTGAAACCAGCACATTTGATTGGCCTTATAGAGACCGCAAACCCAAAGGCCAGTCTTCGAATTGCTGGTATACAACATAAAGGCGTTCAACTGAAAAAAATATTAAGAGTTAATGGAATAACAAACATGGAAATCACTGTGAATTAACGTACCTCTTTAAACCAAATTCCCTCGCTTACAGTATGATGTGAATCACTCTGATACTGAATTGTCACATCGCACATGAGATCCAGTAAATAAAAATCCAACGAGCGTATCCAAAAGGATAATGCTCCGTAAGTGACCAGGTAAATTGGCGCATCGGTGGTAAAAGTAATCAGCAGTCCCCAATATAAATTGATAACGCAATAGCTCACATAATCAATGCGTGCCGCTAGCATCAGTAACCCGTAAATCTTGTTGATCCTTAAAATGCAGCGACTCAACAAGTTATGAATATACCACAACCTATGCAGCTCGTTGAGATCTTCTCGTGTGGGATAGTTCGATGGTACAAAGCGAGCTATCACCTCCAGTCGAATGTTGATGAACTGATAACAGCACGCAATATTCCACAATGCATGGAAATAGCGATTCATGGCAATAATCGGAACATTTAAATTGTTGCTAAATAGAAAGCTGAAGAAGATAATGTACCACCTCCTCTCGTGGGGCATCATGAAGCACATCATTAGACAGGAGCCGCACAAGCACATCATCATGATAAATTTTAGATAGAACAAGGAGCATAGATACGAATATCGTCTAATGTTCTCCTTTCTATAACCGTAACGTGTCGCCAGGTGTCTTAGCTTGGTCATAAGTCGCTCCAGTTCGATTAGGACGTCATCCTGACTGCCTCGTGTTATTATCGTATATGCTATAGCGGTGCACATCACCGAGTACAATACATAGGTGGTATATGGAATTCGGTTTGGAAACCAATTACCCGCCTCAACATACTGTGTCGATTGCCAAAACATAATGGGCATCGTTAACAGCTGCAAGGCATTCAAGGCCAGAGCGTAGAAGCGTGTCAGCTTGGTTTGACGTAGTCTTCCGCCCACACGCCTGTGCGAGGTAGCGCCAATGATCAAGGCGTAGTTGTGGTACCATTGTAAAAGTCGCTGTCGAAACATCTTCCTTGGGGCTTTAACACGAAACTGAATGAATTTTCCAGGTGTTGTAACTTTTTGTATACAACTAATTACTTAAAGTGCTGCTATCATCGCTGCCTCATCGCCTGATGCATATATTGATGTACATATACTGCAAAATGTTTATTGAAGCCGTTGCTTTTTTAACTCTATAATAATGTTTTTATGTATAGATGTACATGGGAACGTTGAGCGTAATTCCATTAAGAGAGTGACCGACAATAGAAGCTGAATGTCTAACAATCTCGTTCATTGCCTTCTGGGTCTTATCATCATTTGCACACTCTTCAATGACGCAGTGTGACCTGTAAAGGCATGCCAATTGATGCCTTTTCCAAAATTGCTGTCATTATATTTTCCCATTAGATTGCTGAAAATTTTAATATTATAATAAATTAAATAAGTAAGTATGTATAGTCAAGTATAATTGTTTTTATGAAAATTAGTAAACCTACCTGACATGACATGTGTTGTACCACCAGCCGCCCGTATAGGCCTTAGCACAATTCCCTTCATTATGATCGTTATCACGATCTTGTGATGAGAATTTCTGATTGACATGCCCAGTTAAAGAATCCCCAGCATCTCCAGAGAATTCGCCCAATGTATGTAAGACATAGCTATCGCTTTCATTACCAATAGCAAATCGATTATACTTTGCAAATCTATGTTGGCCCGTAGAATCTTCCATAACTATTAACAGTTCTTGGTCCAGAGCCTTAGTCATGACGTGCAACTTATCCAGCCCTATAAAAAACTCGCCATTAACGTTTCCAAACCCCTTTTTATAGTCCTTCCAATAGAGATAGAAGTCGATACTGCCATCCTCACGTCGCAGAACAATTGTCCAGCCTCCATCTTGTGTATCCTCATCACAACTGACTATAAACGGATGTACACTGTATCCAGGTATGAGGATCTGATAAACGCCAGTACGCCGACTTAGAGCTGCTGCCTCCGCACAGCTGCTCGGGAATTGAGTAGGCTCCAGGCTGATCAATTTATTGAAGTTCCCCATAAGCTCATCGAGCAATGCGCCTTGACGTATTTGTTCTATACTGTTTTGAGATAACGATTAATAATTTTAGAAAATAAATTAACCTCAATGTCTTACCGCATCAGTTCCAACTGCATTTGAAGTAACTTGGTGCCAGGATCTTTGATTTGAAATCGTATTTCAGCTGAATTTCCATATTTGATTGTTAAATTGCCCACTTTCTCTACGTTTTGTACATATTCCTCATCACATTTAAACATTGATATGTTTATCAACAAAATTGTGTAAATTATTCTCAGCAACATCATCGCAATAAACAAATACTTATTTTTGTATATTTTAAATCAGAACAGATCACACGAGACTAATCAACTTTTGCTTGCATCAAACGGTTTTATAGCAAATTAAATAAAGCAAGAAAAATGTGTCGAAGATTGTATACCCTTGCAGAGATGACAAAGGTATTAATTATATAAATTAATTTATATATAAAACTCTATTTTCTACCAATAGCTACATTAGCTACATTATAAATTGATTTAAAACGATCTGTTTCATAAATATGTAAAAAGAATCAAATGCAACATGTTTAATCAAGAACTGAGCGACAGACAGATGAACATAGTTAAAACGAACCGATACTGATTAAGAATATACAAATGTATGTAATAAGAATATGAATAGCACATAAAAATTATCTCTGCCTATAAATACACTTTCATTTATAAATAATAAAGTAGCTGAATCTTTATTAATATATGTATTTTAATCAAATTAATTTTTAGTAATCATTTTTTAAAGCTTTATCACCTAAGTAAAGAGCGCAATTTATTTCGATTCTTCTCGTCATTTTAAGTGATCATAAATTTAAAATTGCCTGAATTATGTATATATCTTGAACTATATTAAAAATATATATGTATTTTCTGAATTGTTTTACATGCAGTAATATTTTATGATGTTATGTATATACACATCCCTTTCCTGATTGATCATGTTTACATTTTTGGCCATGGCTACCTGCTAGACACTTGATAGAGAAAACTACTTAATAGACTTACAACTTAAGAGTTTTTATAATAGAATATCAATTAAAAATAATTTAAAAAAAACATTGGTTTATTTACAGTAGCTGTAATATTTATTGTATTAATTACCAAATATTCTTGTTGCTTTATCTTTTATATCTTATCATCATTTGCACACTTTTTAATGAAGCATTGTGTCCAGTAAGTGTAACCCAATTAATGCCTTTTCCATAAGTATTATCGCCGAACTTGCCCATCAAATTGCTAGAAATTATTTGAAAAATAAAAAAAGGTTTAAATTTTAAGTTGTAGTTTTGCTATGAATTTCGATAAAAACAAAATTAAGTAATTCTTTCTTATGTAAAATATGTAAAGGTAATATAGTCGAGTATACCCGACTATACGCAACTTGTACTCAGTCTGGGACCTGCAAATACATATGTACACACTCACATACAAATGCTCATTCAAATCAAGCCGTGCAAATCAGCATTTGCTCTGCATATGGTACTACAGAAATCCACTTAAGAAATTCGATGTCTCTAGCTTTTTTAGTCTCTGAGATCAACATGAACAGACAGACAGACGATTATATATATGGATTGGGAATACGACTTATACCTTTTACATACATTTGCCATTTATCATTATTTAATGTGTTCAAGGTGTAAAACTTAAAGTTAAATCAGTTCATAAGAAACCTACCTTGCATGGCACTTATTGTACCACCAGCCGCCTGTATAATCTGTGGCACAGTTGCCGTCATAAACATCGTTATCACGATCACGTGCTGAAAAATTGTAATTGACGTGTCCCCTTAAAGAATCGCCGGCATCTCCGGAGGCTTCGCCCAATGTGTGCAGAACATAGTTATTCTTTTCACTGCCAATCGCAAATCTGTCGTATTTTACAAACTTTTCTTGGCCATCGGAAGTTTGCATGACTATGAGAAGTTCTTGGTCTAGATCTTTAGTCATAACATGCAGTTTATCCAGGCCAATAAAGAATTCGCCATTCACGTTCCCAAATCCTTTTTTGTAGTCTTTCCAATAGACATAAAAGTCCACACTGCCATCCTCACGTCGCAAGATGTTTGTCCAGCCTCCGCCCTGTGTATCCTCATCACATCTTACCAAAAACGGACGCTCACTGTATCCCGGTAAGACAATCTGATATACGCCAGATCGACGACTTTTGGCCATTGCCTCAGCACAGCTGGTAACGTAATGATTTTTCTCCAAGTTGTTCAATAATAATTTGTCAAGTTTCGCTGTTAGTTCAGCGTACATTTTCGTCTGTTCCATTCTAAAAATAAATAGTTTTATTATAAATTTTAATTATACAACAGGCTTTGAATACTTACTGTATCGCTTCAAGCTGTGACTTTAGCAATTTGCTGCTGGGATCTTCGATTTGAAAACGTATTTCGGTTGTATGTCCATATTTAATTGTCAAGTTACCTATTTTTTGTGCAATTAGTATTTTTTCTGTGGTAGCCTGTTCACATTTGAACATTGATATGTTCAACAACAAGATTGTGCATACTATACTCAGCAACATCTCAATATTGACTGAAAGCAACACAGCTAAATATGCTTATCGGCGTGATCATACAAACATATAAAAATATATGTACTAAGGAGATTAAACTGTTTCAAGTCTCAATTGAATATTAACTTATTCTCACATACATAAATTTGTGTTTTTATTTAAGGTCTTCCAATAATTTAATTACTCTTAATATACCTGCATTGTTTTTGAAACCAAAAGGGTTAGCCACAATCAAAACAAGTGGATTAATATTTTATGATCAATCAGGTAATAGAGCTACCTGCTCCTACTTTAAAACCAAAGCCTAAAAACAGTGTCAAGTAAATTAGTTACCTGTATTTTATATAAAAGGCCTTAACGTTAGTCTATGCACATCAGTCGCATTTAGCAATCCGTACTATCCACACGTCTAATATAATGGAGAGCCCACTGTCTTTTATGCAGATCGAAGCAACCTACTTGATCGTGTTCTTGCTGGGAATTATAGTGTTGGAGTACATATTTAAACATTGGCCAGCTTGCGCCAATGAAATAAAAACACCAGTTCCAGTTGTCAATGCCAATTATAGTAGTAAATATTATTCTCTTCCACGGACATTGAGCTACACCTACACTGATATTAAAGTCAACCACGATCAGGAAACGCCTATTCAACGCATACATGGAATGAAACATTTGAGACTTCAGCACCGCGCAATGATGTCCGGTGTTCGCCGTAGACTTGATAATCAGTTTTAAACTATTATTTCATAAGTTCTAATATTTTTAAGAAATTTTGTAAAAAATAACATTTGAATTTAATAATAAAAAGTATTGCTTATAATTAAATTAAATTTTCTATTTATTCTGCATAATTTTATTTGCAGGCAACTTATTTAAAATCCTAACAGCTTCTTGCAGTACGACCAGCAATCATTGCGACAGTATGGTATTCCTAAAACAGATAGATGTGCATACGACCGCTAAAGATATATCGCACTTAGAAACTATCGATAACTTAATTGTTAACATTGTTTACTGTGAACTAACAGACACAATATGACAATTTGACTGTGGCGGGACGAATTACACTACAAGGAATAGTCAACCACAAACATAATCGCGAGCAACAACGGAAGAGCATGCAACTAAATAAGTTAGGACAAATCTTATAGTACTTTGGCAAACCGAAATATAAAACTACGGCGAACTGCTTCTGGCCTGTGTGGCCTGTTTGGCTTACCCTGCAGAGACTTGCAGCGAGAAACAGCGGCCTCTGTCCAACATTGGAGAAAGCCACTGCAGATGCACGACCCACGAAAACATTTCTGGCTGAGGCGCTACCTCGTCGATTACGTGCTTTAGGTGGGTATCAAACAAGAATTAACCTGTTCCATATTTGCAGCTGTCATCTGCACATAACCTACACAAACAATCACATTGGTCAGGTAAATAAGGATAACAAGTGTTACCTGGGATAATTGGAGCAGACACTGTTCAAGTGCAGTTCACAGACAAAGCCCGAACATATGTTATGACCTGGGCCTGGCCAGTTCACCACTGGACGATGAAAACGTGCGATGCCTAAAATCGCAGCCCTACGCTACCAACTAAAGAATGTTAAGTTTCCCAAAAGCCTGTAGCAGCTGGAAACATAACAACTGGCGGTTATTAGCCACATGTTATGTTAGTTTTTTTTTGCCTAGTACAACTTTTATTTTGACACTTTGCTGCTGCAATAATTATTAATTTATAAGGAATTAAACTTTTAGCTAATTAGAAAATATTTTCTAAATTAAAATAACTAATTTAATTTAACAATAATAAAACAATATGAACAAAATTTGCAAAAGAATTGGATGTGTGTTCATAAATTTGGCTCTTTTTTGGGGCACTTTGTCGTTAATTTTTTTGCTGATTTGATATCATTCGCTGGAGGACTGGTGAGAAAGACCGTACTCACCACGTTTTTAGCACTTCCAATTAGTGGTATGAGCCTGAAGCTGAACATCGTAGGCTTTCTGCTGAGTTTTTACCATTTCCCGCAAATATTTTAAAAGTGATTTGGCTTGTCGTGCTGTCCATTATTCTTCCTTAAACATATTAGATTTGCAAATTCCGCCAATCTGGTGCCTTCCGATAAAGTATAATCTTTGTATTCATTTCAATGCGCAAAGAGAAAACCGTAAATTTTATTGAAATTTGCTTCGCGCACTTGCTTTGGGTCGAGATGGAGATGTGCAAATGACGGACTTAAAGAAAAATGCGATGAGTACAAATCGATTACCGATATAGTGCGTCAACAGATTCAACATTGCGTTAACAGAATGTTATATGCCGCAAAATCAGTATGTTAACGCAGAGGTGTCTGTAGGCCCATCGGTATCGGTAGTCGATATTTGTTAAAATTCATACAAATGCGAATGTATAAGCAAAATTCTTATTTATGACTTTTTCACTTATACGGATTCTTTAATAATGTCTATCTTAACTTATTATTCACAACATGCCTTAAATTTAAGAAAGGTCGTATCAATTGGTATTACTGGTTTCCAAACGGCTACGTTTGTATTGACTTTCGGTCATCGTAACACCGTCCACTTCTATAAAACGTGTATGCAATCCTGCAGCAATAAAACGCTTGGTTGCTGCCATATTCAAGCGTGTTGCTCCTTTTAAATCTTGCAACTCTTTTTCGCGAGCCAACATCTCTTTTGCTCGTCCCAAATCGTGTAAAATGTAATGCTTAGACACATCGGTTCCCTGCAATTTAAGGTACATCCAAAACAACGTGCTATTTACATATGCAGAATACGTGTCAAGTTTAATCCGTTCATCTGTGCTCAGTGATGGTATATCGTTCACCATTATTGCACAGTTCAGATCATTTTCCACAGCGTCCAGTTGTGCCGAAAAATCATGTAAAGTGCGAAGCATATGATCGTCGTTGAGTGGCGCAGTACAAGTAGCAGTGGACTGCATTTTATCAAGTGTCTCTTGTTGGCCAACCATGATGACTTTTCTCCTGTAATAATAATAATCTTTTTATTTGTATTTGCACGAAATATTTTATAAATGACTTACTTTTATTCCAGTTTTTTGAAACTTGATAATATTTGCTACCGCGCACCTGTTTTTGGTGGAGTCGCGTTGGAGATGTGCAAAATGTGATAGAGCGCGAATCGATTACCAATTTAATGCGACAACAGACTTAAATGTTGCGCCAACATACTCACGCTTGCGTTAACATTCTCATTTAGCGTTAAAATAAAGTTAACATTAAGTCGATATCGATTACCGTATTCTTTTTGCGTTAACATAATTTTATTTTACGCAAAATCAGTAGTATTACATTAACAATCGATTCTTATAATATCGATAGTGATCGTTAAACACATTATTGGCACATCTCCACGTACTCCATTTGCTCATCTCTATTTAAACCAAACGAAAGTGCGCGCGGCAATTATCAAATTACCAAGAATAAACATAAAGCAATGTAATGCTTGGAACTAAAGTCTGTTATATACTTACGTATGTAGCACATACATGTTTATAGTGTTAATTAACCAGTGTTTCTTTGCTGAACATTTCTCGACTCGACGTGTGAAGCTTTTCACTGCTTGCATAGCAAATGCGTGTTATTGAATGTGTCTTCTCGGAAACAATTTGCAAATAAACATACTTTTCACGCTTATATAAAAAAAAGGAAAATAATAACTTGAACACCAAGAAAGAGATCACGTGAGCGAATCATACATCAAAATCAAATCCATAAACTGATCACACATGTACCAAAGGCAGTTGATCAAACCTTCGATGTAAGTATGCCAGAACTATTATATACATATGCATATGAATATAGTAAATAAATGACATTTGTTTATCTCAGCTATCTGTATATTGAAAAGACAACAATTACCTGGCGCCATAGGCGGTCGCCAGATCTTCAAAGAATATAACAGCTCTCACGGCAAGCCAAATCGTATTACTTTAAGTTTTAACGTAAAATGGTCCAAATTCAGAAGACAAGAAACAATTCTTAGTCTCAGACACATACGACTATTGAAAGTAAAAACAATTTATCCGCATCAAACATAGCTAAAAGCGTGGTATGTACACTCCAATACTTCATTTTCTTTGTGTTTCTTAACCTTCCTCACCGTCTCCACAGCGAATGATAGCTGATTCCTCTGAGTCACACTGCCACTTAACATGATCATACAAACCTCTCAAGCTTAGTTAACCACATTATTATTGAAAAGCCTTTCAGAGAACAATAATACAACAAAATAAAGTCATATTTATGAATAAACAGACACCAAATTTATTGGTGTAATCAGTAAAAAGTTTTTTTATTAATGTATATCGTCGTAAAGTTTTGGTCCTACTGCTTGATTAAACGTTGATCCTACGAGCTTCTCGATTCCGTTTTGCAATTTCAGTATAGACGAACTTTTGGGCATTGCTCATTTGACGCCACTTTTTACCAGCCATCCGAGCGACAGTTTTGGCTTTAATATTCGTCAAACCACGTAACTTTAGATTAGTACGAAACTGGGCAAGGAAGGCAAAATAGGGATTGGTCGATTTAATCTTATCACAGGCTATCGCTTGATATTGTGAATCACTCATAATTATAAACTTTAATTTTGAATATATTTTTATTTAAGCTTAACAAGATAGGAGAACTAAATATTAGACTTATATTTTAAAGCAGTCAAAATGAAAACATTGGCTTGCTACTTTAGTGTTTAAATATGTATCTTCGCAGAGTGTTCTTATTCGGTGAAGTTAAATTTCAATATTTGAATGTACTCTATGTCTAACAACGAAATTCGAAATACAAGTGCTTGGAGCACCTGAGTGCCTGCAGAAATCTTAAAATTTGAGACACTTTCTTGGACAATATTTTTTTAATAATACGCCTATATACAAATTTAAGTATTCCATTCTTTGACGATCTGCTGTCAATTTGCGCAAGCTGTGCTTTGAGGAACTGCCAATTAGTTTTTGAAAATAATGAAATAATAAAAATGTGTGAAACTATCAGAGCAAACATCCAAGTCAAGACTTCTATAATTTCGACAGAGCGTTTATGGAGCAAGTATTGAATGAGCGATCTGTTTATTAACATTACGAAACACAATTTAAACTTACGATTTATTAAGAATTCACGTTTTTTGAGAAAATTAACGCAGCCGCTAAATTTACAATTAACCTTTGTTGCATTGAAGTGTAAACGATAAACAGTACATGTTTATACGTTTATACGTATATTTTCAAAATAATCAAAACCAATAAATAAAATATAAATATTGATACGACATTTTGTGCGTATTTGTGTGTATCCAAATGTTCGATTCCTCTCAGATAGATAACATTTTCTGCGTACATTTATTAATTTGTATTATTTATTAATATATATCAATAGGAAACATAATTAGTTAGGGTCATACATTTATTGAAAATTGCTAGTTGTATGCCATTCTCCAAAAAAGAGCTATAGGATTAGCAAAATACATGGTATGTATACATATGTACGTTAAGACGGTTTTAGTTTTTCACACATTTATAAATATTTCTCTAGAATATGTAAGTATATTTTTATATATATATATATGTTCAGTTTATAGACATAATTGAGGTCAGCATACATTTACAAGAAACATCAAAGGTAATACAAAACACATGTATGCATTTATAGATTATTTTTTCTAGTCTATTGTGAGTTCGACGAGAAAACGTAAACAATATTTTTATGTCTACATATGATGAATACTGCTTGTCTGCTGCTAGGAACTTGTGTACCTATTCCACACAAAATTCAGCTTATAAAATACTGCAGGAATTCTTTTCGCGAAACGGATTCACCTTTTGACTGGTAAATCCGCTCAGCAGACAATCGTCCGATTCATGATCCATCATATATTTCATCATGGCATGACAAGCCTCTGAGACTTGTATGCGTGGTATGCCCACTTCGCGACGCAGTTGCTCATTGATTGTACGCTGCTGTTGCAAATTAGCAGCCATAATATCCAAAACGGCAGTCTCGGCAAGACCTATGGTGAACGTCAAACAAAAATTGGCTGCTAGCGAATAACCTGTAGCTATAATACGTTTTAGTTAGATATTCATATTTATTAATTTAAGTAAAATTCTGTATTTTACCTTTGAAAGCTGAAGCTCGAACGTGTTGAATCAACGAAAAATCAATAGCGTTTAATTTTATAAATTTATCGCTGCTGTCGTGCATATCACTGCTATCGATAACACATGCATCAGCTGTTACGGTGCTGCCAACTTGACAGAAAAAATATATAAAGGCATTTTTAATTTTGTAACAGTTTTATTTGAATTTGCAATTTAACATTTGTTAATTGTTACAAAAATATATATATATGTGTGTGTAGTTACATGAAAAAAACATTACGTTAACATGCTAAAAAAGAGATTAAAATTAATATTATAACTTCAAATTATGCATTGTTACTTACTCCGGCATATAATCATTGTTGTTGCTATTGTTATTATTGGTAGTCTGCTTGCCGATATCCATCTCCGGCTTTCTAAACGCATTGGCCATTAACAAAATGTTCTTAGCAATACGCTGTTGATCAATGCGTTTTTGGGCTGTATGCGTCCGCTTATCCGCATTCTCAGACATACGCTGATCGAGCGGTAAAACTGCATCTGGCATAGCTGGTTCAGGATTTGTCCAGATCTCAGTGCCGGGCGTTTCTTTGCCTGTTGTTGGTGAAATAGCAGGTCGTGCAGGTATTAAAGGCGATCGCACACAGACACTAAATTATGGAACAAAAATATATTCATTTATTGCTTATAACACTAGTCACACTCTTAATTTGGTTCTAGAAACATGATTTGTATATAAAATTATATTTTTATGTAGCATCTTAGATACATGCCCGCCCCGCTACGATGGTTTCGGCTCGGGCCCAGGCTCAACACTTGGCTCAACATTGTCGTCGCTCGGTTTCAATCTAAAACGAGTCAAAAAGGAGACAACAATGAGCCTAAGTGTCGAGCCCGAGTTCTAATTGTCCGGGTTACTCACTTGTTCACTTCCTCCAATTTTTTCAGCAATCGTTCATTCTCCCGGCACACAATTTCCTGATCCCTAAGTATCGTTTCGCGCACTGTGAACAAATGATTGTTCTCCTGCCGCAGAGATTCATTTTCGGCCATATATAGCTTCACAAGCTCGGCCAATTCGGTACCATCCAGCTCCGGTAGTCGTTCCAGATCCACTTTAGGTACTGGCATAGCTGCACCATCGCCACTGTTAACACGCTCCAGCTGCAACTCCAAAAGATTACCAACGGGTTCACCGACCGCTGTGGCCGCCTGATGATGCAGATTGAGCGCCGCTTTCAGATGCTCATTCTCCATTTGTAGAGCATGAATGTCCCGCTTCAGACTGAGTATTAGCGCCTCCCGCGGATCCATCATGATAACTGGCTTCGTGCGTATACGCTTAGCCCGAGAAGCGTATCGCAATGTATTCAACGTTTCCGCATGATTGTATTGTGCCGGCGAGACGCAAGCGATCATCAGGGTTACTCCATTCCCGGCCAGACTGTCAGCCAGTAGCTTGGTCAGCTGGCTATCCCTATACGGAATGTGGCCACTCCGTTTCTTATTATCACTCAGCGAAGATATGCAATAGCCCAACACCATGAGACTTTTGTTAATGTTATTGGCCTCCTCCAGCGTTTTGCCCTCGCTCATTGTTTTTTTGGTCAGCTCGCTGCCAGCCAAGTCCACAAAATTGATCTTTCCATGCTTCGAGAGAAACACACCGCCATCTGTTTGTTGATCCGATAGTATATGTACCGTAAGTATCGTATGCGAACGTGATGAATGATCATTCATCGCATGCGAGCCCACAGCGCGATTTCTCATGCCTGTAGCAGGAGAATGTTGAAATTAATTAAAAATATAAACTTTTTAGAAAAGTTTTAAAGTAATTATGCTAACTTAAATTAAAATAGTGCTTTATTATCCTTTAATATCTACTTTTCAAGTTCATGTTTATTTAATTTCTTAAAGGATTCTCTAAGCCTTTAAGTCTGCCTAAAAATGTGCAAAGTAATTAAACCTATACGATTTAAAATTGTGTTCTTATTGATATTGCAATACCATGTGCATTTTTTATCAATGACATCAAATCATGTCTTTCATGTTTACTTAATTTCTATTTATTTCCCTACACAAAACAAATTTTAACTTCAACTTACCCTCCTCCAACACAGCCAACAAATCGTCCAGCTCTTCGCAGTCCACCGTAAATAGATTCTCCACAAAGAAACCGCCCGACTTCTTGGACCATCGCACGGCCAGCGGCTTGCGAGCGCTTCCCGGATTAAGTAAATCGATTACCTGTTCATATAAAATGCAATTCAATTTACAAAACCAATAACAGGGTGGTATGACTAGGAAAACAAATCATCTAAAATGCCACGCAAAATGCAGGCAAATTTAACGCATTGCGACAATTTACCAAATGGAGGGCAGAATAGAAGGGCCTGTCGTGTTGGCCTCTATTAAAATAGAGGTCAATGCAATGCATGCTAAACTAATCGTATAAGTAATGGTATTTGCAAAGGTCGTAATGGAAAACCAATTCGAATTATTGCAATACATTTTAAAATGCACATTCAATTAAATGTAAGCGCATTTTGTAGATTAGATTGTATATCTTACATATTTAGGTCATTCAGCGTTTTTGTTTTAAAGTGTTTGCTCTAATTTAAGTGGCTATTATAATTATCGATATATTACTGATTATCGATTAAAACTGACACTGGTAGTTATTAACAGATTCGAATCAAATAAACTAACATTGATTTATGTTTAATCAAGTTAATGTTAAAAAAACGCATATTTTAATACATTTTAAATAATTTATCTTACCCGTTCATTATAAATTTCCATAAACGAAGCCTTAAGCACGTAGTTAACATCCTTGCGATTTTTAATCAACTGGAAGAGATACACAAACGAGCGGAAGATCAGGCCATGACGTGGATCCTTTGGATTGGGTTTGCCCACAAACTAAAAAGATTAACAAAGTAAATCGCATTAAAATTCTTTATCAAAAATATATGCACATTAACTTACTAAATCTGGTGGTCCAGTCAGCGTATGCGTCTTCCCGGAACCCGTTTGTCCATAGCAAAATGCCGTGCAGCTGAAACCCTCAATGCCCATTTCAATAATACGCTTAATGCCAGAGTAATCCAATATATCCTCCTGTGTGGCGCCCGGCTCAAAGACCACATTATACGTAAAGACGCGCACACTGTCGCGATTGTGTGAACGCTTTGCGCCCATATCATTGCCCTCAATCTGATCAAGAAGCATTGATTAAAGATTCATATAGTAAGTAGACTTCCGAATTGGACTTACAATGACTTGACCATTGCCTGGAAACTGCAGTGTTGGACCGTGCCTGTCACGTTTCTCCTTCTCATTAAGGGGACGCACTCGCACCACCACATTGATATTATCCTCGGGCGTTGATGGTTCCTCGCTGGCGGTGCCCGTAGATTTAGAGGCCACAATTTCCAGGGTATCGGCACTGCCAATTCTGCGTAAGCAAAAAAAAAACTCAATTATTTATGTACATATAAAGAGCATATTAAACGAAACGTTTATAAGCCAAATAAAAAAGAGGTTAATATATTTATTTTTTGCCTATGTGAATCGATATGTGGGTCAGGCAATATATATAGAAGTATGGGTCCAATTTGAATTTTATTTCAGATTATCAAGGTAGTAATTCGGTAATTTTCATAGAAATATAATGTAAAGTATTTTCTTGCTTTTTATTACAATAATAATATATTTAATTCCTTTTAACAATATACTGTCAATGATAATTGCAAAACCTTTCTTTTCTTTAAGTTTATTTGCAATTTTATAACTCTATTCCAAGTTCTTTTCTTAATTTTGACAAAATGTAAAAGTGAGTAAGGTAAAAATCCAATATAACCAAAGTACCAGGCTGTATGTAAAGCAATTCCAATTATTCATCAACATTAATTCGTGTGTTCTATTAAATGGAATTCCCGCACAAAGGAACACAAAAAGAAAAAATATTTAGATTTTTATGAATTTTGCTTTGTTGTGGCTAATGCAAAAATTTTCTTGTTCCAATTCCCTTGAACTTGGTAACGTTTTCTGTGATTAAGTGCTCCAAAAATAGCCAAGGTCAAGCGTAAAAGAAGCATGTCCCTTGTATTTTTTTTATTATTTGTATAGGAGTTTACTTTGTTCTACGTCGCAGTTTTACCTAATTAATTTTGGGGGTATGAGAAAGGCCTCGTCATAGTTTTAATATGATTAACAAATTTATTTCAAGAAATTTCAGAGACTTATTAAAATATGCATTTTCATAATTGTGGAGAAACCTTTATTGATTGTAGGTACAAAGTTTGGGTTCGTTGATTTTATTGAATTGATGTAGAGCCAAATTTAATTAGTGTATTTGTTTATCCATACAATTATCAAACCAATCGAACTTAATCCAAATAAATTAACATAATAATCTAAGACAAACAGTTTGATTAGGCAGCGGCGTATGTGGAATGTAGAAATAGACTCACACTAAGTAATTTCAAATTTCTTCTGTTGACATTTGACATTTTTACGCTAATGACTTGTTAAAAAATGTATGGATTAATGACCCAAGTTGCCACCCAAACTATATATATATGAACTATATATGCATGCGTTTAAATATATTAATCAGACAAACAGACTTTGGGTTCTGTGTGCACTTGGTAAATATTTCAACAGGCACGCCACAACACAAAAATCGAGGTGGTTCACTTTTTTACTTGTGTGTGTTTTTACAGGTAAAAGTCAAGACTGCAGACAAGAAGCAAGAAAAGTTCAATCAACTTTTGTACAGTTCAAATTGATGCTAAATAGTTAATAAGGAGGCCATTTAGTGCTAATGGACAACTACTAATTAAATACCTTTCGAATAAGTTTAAAAATAATTGCAGAATATTTAAGCTTAGCCAAAACCTTAATAATGAATTAACTTTGCTTTTCTGTTAATGAATTCCTAAAAATAAGGTTTTAAGTGTTAAAATTCTAGAATTTGTATATAGAGTTTTATTTCGTTATGTTAACTAAATTAAAATGAATTCAAGTTTTAAAATGCTAAAATAAAACTTAAAAAAAAAATCCATTTCTAACAGCAATTAAATGCAACACACGTGTACAATGTACACTGTACATACAATACTTAAAAAATTAATGATGGTACCAACCATACAATATGAATATATTATTCTCCGATGGGCTGTAAAAAATTATATCCAGATGTACAATAGCAAATTGGCTTTAGCACTCAGTGTGCTGATAAATATCAAGTACTTTAATAATACGACTAGACTATTTCATTATTTTGCATTTAATGTTGCTTGTGTGAGAAATAATTTTATTAAAATTATTTATTGAACTAGCTTTACGAAAATATAGACTATAACTTTCGTTTGAGTACACAACTCTAAGTACTCATTAGGTGTTCCCAAAAAAAAAATATATATATGTGTTTATTAGAAAACATCAGCACGAGCCTGTAGTTACATATAAAAAACGAATTTGACACCAATTTAATGGATCAGCTGTATATATTTATACTATATGATTAGTATAGAAGTATGTACGACTTAAATGTAATTATGGGCGTTATAATTATATTTAGTACACGCATGTTAATATAGATTTTGATTAATGTTGATAGTTAATGTTTCAATATTGATATATAGGCATTCTAACCAAATTCATTTCCTTTCTCTTTGAATAATTTAATATGGCGCAGTTGTCATTTTAAAACTCTATATAATATATATATCATCACATTTTTATATATTGCTCATATGGATTTTTCGGCATGCACAATACGAGGTTAGGTCATAATTACAGACATAGAGTTGTCCACAGATAATCAAAATTGACATTTCGTTGCCTAAAACTTTTGCATTGCACGTGATGGTTATTAGAAGACATATATATATATATCATATGTACATACGTATATATATTCGACTGAATAAAAAGCATTCATATGGTAAAAAAAAAAACAACACGCAAATAAAAGTGAGAGTTTGAGTTAATTTGTTGTCCTAGCTCGTTGCCTGAAACTGTTGTCGTTATATTTTATTTGTTGTGCAAAGAATAAAAAATCCATTTATGTAGCTATTCAATATTTATATAGTTTGTAATCTCTGCTAAGCAATTAATTGTCTTAGTTTGCGAAATACCAAACAAACTGACAGCATTTGATTTGTTCATAAAGAAGTCTTGACAAGTCATATTTGATTTAGATTTTTGATATTGATTCGAAAAATCGTAAGAAACTGAAACTATTGTATAGAAATTCAAAGGAAATCAAGTTCAGTCTATAGGGAAATTGGATTTATTGACTTGTGAATAAGCTAAGTAGTTAAAGTATTTAAAATAACAATAATATAATTAAATAATAATTGAATACATATAAAAATTTCTTATATGTAATTTATATAGCACTTTAAAGACTCACTGATCGATAGTGTAATAAATTATAGTCTAAGCAATAATATATACTAACCTACATATGGAAAGTAAAAATTGTAATCAGCAAACAATCTATTTACAACAAAGTAGACAATTAAGTTCCAAGCCCAAACCAAGCTCAACTTTCAAGTGAACCCAAGAAAAGAAGGCAGGTCCTTAACCTTAAGTTGCCCCAATAAGTATCCTAACACAACACCTATCCAATAACAACAGCAATAACTGAAAAAAACAAATACTAAAAACAACAACATGTATGTCACTTTCGCTCTCAAAGCGGGTCATACAGGACCTATTAGACTTTAATATGCTTTAATTGCAAAATCGATTTATGTCGTGCTCGTGGTGAAAACTCTAACCTAAAGTATCCTAAGAACTCCACAGAAATTGTTTAAATAGAAAACGTGTTAGAAAACCCAATGTCCAAATGTCTATCTGTCTGTCTGTCCGAACAGTTTGATTGCCCTTCTTTATTTCGGTTTATTGTGCGTGGTCATTACGCTTAGGCGTATGTTTATGCCCTCCGGAGGGTTTATTTTTTTATAATATCAACTCATCAAGGGTTGGTTGAGTTGGTTGTAGTAACCCATCCACCTTTCGGTTATTAAGTAGTTTTATTACTATGCCCAACAGGCACAATGGATTGATGCAAATTAATATGTTATCCAATTACTAGTATATATATAAAACTAGTTGCAATTGCTTGTGAATTTGATAAATATTTTAAATAGAATAATTTCTGCAATTGCCAAGGTTTTACAAGGCTATTAAATGTATAAAAATATAACAAAAGTGAGGATTGTATAAAAAGAACGTGTATTAAAATTTCTATTAAAATGATTGTATTATTTTATATTAAATATATTATGGAAAGTTTTACTTGAGTTTAGTTAAGTTAATTTTTAAGCTTAAGCAGCAGTACTCTGAATAAGTAAATTAAGCTAAAGTTTCGGATAAAATCAGTGAAAAATTAAAGCATCACTATTTTGGATTTATTTCAATTTTTAAAAATAGAATTTTTAAAATTTATTTTCCATTTAAATTCCCTTTTAAGAAGAGTTAGTTATCTTTTAAATTGATCAAGTTAAATCGAAACTCTTTAATTTTTTTTACTTAAATTTCTTTCTACTTAGCTATTTCCTGATCGCACTTAGCCAATTTCTACTGTACATAGGTGCGACAAAATGTCAAGCTATTGATTACGGTGGGAATTATCGCAGTGCCATTGTCTTTTAACGCATAACGCTTACTCATTCTCCCGGGAACGTAGAAAATACGGCGTATTCCTTGAGCTGCCACCTGCACCGCCACCGCCACTTCCGCTACTCCCACCCTTTTGCGGACTTAGACGTCGCATGCCGTTGGTTAAGCTGCGGGAGCGCGGTACACGGGAGCTACCACTGCTGCCCGAACTCTGACGTTGTTGCGTGGGCGTCGATGCCTTGCCGCCGCCGGTGGCCCGTTTGCCGCGCACTCCCGCACCGGCTCCACCGCGTGCGCTAACACTATCGGCGCTACTGGTGCCACTATTGTTCAGATGCGGCACGCTCGAGGCGCGACGCACCATGATTCCTTGGAACTTCTAACGTGGCGACTAAACACTTGAACTATTAGCTTAGACTGCTGCTGCTGCTGCTTCAACATGCCACACAATACAAAGGGGCAATTGCCACGCAACGTGTACGGAATTCGAAATTTCAAAATTTCTGAACCGAACCACAAATTGTTTTAAAGGAATCAACCGTATGGCACGACAACTCAACACGAACTGAGCGCTTCAAGTTCACCAGGACGACTATTTTATATAGAGTTAGTGCTAGTCAGATTTATGGTAATTTTTACTCACGCACACCACGACAAGGTGACTGACTGCCCATTGGCCACGCGTCGACATTGTCGGCATTATATTTACCTGTAATTTTGTTGTGGCTGTTGCTTCGGTTGCTACTCGCCACTCGTCCGTCGACAATGGGCCACTCGCTACTTTGTATCCTGACCGCAAGGAGCAATTAAATCAACGCGCTGTTTGGTAAACAAACTCATGCCCCTTCTTACTCTGTTGCCCTCAGTTGGCGGCGGTGGTGGTGCAGTTCCTTTACCAACTTATGATGACCCCACACTGACCCTGGCGCATAAATACGTTCGTGTTCATCAGCTACAACAACATTAATAATGTTGTCGTGCCTTATTTGCATTTACTTTAGCATAATCACACAAAATACATGTGAAAAATGTACTTTTTTTGAATTCTTTTATAGGATATTAAACCCAAGTACAGTGATGTTTAGGCTTATGTAAATTTATGAAATTATACATATAGAAAGTCTTCATATAGAAAGTCATTGGCGAACTAGGGTTTATATCTAATATCTGAAGGTTCTACAGTTGAAGCATATACATACAGGGGTGGTCAAAAGTATTTACACTTTTACGCATTTTCAACTTTAAATGCGATTTTTTGTTGTTGTTCCAACGAAATTGCAAAAACAAATGATGCAGTCTCGTCGCCTGATCTATGCAGAAGCGCATGAAAGAGGAATGGAAAAAAATAACGGTACAATCTCCGAAATTAATGGAATTTGGTCAAAATTATTTTCAACAATTCCTGGAAGGTTGCAGGCAGTGATTGATGCCAATGGAGGTGTCATTAATTATTGAAAAATTTATTTAATTAATTTATATTATTCTTATTACAATTAGCATAAGTTGAGTTAAAAGATGTTATAATTAAGAGTTAAACAATTAAATTTAAGTTTTTTCAAAAATAAATTTTTAGCAAGAAAAATATGTGTAAATACTTTTGACAACTGCTATTTTGCTTCTATTTTAATCAGCGACCGTTATTTTCTCCAATTCTTTTTTTATATGATTCTACATAGACCAAGCTACGAGACTGCATCATTTGTTTTTTCAATTTTGTTGCAACAACAATATGTGTGAAAATTTTCGATGTGTAAATACTTTTGACCACCCCTGTATATTGGTTGTATGCATTAATTCGTTCGGTTTTTTTTTTCGAAAATTAAGGCTTTATTGTGAAAAAATGGTTATACATTCAATGTTCAAAGTATTGCCCATCGGAAGCTACGATATTTGCCCATAGTTTAGTAGCTTATTTAGCGCGCGTTGCTACGCCTTCACTTCAGAAAAAAATAAATACAAACTAACAACGTCATTAACCCACCCGGTCGACAAATAAACATATAATTTATTATTGTCTTACTTTTTTTCTTTCATAAATCGTCTTCCGAACTGGGAAACATTCTATATTACATTTTACTAATCCAAAAATTTAATACCGCTTAAACTCCCAATTCTAATAAAAACAATTAACTTGTATATATTGTTCACTTATTGAATGTTTATTTCTCGGATCTTGATTGCAATCGATTTTTGCCGTTTTGTTTGTTTTGTTTTTTTTTTGTTTTGTTTATATATATATAGCTAAAGATAGTTATTTAATACATATCATAATAATATTTATAGCTACTGATGCTGCGTTAGAATTAAGTCTAAACGTTTATATAGAACTTGCATGAGTTAAGTAATGTACACTATATATGATTGGTATATGCAACTCTCACATATTTACAAAAAAAATTTATATATATTTATATTATTTTTAAATTACAAATATATATATATATTATGGGTATATAAGTATAATTATTATATTTAAGAATAGCTTAGTTTCTGCTGGGTTTACATTATTTTTTTTCTTTTTTTTTCTTGTTGCTTTTGAGCCTGGACTTGGTTTCAAATCAATATTCCATAATATTAATTTCTTAATTTTAACGTTAAATTTATATATAAGTATATATATATATTTATTAATTTTTTTTTTCGATTTTTGTTGCGGATTCGAAGTTTTTTAGACAACGAATATTTAACATTTAATAAGCGTAATCCATTCTGTAGTGGGGTTTTTTTTATGTTTTAATTTTGTTAAACTTTTTCCTTCTTGTTGCTGTTGTTGTTATTATTATTGATAATAATTAGGTATTTAAGATAAGTAATTTATTATGATTAAATTAAAGTCTAGAACTATGTACACAGTTCGAATTTCACTTGGCCCTGGCACTCGGATAGAGACCCTCCGAAAATTTTGGTCGACATTCAGCACAAAACCATTTACCCTGTGGCGCCACCATAATGCCAACACATTCAAAGTGAAACCACTCGATCAGACAATTATCACCATCGCAGGCGATCATCTCGGAGACCTCGTCATAGGGACAACGGCAATAGCAATAAACGGATTCACCTTCTCTGGCCAAACGTGCACCAGCCGGCGGCCTAATTGGATAACGTATATTATTCGCCTTGAAATATTGCAGCGTAGCAAAATCGGGATTCGGCAGCAATGCTGGCGGTATGGGCTGATTAAAGGCTGTGGTTGCAGGCGGCGGCGGTTGTGGTGGCGGTGCCACTGGTGCCACAACTGGCGGCGGCGGCGGTGGTGGCGTCGCTACCATTTGCATTACAGGCGTTGGCGGGGCATGTATTGGTGCCGCTGCTCCCATGGACAATGGCGTCGGCAGCAAGCTGGTCACATTTATCTCAGCATTCTCATCATCATCCGAACTGCAATTGCTGCTATCACTGGCCGCAGCGCTGGCTGGCAACAATAATCCCGGACGTATCTTAAGCGTGGGTATGGGCGGCAAATGTTGCTTCTGTTTCTCCGGCTGCTGCTGCGGTTTCTTGACACGCTTAACCGTACGCTTGGCACTGCCGGTGCCTCCGCTCAGCGGAGTGCGTTTGTTGCGCTTGCGCGTCGCGCTGCTGCCTCCACCATTGCTTGTATTATGCGAATTCTGATGATGTGTTGGCTGCGACAGTTCGCTGTGGTTATTATTGCGATTGCGTGGCTGTTTCGGTGGCGTCGGCAGATCCTCCTTGGCCCAGGTTAATTGCGGCGGCGGCTGTGGCTTAATTAATTGCATGCCCACCTGCAATGGCGGCGCCAATACACTGCTCATATTCTCATCATCGCTGGTATAGCCATAGAATTTGTTTGGACGCCTGGTGCGCTTAGAGCGCTTCAGTTGTCCATCGGCATCGGAGCAGCTGCTGCCTCCGCTCATCCGTGGCTGCCAGGTGGGACGATGTGTTAACGGTGTTAGCGGTGATTCGGGCAACAGATGCTGCTGCTGCTGCTGTTGCAATTGTTGTTGTTGCTGTTGCAATTGTTGTTGTTGCAGCAGATGCAGCTGTAATGTTGCTGCTGTTGCAGTATCATTGTAAACATTGAGCAACTCTTGCGGCAGTTGTGGCAGCAACTGTTGCTGCTGCTGGTGCTGTGGCAACAACAGTTGTGGCGCCATCATCATTGTTGGCAATAATTTCGCTTGACCCGCCGCCGATTTGCATGTAGATTTGCGTTCCCGTTTCTTTTTCTTATTCTTGCCCACACGCTCACGCCGCTCGCCTGCAAAGGCGACTGCCTCCTCCGTCAACGCTGGCGTCTCCACCATATTATAGTTGACACCATCATTGTCGTTCGGCGGCGTTGCTTGCTTATTCGTTAAAGTCAAAGCCAATTTCTGTGGATGCGCATCATAGAATTCCTCATCAGTGTCCGAGATGCCCGTATCAAAGTCAGACTCGTTATATAGTGGCATCTTTGGCGGCACCACAGCCATTGGCTGCTGCACTGCCTCCTCCTCATTAATGCTGGTCACATTCACAAGCTCCTCATTTCTGTCCATTTCCTTGGCATCGTTGGTAGCATTCTTTTTCATTGATTTCTTGGCAGTGCTGCGGCGGGAGGTTTGCGAATCATTGTCAGAGTCATCATCGCTGGAGCTGCTACCGCTGGAGCTGCAGCTGCAATTGGAACCGCAGGAGCAACTTGAGCTATCTGAATCTGAATTGGAACTGGAGCTGCTTGAGCTGTCGCTATCACTGGAGGCAGCATTATTATTGCCACGCTTAGACTTGTTGGATTGCTTCTTGGGCGATGGTTTGGGTGTTGGCGGCGCTGGAGGTGGCGGTGGCAGTTGCCATTTACAATAATCATGATCGGAAATAGTTACATGCAGCTTTTGTGGTCGCAGTTGCTCCTCATTGGGCTCTATTTCCATTGACTCTGATGTTGTCGTTGATTGTTGATTTTGCAATAAATTTTTCCATATATCTGCCACTTCTTGTTGCGACTCTAACTTGGGCAACTTTTGCTCATCATCATCATTTTCATGCTTTGGCTGTTTCAGCTGTTGATCATCTAATCCAGATCCTGTTGCTGTCTCTGTTAACTCGGTTGGCTGCTTGAGCAAATCATCTGTCTTCTGCCTTTGCTCCTGCTGCTGCTGCTCATCGTTGTCGCTTTCAGACGATGGCGATAGCATAACCTTTGGCATATCCAAATCATCGACAGAGGCGCGCATGGGCAGCGTCAACTCTGGCGCTGCTGCAATTGTGCTACGTGCCGCATCTGAATCGCTATCATCGCTGCTATCCGATTCGGATAAATTGGGCGCTATTAAATTTAAATCCTCAAGTGAAGCCTTATTGCGTTTGGATTTTTTGCGTCGTTTACGTGGCGACTCAACCTCAGCCTGCTGCTGCTGCTGTTGTTTTTGTTCCGCTGCTGCAGCTGGTGATGTTCTACCTTTAGCATCCACTTGATCAGCTGCCTCCTGCTTGGGCGTAATCAATTGCTCAGGCTCTGTCTTGAACTCCTCGGTCTTTAGCTTGCTTTCGGACTGATGTGAATTGGCTCTGGATTTTAGCCGCTGTTTTTCCTGTTGTTCTTCCTCCTCTGCTACTGCTGCAGAGGTGTTGTTATCCTCTATGGCCAGCAGCTCCTGCTCATCATTATCAGTTAGCTCCTTAATCGCATGCATTGCCGCCGTATGCTTTAGAAGCAGCTTGTGTGAGACAAACTTCTCCTCGCACTGCTCCTCTTCGCATGCATAACGAAAATCACCAGCATGCTCACGTTTATGCACCTCCAGATAGACCGCTTTGCTGAAGCTAAATTGACATAGCTCGCATGTAAATTGTGTGGCTGGAACACAAAAATGATAGACATGACGCCAACGTTTTTGGAGGCAACGTTTACAGGTGATGCTCTCGGTGCCATGTTTCCAAAACAAATGTTTCGAAATGTCCTGTTTGTTGCGATAAGCAATGCTACAGCGATAGCAAAAATGTAATAGCTTATGCTTCCACACATGCGACGAGAGTTTGGTTTGTGTATGACAATCCTCCAGGCAGACATCGCAGGCCTGATGCTGTTTCCTTAAATGTACCATTAAACGAAACGAGGATGCCAATGGCGCCGACTGACATAGGCAGCAACGAAAGGAGACTTCGTCAACACTAGTCGATTGAACGCCAGGACAGATGTGACACAGAAGCTCACTAAAGCTGAAGAAATTTAAACGGCACATAATGCAATTAATATTCTGTTTAATATGCAAACGTCGATTGTGCGTATAGAGATCCTTGTGCGTGGCGGTGGTAAAGCGACAATGAAAACATTCATATATCCGTTCATTATATGGCATCACAAAGCGTCCATCATCCAAGGTGCAGCAGCTGGCCGAATTCAGATAATGATCACCCTCCAAAGCAGGCAAATAGCTCTTTAGCTTGGCAACAATTGTCTCCGATTGCAGCTCCTCGGCCGTAATGCTATCAACGGTGGCAGTATAACGATGTTCGGCTATTAAATGTAATACCAATTGCTTGGCATTTACAGCAATGCGACGAGCATGATTACAATATAAACAAAATGAATAGACAGTCTTTAAACATAGGCGTATAAAGTCAACCATTTCAAATTTATCCAGCGGTTGATTCAATTGCAAATCAATGCTATGCAAATCCATGCTGGCCACCTTAATGCCATCCGCTGGTGGTGTCATCTCTGGCGTTGGCTCTGGCATAGCTGCCATTTGGAGTGGCGATTGTTGCTGCTGCTGCTGTTCTACTCCATCATTTAAGCTATCATCAATGTCCATGCACTCACTGCCCAGAGTATCGCGACGCTGCGGCGCTGGCAAAGTTGCCGTTGTTGGCTCTTGTAGCATGGGTTCGAACTCCTGTTGCTGTTGCTCCTTTGGCACATGCGTTTCTTCGTTAATTTGAGTGTTATGCGGCGATGCGGGCGGCGTTGGTGACCAGCGTGGCTGCTGCTGCTGCTGTTGCTCGTTATGTTCCTGCTGCGGTTCAGCCTCAGTTGGCAACTGTTGTTCTGGCTGCTGCAGCTGCTGCTGCTGTTGTTGTTGTTGCTCTCTTTTGGCCATCATCAGCTGTATATCCAATTTGGTACGCTCAAATTCAGCCAATACACGCGTCAGTTTTGCTTTTGGCGAATCATCATAATTATCCAACAATTCCAATGGCAAATTGGCAGACATACTCGTACCATCCTGAAATGTTGATGTCGTTTCTGTCGCCGTTTCTGTGCCCTCCTCGGATAGCGTTTCCGTCGTTGGTGGCAATAATTGCTCTTCCTGTTGCTGCTGTTGCTGTTGCAACACTGCATCAACGGTAAGCAGTGGCAATTGATTATGTTGTTGCTCTGTTGCTGAAATTGCTGCTACCTCATCGTTTTCATCGTCCTCGGTGTCAGTGCTACTGAGCGCTGCATCGACAGATTTTTGAAATTCTTTGGGCACGCGCAACATTATTTTGGGTACCACAAGCTTAGGCAGCGCATCTTCATCGTCTTGTGGCGCATCGTCTTCGCTGTGCGCTGGAACTAAAAAAAAATATTGTATTAATTAAGTTTTAATGCGGAATTTACATAGAATTTATGGGACATTGCACTAAGATACACAACTAAATTTAGCAATATAATCAGTTGACTATTTGTATACCATTTTTATTGTCAATATTTATATTTTCGTTTCAGGAAAATTGTCGCTGAAAGACATCAAATGCTTTTGGAAGCTTATGGAGCATATTTTTCATTCAATATCATTTTGATTGTTTTCGTTAAGACGCTTCAAAAGTAAAAATTTGAAAAAGAATGAAGATCAGGAGTTTGATGTGGAAACGTGTCAAAGGCACTATAAACTTTCAGCATTATGGGGAATTATTCGCATAAGGATATCCAAACGTATAAAAACATGGGCAAAGATTCAAAAGTGTAGAAATCGGCAACCATATAAACTAAAGTAAAGACTTGGAGCGTAATCAAGAAGAATTTAGATAATTAAAAGTAAACAATTAAAAGTTTCAAATTATGTTTAAAAAAATGTTGTAGACACAAAATCAAACCCATTATTATTATTCCAAGAAACTTGATCAATTTGTGCATTGTAAATAAATTCTTCACTTACTGTTGTTGTTTTCAGGCAAAGTCTGTGACAAATTCTCGGGCATAGCATTCGTCTCCATCTCAGTTTCAATCCAGTTGGGCTGTTTCTCTGGTTCCGCCGCCAACTGCATTGTCGTGTGCTTACTTTTCGCTGTCCTACGCTTACGTCGCGCCGCTGCTGCTGCCTTTTTGCGACTGCTGCTGCTGCTGCCATTGCGACAGTCGTTGGCATGGCTGCCCTTTTGACCACAGAGGACACAGGGCTGCATTAGTTCAGCGCAATCATGATCATCGAATTGATTGCCATGTTGAAAGTTTGCCTGACAATTGCAGCATACCAGATACCTTGAACGATCCTCTTGGGTTTGCAGCAATTGCCATGACTCAACCGTATTAAAATGTCGCTGATCCATATCGTGTTTATTCTCCAAATGCAGCGATAACTTTTCAACGCTAGAGAATACATGTGAACAGTATAAACAAATGTAACGTTGATGCACATCACGCATATGCAAAAAAAAGTTCCAACATTGATGCACAGTGCTGCAACGAGCGCAACGAAAAAAACGCTCCTTTTTAATGGCATTTGACTGGGGATCGGAATAGGGAACTGGAGCTGCTGTTGCTAGTGTGCTGCTGCAGCTGGCAGGTGCTTCTTCTTGTGCTTCTATTGGGTTTATATCATCTACTGCCTCTTCTGCATCAGCTTCCTTTGGCTGTTTGTTGTTGTTGCATAGCTCAACGTGTGCATTGAGCTCTTGAAAAGTATCAAAATTGTTGGCGTTGCAATTGTAGCAGCTAAGTTGGCCCGTTTTATTGGAACTAACAGCTGGCGCCTGCAAACGTTGCATTAACAATGATGATGGCTCCATTAGACGTTGTTGTTTAGTGTGATTTTTGCTACTACTGCTGCTGCTGCTATTGCTGCTACCACTGCGCCTGCGCTTTGTTGTTGTCGTTGCTGCATGCAACGTTTGCTGCTGTGACTTGTGTTTGTTATGCTGTTCACTCTCTGGATGATCAATGACCAATTGCTGTGATGTTGAGCTAACAGAGCTACTTCGACTGCTGTGTATCCTTTCAAAGTTGTTCTGCTTCTCTTTCTCATCGTTTCCATTGTCCGTGTCTTCAGTATTGTTGTTATCTATCACAGCCAACCGCTCCTCCAGTTCTTCTTCTAACTGCTGCTCTGGCTCAGGGTTGGAATTTGAATTTGAATTTGGCAACAACATCGCTGCATGAACACCATTTAGTTTCATTTTTAACGCTGGCGATTTTGGCGATTGCTTTATTTTAATATCAAGCAAATTATCACTGTGCTCGAGTCCATCCATATCCGAATCGGACTCAACTTTAATTGTCTCCTCCGTTCGCGTATTGTTTTCCTCACAATTCCCGTCGATATCCATCTCTGAATCGGATTCAATTTTAATTGTTTCCTCCGTTCGCGTATGCCTATCCACATCCATCTCGGATTCACTTTTAATATGATCCTCATCCTCAATTGGCGTCGTATTGTTGTGCACAATTTCTGGCAATATTGAATTGTCATCATCGGAGGATTCAACTGGTATGCTGGCGGGCGAAAGATCATTGATTTTATAGACTGTCGATGCTTCATCTTCTGCTGTTCCTGATGTTTGTTCTTCTCCTTCTCTTGCTGCATTTTCTTGTGAAGTTGATATATGCGCTCCATCAATTTTATAGACAGGCGATGAAACGACTTCTGCGTTCATTTCATCCTCGGCTTCTAAACAAATAACTTTGCTCTCTTCATCACAACTTGCCCTTTTTCTTGCAATTGGCGAAGAAAATGTTTCCTCATCACTTGAAGAACTTTCCACATCGATTCTGTACACAGGTGATGAAGTTTCAGCTTGAGAGGAATTTGGCTCATCAGTTTTTGGGGAGTGGATGGGCAATTCATCCGTTTTAATTGCAGGTATGGAAACTTTTTCTTCATTTTTTATTAAATCATTTGTAGATATATTTTTGTCTTCCTGTACAGGAGAACTTGACTCATTGCGCTTAATAGCCGATGATGAGCTGGTAGACATATCGTCCATATCCTTATTTTCTGTACAACATTCTCCAAGCTTTTTGACACCATCGTCATTATCAATATTTATCGAAGGCAAAGAGTTGTCTTCTTCGATTTTTATGTCAATAAGGGTTTTGACATCTTGCGGCGATACGGACGGTTTATCGTCAGTAACGGCAACGTCAACGTCAACTGCAACTGGTTTTTCATCAGATTCTTTGCACTCCAATTTGACAGAACTTGTTGCAGGTGTTTCTTCAAAGGAATCATCAAAGCTATCGGAAGCTGAAGATACATTGAGAATGGAATCTTTATCAATATCCTGTAAGTCTGTGGCTTGCCCATTCTGAACATTATTTTCAGGTATGTTATTGTTTTTCATCAGCATCAGCTCATTTTGAATTGGGCTATTGCTTTTTTCCTTCTTTTCCAGCTTGATAGCATTGTTGTGTTCCTCAAAGTCATCCTCTTCGCTGCTGGCTGCCGGCGTTGTTTCCGTATCGCCCGCATGGGGCTCAATGTTAGACGTACTCTTTGTTTGTTGTTGTTGTTCCAACGTTTCCATCATCTTTTTGCATTTATGCGCTGCCAAAACAACACAAGCGATATTAAATGTGTAATCGATAGGTAAAAATCGATTTTTTTTATTACCAACCTTTGCATGCCGTACAACGACGTTGTGTTTATTGTTTGTTGCGTTGTGCTTCTTCTTCTTCTGGCAAGTACTGCGCTGCAATTAAAAGCGATGCCGATTAATTTTCTAGCGTTGCCATTCTCATTAGTGATAAAAACAGAATGAAATAAATGCGAAAAAAAACAACAGAAGAAAAGAAATAAACGAAAACACAATTCACGCTCAATTCAATTGTTATGCTATTTTGGCAGCCCTGGCCTCGAACGAACGAACTAAAAAGCAGACGCAGATAATTGAAAATACCAAAATAAATTGCACAAATTGTGCTGCGGAAGAGGCAATATAAGCAAAAGCAAAAGTTTTGGCTATAAATAAATAAAGGCAATTTACTCGAAATATTATGACAAATTCTTGGAAAGAAAACCTCTCAGGCAATTGCAGCGAATAGATTTTTTAAGAATAATTATGCACGCGTCTCTCTTACCTGCTCGCTGTGGCAGCTGCCGGGGCGGACACACACACACAGACACAGCAATATTTACGCGCGCAAAACAACTACACACACACAGACAAAGAGAGAGAGGAGTCAACACAACCGACGGCACGGACGCTCGCTGCACAACTGAGCGAGAGATGGCAATGGAGCGCCCAGCGGAGCGGCGGCCGCGCGTTTTCTGAACAAGAACAACACCCCTAGCCCTGCCTGCCTGCGCTCTTCCCGTCTACCTTCTGCGTGGATAGACGGACAGTCGTCGCAACGCTTATACAATTTTTGATATATTTTCTAATATTTTCCGCATTTGGCTGCGTAATAAGGTTAAAAACAAAACAAATACGCGCATGAATTTCACAATGTTGCGATATTTTACTTAATGCACACTATAAATTATATGAATTGCTTAAATTGTGAATATAGGAAATTATTTTTTTTTTTGCACGTCTCGCATTTTTTTCCTTAGCTCACTAATTTTGTGTTGGTTATTTTTTGGGCTCACTTTTTGCTTGTTTGAAGGTCTCGGGCCATTGGCAATTTGCTTCACGCACTTTTAGTATTGTATATAGCTTGGGTATTTACAGTTTTTGTTGTTTAAATAACGCGTGAAAAGCAAATTTTTAGCAATTTTATCGACGTTCGCAGCCATTGAACACGCGCAGTAGCTTAGCGATGAGCAATGCATCGATAACATGGCAAATAGCATGCTGTCGTGACTATCTAAAGGCAACGCTGACTAGCCGCGTTCATAAGCAACGCTGTGTGGTACACGTTTCGAGTTCAGTGGTAATTTTAGTTTGACAGGTCTTTCCGTTTCCTTTTTCGCGTGAGCCGTCATCATGAGAGCCAAGGGATTGGTTAGTATTTACAAAAAATAAACAAAAACTAGTGCAAATAGTGCTAAAAATGTGTGCAACAAGCAGTCAAATACAATGTGCATCAAATGCAAATCAAAGACAGTGTAAAAATGCGCAGTTTTTACGCGAAAAACAGAAATGTTCAACCTGACAGCAAAACGCGGCTGCCGAACTTCTTGCTTTGAGCAGAAGGGAGAGGTGCTTGCAATATAAACTACAATTTTAAAGACAGTTCGGTTAAACTGTGACTTTACAGCTATGCATATGCCAAATCTAAGTTAAAAATGTTTGTTTCAATTAAAGGATTTAATCATAACCTATAAAAGAAACAACAACAACGTCTGTACATGCGCTTGTTTATTTGGCTGTCTCTGTCAGTGCTGCTTGCTCAGCCTTTTTTTCGATCAGATCCGTCGTTTTTTTTAAATTTTCTCTGCCGGAAAGTACACTATCCGAAAATTTGTAATTTTTAAAAGTTTATATATATAACTCTTATAAGAAAAATGCATTGTACTGCGTTTGATACAATCGTTCAGTCCGGTTTCGGTATTCGCTAGTTTCGTGCGTGTGCGTGTCTTTGACTGCTTGCTTGCATTTGTTTACAGAAGGCAAACAATTCTAATTACAATATTTATTAAATTTGCAGTTGAAGGAGTACGAGGTCGTTGGCCGCAAGCTGCCAAGCGAAAAGGAGCCACAGACGCCTCTGTACAAGATGCGCATCTTCGCTCCCGACAACATTGTTGCCAAATCCCGCTTCTGGTACTTTTTGCGCCAGCTGAAGAAGTTCAAGAAGACGACCGGCGAGATTGTCTCTTTGAAGCAAGTGTACGAGACATCGCCCATTAAGATCAAGAACTTTGGCATCTGGCTGCGCTACGATTCTCGTTCGGGCACACACAACATGTACCGCGAGTACCGTGACTTGACTGTGGGCGGTGCCGTTACACAGTGCTACCGTGACATGGGTGCCCGTCATCGTGCCCGTGCTCACTCCATTCAAATCATTAAGGTGGAGTCTATTGCTGCCGCCAAGACGCGTCGTGTGCATGTCAAGCAGTTCCACGATTCCAAGATCAAGTTCCCATTGGTGCAACGTGTCCACCACAAGGGCAACAGGAAACTGTTCTCGTACAGAAAGCCAAGGACCTACTTCCAGTAAGCCGGGACAACACCACAAATTCAATTTGGACATAAACGCATTGCGTGCGTTGACTGTTCAAATTGGCTTTCAAGTTTTTAGGAGACAAATCTTTCTAAGTGATTCTTTCAATAAAAATGAGTACGTTGAAGAGTACAACTAAATGTGATTTTAATTAATATTTAAAAATGTTCGTGGGAACGAAGAAAACTAAATTTTAGCTTGTAGGAATGGGCGCGGTGCAGGTAGCTCTGTGCCGCTATTTCAGATATCCGTTTACAATGTTTGTCATAGGAAAGGGCATATCGGGTATTCAAAATAAATGCTTATTTAGATTTAATAAAATTCTAATTTCAATTTTTTTTTAATTGTCAGCACTTAAGACTTAAAACAGGACAAGTAACTAAATTAAATTTACAAACCACGCTTAATTTATTAATATACTAGATTAAGCTAAATAAATTTCAATTTGATTCTTAACTTTGGCCCTGGTTTAAAATTTATTTTAATATCTTTAAATTTACGGAATGTTTGTATTAAACTGGTATTTTTGGTATTTTTATTATTTTAATAAATTATTTGAGCCTTACTACGGTCACACTGGTATCCAATCAATAAACTTTATTTTTTTTACAGCTGCGTTTTGGTTTTTTGGTTCTTTTGTTAAACTGCAGCTGAGCAAATTACATCATTGCATAGTTATAAGCAGTGACAAAAGAACCCCAAAATTTTGTGAAACACCAAAGCAAATATGAGCGATCGCCACCTGGAATTGGAGATCGAAAGATATGCGACGTTCGTTCAGTGGCCCACAAATGCGCCCGTTCAAGTTGATGATTTGGTAAAAAATGGTTTCTTTGCGACGGGCAATTGGCTGGAGGCCGAATGCAACTGGTGTCACATACGCATTGATCACTGGGAATACGGAGATCAAGTAACTGAACGACATCGTCGTGGATCACCAATTTGTTCAATGGTCTTAGCGCCCAATCATTGTGGAAATGTGCCAATGGAGCCAGCGGCCACGAGCGACTGTGAAGGCAACAGTGTCGTTGATGGTGGAGGCACAGCTCAACAGGAGCAATGCGCGTGTCCTGATTTGCTAATAGAAGCGAATCGCTTGGAAACGTTCAAGGATTGGCCCGTTCGTATACGACATACATTTTTCTAGGATGTAGAATTATTTTTTATTTTTTGTTTTGCCTTACAGAATCCGAATATTACACCACAGGCATTGGCCAAGGCAGGTTTCTATTATCTGCACCAATCGGATCATGTGCGTTGCGTTTGGTGCAAGGGCGTTATTGCCAAATGGGAAAAGAATGATAATGCCTTCGATGAGCATCGTCGCTTCTTTCCCAATTGTCCACGTGTGCAAATGGGTCCATTAATTGAATTCGCTGGCAAGAATTTAGAGGAACTCGGCATACAGCCAACAACGTTGCCGCAACGTCCAAAATATTCTTGCATGGAGTCACGTTTGCGCACTTTTAGTGATTGGCCGATTGCGAATATACAGCCGGCAGAGCCGCTGGCTCAAGCAGGCCTTTACTATCAAAAGATCGATGATCAGGTGCGTTGCTTTCACTGTAATATCGGTTTGCGCTCTTGGCAAAAGGAGGATGAACCCTGGCATGAGCACGCCAAATGGTCACCCAAATGCCAATTTGTATTGCTGGCCAAAGGACCAAATTATGTGCGCCAAGTGCACGAATCGGCGACAACGTCCACAACGGCTGCCACAGCACCGCCACAGATACCGATAAGCATTGGAAGCGCCATGTCCGCAGCGCCGGCCTGTGAGGCTTTGGCACTAGGCATCGATGTGGGCGTTGTACGCTCTACAATTGCACGCAAACTCTCTAGTTCGGGCTGTGCCTATGATACTCTAGACGAACTGCTGCATGCAATCTTTGATGATGCAGGCGCTGGGGCAGCATTGGAAGTAACTGAACCACCCTCAACTGAACCCTCGGCGCCATCAGCGCCCATTGATTGCTCAGCGACTACAAGCAAAGCGGCTGGAGTTGATATGCCCAAGCCAACAACAGCAGCAGCAGCGGCATCAGTTGTTCCTGCTGCAGCAGTTATGCCTTCATTTGCGAGCAACTCAAATCCCAATGGCAATATATCGCTCGAGGAGGAGAATCGACAGTTGAAAGATGCGCGCCTGTGCAAGGTGTGTCTGGATGAAGAAGTCGGTGTTGTGTTCCTGCCCTGTGGACATCTGGGTAAGCATATTCAATATTTACCCATCAGCAGGGTATATTTAAGTGTACCCTGCTCATCAGTATCTATTTTATTTGTTGCTTCCATTGAAGTACAACTGTTGGTGCTTATCAGTCACTCATACTGCGTATATTAATTATCTGAATTTCTTTAATTCCACAGCGACTTGTAATCAATGCGCGCCCAGCGTGGCCAATTGCCCCATGTGTCGAGCCGAAATCAAGGGATTTGTGCGGACTTTTCTTTCTTGAAGCTGCTGCATATCCATAATTGAAAGACCATAGCATAATTATTGTCTACTATGTACTTGTACCGCCTAAGCAACTGGTGGCGGTTAGGCATCATCACCAACATCTCTATCAGAACTGTTTATCGTTTACTAACTGATAGCTAACCCCGGTTAAAAAATGTTACTAACTTCACTTCTCGAATTAGTAAGCGTGTATTAAGTGTGTCTATTTTTATTAATTGTATCAACTGTTTACTATTTGAAAATATCCTCGCAGCAAGCAAACTAATATCTAACTGTTGAATCTTTGTAATTTTTTATTTTGTAAAATTAAAATTTAATACTCAATTTATTGACCAAATTGAATTCAATTACATTTATATTTGTTATTTTATTTGATTTTAAATTGTATATAAGTAAACAATTTTATGGCAACTGCAAGGATATTTTGAGACTTCGGCTGCGCCGATGGCACACATAGCTGTCCATTTCTTGTTATTGATTTATGTATGTTATTTGGAGGCCGCTTATTGGATTACACAAACTCAAAAAACAAATATAAATATATATATGTAAATGTTATAAAAACGTTGTTATCAATGTGTGTAAACACGCCGTAACTCGCACACTCACTGGAAACAGCTGCAGTAATTACTGGGACTAGTTTTAAAGTTTGCATCATGTGTGGATTATAACAGATGGATCATCTACCTAAAAACCAGAAAAATTCTAATGAAAATTGTAATGTTTGCAGCTGTCATATATAACATCTGCCTGGACATTCATTAAACTCCATTTTGTGTATAATAAATATATTGCGTTAATGTGAAATGAGGGAAAAGGCAGGTAAAGAAATAACTTCAAAAAATTAACAATTTAGTTTTACCAATAAATAAAACATAAATATAAGAGCAAACATACACACACTATCATTGCATCGATTACTTGGCAGCTCTGCCTAATAATTTATATTTCTTAGTAAATACTAAATACAAATAGTATAAAACGATAATTTATTTCCTTTTAGCATACAAATGAATTAGTTATTGTTACGTTTCTTAAACACTACTGAGGTAACGACATTGCCCACTTTACCGCCAAACTTAAATGTGGGCGTGGGAATTGTGCAGTGTTTAACAAAGAGATGATCAAAACTTTGAAGCAACTCATCCTCTGTCCAGTTGCAGGATGTGATGATGAACAGGCTGTGTTCATCCTGAAGCAACTGTGCTACCGTTGCCAAATAATTTGTCCGTTTCTCCTTGGGATTATCGGGGCACAAACTGACCGCATCATAGGTGCCCTTATCGTGTACAATATTGTATGTACCCAGAGCTGGCGTTTCACTTTGGGTCAAGTCTGCAACGTTATAACTAATGTTTAGCTCTTGATCCTTGGCTATACCCTTGGCCAGCTCAATGGCCTTGGGTGAGTAGTCGACGCCAAATAGCTGTGCATATCCCTCGTTGGCCAGAGCCACCAGAAACATTCCATTGCCGCAGCCCAAATCAAGCACACGTGCTGTTTGTTTGTCGAGTGTCTCCTGCTTTAACAGCCAATCGACAATACGCTGCTGGGAGTCTTCATCAAACCATATTTCACCCACATCGCCGTGACTTTTATAATTCTTTATTTCGCGGGTGTAGCTAGTTTCCCAAAATTCTTTGGTGCCCAGTTCTGAACCCTCCAGCTCCATGTTGATTAGAGTTGTGCCCGTTTCGTTCAGAGCAAGTTCAATAGAACGACAGAACTTGTTTTTGTTAAGCACCACCTATTGTTCGCGAAGTAAAAACATTTTGTTAAAATAAATGTTAAGAATATAACAAAATACTTAAATTGAATTGAAAAATTGTTTTTTTGAGTTTTGCAGGTGATATTTAATAGCGAGAAAATACATTTTTATAGAAATCACAATAAATTTCAATTATTTTACAATATATTTAACATTGTTTAGTGAAGTCAAGACACGAGCACGAAATTTTGCCGCAAGCTAAATCGACAACATTCTGTTTATTTTCTGTTAATTTATTCACTTTCACTTTTCACCGATTCACCCGATTCACCAACAAGTCAATAAGTTCAATTCAGTAGTTCATGAACAAAATTGTTCATTGGTGGAGTTGTTCTGTTAAGTAAAGAGGAGGAGTTATTCTGTTAATTAACGTTCTTAAATACGGAAAAGTTTTAATTTCTTGTATATGCAAAATTGCCATAAGAAATCCTCAAAAATTTCTCTACTGCCACGAACTGCTAACACCAATACCCTCCTAAAATGTTAATAAATATTAAGTAAGCTGCATTATTTAAAAATCCCGCTTTTTTTTGTCAATGATGGGGAAAGTATTCAGAAACATCGAAACATCGGATAAAAATTTCGATGATCGAAATAATTTGAACAACATCGATGTATCGATTTCACATCGATGTTTTCTCCAGCACTAGTCAGTCGGTTGTTTCTAAACATAGCGAAAGGTCTCGCGCGTGTCGATCTTGAAATGATTTTTGTAAATCCGAGAATTATTTTGTTTAGTTAAGTTAAAGCTTATGAGAACCGGGCAGCAATATATAGTATTGTAATAACGACGTCAAGAATTGTGGCATATATAGCAGATAAATTTAGAAGAAAACAAGATACGGAGATACCAAATACGCGCGCACGCGTATGTGTGTGTGTTTAAGTGTATGCGTGTGTGCATTATGATGCTAACTGCTGCTACTAAGTGTGCGAGCGTAAGCGAGATAGTGAGTGAGAGTTAGAGTGCAACATTGTGATTGTGTGGCAAGAAGAGGAAGAAGCAGCAGCAGCAGCAGAAGAAGCAAGCAACGCCAACGCGCTCCCCTTTCCATTGCATTTGTATTTGTGCGATTGCTGGTTGGTGCCTGTTACTCTCAATACGTTTCGTAAGTTGACGACGCTACGTAAAAAATCTTCTTCAAATTGTTGTACTAAACTGGCCGCGTTTTCGTTTCGAAATAAGCACAAAAGCGCTGTGCGCATACATATATACATGCAAACGTACACGCAGACACGTATCTATATATATTTGAATGTGTGTATGTATACAAATCTTGCTCAATTGAGGATCCAATGTTCGCTGCCTGGTTTCATTTTACTGATATTTTTTGGTGTCAAACGTCAGGTGGCGGCGCCAACAGCTCAGAATGACCAATACCCAAGGTATTCCCCAGAAACGCAAAGAATTAAAAAAAATAAAAAAATTTCAGCAGCTCAGCAATTTTTTTCATTATGTTGTGCTTTTTGGTTACCATAAGAACAGTTATTTCGTCAACTGGGACGCTCGCTGGCTAATGTGTGAATGTGTGCGTGTTTGTTTTATAATAAGTATTTCAACAACGCAGTAGCAGGGGAGCAGTTCCCGTTATATTGCCAGCGTATGTAAATAAATAATAAATTCCACGATATGTATTTGTGTGTATGTGTGTGTGTGTATTATTTGTTTGTTTAGCAATTGGCACAACCTATAAATGTGTCTGTGACCCGGTGCATTACTTAAATATTGATCTTAATTGCAATTGCAATACGAAATTTGTTTGTAATTTTTGCAGCAAGCGGAGCTCTGGGGGCTGGCATTACTCATGCATGAAGTTGACGCCATGGTGTAATTATATTAGGTGACATTATACGAGGCAGTTACCAATTGCCAATTGTCATATAATATGCAAAATAATGCCAAAATCGTATGCTCCTAGTAATCTTGCTAAAATCTTATTTATCTTGTTTTAATGCAGTTATTTATGTTCACATAAGCTGTGCGCCATATAACCGATATCTAATGCATATTTAACAGGGACGGCTTGCATAACACCACCTGATATTATTACACCATGCTTGACACTACACGCTCTTTGCTTTGCTTTGCTTTACTCCCTTCTTCCTTCTTGTTTGCTGCTGGTTTCTCGTGGTTGCAGTGGTTGTTGCAGTTGCCTGCGCCCGTAAAGAAAGAAAAAAAAAACTAAAAAATAAATTATACACACAAAAAAATATGCGGCACATGCATTTTTGTTGTATTCAGCTTATTTTTTTTTAGCCAGCATTTAACATAATAATAGGCGCTCATTTTGTATTTACACACACAAACAAAACTATCGCTATTATTGTTGTTGTTGTTGTTGCTGCTGCAGCATCATGATCGAATTAATGTGTGCTCGCGCTATCTCTTTCACACTCAGTCGTTCGCTTAATCTCGCTGATGCGTGCGTACGTGTGTGAATGGGTTTGATTTTGTTGTGTGTGTGCGTGTGTGTGTATGAGTATTAATCGCAGCGTTGTTTCAACTCGTCGATTAACTAGTTTTATTATATTTTGCTGAATGTCAATTTCATTGTAAAATTGCTAGTTACTGTGGCATTTTTGTGCAACAAAATCAAAACAAGTTGCAGCTGTCTCGTCTCGTCTTGGGGTGTTTACCATTTTCGCATTGAAGGTCAGGTCCCCCTACCCGCCCGTTTAACATTTTTCCGTGTGGCAGCACTAATTGCTTATTGCTTTGTTTACTTTTACTTCGACATCTCAACATCTCGCGGTATTCGCATTCGAATTCGCATTCGCATTCGAAACGGGAGCGAAATTTAACGGTAGGTTGTCCATCTTGGCTGTGTACTGTGGGGAGGTGGTAAAGACAGGGTTGTTGTTGCTTGCAACTCTGTGTGAATTTGCGATCAATGGCATTTGCACGCTAAATAATTTGACCTCTTGAGTCAACAATTAATATACAGCTGCTGCCTCATTCTATTAGCTTAAATAGGCTAGTTCATACAAAAGGCCATTTATTTTATATTGTTGTTGTTTTTGTTGTTATGTGTTGAAAGTTTGAAATCTGTTTGCACAGGTTTTTTAATTTTTACTTTATTGTATGTTTAATTTTATGGCCACACTAGCAACGACAAAAGCTCTGAGAAGGTCACGGTTATATGCAAAATCAAGTTAATAAACGACAAGAAAACCAGACTTGGAACTCTTGTATATGGTGCTGCTGCTGCTGCTGCATGAAAAGACATTTGCTTTAATCGAGGTAACGTGCCAATGATCGCGATCTGGCTACTCTAAAGACAAATATATGTATATAGTTTATACATATATATACAAACATACTTATGTTTCTACAGGCATCAATAAAAGTATTTTGACAAAAAGTTAAAAATGGGAGTTTTGAAATGTAATATAAATTTGAAATTAATTTCGATGTTTAACATAGAAAATTTGTATGTTTAACATAGAGCAATAACATATTTCTGACATTGCTGTTAAATGCTATTAATGTTAAATTATATTAATGTTAAAAGTAAAAAGAAGTAAAAATACATAATAAAACTTATAAGTAAAAATAAAAACTAGACACTATCATTAAATTTTAACTAGCTGTTTATATTACAGGTCTTTTGATAAAAATAATTCACCTCTAGAACGTTTTTTTGCGATAACAATTTCTTAGTAAGTCTTGCATAAAAAAAGATTCGTTATAAAAACAGATAAAATTGTACAAATATTTCTGATCTTGACTGTAATAAATTTGTACGTGGTCCATGGGTTTGGCACACACATATACGCACACTTGCCACTCCCTTTCCATAGCAATCAGCATCAAAATGTTGATTGTAAAAATACCTATGTATACATATCATGCATTAAAAAGTTATTAACGGAAGTACATTCACCTGATCAGTTGAATGAACACGCTTTGTGCTGCTTATTTTTTTTTACTTGTACTTTTTATATTTATTTTTTTCTTTATTGTTTTTTATATATTTTTCTTTTTTGTTATGTATTATTATTATTTTTTGCTATTTACTGCTGTCATAAAATATGGACAGCTGTTTTGTTAGCTGCCAGCCTGTCTATCCACTCACGTGCAAAGCTATCATAATGCGAGAAGCACGCGCTTGTTTGCATTTGATTGCATTTGATTAACGAGCTATAAAAATATTTAAAAAACCGCTAATCGGGCGTTCTAGCGTTAAGCTAGAGTTGAGCATTGTTAATGATTTATTTATCACTTTAAAATTTTCCAATTGTCTGTCAAGAGTTCTATACAGCTTTGGTAATCTTTTACCCAAACTTTCAATGATCATTTTCTAAAGTGATTAACAGTTTTCATACAAAATGTTATTCTGAGATTTCATATCGGTTATGAATGATTATTATGGGAAATATAGTTTTAACCATAGTTTGTTAATTGATTTTGCGTTTGAAATTGTTGAAAATAATTTTATTCTATATTTTAGTGATATTTAAACATACGCGAATACATAAATTTTCTTTCAATTGTTTGCGAGCACCAAAATTAATATAAAACTTCATTTGACTCTGGGGTAGATTATTTTTAAGTCTGCACTTGAATTAAATATTAAAAACCAAGTGTATTGAATTTCAAGTTCTATATTTTAATCAAAACTGAACTAATCAGGGAGATATCTTTTTAAATGTAGGCTTTACATATACATGTTATACATAACAGAATATAAATATCGAAATTCGAAATCATGTTACAGACATGTAACAGTGACTGTTGTCACTTTATGCGCTCATCTCTAACAGAAATGTTATACTTAACCTACCACAAATTGATTACTAAGCAGCACTGTTATTGTTTTGCCTCTCTTTGCAGGACTTCCATTGCCATTTTGCAGCACTGAATTATAACAGCTGTTTGGCAATGCAAACAAAATGAACGGTAAAGAACAAACAGTGGGCCGGGAATTTAAGCGTAATTCAAATGCCTACGCAAGTTTGCCAGCCACAACAAGAAAAGAGAAACGTAAAGAACAACAACAACAAGAAACGTTAAGAGAACCAGAGCGTTATGGATTATCGCACAGTTTGTCTAGCGAATCGATGAAACAGGCTTGTGACTACTATGACGACGAGCCAAGCGATGAGGATTTAATTGAGATACAATTAACGCCACAAAGTTTCCATCCACCTCCTCATCCTGCCCATAAACAGCAGCAGCAGCAGCATATGCCACTTGCCTTTAAGCTGCCACTGGCTATGGACGAGGAGGAGGAGCGCAATGCGTTTTGTGACATCAGCCAGGAGCCGCCATTGAGTACGCCCATCAAGCAACCGGCTGGTGTGCCAGATGAGGCGCTCAGTGTGCTGAACGAACTGGATGCCATCTTGGATGGGCATGGTGCATCACAGTTAAATGGCAATTGCTGCAGCACCTCCTCTTGCGGCACCACAAGCTCCTCCGATGACGACAAAGTTGAGGATTATCTTATGGATTTGGACAACTATCTGGAGCAGCTGGACAATGAGGATCCACTGGCCATAGCCAGTGCTGCTGCTCCCAGTTTAATGCGAGAGCCACGCACACGCACTCTGCCTCTGAGTCGCAAACGTAAACAGCACAAGCAGGCAGCAGCAGATGGGGAAGAGGAGGAGGCGCATCCCGTATTGGATGCCGAATTCCAGCGTGGACATCAAATGCGCAAAACCTTTAGCTGCGGCCTAACACCAACAACAAGCACAAAAGGTAAAAACTATATTAATAATAAAAATGGGAATGATCTCAGCTCTTGTCTAAATAAACAGGGAATTTTATGAATCAGTTGGTGATTCGAAATCCCAGCTTTGATACAAAAGAAATGAGTCATATTATTAGTTGGGATATTCTTGGCAAGGTGAGCAAGAAGTTGCTCCTAAAATTAAAAATAAATATAAACGATCTTAACTGAAATAAAAGTTAATAAAGTAAAAGTTTTGCTGTAGTTGGCTCAATATTTATTAGTAAATAAATAAACAAACCCCTTTAAAGCGCGTAACAAACTTTGTCTTTTCAAGACATTAAAATAATTAAAAAACCATCATAATTAAAAATAATAATTGTTAAAATAGCTTAATACAAACTTATCTCAAACTATCTATTTGTATCTCACTTAATTTACTACATTTATTTATAATGACGTCATCATTTATGTGGAATTTTTGTTTGTTTATAATAAGCATAAGGCTTTAATTGTGTTTATTTTTATTTACTTATTTTTAAATAAATATATTTTTCTACAAATTATACTGCAAAAACATTAAAAATCGCGTTAAATCTCAAACTTTCTTTTGATAATAAAAGAAAAATATATATAGAAAATATATTTTACACTTTTAAAAGGTTTTTTTTAACTACTATAAATAATTTCGACGATGATTTAATGATATTGAAAATGTTTGAAATGGCAAGAAAATTACTATGAACATGGCATACAATATTTTTAAATTATATTATTCGCACAGATATTATTTGAGTCGATTTAATAATTATTATTATTTTTATTTTTTCGCAAAAACTTGAATTATGTTTTTTTGTATAATTAATTTAATTTTTACAATACTTTGAGTTATAATAAAAAATATCAGACTTTATAAATATGGGTCGACAAATATAGAAATTATAGATGTTCGGTTTACAAAATGCATATTAAAAGAAAGCATTTAAATTGACGCTAAATTATAATTAAATATAAATGTGTAGGTAAAATAATGCTACATAGTATAGTCATCAATTATAAATAGTAGTTATTTTTTGTAGTTCAACAAGTTTCTTTTATTTTATTTTTTTTGTTGTTGCCAATTTAGCATATGAGTCAGGCTGAGAACTTGAAAGGCCAGAAAAGATCTCATGCATTAGTGAAAGTCTTGTTAGAAAATAAGCAATAAGCATTTTTGTTTTGCCGCAAACTTGAAATTGTATTTAAAAGGTTTAATTTATTTATTTTTTAATCACCAGAAACTGGCGCCATTGCAGCTGCCCAAGTGGATCTGTGGCGTCGTCAGTCAATGCGACGTGCCATGGAGGAGAGTACTGATGAAACCAAAGCCACAGCGATGAATGTGGAAGAGTATGAGACGGAGGTGGAGCCGCCGCATGCAACTGCTTTGTTGGTGAATTTGCCCAGCGAAACGTTGGCGACAACAACAGAAATGCGTCGCAGTTTCTCGCAGGGCGATTGTCAGCCAGGATCAGAGCCAGAACTATTACAAGGACGCGCTTTGCAAATGCTTACCGAGGCGCACATCTTTGACAATCTGCTGCAGAACGAACAGCGTACAGCGCGCGCTGTCAGCGAGCAGCTGGAGCAACGACCACGTCAATATGGTCGTCGTCTCGAGGGACATCCATCCATGAGTCCAGTGCGTGGTAACATGGGCATTATATCACCGCTGAGTCGGCCACAGAGTGCGCCAGCGGCGCAAATGCAACGGCGTGAGCCAATAGAGACGCCCACACACACAATTATGCCTACATTATGCTCGGAGCAAAGCTCGGCACGCTCCTCACGCATACCCAGTCCCGTATCGCTGGTCAGCAGCAATAGCAGCGGCAGCAGCGATAGCTCAACGGTCAGCACTGGACCGGAGCAGGAGCAATTGGAGCTGGGACAAACACAGACAACGATTACGCCGCTCGATCCGCAATTGTTTCGCCCGTTGCGTGAAAAATGTGGCTTCAATAGCCAATGGCCACATGCCGGCAGTAGAACATTGGCGCTAATCGCCTGCACTCTGGGTGTATTCAATTTGTGCCGCTTTGCAGTTCTCACCATCAACTATGGTGGCAATTTTCTGCTCCAATTTCTGTTGCTCTCCATTATATTTGGCATTCCGCTGTTCTGGCTGCAAATGTGTTTGGGGGCCAAAATAAAAGCTGGTCCAGTTTCCATGTGGAAAATTAGTCCAATTTGTAGTGGCGTTGGCATTGCTCTGGTCATGGTACAATGTTTTCTGGCCATCTATTCAACTGTATCAATTGCCTGGATACTTGTCTATCTGCGTGATGTATTTCCAACGCCCACACGCAGCGTTTATCGCTGGCAGGAATTGGCATTTCCCTATCGCTATGATGCCCTCAATGAGACGGGCAATCTCACCCAGACTGTTGCCGAATATTTTAATATTGTGGTACTACAACGTTTGCATCTGGCCAAGCATCCCGATGCGAGCGGTGTGCGCTTTCATGTTAACGATCGGGTAAGTAATCCAAAATTTATAATTTTTCTCCTATTGCTTACAAACTTAGCTAACGTCTCTTCTATTCAGCAGCTGGCGTTCTATTTGGCCCTCATCTGGGCGGCCGTCTTCTTGATACTATGCAAAGGATTGAAATCTCTTGGCAAATTATCGTATCTAATCAATACGTTGCCATTGTTGGCTCTTATTGTTGTTACCGCCAAATTTGTCAGCGTTGTGGATCCAGCTAGCATACAGGTGGGTTAGAAAAGGAACTAAGTGAATGTGGAATTTGTATATAAGTAATAAACCCTAGACAGAGACGAGGCCGACTAATAGATTTCTTTAGAGGATAAACGACTACTGAGACGACAAACAAGATATAGAACATTTGGACGATAACTAAACATAAGAATTATAAACGTGAGTTGAAGTTTGGGAAGTGAACGTGAACACTTCAACGAGAGAGCCAGATTCGTGATATTTAAATAAAGAACGCCACATATATATATATTATTTTTAATAATTTATATTTCTGTTATATAGTAAAGCAAATGGACTAGCTTTTTATTGGAAATCCCGATTTGTTGGAATAAAATCTACAAATTTAAGCAAGAGCGTTGAAATTTGGAACAAATATTTTTTATGTTAACATAAATTGCTTTTTAGGAAAACTGTTTTATTTGGATGACGCCTTTACCCCCCAGCCATGGAAATTTATACAACTATATGTATTTAACAAATAGCAATGCTAAATTCGAATATATCCGACTACAGGACAGTCTAACATAGTTATTTGTACTTTTAAATCCAGCCGAGCAGTATTTTGAACTTCAAGCATGAGGAATATGCCTAGCCTGTAAGGATCTCATTTATGGGCACAAAAAATCAGCTCGTGAGTCACAACAAGTCTTTTTTGGGTCGATCCCGAACAATTTCTCGTGTGCGCTTGGAAAAACCCATCAATGCATTTTGTTTTAGTGAGCTCGCTCGAGATTGAGGACTTGTGCGCCCAACTTCGTGTTTCGGACACACTCTCGGGTATATTTCGTTGTTGCAAAATTATACTTGTGCAACTCCTAATATATTTTGTTATATAATAAACATAATTCTATTTCCAAATCCGAACTTTCTTTAATAATACGTTTTTTATTTTCTTCTAGAATATTTTTGCCGCCAGCGACTTTGATGATTTTCTGGTGAATTCAAACACTTGGACAGCGGCCACACAGGAGACGTTTCTGACATGGGGTCTATTGGGCGCCTCGGTTATAGCCATAACCAGTCGGACGCATGCCTCAAACAGCAAGACATCGCTGCGACGTGATGCCATATTGCTGGTGCTGATCTCACTGTTGGGTTTGGGCCTCGTCGCTTTACTAGCGCTCTGCTGTGCTCAAATATTGCGTCAGCATGGTTACATTTATGTGCCGGGCTCGTTTGGTAATTAAATCACATTTATATGCATTCAGTTCCGAATTTAAACTATCCTTTATAATTCTACAGAAACGCCAGATTGTTATACAAGCGTCTACTCGCTGCAGGCGCATATAAATCCGCAACTGTTGTCGTATCCGCGCGCCTTGGTGCCGCATTATTCATCGTTCATGGGTGAAACGTATCGCAGGAATAAAACCATATTGCACATTGAGAGCGGATTTCAAGCGTTGCGCTTCATAACGGAACTATTTCCAGTTGTTTTGTCATTAGCCAGCGATGCCATTTCTTGGGTTTGGGCTGCTGTAGCCTTTGCCATGTTTGCTTGCTTCGGTCTGGCACAGCTGTGTGTTATGTGGAAGCCCATTTCGAGCGCATTGGGCAACTCGACCAGCTCTGTGCTGTTAAGCTGTGTCACTGGACTGCTCTTGAGCATTCCATTTGCCACAGAAATGGGCATTTCGATATTGTATTATGTGGACTTTTTGCTGGGTGGCTCCTGGTTTATACCCATCATTTGGGCAGCTCAAATCTTTGGTGTATTTCTCATACGGGGTCGTCCTTATAATGGTGATGATTTGGTCAATGATCTGCGCATGTGCGGCTCTATGTCTGCATTTCTGGCATTGTCCTGGAATCTGCTGTTGCCCATTGGACTGATTACGCTTTCTGTGATTGATTACAAAGCCTCGCTGTCCAATCAGTTCTATTATTGGCGTGGCAAGTCCTATTTTAGCTATTGGAGCCGCAAAACTGGCAGTCTTATACAAATTGGCATTGTGCTCATTATTCCAGTTACGGCCATTGTGCAAATTTATCGCTATTTGACCAATGGACCGCCGGATATACTAGAGGTGTGTTAAATTAATCATTTTTGTAGTAGTTCATTTTATTTATGGTTTTTTGTTAATTTTACAGCGCATTCAACTTTTGTATCGTCCGCCCGAGGAGGGTGATGCACCGCGTCGCCCCTCGGCACGTCAAAGATCTGCTCAAGAGCGTCGCAATGCATCGTCTCAGCAACAGGATAATGCACAGCATGATGCACATAATGATGCACCGCCCAAATATACGCCTCCGCCATCCTATACAACTGCCACGGGAGCGCGTCTGGCCAAATTGTTGCGCCAGAGCATTCGACGCAGCGTGCGCAGGTGAGAATTTAATTGATTATGTTAACTTGGATATTGTAAATGGATCGATTTGTAGCTAGGTCAAGGTATAGAGTTCTTTGAATATAACAATTAATTAACCAGAATTTTAAGTTGTAAAAAAATCGACTTTATATTATGTTTGAAAGGTATTTTTATTTAAAATAGATATCAATGCATTTTTTATATATTATTTTAATTAAAGAACTTTGGTACTTGTGTCGTAGTAAATGAAATTGCTGAAATTTCAGTATAAAATTCAGTAAAATATCAATTTATCGAAAAGAACACCGAGATAATTGAGGCGATTATGATGGGTAATGCATGAACTTTTAACCTTTTCTGTGGTTGTGTTTTATCATCCAATAAGAACTGGGTTTTCCTTTTGTACATTTAGGTCGAAATTCTAAAATTCTTGTTCACAATCGCTATAAAAATGTTAATTATTTATTAATCTTAATTTTTCATCAATTCGCAAGTCTCAACAGAATTTTTGTTTCCTAGTTTAAAACAAAATTTAATTGGTGTCATAATTTTAAATGACATCAGTACCAATTGCTGTAACTTTATATACTCTTATTCGATTTTCATGGACTTGGATGCGATATAAGAAAAGACTTGTAGCTTTCTTACAATATACTAGAATATTATTATAGGGTATAAAGTATTAATATATTTATTCTTCTCTCTTAGTGCTACAAATGAAACTTATAATTTGGGGCACTATAGTTACTAAAAAAATGATTTTTAACAAACAATTTTTTTATATTTTTATTTTATTATTTTACTCAATTATTGTATACTAATTAGTATTGTTAATTATTGTTGTGAGTAGGTTTAGTGACCTTTTGTTTCTTAAATATTGCTGTTAATTATAATTAAACCAGTTTTGTTATTATTAATTTTAAATTGTTAGCACAATTTAGAATTCATTAACATTGTACTCCTCATTAATGGAACAGATATTAGGAAATTTATCATTTACGCCGCATTTACAGTTTTCAGCCGCAATTTTGCACTTGGAATAGACTTTACTGTTAATATAATTGCTGGTGGCATAATTACAGGTCAACAGCACGTTTGTCATACTCTTGTAGGTAAACTGGGCCGCAGCGCAGCCCAAATGTGTATTCTTCTCGTTAATCATTATAGTGAACTGGCCAATAGGGCTAAGGTATTGAGAATTGTCAAATCAATGAAAACTTTATAATAAAATTAATTAAGTACTCACTATGTGGCAAAGATATTGCCATTTTCAATGTTGCTACTATTCGAGTTGGCCTCCTCACTGAACCACATTTGTACACTATCCTTGAGTATTTCGGCCATGTCAGGCAATAAAACGCTCTCATATGTGTGTGTTGCCAAATTTTGACCAGAATTCTTGAAAGCCTTGGTGTTGTGGCAGCTATCGTGTACATTATCGCATTGTCGCACATTCAATGAGGCCAAATAGGCCAGTTCAGGATCCCAATTCATGGTGGCCATGCGGCATGCTGCCTTATACTTTGTATTATTGCCGCTGGCAATATAATTGCGTTTCATATTATGCTCATTCACAAGTAAATTCCTATATTCCTCATTCTCATTGATGTCAATCATTTTGACATCGTCAGGACAATCATGGTCCCACATATTATTATGGCCACAGCCTATATGTCTATCCTCGTTGCACAATTCTCTGTTGCAGTAATCCGTGCCTTGGGTGAATCCTAAAGCCAAGAGGATGCAGGCAGTCAACAGCCGAAACTTCATATTGTAAGCGATCTTCTGACCAGCAATGCAAATGTAGCTTTATTTATATAGAAAAATCAGTCTAAAAGCCAAAACATATGCCGCAAATTGTTTCGGACTTTCAGGCAATTATTATAAATTGTTTTAGTGGGAACAATAATTATTTTATTTGTATTTTAAATTGCATAATATATTGCAAAAAGTGAGAGTAATAGGCAGCATGCGTTGTTACCTAAACATTCTTTGAACTTTTGCCATTACATTTATCATATTTTTAAAATGAACCAAATCGGCCTTATAACTTGAATTAATTTCAACAACGAGTCTATTTTAAAGGAAATTTTTTTAAAATTTGATTGATTTTGTTTAGGATTGAATAAATTATGGCTGAGTAAGTCGAAAGAAAATATGAGTTCAATAGGTTTATTTAAATTATATAAAATGAAAGAATATTGAGCCTTAGCAATTTAGGTATAGTTTGTAGAGAAATAAGCAAATTTTGCAATTAATAAGAAGGAATACTAAGTGTATTCTAGTAAACTGTTGTGCCTTGAAAAGTAGAAATGGATTTCTAAGAAAACTCTTTCTCATAGGGGAGCACCTCGAATCAATCGGGATTTATGCATTTGTACAGGAAATTGGATTGATGAGGAGGCTCCAGTGTCTGGAGCAGTAAAATAAATAGTATAGGCTTACGACATAATAATAATGAATTTTATTTTATTTATTTAACTAGTACTTATCCTGGTGCAGCGAGTAATAAATTTACTACTATTATTATAAATTTAATTTTAATTATAATTTAGTCTCAAATGTGTAATGCATAGAAGGAGACGTCTCCGACCCCATAAAGTATATATATTCTTGAAAAGGAAGACGGCTGAATCGATATAGCTCTGTTCATCTATCCGTCTGTCTGTCCGTCTGTTTCGATGCTTACTTTCTGGCTTTATCCTTGCGCTATCTTGATGAAACTTGGCACAGATGAAGTTTGTTATTGTATGTAGTTTGTATGACAAAATCAGCCCGATTGGACCACTATATCATATAGCTGTCATAGAAACAATCGGATATACTTCATTTTCATGAAAAGAGCTTGTAAGAAAAACTTTTTTATTTTACAATATATCAAAACAAAACTTGGCATATCGAGGTATATTTATGTACAATCAGACCAAGTTTAAATAAAATTGGATCACTATATAATATAGCTACGATAGGAACAATTGTGTCAAAAATTAGTTATTCTATGCAAAAGTATTCAACATTTTCTTAGAATACCATTGCAAAGGTTAATAGGCGTTTCTTTCTTGTTTATTATTAATTTCATTCTTATTTTAATATTATCTTTAGTTTTTTGTTTATTATTTAATGTAACAAAAATCATAATAATAATTATTATATAACTCTCTATATCTGCCACTGTCTCATCTTTGTCAGCTTTTCAATCTTTGCCACATCAAATTAAATTTAATATAAATCTTTTTATCAACTTTCAGAGTACTCGGCGATTCATCCAATCGCACACGCCCCATACTTACGCTGGATGCAGAATCTCCTTCGCCAGTGGCACCGCCCGATTACCTGACCATACTAACGAATCCCTCGGGATCTAGCACGAATGCAGCTGACTCTGTGGACAGCAGCAGTCCCGAGTCTATTGAGATTGGCCAGCGGCCCGCTGGCTACGCACAGCGTTCGCAATCGCTGGGACGCAGCAAGTTGCAACGACCTGCTTCGGTGACGCCCACACTGGAACGTGGCGGCAGCAACGTGCAACAGCAGCAGCAGCGTCCCTATACAGCCGAGGATGTGGTGACCATATTGCGCTCCTCGGTGCGTCATCGTGCGACGCCACGTCAAAGTGTGGGCATGGCCACAACGCTACCCCGTCCGCCGGCAATGTCTACCCATTTGGAAGATGCCTCGTTTCGTTCGATTGAGAATCTGGTGTTGAATGCAGAGCCGCCAGATCAGACGCCCGGCGTGGGCGATGCGCAAAATAATAATAATAATAACAATAATACATCTGTGATTTAATGACTAATATCGTACATAAAATAATACTACATATAGAGGATCACATATCTGCTTGCTTTCTTAGACTTGATTAGCGCTAGTTTTATTTGAATATTATTTTGTAGCTATGTATATCGAATAATATGTAATAATAATAAAGAACTAATTAGTATTTGACAACCAGAATTGTATTTCTGATTTGATTATAAACCTACCCTCACCTACCTACCCGCCTGCCTGTCAACAATATTTCATACTTAGGAGGCCCTTAAAGCCCCAGATACCGCTCATAATGATAACAATAGAGGGCCAGGCTCTACGTGCCAGGCAGTTAAGTGCGGCGCATTTGCGCAGGCAAACCTTAAATTTAAGCCGATTAATAAACGTGACCAGTCAACTTTTCAAAATGAAACGGAAGCAGCGGGCCAACTATAACAAAAAGATGCACAGGAAACGACGCAGTACAAACGAGTCTGCTACATTTAAGTTCAAGAGAGTACACATATAAATATAAAATTTTTTTGCAGGCATGCCCGCCTAATTTACCTACATTTTCTAGATTTTTTTCTACTTGCACATTGCATTTTTATTTTCTGGTGCAGACGGCTAATCCACAGCATTTTCAAATTGGCACGCGCGCGCCTTTTGTCAGCCAATAGGCGTTGCCAGCTTGTGGAATTGATCAAGCATAGTTTAAATAACTGTCTAAATAGTTGGTTAATTTGCAGAGTTAATAAAAATATGTTTAAAATGATTCCAGACATAAAAAAAAGTATTTAGCCTGCATTAAATATCAATATTACTAATTGCTTTTTAATTTAGTTTCGTTCCGCCATCTGGCAGCGCCGCAGTTCATTGTGAACTATTTATGTACTTAACAGTTTCACTTGAGTATAACAGCCCATTTAGCATAAGAGACACTCTCGTGAGACACTCTCTTTAGTGTGAAAAATTTCCCAGGGGAATTTGAGGGTAATTCTTTAACAGCATCAATTAACAGAGTGGTCTTTCAATTTGTCTTGGGATTACGGCAATAAAATAAATAAAATAATTGTAATTTATTGTGATTTCTATAAAAATAATTAATTATAATTTAATATATATCATATATCATTTGTGTCACAGCTGTCACATGGCCTTTCTCACTTTGTCGTTATATTTTTGATTTTTTAAATTTTATGTTGCTCTCTTTCGTTAACAGAGTCTGTAAATCATAAAATAAAATCCAAAGAGCAGCTGTTAACTTTTTGTTATTGTGAAATTTGTCGTCGAAGCGCGCGGACATCACGACGCTTGTGCGCTTGTTAAAACTAACTACGAAGTTAAAGTGCAGAAAATCGAAAAACGCACCAATTGAAACGAAACAAATTAAAACTCTGCTTGAACGCGCCAAGCACAGGAAGCAGAAAAGTGTTGAAAGCGAATAGAACTTTCTGTATACAAAAACTTGTTTAGTTGATGCATTTAATTAAGGCGCGCGCATTTTCAAAGCAATTAAACTAAGTATTCTAACTAAGTTTTGTAGCAGTGCAAAAGTTTTCTCAGCTTTGCCGCGGACAGCAGCCGCTAACAACAACAACAACAACGCCGACGACGCCGTCGTCGCAGTCGCAGGTCGACGTTGCCGTCAAAAAAAAGTGCTCAAACAAGATTTCCACTTGAAATTCCTGAATTTGGTTCGCGACGCCGCGGCGCAGCATACAAAAAAAAATAATAATAAGAAAAATACAAAATAAATAAATCGAAATATAAAGGCGCAATACAAATAAAAAAATACAAAAGTTTTCTGCAAGTGCAGGGCATTCATCATTTAAAAGTGTGTTTTTAACGGTGTATATATATGTATGTATATGTATGTGTTTAATTTATATTTTATTTGTGTGTTATAATTTTATGCAGTTCTAACAAAACTTTTGGATTAGCGGCGCGCTTTTATTTACATGCTTCGAGTGCCTGCCCTGACTAAACGGTAAGTGTAGCCATTTTGTGTTGCCAGACTCAATTTGTAGGTGTTAAGGCAAAACTAAAACTAGAAGAAGAGGAGGAAAACAACAAAAGCGAAAACTCACTCCGCACGCACAATTTGTTGAAGTTATTTTTTTGTATTAGCATTTTTATGTCGCGCTGTTTGGATAGTTGACAAACAAACGCACACATGCATATATACACACACACACACAGATACAACACATACACATACATGCAGGCAAATACACAAAGGATTTCATGACGTTTTGGGTGGAACGCTAAACTTACCCTCTGCCGCGGCCGCCCTTTGCTGCTGCTGCGCTCTGCTCTTATGCCGACTCTCTCTATTTCTCATGCTCATTTGTTCACACACAAGCTCAGCGCCGAATGCTGTGCTACTGTAATTCGTAGCTTTTGCGTCGCTGCTACTGTGTGTGTGTTGTTTTTATTTATTTTGATGGCGTATTTCGGCATTTCGCTTTGTCAGAGAGCGCGTGTATGCGTAAGTGTACGTGTGTGTGTGTGTGTTTCGTATGCTTGTCTATGTCTAGTTTCGTCTTCCACATTAAAATGAATTCGCAATAAATATTGCCTATGTCAAATAAAAGGGCGATGAGCCAGCCTTTTTTTTTGCCTCTCTATCACTTCCTCTCTTCCGTTCTTATGTCTGTCAATTGCCGCTCTAATCTCGGGGGACACTAATGTTTTACGACAATTTGTATGCCTACAAATACAAAACTTAATGCACACATCAATGCCAAATTAGATGTACATACTCGACAAAGCAATGCACTAATAACAATCATTGAAGTGTCTATCTCTCTTGTGTGTGTGTCTGTTACTTCCAATACATTGACATTTTACTATGCCCACTTATATATGCCTGAATGTCTCATTTGTCGTCGACCAAATGGAAATCGTTTTGTTTTGTCAACTGACAAATTTTCATTGTCTTTATCTCTCTCACACCCCCGAAACAATACCATACCATACGATGCGACGCGACGGGCAGCATTAATCGCTTACTTAAAAAAAAAAAACACTCAAAAAATGCAGAGGGAGCACAAAAAGACGGACACAAGTGTAAATAAACAGAAAAACTACTTATGCACACATTATTCTACTTAGTAGTAGAATCTACTACTTATGTGCACTTGCTAGAGATGATCAATTAGGGCAGTATTTATTTACTACATTTTCTACAGGTCGAACAATTTAATTTTCTTTAAATTTTCAATATTTGTTAGCTATGGCAAAAAACTAGAACTATATTTTAAAGTCTATTTAAAGCGTTTAATTAATGCTTTGAGATCAAAAGTACTGATCAATAACGTTAATAAATTTAGTTTAATAAAATATATGCACGTACATAATTATATAGACTTGAAAATGTTAAAGTCTTAGAAAAGAAGCACATAAGGCAAATTATTTATGTAGGTAATATAGGTAATCATTTATGAAATTGTTAGGACATCCTTGGTAGGACTAAAAATAAATATACAATAAAAAAAAATTATTCAGGCCTGTTTCCATTCTCACTTTTGGCAAAATCTCGCGTAAACAAATTTCCCTCTACGAATTTCCCTTTCAAAACTCGCGTATTTAAATTCGCTTTTTATATTTATTTAAATATTACTAAACAACTATGTAATTATGAGCAAATTTAATATAAAAATACCAAAATTCAGTGCACAAATTGAACATTGATTTTTATAGCTAATAAAATAGACTATTTAGGAAAATTAGATTTATTTGCCTTACATTTAAATTTTAACAGAAAAAGTCAAATTTTTTAGAAATAAATAAAGTTAAAGTAAAGAATTTATGCTTAGATTTATAAGCTAAAAGCTTTAAATTTGATATTTGCAAAAATTGTTTTAATTGTTTTATATATAAATAAAAGAAAAGAAATAGCAATGGAAAATATAAATTATTTTTCATATAAATACATTATTCCTTTTTTAAATATATTATTTATAATATAATCTTATTCCCTTTTTAATTATATTATTTATACCATATTTTTTATGGTATACTTAAAATTGTTGATTTTCTTGATTTTTTCTAATCTCTGTTTTCTGCCTCTTTGATTAACGTCTCTATTTGAAATGTAGTGCAATCGATTTAGTTTCGATTTTGTTTAACAACTTGGCCAAACAACTATATAAAAGCACAATAAACCAATTGATTTTATGTGCTGGCTAATTCTAAATACTCTCCCCTTTCTCCACTTCCCTTCCCTTTCCACTCATTTCGATAGTAACTAAATAAACAATCGTAATCGAAATCGCATCGCAATCGGCTCATTTAGCATTTCAACGCGCCTCTTAATGCCACCGCTAATTGCGAGCTTGTAATTAGTTGTGAATTGGATTTGGATTTGGATCACATAAAAGTGTTGATTACACACACACTGATGTTGTTGCATGTTAATGTTGTATTTGTTGATGAACTGAGTGCGAAAACTATTTCTGTTTCTGGGTATTAGGGTTAGCCCAGCCCCCCCCTTCAAGTTCTCTAGTTCTCTATTTCTCTACTTTTGCTCTAGTGAAAGTCTTGACAGGTGCACAACTTGGTCAGCAAATGGACGTTAGCCCTGGGATGCCAGTGCAGCAGAGCATGTAAAAGAAAAGCCTCTTACTTATGTACATTATATACAACAAACTGCTTTTTTTTACACTATTTATAAATAGATGATATATAGACGAGACTCTGTGAAACTTTATAAAGTTTACTTAACTCAAGGTGCAGTTTAAGTTATATTAATGTTTAAATGTTGAAACTAAATAAATAACTTAAAATTTGACTTTTTTTCAAGGTTTTTATTATTAAATACTTGTTCAATATTTAAATCTAATTAATAATAATATTTTTTTTATTAAAACATTTTCAAAACATTTTCAAAACATTTTCCTATCCCACTTTAAGTAAATTCCTTTTTCTTATAATCTTGCTAACACAGTGAGGGAGAATAAACCTTCCAAAATGAAGAGTTATCGATATTTCTTTATTATATTTTATTCTCAATGATTTGTTATAAAACAAAAAACAATCACTGAGAATTTTTATTTATTACAATTTCCAATTTTACCGTAGGAAATTTTAATAAAAAAAAATGATATAAAAATTGGTGCATAGGGCTTTGGTTTTGTACATTTCCCATAATTCTCAAACGGTTTTGTCAGTCACTATATAAGGGCTGTATGAATTATAATTATTTATTTATTTATTTATTTATTTATTTTTTTATTTTATTTTTTTTTTATTTTTTTTTTATCAATTACACAATTTATTTAGCAATAGCAAGCAATCTTATACTTTATTAGTATCTAATGCGTATATCAAAAATAAATAAGCCTGTGCTCTGAAAAAGAAAAGAAAAAAATAATTCAATTAATTTTGTGTTTAAAATCAAGTAAAAGTAAATAATATTTTGAATAAATAATGTTCTCACATTAGGTTTATATAAAATTAATGCAATATTCCTAAATCTGACATAATAATCTTAAAATTAGACTTAATCGTTTACTTCTAAAATTCTAATTAAATATATTACAACAATTTCTATAATAAACATTTTAAAAATCACTTTTAAAGAATCAATGTAAAAGTTCAACAAATATTTGAGGAAAGTTTCATAAAGAAAGCTTCAATCATAATGAATCTTTTATAAGATTAAACAAATTTTAATTTGCAACGATAAATTTTAATCTTTAAAGTAGCCCAAAGTATCTTCCATAATGTTAAAATCAAACTAGTTCATCTATTCGAAACTTCTTTTTGTTTTTTAAATAAAAAGATTAATGTTTTAAATTAACTATGGACTCAGATAAAAATCGTGAAAAATGCGTTTAAGCTTGACTTAATTACATTTAATATATAAATGTTTCAAACATTTAATTTTTGTATAACATCTTAATTAAAAGCAATTTATTTCTATATCTTTTAACTAAAATCTATAATATAAATTAAATGATAGAATTTTTTTTGCTGTAGCTAAAATGCAGTTTATATTATTTCTTAAACATAAAAAATCAAGTTTGAAAATATTTCTTTAATGCAAACGGTATTTTTAATTTTTATTTTATTTTTCCCAATTTTCATAGCTGTTGCTTAATGATTGCCTAATGAAACAGTGAAAACGACATTAATTCAAGAAAAACCACTTTGTGGCAAGTTTTGATTTGGCCAAAATAAAGAAAACCTGAATTAAAGAAGAAAAATTTGTGGTTGGAATTACTATAAAATATTTACATATTTCATTGGTAAATTCTTGTATTGATGCAAATCTTTAAGCCTCCTTAAAATTATACTCATAAATGTGAAGTAGCCTTACATGAAATGAGTTTTTTATTATTTCTTTTTCTTTTTTTTTTAAAGATATAAATCTTTTTAAAGCTGTGCATCATCTGCAAAATATTCTACCTGCCGCAAGTCAAACTTCAACTTGAAAGACAATTATAAAGTTATCTAAACTTCAATCATTTCCGTGTCGTTTCATTCCGTTTGCCTTTTTAGCCAAGACACGCTCGGCTCTTTCAGCCTCAAAAACAGTTTGTCAATTACAAATTGCTAAATTTTTTTTTTATATTTAACTTAAAGTTAACGTTTCTTTTGCAAGTCATGAAATGTAGATGGAGTGCGAGGGGCTCTCTATTAAATAAAGTACGCGATTCCCAACCGAAAGACCAATCGCTGACTAGTGCAGCAGCTAAACATCAAAGTCATTTCATGTCTTCATAAATTGTTGCGCTACTTAAACTGCGATTGCGGCTGGGGCATGCCTCTTGGCTTCACAATTAGAGTTGTTAGATATTGTTACTTTCAAATACTCAGTGACTAGAATGTTTCTTGGAAATAATATGTATTATTTTTTAAGCTAAAAAAATGTCTTTTATTTAATGGGAAGCAGAACTTTTATTATTTATTTATTCTGGAACACAATCAGTGCTGTCCCATACAAGCAAACGTTATAATATTTCTTAAATGTAATGAAAGCATAGAAAAATCGTAATAAAATAACACAAGTTTTAAATATTATATAGTTTCTTCATTTCCATGTCTTATTAACTTGTCTCGATGGCAAAGTTTAAGGTTTTTCTTAAAAAACTTTACTTTAATAATTGATTTAACTTGTGCAGACATTGACAATGCCAAATAGCATAATTTATGCTTAAGTGACAGTTTAAAATGTTTTCTAAAATTTTAACAATTAAAATGCATTTTTAATATATAATAATATATAATAATATATTTATAATTTCGCTTGGTTTTTGCATTTCTTAAAAGTTGTTGAATGGTTCAAACATTATAATTAACTGTTATACATAAAAACATGATTTGTGACTGTTAACATGAATATTGCACTAACAGGCATGTTAATAATTTTTATTTAATATTTCTTATTTCCTAGTGTTACAAGTTAAACTTATTATTAAGGGCACTAGTTGATAATACTATAAGTTCTTCGACTGTTAATACAAGCATTTTCAGTTCTGTTGCTGTTAATGCAACAGTAACTTTTATTAACATAGATCTGCTACTGTTATTGTAATATTAACATTGATAACACTGTTAATATTTGCGCTAGACTTTTAATGTTCGCACAGCTGTACAGCAACTGTTAAAGAAACTTGCTCTGTTATCTAAACTGTTAATACTAGAAACTTTTATATTTATAACAGAGCTCCCACAACTTTAACGCAGAACTTTTAAACACTATGTAAAAATTTAGCATTTGTCAAAAAAGTTCCAAATTCTGCCTAGTATAATAAGGCAATTATTTTATTTAAATATTAATTTTAGGCTCTAGTAACATCGAAACTTTTAAATGTTAATAACATGTATGTGACAGCTAGAAAAACTCTGTTATTGTGCATATTCGGAGACCTGTTACTTTCGACATATTAATTTTAGGCTCTAGTAACAACGAAACTTTTAATGTTAATAACAGGTATGTGACTGCTAGAACAACTCTAATGGACCTACGAATGTTATTGTTCATACTCGTAGACCTGTTACTTTCGAAATTCATTCACAAGTTATTTTGTTAGTCGCAGAGCGAATCAGTCACAGGTACAACAATTATGCTCAGGTCTAATACACAGGCCTTTCTTTCTGTTTTTTATTTTTTTATATTTTTTTTTTTGTTAACCTGGCCCTCACTTTTGACTAAGTGAAATGACCTGCCATTTTGTAGGAAGAAACTGCCAAACCAAAGACCAAAAGCAACGTTAAGAGCCAAACAACAAGATTGAGCCGAGGGGAAGGTTAATGCCTTATCGACATGCCGCAATCTATGTATTTAATTGACTCAACTGCAATTATAGTATACACTAGATATACATATATATATATATAATGTTTTCTGTGTGTGTGTGTAGTGTCTTCTTCCTGCAGATAAAAGTCGCGTCGTAAATACTAAAAACTCGCCTATAATGATTTCGCATAAATCGTGACTACTCGCCAAAATGAAAGGCGAGAATTTATACTAACAGCAAGAGCGAGGTAAAGCTTTGTATGTTGTTGTTGTTGTTGTTGTTGTTTTTGTTGTTGTTATTGTTGCTGTTACAACAAGTTACATTGTTGTTGGTTTCGCTCCATTCGCATCCATCGGGGTGTCGGTGTCAGAGGCTAGTCCCAACGACGACTCCCGTCGAATCCATCGCTTTGGTCAGTCGCACCAGGCTAAAACTCAAACCAAACCAAAAAAAAAAACTAAAACGAAAATCGCAAAAAAAAATATAAAGAAAACCTGTAGCCACAATTCGCAATTCCCTAACTAGAGATGGCCACGTGACGCTTTAATCCTCAGCCTGTCCGCACGATAATCTCGTTTATAATAATTGTTATTTATTAGAACATATATTTATTTTTGTGCGCATCAACTAAATTGTTATTTATAAGGCTCAGACTATAATAAATGTTAGCTGAATTAACTGTGTATACATTTCTTTTCATGTTGCGCTAATTTTGTAAATTATAACATGGCAAAATTATTATTTTAGGTTATTAATAGTCTCAAAGAGGTCTATATGAGCTATGGCAGGTCATTTTAAGTTTAGAGCTAGCTCTGCAATTAAATATTAATTTTATTTAATTGTTTATGCAAAAATATTTTATATTTTTTGAAGCTCTTAATATTGAGTTGCTGAATGTTTTAATTTTAATGGCCAATAGAACTTATAGTTCGATGAGTTCTATAATTCATCGTGTGTTTGATGACAGCGTGAAATTTTTCAGTTTATAAAATTATATTTAAAACAATTATATTCATAATATTTAATCATTTTTCGGAGTTCAGAGCAGCTCCAATTTAAATAGATTTGATTGGATACAAAAAATTAATAGGCAGAAAGATAGGTTGTTTTTTTTTTAAAGTTTTTTTTTCGAAGTTTTTTAAATTGTTTTAAAACTACAAATAATAATAGTATCAAAATCTGAAATTGGCACTTTTTATCGTAAATTAAAAATAAAAAATATACGATAAAAAGTGCCGATTTCAAATAAAAAATATTTTTTAGGATTGAGTAAGGAAATAAAAAGAAGAATGGTTCAGACTTGCTTATTTATAAAGGTTTTTTTCTCGAATTATATTTATCAGGATGTAGTATGTATTAAAGACTAATTTAAAATCTGATCAATTGAAAATTTGGAGATTTCTTTATTTAAAAAAGGCTTCTAAGGAAAACTTTTTAAAAATAAAATGATCACGAATGAAGAATCTGTTAATATATATTTCATATATTGGTTTCTGTATATTTAGCTTTAAAACGCATTTATTCAAGTGATATATATATTTTTTCAAAATCATTTTGCTTGTTCCTTTCTTCTTAAAAACTTCAGTTAACCCTTAAAAAGAACGTCTTAAAATTCAGCTCACGATCACGTTTAAACGCCCATCTACAGTTTCTGCAACTGTTGCAAGGAAAAAGTAAAAAAGTGTTGCTAAGGGATTTTATTTTTTACGTTTTTTATTTTTATTTTATTTTATTTTTTTGTTCGCAACGGACCTCATCGTGGCCATTGCCAAATCGTTAGCACTTGGCACGGCCGCAGACTCAAGATTCCAACACACAGAAGACTGGAGAGTGAGCTAAGCTTCAGTGCCAGTCGCAGTCTCAGTCGCAGTCGCATCATTCACATCATTATCATCATCATCATCAACAGCATCATCATTATTATCATTATCGCCTGTTGAAAATCTCTCAAGACAGTTGGCAACAATGGAGTTCTCCTCCTCGTCTCGTCTCGTCTCAGGGCCTTTAGTTCAAGTGTGTAATGAAATAAAAATATGTATTTAAACTTTATTTGATTGTCGTTGATTTGGGCGACGGCAACTGCGACGTCGACGACAGCGTCACGCTCTTCCGCACCCGCGCCCACTTCCTAAGTATGTGTCCCCCCGCTCCTCCCCTCCATATTTTCTCAAGCTTCGCTGCCTAATGAAAAAATGTAATAAACCAATTTACTTTTTCTTCTTTATAATACTCTGTTAGCAAAAGGCACACAAGGTGTATATTGGTTTATTTTTTGATATAAATGAAGCGAGAGTAATCTTATATAGTTTATATATACATATAAATTATATTTTTGTGTTTACGATAAATATAAAATTCTTAAAGTACATTTATCTCTCTTGATTTTTTAAACTGGACTTTCTAAATTTGATATTTCTCTTTAAAGAATTTGATCAAAAAATGGTGAAATATCATATTTTATAAAGACATAATGCAATATGAGCATATCTGGTAATTTTCTTGAAAGATTGGATGGGGAAATTAAAATATCAAATATAAAAATATAAAAAATAAAGAAAGAAAGAAATCGGAAGGGTTAAATATTTTCATCTCTTTTACTAAATATAGTACAGCTGAATTGCTAATCAGATATATAAAAAAAAACTTTTCAAAAATTTGATTTTTTTTTTTAGGTTTTTGTCACATTTAGGCGTACTTTTGTCACGTAACGCCACGCTGAAAATGCTCATATGTCTAATCTAAAATAAAAACAGAAAAAACCAGATCAGCTTTTAATAGTTTATTTAAATTTAAATTTAATATAAAAAAAAAAAACTGGAATTAGAGTAAAATTTAATTCTAAGGAATTCTTGTAAATTTCTTGTAAAATATTTAAATTTAATGTATACCAAATTGGAAACAGAGTCTACCATAGATTGAAGCTTCAGTTACTTTTTCTTTATATTCTAAAGTTCCCAAAATTCTTTCCTTTTTTTCAAAATAAAAATTCCACCAGAAAACTAAACAAATTTTTTTTTTTTTTTTTTTATCTTAACATTAACTTTATTTACATCTGTCTATCTAATTGACAACAGAGTATACAATAGTTGATAAACATTTAGTTTACACAGTTTCTAAATTTTTTTCCTTAACCATTTGCATTCTTCCTACGTTTCTCTCCCCTCCTTCGTCGCTGCCCCCCATAAAGCTGCTCTATAAATTTGGTAGCTAACCAAGCATTGAGGCCCATTGAGGCGCTGCCCATCATTAGGCTGACAAAAAGTTCCTCAACTCATTTGTACGTTCAAAATCTTCCCATAATTAACGGCAATGTTGGACATTTGGACGTTGAATGCTGCCACTGAATGTTGCATGAATGAAAATTGGTGGATGTTTAGCTTAAGGAGAGCGGGGGCTACGTAAATTTCTATGCCTCGCTGCACACAAATGACGGCTACTCTGGGAGAGGCAGAGACAGAGAAAGACGGAAGAGAAATTATCCAGACAAAGTGTCCGGCGATTGCAATTGCCTGTAGTCAAAGAGACAGGGAAAGAGACGGGTGTGGGGATGGGAGGGAAACGTAGTCGTGGCTCTATTGTTATTGTTGTCATTTTGTTTGTGTGGCGTAGGTGATGGACGCTGTCCGGCTCTTTGGTGCATTGGCGGAATTATTAAAAGTAAAACAGACTGACAGACATTTTGACAGACTCAAACCCGAAGCCGAGTCCAATTCCCAATCCCAATCCAGTCCCCAAGCCAAGTTCCATTTCCAATTCAAAGTATCTCAACTCTCTACACTCTGCTCATTTGATATATTGCAGGCATCCGGTAGACGTGATGCTGCAATAAAACGCCTGACTATTTTCTCAGCTTATGTTTTTCTTGTTGTTCTTGTTGTTGTTGCATTGTTGTTGTTGTCACATTGTCGCCGTCGTCTGCACTGTTGTTGTTGTTATTGTTATTGTTGTTGTCTCCGGCTTCTTTAGCATTTTAGTGCCTACACAAAAAAAAAAGCCCCAATAAGCATAAAAAAACAAGCAGCAAATTAACGCCGCTTGTATACTCTATAAAATGTATTTCTAATTGAGTTTTGATGGGTTTACTTAGTTTTAAGTCAATATCAGAGATTGCACATAAGATTATTATCAGTGATTTCAATTTTTGAATTGCTTTTATATTTATATTGTGATTTTTTTAACTTTAGGAATTTTTTGCATATTTTGCATATTTTTGGCATTTGCATTTCATGCAAATATGCAAAATCCGAGGTCTAATTATCACATTTCAGCTAAATAAATTATTATAAATTTAAAAAATCTTATTTTAGTCTGGATTATTGAGAAAAATATTTAACTCATATTTGCAATTTTTTATCATAAATTCTATAAAATTTCAATTATAATTATTGATTTTTATTCAAAAAAATAAAAGATATATATATTTTTTTTTTGTGTTTTAGTTTTCAATTTAAAAGTATTTTATTTATTTAATTTTTTTTTAATTTAAAGTAAAAGCTATTTTGCAATTTTTTTTTTTCAAATACAAAACTAAGATTTGTGTGTCAATTTTTATTTAAAAAATCAATTTTATATACAATAATTTTATTTCTTCTAAAAGCTGCATAAGAATGTTCTACAATAATACAACATTACCACCAAATTTTAGCGAAAATCTTTTAAAAAAAATCTAATTAAATTTTAGAAAAATTCTAAAGAGTTAATGTCAAATATGTACAATGTTTTTCAGACTAATGATATTTTTTAAATGAATAAAAATTAAATATAAATTTAGCGAAAGTCTTTCTCACAATTCTTGGGATATCGAAAAAAAATCTAATTTAATTTCAGAAAAATTCTAAAGAATTTAAATCAAATATGCGCAATGTTTTTCAGACTAATCAAATTTTTGCAACGAATTAAAAATGAAATATAAATATCATAGCTACGCAGATGTGCTAAGTTTTGAATAATGTCTTAAAAAATATATATTTAATAATAAAAAAAAAAAGTTATAAAAATTCTGCCTGCAACCATTTCCTAACCGTAAACAAAGAACTTTTTAACAATTTTCTCACAAAAACTAAAGCCAAAATTGTTGCCACAAACTTGTAGAGTATTTTAAAAGTCATTTTCAGTTCTTGTTTTTTTTTGTGCCCCCCTCCTGAGGAGCTGGGGGCGTCTTATAGCCAAATATTTTGGGTTGCAAGCAGTTAGCTGCACAAAAAGCCACAAAAGCAACAAAAGTAACAACAACAAAAACATTGAAAAAAAAAAAATACAGCCCACGTCTTCTGCTCTAAACCGGGAAAGTGTGGAACTTGGTGAGAGAGGGGAGGGCGGAGGTTCAACATTGAGAACTTGCATACCTCATTTTCAAAATATATGTCGCATCGTTTTAATTAAATATTTTCAATTTTACGGGCCTTGTTTGATTTGCATTTTAATTCGTTGGCCCACAAATGTTTCTATTTATTTGTTGATTTTTGATGGCATTAGGAAGACGTTGGTTGGAAGTTGGGGAGATTTCTGTAGCTAGAAGAGAGTTGGAGTTTGGTGGAGCTGTATCCAAAGCTTTAGAAATACCGTGAGACGTTGACACCTGGTGGTCTGTTCAACAATTTTGAGCTGCTTTACATTTGCATTTTCATTTTTTCCATTTTTTTGTATTTTGTATTTTTTTGTATCGGTTCATTAGTTAGGATTACAGCACAATTATGTCGCATTTTGGTGCCGCTAATAGTTGTTTATTTATACAATACAGAAATTGAAAGCTCACATAAATTGTTAGGCAAATGTTTTTTCATTTTCTTATTTCTGGAATATTTTTCTATTGGAAAACTTCTTTTCTTTAAACTTGAACATGCAGTGAAAGTTCTCAGCCGCTTAAAGCTGCTTAAAATCGGGAAAAGCTGTTAGAACTTTATGAATGCAATAACTTAATGAGCATTAAGCTGCTCAAATCTGAGACTACATATGTCTTTAAGCTAATGACTAGACATTTGGCTTAAAACGAAATCAAGTTTTTATTGGTAAATGTTGGAAAATTTAAAATTGATTTTTATATGCATTTTTTGTATTATTATTAAGAGATTTATATAATTAGCTTAGATTATTTTTATTAAAAAATTAAACAGCCTTTTTGAACCTGAACTTTTATATTAGAACGCTGTCAAAGTTCAGCTTTAAAAAGGCTTTTAAAATTTTGATTAAAGATAATCTAGACTAATTACATAAATCTCTTAATAATAATAAAACTATAAAACAATGAATCTTTATTATAAATATGTATATAATATAGATTCTATAACTGTCCTCCAAGGTTATTTAAACTATGATAAATATTTTTAATGTCAATTTGCAGACTACATATTCTTGATTAATTAATTTGTTAATTAATTTGCGTTCAGATCTTTATAGAATATTTATCTGTAATTGCTTGACAGGGAAAATGATAGATTTACAAAAATGCTGCAAAAAAGAAAAAATAATTTTTTTCAAATAACTTTGGAATAGAAAATAACTTTGCAATACCTCTGTAATTATATATATTAGATTTTCCACATTTTTTATGGAAAGCTTTGATATAAGAATATAACCAAAGATCTGGAAAGATGTAACATATAGTATATAATTCTAACAATTAATATAATATTCATTTAACCGATCTACACCTTAATCTATTCTCTAAACTGAATTCTTTAACTTGTTTATTTTGTTTAAAATTTTATTTGCTTTTAATGAACTTTTTTACATTTAAACAATTCAAATATTCTCTTTGAACACTTCAGTTTTTATTCCATTCAACATTTATAGAAACTTTCTAGTCAGAAATTTGTTATACATTCAGTGATCATATATATTATCTGTCGATTATTTGGCATTAATCCAAAATGCATTGTTTGATATCGAAATTATTTGTTTAGCTCTGCATTTTCCCAGTGTTTTTTATACATACACTTAGTTATATATATATATATTTCTATTTACTGATGGGCATAATTTCTAATCATATAGCTATAAAGCTTATCACTCCAAAACTTTTCCCAGGCAATGTCGACACAAATGTAACTACAAAATGCCTCAAAATAATAATACCGGAAACGTGAGCAATATTTCTATGTGGGGTATCATTTCAATGCACTTTATCGAATACTTCTCACCCTCCTGAAATCAATAATAATAATTTATATGTGTGTTTGTTAGAGTTAGTAGAGCAAACAACGAAAGCTTGCGACTTATCTTTAACACGGTCTTTTTTTGGGGTCTATTTCGATAAGGCCGTAAAAACTTGAAAACCAGCAAACCAAACTTGGACAAATCGACCTTAAAACAACAACAAAAATTGGTAGGAGTTGGGGAGGTTCGAAGTTAAAGGGCGCATTGCCCTCAACACCGGATCTCTCAGTGTCATACGGTGGTTGTTTATTTTTAGGTCTAGGGTTCTACAATTCATTCCAATGCCCAATGTCCAAATGCCCAATGCCCAATGCTGCCCGGTGCAATAAAAGCCAAAAGCAAATAGGTCGAGGTACTAGAAATGAGGCGATATTTTTACAATTATAAAAACTGTGACTGCTACTTTGAATTATTAGTGATAAAAAGCGGTGATTTTAAATATAGAAAATCATTTTAATAAAATAAAAAATAATGATGCATAAGTATAAAATTATAAGAATAATAAAAACATGAAATAATTTAATATAAAATCATAATAAAAAAATAAATATAAAATAATTATATACAAAATGGAAATAGGTCGAGGCACTAGAAATGAGGTGGAATTTTTACAATTATAAAAACTGTGACTGCTACTTTGAATTATTAGTGATAAGTAGCGGTTTTTTGTCTTTTTTTTCTTAGATTTATTATTAAGGCATACGGCGATCGCCAAATATTCCCTTTGTGGACTTGATAAATAGCGGTGATTTTATAAATATAAAATCACTTTAATAAAATATAAAATAGTGATAAAAAAATATAAAATTAAAAAAATAATAAAAAAAAATTAATTAATAAAAAATAAAATTAGAATAAAATAAATATAAAATCTATATTTTACGTATATATACGACATACAAATTTAATGTTAATGTAAAACTTATTAAATAGTGGTGATTTGAAGAATATAAAATCATTTTAATAAAATATAAAAAAATGATAAAACAAAATATAAAATTAAAAAAATAATAAAAAAAAACGTGTGAAATAATATAAAATATAATGTAAAATCAGAATAAAATAAATACAAAAACTATATTTTACTATATACTTGATGGCATACAATTTTTATGTAAATGTTAAACTTATTAGTGTAAATGGTATGTAAATTTGAATGTACAAATATATTGCATACATATAACTTGAAATTTTCATCAAAAATATTGCATTCTGCTGCCTAATAACATTTAAGTAGATATTAAAATTGCCCTGACGAAGGCTTATATTATATTCTGGACTTAAAGATTAAATAAGATTTTAGAATGAAATTTAATATCATATTTTTTTATATTTCCAAATTATGTCTGTCTTTATTTCTTAAGTCTGAAGACTTGCAGTCTTTTCTTTAAGCATTGATGTTAAATATTTTAACATTATTTGACTGACTGTTAATATGAATATTTATGAGAAATTTAATGTTAACATTTGTTGATATAGCAACTCGGTCTGTTATTGGTTTTGTGACTAAATATTTTAACATTATCTGACTGACTGTTAATATAATATTAACATTTGGTAATATAGGAACTCGCTCTGTTATCGGTTTTGTGACTGTTATCGAAAATATCAGTTTCGCAGTGGCAAAACCAAGATTAACAGTCGCAAAACCTGTTAACATTATATCCACCACTGTTAATAACAGAATTGCAAATACAAACCTGTTAAACTCGATATGAAGTCACAATATTTTTATGTCAGTCACAACGCACAGCGTTCAAGTCACAGGTACGAGGATATTTCTCTGATGACATACATGACACACACATGTGTGTGTGCGTGTGTGTGTTTGTGCCCCTGATGTATGAATGAATTGAATGAACCCGCTGATATTTCCGGTTCACTTTGCAATAGTTATTAAAAACCATCGGATGCGCCTCACAATGTATCCGCAAATGCAACGTTAAATGTGTCTCATTAGAGTTCCTCAACGGGGCAATTGTCACTCAATCAGCGTGCAGGGGAGGTGAGGGGCGTGGCAGTGCTTAGAGGGTTGCAAGCAATTTTGGTTTTTTTTTTATTTATTTTTTTTTGAATTCTTAACTGAAAATTGCAAGTGAAGTGTCGTTTAAATTAAATTACAGCCGCTTCGCTACGCCCTAACGAATTCAGCACAATTATTGCGGCCGCACGCACTGCATCCAGTCTCCGTCTCAGTTTCAGCACCACCAACAGAAGGTAACCTGGACTTGAGTATATATATATATATATACATATGATGATCAGATGCAACAACAACCCTAGACAGAGTTGCGGGGCTAAAATACAATCTGTTTGCTGCCTGTCAGAAGACAAACATTGCTACGGCAAAAGGCACATGATATTTATGTGCCACAGGGATGAGGGAGTGTAGGTTGAAGGGTGCAGGGGTTAGGGTAAGGGGTGCAAGGTTAGAGTGATGAGAAAAACTCATAAAAATCCACAACGATTTGTTGTAGCTACGGTGAGAATGAATAGAAAAGAGAGGGTGAGAACAAAAGCCGTTATGTGGTAGGATAACTGGGATAGTCTTTTGGTTTTTCATACCCTAAAAAGCTACAGCTAAAGGGTATATAAATGTACATATAATAAAGTGGCTCATTTGATTAACAATTTTACATAATTAAAAATAGTGGAAAAACAGTTTTTAGGAGTAATTAGAAAGTTTTTAGTAGAGACAAAATTCCTATAAATATGAGTATAATTTTAATTAATGAATATTGAAAAATTTCAATTTATTTATTACGCTATTTAAACTGTAAAAAAATTTCCGATAAGCTAACGAACTGAAGTATAGTACAAATTTAATAAAAATATATAATAATATAGTGAATAGTGAATATTAAAGCGACAGTTTAATACACTATAAAATGAAATTCTGGTGCAAAAATATCTGACAAGCTAAGCTAAGGTTTATTAAAAGAGGAAATTTATGCTCTAATTTCAGGCTAAAGTATTTTTTTCATATTTTTAAAATCATGTAAAGGAATTTCTAAACTAATTTCTGTTTTTGTCAGCTTTGAAAAAAATTTATTAAATCTAAAAAACACACGACAAGCGCATGATAGTAAGTAGTTTTTATTTTCATTTAAGTAAACTAAATAAATCTGATTTGATTGACCACAATTGAAAAATTAACTTCGTTTTTTAATCCGAGAGGTTTTGTGAACGACACTACAAACACAGTTAATTGTAATTGTTGTTGGACATATTGTCATATAGTGCATTTTTCTAAAAATAACATTGGTCACACTTGATTTATAATTTTTTTTTTAAATTTATACTCTTGTACAATGCTAATTCCCCAGCAAGTGGAACATCTTTAAAAAAAAGAGTTTATAAGATTACGAAGTAAATTAAAGTAAAAATTAAAATGAAAAAAATATATATAAAATTTATAAATTTTATACTCTTGTACATCTAATTCCCTACTACATGGAAAAAAAAGAAGAAAATATATGTGCTTGCTTGGAAATTGTTATATATTTAATTAAATTTTCTATATATCATGGCTTTTCCTTAATTTGTAAATTATAAAAAGAGATTTTTGAATATTTTTTTATTTAGCTTACCATGAAGCGTGGTTGTTCTTCAATGTTATTTTAAATGTCATGTTATAGTCCATAATGATTAGAATTATCTTGACAGTAAAATCTCTCTATATATATATATATAAAAATAATCTTTACTTTATCTTAAAGTATCTACTAGTTGACATTCTAACTAAACCATTTGAACTTTTACCTTTTGTTTGTTCTTTTTTTTTTCGGACAAGGTTATTGCAGCAGCAACACCTCTAGTTACAGACAACCCCCCCAACCCCCTGTTGCAGCGTTTCGTCAGGATTCGATTCCAGCGTCCACACACTTGCTTTATACTCTCTTCCTCTCCCTCTCTCTCCTTCTCTCCTATTTTACCTTTTGTGCCTTGGGCATTTTTAATGCTTTTAATTTTCGCTGCGCCATGGCATAGACTCTAAGGGGTTGGGGGCTTTAAGATGTTAGGGGTTGAAATGCTGTGTGTGTGTGTGTGTGTGTGTGTATTGCTGTGAGGGTGTGCATATTGAGCCTTTGAATACATCAAGGCAACCCAAAAAAAAAAAAAAAAATGTGCAAAAAATGGGCGTTGCTCGAGCGCGCGATATATCTAATGGCATTGTTTCCCGAGTTTTGCTGCTGTTTAATGCATGTTGGCAAATGTCGAAATGATGTACATGAAGCTGACTGACATACCATCCCCCCCCTTTTCCAATCTCCCGCTGTTCCTGGCATATGTCAGTGCCACACCCCGTCCCCCCTCTCAGTCAAAAGTCGCCGCTGCTAAATATGCAGCTGTTAATGGCACAAAATTAAAACATTAAGGATGACGCGACGTGGAGGAAGAACCCATCAACAAGGACTGTGATTGGAAATGTGATGCGTCTCCTGCTACGTCTCCTGCTGTTGCTACTACTACACCCCGCACCTCTTGCAACCCCGCACCCCTCACACTTGCCGGAAAAGCGCTGAGTAATATGAAAAGTGCTTGGGCACATGGGTTACACCTTGCACTTAGTTGAAAATGCTTTTGAACTGATTGAGCCAAATGCATACGTAATTATATGGTTTACCCAAAAAGGGTTTTCCCCCACCCCTCTGCCCCACCTTTTTAGGCTTAAGTGAACCTTCCAAGTTCAGCACTAATTGTTAGTTATGAATATGACATGCAACAATTTCGAGAGGGCGTTAACTTTCTGGGTGAAAGTTTTAGTTTGAGTTTGTCATCAGATAATGTTAATTACGCTTGGGCTAAAGAAAAATATAAAAAAAAAGCCATAATGAGATTTTATCGACATATTGTTTACTTAACTGTAATTCCCAAACGGTTGTAATCCCTTTAAAAAAAAAAGTGCAAATACGATTTTCAGTAAATAAATGCAATTTTCTCAGATTTATTATAAATAATATGGTCCGAAAATCATAACAATAAATTGAAAAATTTTGCAGCTTGTGGGTTTAAATTTTTTTTTAAATTTTGTTAATTCTCAACAGGCTTTAACATAAAGAGGCTGCACAACATTTTCTTAAAAATCCTCTTAAAAAAAAGTGCAAATAATATTTTCAATAAATAAATGCAATTTTCTCACATTAAACAAACATAAAATGCCCACAAAATTACAACAATAAATTGATCAAAAGCTGCAGCTTGGGGATTGACATTTTATTGAAATTTTGTTAACTTAACTTTAATTCTCGTCTTTAAATAAAGCGTCTATGCATACATTTTTTTTTAAATCCTTTTAAAAAAGTGCAAATAATATTTTTAGTAAATAAACGCAATTTTCTTACATTAAAGATAATTAAAGTGGCCCCGAAAATAACAGCAATAAATTAAAGAGATGTTTTTAAATGAGACGGAATAATTTGCAATCAAGAAATTCTGCATAACTTAAAATTAAATTAAATTTATATAGTATATAGTTTAACAGATTGTTAAAGGTAAAAACTTCTTTGAACATTGTTTGCGCACTTCGTTGCTCCTTTTTAATGCTTTCTTCAGAAAATCTTAGATCAACTTTATAAAATATATATTTTAAAAATCCCTTTAAAAGAAGTGCAAATAATATTTTCGATAAATAAACATTGCAATATTTACCATAAATAAAATGGTCACAAAATTTGAATTGAAATTAAATGTTTTTAAATGAGATGGAATAATTCTCAATTAAAAAATTGTTTAGAATTTATTATTCAATACAGTTGATGCAGCATATAGTTTAACAGATTTTCCAAGGCAAAACTTCTTTCAACTTCGTTGCTTTATTTTTACATTGTATTTTACATATTTTGATTTAAGCAAAACTGAATGCAAATATATAAAATATATATTTTAAAAATCCCTTTAAAAAAAGTGAATAAAATATTTTCCATAAATAAATGCAATGTTCTTACAATAAACATAAATAAAATGAGCACAAAATTTCAACAATAAATTGAAAAAATGTTTTTAAATAAGGCGTAATAATTTTCATTTAGGAAATTGTTCATCATTTATTATTAAATACAGTTGATAGAGTATATAGTTTAACAGATTGTTAAAGGCAAAAACTTCTGTCAACTTTATATACACAATTTGTTCTACATATTTCAATGCATCCATATTTCAATGCTCTCCATATTTCAATGCTTTTGCTTAAGCAAAACTGAGTGCAAATATGATTAATGTTTATGACCTGTATTCGGAAATAATATTCTAGCATCTTATTTACATTCATGTTTCTGCTACAAATCCCTTTCTATGCTTAATCCTGGTTTTTACTACACTGTGTACCCTTTCAATGTTAACTACCCTCCGAAAATAATGTCGTAACTCTTCTTTCAGTTTTCTTATAGCATTTTGCAAATGTTCTTTCAAGTCATAACTTTTGTCTAGTCTGCAACTCAACGCAATTCCATAATTCTTTTTACAATTCCCTGGGCTAACATTTTCCAAGAAGCAGCGGCAGCTCCATCAACCCCCAAGCTGCAACTCCCCCCCCCCTTACCATTTTCAGTGGACACAATAACAACATTAACATTAACAACAGTAACAACAACAACATGAGGCACAACAGACAAAGGCAGGCTACTTACAAGCCGCATGCCACCGCAGATATTGGTGGAGACACCCAAAAGCCAAAAGCAAATGCCGCTGACAACAACGATGATAATGATGATGTTGATGATGATGATGATGTTGACAATGATGATAATGATGACTCTGCCCCAACTCCCCTTCTGGCACATCTTATCTTATCGCGCAGGTGCATGCCGCACGGCGCACAATAAAAAAATGTTAAGAAAAAAATAAAAAAAAAAAAAAAAATAAGACAGTTAAGCATGCAAGACTTGAAGATATCCTGTAGGGAAAACTGAAGCGGGGAAATTTTTGAGAATTTTTATATAATTTATATAATATTTATGAAATTTATTGCTTTAAAATTGATTTGTATATACATATATATAAAAATAGGGGCATATTTTTTATAGAGCTATTAAACAATTTATCCTACAAAAGAAGGTAACCGTAACTGAACTGAATTTTTTAATAAATTCTGTGCTAATTTCATAAATATTTGATATAAGTAGATAGAGATAATTTGGTTTGCAGTTATTCTAAATTTAGTGAAGAGTTGGGGGAGAAATTAATGATACCAACAATATTCTCAACGACTTTATTTTGAGCCACTTTTAAATTTAATTTCTTAATAAATTCTATGCCAATTTTTTAATAAATTCTGTGCTAATTTTTTAATAATTTCTGTGCTATTTTTATAAATATTTGATATAAATAGTTAGAGATAATTTTGTTTGCTGTGATGCCAAATTTAGTGAAGAGTTAGGAAAAAATTAATAATATCTATAATAATAACGATAACCTTATTTTGAGCCAATTTTAAAGTATTTCTTGATATCGAAACTTATAAATGTCTATGTCTATAAATAGTTTTATTTATAATAAGATAGTTTCCTTAATTGTTAATTAAACTATCGATAAACTTCACTATGATATTTTGATATCTTCTAGATTATAAAGCACAATCGAAATAGGCATATTTTAATTATAAATAAAACTATTTCGATTTTGCCTTATAAGTTAAATTTGAATTATAAATTAAACTTTTCATAGTGAATACTATCGATAGTTTAATTATCAATTAAAAAAACTGCCTAAAAATGTCAAAATTTAATGCTTTTAAAACGCTGCAAGCTAAGTTTAATGAGTTATTTTTCTCTAACAACTTTCGTACCTTCTTTTCACCCATTTTATGGTTACAGGGTATCAAAAAAAAAGTCGACAGCTGACAGGGCGACAGTGTCTGAACTGAGCTGAAGGCAATGAAGCCGCCTCAAGCTCAGAAACTCAAACCTCAAAGTCAAAGTAAAACCTGAGTATCTGCGACTGCGCGACATGGCTGGCAAGTTGATTGGGAGAGCTCAGAGCTGCAGTTCAAGAATTTATGACACGGACACAGGCAGCTGGGGCAAAAACATGGCCAATAACTTGTATTGGGGCAATGTCGGTGTGTTTACAACACCTTTTTAAAATAGAAAGAGAGAGGGAGGTGTATTGGGTTGTAGGGTCGGTTGGCATATGCAAATCATTTGGAATTGAATATGAAAATTGAAACTCGCTGGCATTTCTAATATCAATCGTTTGGGCCAACATCAAAGCGCGTCCAAGTCTAATGAGCAATATGCACTTCTGACCCCTGGGCTCTCTATAAAACTGAACTGAACTGGACTGTTTTAAATTAGTTCAACATATGTTGTTGGATGCTACGAACTCGACCCCAACTAGGGAAATGCCTTTCAGCAAGTCGCATGAAGCACATATATCAGAGCATACATATTTCAACATCAGTTGAAATGTGTTTTTGATGGACCCAGACCAGTCTAGGGGAAAGGCAGCTAATTAAATGGCTTATAATTTCATGATTTACACTTGCAGACTGTTTTTTTTCTGAGCTCTAAACATGCCCCATAAAAAATGTTTCTTGGCCCTAAACACATTGCGCATACGACGCGTGGGCCAATAGAGCAACTGCTGATTTTTCATAAATAAAAAAATAATAACAAAGAATGAAAGTCTAAAGATGAGCGCGTGTTGATGCGATTGATGAACAGAAAGTGTTTAGAAAGATGAAATTTTTAAATTTACATTGTTGTAAAATTTAATGGATTTACAGAAATCAATTTATTATGAAATTAAGCTCAAAATATTGGGAAGAGATTTTAGAATACAGGAAATGAACAAAAATGTTACAAAAAAATCAAAATTGACAAAGGCATTAAATAAGTTATATTAATAATAATTAAAATTATGTACCTTGGATAAAACGAATTAAATAAATATTTAATTGAATTCTATTTAATGGTAAATGAATCAAATAAATAATAAATAAATAAATAATCAGCTATACAAATTAATTTTGCTTTAAATAGCACATCGCTATTTATATTAAAAAAACAACAATAAAATAATAAATTATAAATACAAAATTACAAAAATAAAAAAATTGAATTGATAAAAAGCAAATAAAAATTAAAAAATTAAAAAATAATACATTAAAAAGAATTTATTTCTAAATTAAATTAATAATAGAAAACAAATATCTTAAATTAAAATTAAAATTGAGGTTAATCGAAGGTAATAATAATAATACATTTTAGGGTAATTTAAAGAAATTTTGTTTTGTAGGAACTAGTGCCCTTATATAGTATAAGCAATTAAATAAAGCGCAAATGTTTTTGTTTTAAAAATTATGTGGAAAAATATAAGCAATTAAATAAATCACATTTGTTGGTGCTTAAAAAATTATGTGGTAATAATTTCACCACTTTTATGACCCACAAAAATGTGACAAAATCAACAGAAAAATTCAATATTTTGTAGACTGTGTATTATTTGAGCATGTGCAAAAAAATTATTTATTTAGTTACATGATAAGTTGTGCAAATATTTCAGATACGTGTTACAATCATATTTATTTATTAAATATTGGCAACACCTCTGATATATCAATACATAAAATCGATTGGCACTCATCGCTCATCAGTCTGTCATCAATCAAGAAGGCAAAAATAGTTTGCTAAATTACTCAACTTATTTGTGAATCTTATATAGATTATTTCCTATAGATAGTCTGCCAATTTATTAAACTTAAATTAAAATTTATTGCTCAACTCATTATCAACTTATTATCCATATCTGCAACTTTTTTGCATGACTTTTTATTAACTTAAATATTAAAGTCATTGTAGTATGAAAAAAAAAAACAACTACAGAGCAAACTTTTTTCATCCTTGTTCTTGCAACTTTGCCTCGTCATTCCCGTGATTAACGTTGCATGATTAATTTGTCACGTGCCCATCGCTGAGCTATGAGCTTTTTGATTGTGCAAAGGCAAAAAAAAATAAAAAGGAAAAAAAAAATAATAACGAGAACGGAAGGTGGGCTAAAGGGGGCGCCCATTTGATTTTTATGCTATCCGCTGCACAAAATATAATTCAATCAACGCCAAGTGCCACGCCCCTCCCACTACACCCCCAAACACACCCTCATGCAGCTACCAGAAACACCTAAAGTAGCAGAAAGACGCATAGTAAAAAAATAAAAAAAAATGTTCTTTAGTTTTTTTTTTTGCATACACTTTGCGTAGAATATTATGATTTTCTTATGAAATTTGTAGGGCAATTGAAGTGAATAGAAAATGAAATAAATAAAAAATAAATTCAATAAATATTATTACTAAATTTTATAATAGATATAGGAAAAATCTAGAGGGAATTAAATTTCTAGTTGAACAAATTTTATGTTTGTCAAAAAATCACAAAAAATGTTAAAAATACCTCACCAATTAAAGTGAGTTGAAAATTGAATAAATGTATTGAAAATTGGCTTACTAAATCTTATAATAGATACATATATATAGGAATAATCTAGAGGGAATTTAATTTCTAAATGAACAAATTTTTCATTAAAAATCTTATAAATATCCCAACAAAGCTTATTAAATGTAAAACTCAATAAATCTTATTTTTTTCGTAGGAATAATTAGTTGGAAAATTTGTCATTTATTTTGTTAATATGATATATTGTTTAAAATATTTTTTTTTTGATTTTTTATATCATAAAATATATAACAAAATGTTCAACTAATTATAAAAATATTGAGATATTATATGCAACAAAAAATGTCTTGCTTTTTGAATGAAAGCAATTATTTTTAGCATCTCTGAAAGAGTATGCAAACTTCGACAAACCTGAAAAAAGACTCCTTTCTAGTTTTTGTTTTACTTTATTTTATTTTATTTTTTGTTTTTCCTTTTTTTTTTTGACTTTTAGTTATTTTTGACTTTGCATGCCGCACGTCAACGTTCAGCGCATCGTTGCTCAAGTGCGAGTACGAGTTGTGAGTAGTATATATCGTATATATCTTACAAATATACATATATGAGAAATATGGCATATGAGCTATATGAGGAGTAGGAGGAGGTGGAGTAGAAGCACCCAATGCCCTGGCCAGATGGATATTCCTCATCAAGACCTGGGTCTCTCTCTGTTCTTGTTGCTTGCTGTCAGCTCACGGCGCGCGCAGCAGCATAAATCAACTTATTTCATTGGAATTTATGTTTTGTTGTGGCGTCGCTTTGCGCTGACGCCACATCCACATGCCCCACGTGCCCCACATGCCCCTAAGATACACATACGTACAGCAGAGCAGTAAAGTAGTTTATTTCCCTTTTTTTTTTGTTGCCTGGCTCGCATATTACTTCATTTTTATAGTTGTTGTTGGTGCCGCGCCTGGTTGCCTGTTTGTGGTGCAATTGCTTCATTTGCGGCAATGTCTTGGCCGTGTTGCATGGAGCAATGGAGCGCACATTGGGTTTTGGGGGCATGTGTTGCGCAGAGGTGCGAGGTTTGTCATTGGCAGCCAGCCACGTGTTAAAATGTACACTTTGCATTTAAATCATTCCGGGAAGTTGCCTTTTGCCTTTGCTGCTGCTTCGTTATATTTATCTGCTGCCATTTACCTTCAGAAGCCATTTCAGCTTTTGGCTGTCTCAAATCAGCGGTCGGATGTACTAAGCAAATTGAAAAAGCTAAGCACCCTTCTATTTTCATATACCCTGCAGAAATTGAAAATTGCAATAAAGTATGTGGCAAACAGGGGAAATTTTCTTGACTCTAGAACGCTGGTATATTTTTTATAATTAGTTGAAATTGTTGAGTAGCTATATCTTTAATTTTTAGCTCATAAAAAAGTTCATAATGAACGAAAAATTATTTAATAAATATTTAAATACTTAGAAATAATTGCAAGCTGCACTGCTTCTCTTTTTTTACCCTCATAGCTGAACTGCTTGAAATATGCACTGCTTGCTGCATAGTATGTGCTTGTAAATACAAAAATATATTTGTCAAAAAGTAAAGGATATTTAGCCTAGTCTGTCACACTTGACTAGAACATGTTTTTACTTATTTTCGCTTGTATAATTTACTCACATAAGCCATTTTACTCGAGGTGCCACATAATGTGGCAGGCAGCAAATGAAGTGAGCGGCTTGTCTAACTGCATTTTGGTTTAATTTTTTTTTTGTTATTACTTAGTGTTGTAAGCTGAAAATCCTGACTAGAAACAAGTTTATGACGCATTTTTAAGTTTTTTTCAGATTTAGGTAATTTTGCTAAACTTCATTTCTTCTAACAAAAAAAAGCATTGTTGTAAGTTGGTAAATTTATTGACTTTTACAGGTAAATAGTTTGTAGAAATATTTTAAAAAATATACAAAAAAATCAACGTAAAGTTTTGTATATAAAAAATCACACAACAGAACTCTATATAAGTTTGTAAATTTATTGACTTTTACGGGTAAATAAGTTGAGAAATATTTAAAAAAAATTACAAAAAAACCACGTTAAGTACTGTAAATAAAAAAACACTTAAAAGAACTCTTTATAAACAATGCCATTAAGTTTGTATATTTAAGGCACTGTGTATTTTCTGAGTTGTCAATCTATGTTAATTAAACTTAGCATTTAGATTGATTTTTTGTTTAATTTAAATAAAACAAAATTTTTAACAATTTTTTTTTTAATTTTTTTCCAAGTCCTTACTAATTTTGTCAAATTTAATTTTATGTTAATTAAACTTAGCATTTATTTATATATTTTTTTTTTTTTTTTTTATGTATTGTATGTTTATTATGTTTTATAAGCCGAAACAAATTAAATTGACAAACTTATGATAATTTTTCTATCATTATTCAATCACAATTAATTTGTTGAACTAATTTTCTTAGAATGAATTTCATTTATTAACTTTCTATAGATATCCGGACCCCTATATTATAGTCTTTTTTCTACAAATAAATACAATAATATTTAACTTTAATTTTTGTATTCCTAGTTTATTAGCTTTAAAAGCATTTTAAATGAAAAAAATTTATTTTTTATACACTCTCAACAAAGGCACAAAGATTTTATAGTATAAGCTTCTAAGTTTCTTCAAATTTATTTATAAAATTGTTAGACTATTTTTCACAGAAAAAAAAGAAAACTATTTAAGTATCTTTGTGCTTGTTTTTCCAGCAAGTCTTGTAAGTGATTTGAAATGTTTTTGAAAGTTTAGTTTGTGTTCAACACTTTTCTTTTAATGATTATGTTTTGTGTTTGTGTTTGCGGTTAAATGATGATGATTATGTCGTGTTATATGTGATGATTTCTCATGGGCATTTTTGTGAACAACGCCCACATAGACAACAAGTTTTTTTTAGCCAGACTTCACAATTAGACGCAATTTTCCATTTAAGCAAAAATTTCTGTGTTTTTGCTCAGTTTTAATGTCATCTCACACACCTGCCCACAACTTTAACTTTAACAAATAGTTTCTGTTTTGTTTATTTGTGTTGCATTTAAATAAATTTTGCAAAAAAAAATCTTGTCACTTGTTGCCAATTAAGATGCTACAGCAATAACAACTCTAAGCTGACTTTGAAGTTAGAGATGTGCGCGTGATATGATCATAGATATATGTTAAATTTAAATCTCTTTTAGTGCTGTCTCAATCATTAAATGCTCATAAAATTAAAAAATAATTTACATCATTTAATTTATCAAAAACTTCATGGCAAATTTGTATAATCATTTCCGTTACGAACCGTAGGCAATAAAAATACAATAAATTACTTTATTTAAGTGCTTAATTGATACTAAAATCAAGAGAATTGCAGACATGATATATAAAGTGTCATATATGTTAATGTAATATTTATAAAATTGTGATTGTGTTGTGAAATTTGTTTAAGTAGGAAGTCATGTATGTCCACGACAAGGAGGAAAAAATATAATTACTATGAATTTGCCAATTGAAGCAATTTTGAGAAATTAAAAATATTTTAAACAAATTTAATTTTAGTAAAAATATGACAAATTTAAATAATTCAAAAAAAAATATTTTTTTTTGAATTAAAAATCCAGAAACGTAATTTTCTCTATAGATGAATAGGTAAAATGTTATTGTTATTTTTCAAACTCTCATAATTTCATAAAAACTGAACAGATTTTCTTGTGGCGTAACTTTTTTGATCATGATTTGAGCTCTTCACTGATTTTTCGTTTAATTAAAAAAAATGTAAATTTTTTATTGTTTATTTTTGTTTATTTTTATAATCCTAACAAATTTTGTAAAATTTAAAAAAAAAATTAAAATCTAGAATTTTTATTTCTATTGGACTGTGGGCATCAAAACTAGTATAACATTAAAATTTGATTTAAGGCAGTTTCTTTTTTAGTCAAAATTATTGAAAAAATTAAAAACATTTTTCATAATAAATAATCTACCTAAATCTAGAAAGCATAGAACTTTATCAATTTTAATTTGATTTTTGTGGGAAACCCCTTTTAATTGCCGTATATATCTATATCTATATCTATATCTATATCTATATCTATATCTATATCTATATCTATATCTATATCTATATCTATATCTATATCTATATCTATATTTAATATATATCTACAAAAATTCCAAATCTTACATCACGCGCACATCTCTATGCAAAAGTATCATAGCAAGCAGCCTCTGTCAGTCACTTAGTCAGTCAGTCAACTAACAACGGTCAACAGCCGCAGCTCCAGTTGTTGGTCTCCGTCTTCATCCTCGTCTTCGTCTGCGTCTGCGTCTTCATCTTTCCTCTCTGTCTACATTTCAGTCGCTGCGCCGTTGACTTGGGCGTCGCTGTCAGCGTGGTTATTTTTGCAGTCGCGTCAATTAGCGGCCCTCTGCTGCAAATCTGTTTATTTGCATGCTGCACAATTGCAGATTTTTTATTTTTTTTTTATTTTATATAGTATACATGTTCGTAATTTTTTTTTACACCCTGCATTCATTAAACTTGAGTAAAAAGGCGTTCATAAAACTGAGCAATCGTATGTAACAGACAGCAGAAGGCATTAGCATTATTCTGGATTCTATCTCAACTAGCCATGTCTGGGTTTCCTTAACGATCTCAGAGGCTATATGGGCTAGAAACTCAGTATTTTTATAGTGTGCAAAGCTTAGGTTTATTTTATATTAAGGATACTTCTTCACACAAGTTTGAACATTATAAAAAACTTATGACAATTTTAAAGAAAGTGTAGCCTTTATTTATTACACTAGGTAGAAAAATACATTTTTGTTGTGGGAGATTATTTTAGTCGGCTCGAGGTCAACAAAAGTAATCTCCTAACAAAAAAAGGTCACTACAAATCACAACAATTTTTTTTTATGGAGTAGATGTCAGTCCTATATTTTGGGATACATATGTTACCCTAGAGTATAAAAAAACATTTTTTTAAGGTTAGACTTTTTTTAAACTATTTTTTAAAATAGGGAAATTTTTTTATTTTAAATTTTTTTTATATTATTTTTTTTATTATATTTTTCTTATTATATTTTTTTTACTATATTTTTTTTATAATATTTTTTTTATTATACTTTTTTATTATATTTTTCTTACTATATTTTTTTATTATATTTTTTTATTATTATTTTTTTTTTCTTTTTTTTTCAGAGTTCAGCCTACATTTTTGATAATTTCTTGAGAATCTCCTAATCAATTTTAAAATGTTTTGCGTTTCCTGAAAGCTTTTGATTGTATGTATTAAATTATTCAAAGTCACTTTTAAATTGTTTATTTTTGCAACTATTATATATATATTTATTTTTATATTTATATTTATATTAATTAATTAAAAAACAAAGTGTTATTAGTTCTTAATCTATTGTGAAAATTTTATTTTATATTTTGTTAGTTTGTTAGAAGATTAGGAGATGAGTTTAGTCGGCTCGAGGTCGAATTAGGTTTTTAAATAAAAATAAAAACACTTTATTTTTTTTTATTCTTTTTTCTTTAATCCAAAATATTTCGTACTCCTTCGAAATTCGTCATCAGGGATTTTTCACAGCGTCCTGTTCGTCAGCTGTGAAGTTTAATACCTTTTATATTTTGTAATATATAACGAAGCTATTCGAAAAATGGTTTTTCCATATATAAAGCAGAGTCAAATCGACATTTAAACTGCTTGGCTTGCTTGCGCTTTGCTGCTGTACTGCTTGAAATGAACTGCTTGAAGTGTGCTGCATGGAGTGCACTGCATGAAGTACACTGCTTGCTGCATTTTAGTCTGTGTATTCTGATCTGATGAAGTTCTATAATGATTCTGGGAGGACAACCAGCGGGTGGTGGCTTCCGCATAGCGAATATCCATACAGCACACAGGGTATTTTCTAGTCAAGCACATGTCTGACCAGTATATGCTTACTGGCCTTTTTTCCTGTACGCTTTTGCGCCTTTTTGCAGCAGCTTTCTCGTCGGCACAGATGTGATGTGATATAAAGCAGAGATGGATACGATTTGGTTAGCCAACAAAAAATCATTTGCTGAACTCTTTAATTGCGTTTGGCTACTGGTTGTTGCTGTTGTTGTTGTTGTTGTTGCTGTTGACTGCTTGGATTTTGCGTTTAATTACTTTGTTTATGGCCAGTAAGCCAGCCAGAGCAGCAGCAACAATAAAACTTCAATTTATGTGCGCATGCAGCGGACGGCAAGGCACTGAATGTTGTTAAATTCCAATGCACAAAAATTGACAGGCCACCCAATCACCCAATGGTGGCCAATCTCTCCTCCAATCCCCCTCCTATCCCCCTCTTATCCCTCTTCTGCTTAACTCCTTCTCCGCTGCTGCTTTTGTTATGTAAACAACGCGAAAACTTTTTATTTTGTCGACGCTGCAACGCCTTCGCCTCCGAAACCCATCAACCCACCACCCCCCCTACAACAATTTCAAATCTCGGGGTAGAAAAACTTTTCCTTTTTTTTTTTCCTGCTGCTGCTTTCCTCTATCAACCAATCCCCCCCTGCTCCTACACGCAATCGTACAAATAACTCAACTCAACTCGCTGAATGCTTTGCAATTTCCGCTCTTCTAAATTTGTTGAAAATTTGCGAGGCGAACGCACAAAAAAGGAAGGTTGCTCGGTTTGACAGAGGGGGGAAAAGCTAAGTTTTGTTTGAAAAAAGTTTTATGCAAACACAACACAACGAAATTCCCCCAAGATCCTTGTCCCTACCGCCGCCTCCCCGCCTCGCATATCCTGCCACACACACAAACTGGCTGCCCAACCTTGCGTAATATTTTAATAAATTTTTGTCGCCAGTCTTTCGCCCAACAATGGGCTACCGTTAGCCTTTGTCCAATTTCCAGTTGGTACTACCAGTTATATATATATATATATATATGTATTTTTTTTGTTTTAGTTTTGTTTTTTTTCTGTTTGCAATTTCCTCCGCGCCTGCGTCGCAATTAGAAGTTGACGGCAAAAAAAAGTGCGTCGAATTTGCGTCACGCAATTTGTGTTCAGAGTTTAGAATTTTGTAATGGGCAGCTAAAAGTGTGGCATATATTCCAATTAAGGGTATTCACACTAGCATATAAATTGATGACTTGGTGACTTTTCTTTTTGAAATTCACCACATGCAACTGCAACGAACTTGAGGTGACTTTTAAAGTTGCCTGACACAAATTTTTATAAAAATTCTAAATTAAATATTATATTATATTTTGCAGAAAAATATTTTTAAAGTTACATGACAGATTTTTATAAAAAATGATAAATTAAATATAAATATTTTTTTTGTCAGATAAATGTCTTGCAGCAGTAAACTGTTATTATTTTAATTTACAATTGTAACTGACTTTTTTCCTAAGAAATTAAATTAATTTTTTACTTTTTGTGACATTGATGCTTGAAGCCTACAAACGTAAAGAGAATTTAAATAAAACCAAATAAAAAATTCCAGAGAAAAATTCTGCTCATGAGTTTTACATATTTAATTTTCTCAACATTTTTTTTTACATATTTTGAATACCGCAATTGCGTTTCTTACGCTGATTTTTACATATTTTTTTTATTTTATTTTTTGTGTAATAAATTTAAATTAAATTGCAATTTTTCGCAATTTAATATGCATAAAAAGCAATAATTGGCAGTTGATTGTCTGAAAATTCAGCAGATGATTTGAATAATGTTAAAGTTGAGAATTCAGGAAGTAAACAGTTTAATAAATAATTTTTCGATTTTTTTTTTATCAACTTTGTGTGGGGATTTTTCTAATTAAACATTTGAAAACTCACCAACCAGCGACATTGAAGCCTACAAACGTAGAAAGAATTTAAATAAAACCAGAAAAAATTCCACAAAAAAATTCTGCACATGCTCATGATTTTTACATATTTAATTTGCTCAACATTTTTACATATTTTGAATTCCGCAATTGAGTTTCTTACGTTGATTTTTGCATATTTTTGTAATAAATTTAAATTATATTGCAATTTTTCGCAATTTAATATGCATAAAAAGCATAATTGGCAGTTGATTGTTTGAAAATTAAGCTGATGATTTGACTAATGTTAAAGGAAGTAAACAAGTAAATCAATCAGTTTTTTTCTAATTTTTTTTTTTTTATCAATTTTATCTGTTGACTTTTCTAATTAAACATTTGATTTGATTTGATTTGATTTTTTAACCAACATTTAAGTGCTAAATTTACCTGAAGCTAAACAATTGAAAACTCACCAATTCACCAAACTAATCAACTCCTGACTATATCGTGAATGCGTTGAATAAATTTCCACTTGACGCTTGACGCAATTTCCATGTCAAAGCAGATTTTCTAACTGATTTCATGTCCAGCCAAAGCAGCAAAATTTCTAGTTTGCAACATGCGGCCGGAGCAGCCAGTCCAGTCGCCTTTCGTGGCGTGTGTCCTGTCCTGGTGACGTTGGCGGCGTTGGCGGCGCCACTGATGTGGTAATAAACACCCCTTGTGCAGTCTAATGGACCGTAATTAACTTGTGCGCCAACTTCAGCAGCGCTGCCGCAGTCAACGTCAGCATATCGACGTCGCTGTCGCCGTCATCGTCATCATCGTGTGGTCTTGGTCGTTGTACAAGCGATGAATAATAATTTCAACAGCAAATCGTCAGGGAACAGCAGGACCATGGCGCACAGTGGACAATAATGGCAGTTAAATGGCCAAAACAATTCGTTAGGCAATTTAATTTGCATATTATATATACATATATTGCCATACATATTATGCCATATGGCTAATATACTTTATATATGTCTCATATCTTTTTGAGATTGCGTCAAAGTAATTGCCCAGACAACATGTTGATTTTGTTGCATATGATGAATATTTTTAGTATATAAATAAAAGAGCAATTTATAGCTAACAATTTGATTGCAATGCTATCAAAAATGAACACATAAGCATTGAATTTATAGCAAAAGATTATGTGCAATTTTTATTATAATTTTTATTGAATAGATACTAAATTTGTCGTTTAATATATAAGGAAAATAGTTGGGAGTTTTTTTTTAGGGATTTAGATATATTAGATATATTTTTTTTATTTTTTTTCTTTTTTTTTCTAAATAAAAGCTAGAAAGTTGTGGCATGTATGTATAAATACTCAATTTGTCGTTATATATATATAAGGAAAATAGTTAGAAGTTTTTTTAAGTGTTTCATTAAATTTAGATATAATTTTTCTATTTTTTGTTTTGTTTTTTGTCTTTTAATATTTAAACAAAATAGTAAGGAGGTCTTTCAAGTGTTCTATTAAATTTAGATATATTTTTTGTTTTTTAGTAAAAAATTATTTAAATTCTGATTTCAAATTAACTTGTGGGCTACATTACAATGAATTATAATTTTTATTGAATAGATAATCAATTTCTCGTTTAATATATACGGAAAATAGTTAGGAGTTTTTTTTAGGGGCTTTATTTAATTTAGATATAATTTTTTTTATTTGTATTTTTTCGAAATAAAAGCTAGATAGTTGTGGCATGTCTGGTTGTTTGATTCAAGGTTACTTTATAATAAATACAATTTATATTATTACTTGTTATTATAATATGATCAAAACTAGATTTAATTTTATAACAAATTTTTGAAACCTTGTCTAAAATAACAGTGTTTATTTTTAAATGCACTTTTAGATGTATATTTAATATACCTAAGAAATTTAATTATAATTGATAATACAAATAGAATAGCGTTCATTTTTTATTGAACTTTTAAATATATATTTAATATACAGACTAATTTAGCTTTAATTGCCAATACAAAGAAAAGTCTTAATTTTTTATTGAACTTTTAGATATATATTTAATATATCTAACAAATTTAATTTTAATTGCCAATACAAACCGAATAGTATCAATTTTTTATTTATTATTTTATTATATTATTTTTTATTGAGTTTCTAGAGATATATATAGATATATTAAAATCTAGTAATTTAATTTTAATTGCAAATTTTCATTTATTTTTCAACCAATGTGCCAATGACTGCTGTTTGTTAGTGTTGTAAATGTTGTTCTTGTTATAGTTGTTGCTGTTGCTAGCAGGGTGTTGCTGTTGCTGCTGTTGCTGGTAATGTTGCTGCTGCTGATGTTGCTGTTGCTGTTGTTTGCGTGACGGATATTGCCTTGTCACTTGCATGTACGCGAAATGTTAAAACGTGCAGTGGGTTGGTTAACCAAACGAAGCTGACTTTATATATAATTTTTTGAAATACCCTTACCGAGAGGATATTATTATTTAGTTACAATATGTATAAAGTATTGAAGTTGGGGGTGAATGAAGCTATTAAGTATAAACTAGGCATTTTTGATTGACAGCTATAGCCAAGTCAATATAGCTAAATCTAAAATTTTTCACAAATATTTTATATAGCAATAATCGTTTGAAAATTCATTTTTTCTATTAAAAAACTTTCTCTGCTAGGGTATATATCTTTGACAGCCGCAGAGAAAAGCATTTTCTTCTAGCTTTTTTTTTTTTTTATATATATATGAGCAAAAAACCGCTGGCCAAGCTGGGCAAACCGAGCGACCAACGGACCAGCAGCTAACCAGAAATCCAGCAGCAAACAATTGGGTGAAACGGGAACTGGGAACTGAGAACCGGCAACCACCAACCACAGCGCGCCAATCAACGCAGAGAGTTATCCAACAAAAGCTCTGGCAGCAGTAGCAACAACAACAAGGCAAAAGTTGTTGTACTCTTCGAAAGTTGTGCTAAAATTTAATTAATTTTGCAATTTGCCTAGTCAAGCAGCAGCAGCAGCAGCAGCAGCAGCAGCAACAGTACAACAGCAACAGCACAACAGCAACAATAATAACAACAGCAACAACAACAATTTCTATCTCTACTATCGAAAAATTATGATGATTACCATTATTGCCACTAAGCACAGGCGTAGCCAAATGTAAGGCGATTTAGTCTGGCAACTATTATAAATACAAATTTAATGAGTAAGAGGTATAGAAAATGCAAGTTACCGACTGTTTAATACGCTGTTTAATTTTTATTTATTTGTGGGAAAACAACTGTGGAATTTGTATAGAATTTTATACCTCTATTATACCTCGATTAACTTTAGAATTCGTTTTAAATTTAATACCTATATTTTCTTTAGAAATAGGGAGTTTATTCTCATTGTGCGTTGGGTTTAATATGGCAGTGTAGTACATATAAGGTAGAAATAGGTATTTGTAGAGGGAAAACCCTGAAGAGGAAGCTCATGTTACTTAGGAAAAAAAAAGACAATTTTATATAATAATAATATCAATCTTTCAAGGTTCATAAATAAAATTTCTTCACTATATAAAGTAATATTGCGAATAATTTAATATTTGTATACCAAATATACAATTTATATAAATAACAAAAATATACAATCAAATAAAAATTGCTACTGAATTTAAGGAAACAATTTCTCCCTTAAAAAAATAAACCATGAAATAAATAAATTAATTAACTATAAAATAAATAAATAAATAAACTATAAAATAAATAAATATATAAACTATAAAATAAAAATAAACTATAAAATAAATATACTATAAAATAAATAATCTATAAAATAAATAAATAAATAAACTATAAAATAAAGAAAATATATAAAATAAATAAAATAAAAAAAATAAATCAAACAAATAAAATAAATAACATAAAATAAATAAAAAAAATTAAAATAAATAACATTAAATAAATGAAATTCATTATTTTATATATAAATAATATATATAAATATAAACAAATAAAATTAATATGAAAAAAAAATAAAAATAAATAAATAACATAAAATAAATAAAATTATATTACTTTATATTTAAAATAAATAAAATTAATAAAATAAATATGAAATAAATAAAAAAAAAAAATATTTAAGTAAAAAAAATAAATTATGTATATAAAATAAATAAAATAGATAAAAAAAAATATAAATAAATAAAAATAAAAATAATTTAATCCAAAAAAAAAACACCTTATGCTATAGCTTTAATAACTTTAAAAATATACGTGCTAAGGACATGCCACAAACGCAATATACTCAAACTCTCTTTAAAGAACAGAGTATAGTGCAACATATGCAACAACAACAGCAGCAACAGCAGCGACTGGACTTTAATGCGATTACATGGCAGCGGCACATTTGTCATTTACTAGGGGTCCATTTGGGTGCAACGGGTGGTTGTGTGTGTGTGTGTGTGAGTGTGTATGTATGTGTGTGTGTGTGGCAGCTTAAACAAATCAAGTCAAATTACTGCAATGCTAAAGAAGAATCTGTAGCAGTCAGCCAACTGGCAACTGGCAACTGGCAACTTGCAACTTGCAACCGACAACCGGCGACTTTTGTACCAGCCACAATGAACGTTTGCTGCACATCCGTAAGATACATTTTGCTGCAGTCAGACAGAGGCAGAGGGCAGACAATCATGCAACCAGGCAGGCAATTGCATGTGGCCATCGTGCATAACTTTCAACTTGATTGTAGCTAACTCTCTCGCACACTGTGGCATGCGGGCCACTGCAGCAAGTAGCTGCCACAGCAGCCGTTGCTCATTAAGTGCCACTCTAGGACAGTTGTCGCTAATGCCGCTGCTGCTGCTGGCATGCCGCTTGCCCCAATCCCTGCTGCAGTTGCAGTTTGCCGGCGAGGTCGTCGTCACGGGCCGTGCTGGGGTTACACACAGTCAACGTAAATTTGCAAATATTTGCTGAAATCAGACGACGACAAATGCAGCAGCAACAGCAGAGGGGCAGCAAAGGGGTTGGTAGAGGAGTAGGAGGAGGTGGCATGTGGCATGAGGCACATAGGCACGCCTGGAATGGCAGCTGAGTTTGTTTTTCGGACTAAGCTGCATAGCGTAGTTTTAGGCGCTGCTGCAGTCCCCCTTCAAAACTAAGGGAGAGAGTATAGAACTGGGAGCTAGGGGCAGGACTTATATACACACTCAGAGCCCAGCCACTGCAAATAGATTTAACACTTGAGAGCTAAAAACGCGCAGAGCAAGCCAAAAGGGGTTTAACATTTTTTTTTTTTTTATTTTTTTTAGTACACGCGACTGTATTAAAGTAAAGGCTTTCTTAGTCCTAGGTGTCTGCTTAACGAACTTAAGCTAAGGACTAACAAATACAACAACAAGTTAGTTTTCCAGAAGCTCTCTCCTTTGACTTTGCCCAGCAAAGAGTAAGAGAAAAATTTCAACTCAACTAAGCATGAATATTAACAAAGGGGGGTGCAGAGAGAAACTTGAGTAAAGTTTTTTAACCGCTTTAACTAAATTTTTGAAATAAAATTTAACTACGCATTGGCATAAATATGTTTAGAGCTGTAAAATTCTATTAAAAATAAACTCAACTATAGAAATTATACTTTTCCTCGTTTACACATGACTCTTACTTAACAAAAATGAATAATTAATATACAAGTTTATTTTTTGAATTGACTAATTGACTTTTAATTATATGGCACTGTAAAAATACAAAAACAGTTTAAGGTTAGTTTACAAGAACTTTTAAAATAAAAAGGTCACTTTGTGTAAGTTTAAATTATGGGTTTAAAATATGCTAGAAAATGAGAAAAACTGGAAAAACAGCTGTTAAAGTTCATTTTAGGTGAATTGAAATGATAGTTTGGCAAGTTCTTTAACCATATTTAAAATTTTAATAAAATTATAGATTTTTTTATATAAAAAACAGATTTTTCACCTAACTATTGCTTTGTTTATTTTATTTTCTAATATTATTTATTATTATTTGATTATTTAATATTGGAATATATTTATGTGAATTGAAATTAAAGTTTGGCAAGTACTTTAACCATAATTAAAATTTTAATCAATTTATAGATTTTTTTTAAATTCAAAAACAGACACTTTACTAAACTATTGCTGTAAAATGTTTTATACTCCAATATTATTTGATTATTTAATATTCTTATATATTTATGTGAATTGAAATTTCAAAATGTTATAGATTTATTTATTTTGATCAAAAACAGATACTTTACTAAGCTACTGCTTTAAAATGTTGAATAATATTTTTTTTTATTTAATTATTTAATATTCTAATATTTTTTGTGAATTGAAATTAAAGTTTGTCAAGTTCTTTACCATTATTAAAATTTTAATAAAATTGTAGATTTATTTTTTTTTCTTATCAAAAACAGACACTTTACTAAACAAACTATTACTCATTATAATTTAACTATTTAACTATTACTTTAAAATGTTTTATATTCTAATATAATTTTGCATTTTTTTTGTATTAATAATTAAACTTAAATATATATTCTTTAAGCAGGAAATAATACTTGTTTCATCTTTTCCGATCTACAATTGTTTATCCGGTATTCCCTACACTTTGTACCTCTTTGTAATATATGTAAACTGTTGGAGAACCCATAATTAACTGTCTGCAAACTCAAAAGTCTGAAGTCTGAAGTGTCTTGTCTAGGATTGCGTGTGTGCAGAGTTGAAGAACTTCCAATTCTTTAGAAATACTTGTACAATAAGGCAATGGGAACCGTTTAATAAGCATTCATTGTGTATTGTACATGTATTTTACCTGGATGACCCACTTGTTATACGGCATATGAGTCAGAGAATTGTATTTGGAATATATATATGGAATATACTATGTTCATAAGTATCGTGTAATTTGTATTTTAAACGCAACAAACCATAATTTAAAATGCGAGGGCAACTCAACTTCGGGTGCGTGCAGTTTATCAAAGGAACCTGGAAACTGGCAGCTCGAAACCCAAGTTTTTTTTTTTTGGAGTTGGGGATATAAAAATGAATTACATGGCGGCAACCTGCAGAGTTTGCGGCAGTTGTTAAAAATTATTATTAAGTATTTGCCGTGGCTTTCGTCTGAAACAAAGGCCAAGCTTTTAAATATTTAATAAGTACACAAAAAGAACTCCAAAGGAGGAAAAACACAGAGTGCTCTGCGAACACTGAAGAACTGAAAGAGACAGGTACATATAGGTAGGGACTGCTCTGCTACATATAAGTATATATGACTGTTGTTGAGTCATGTCAATTGGATACTGAACTGACGGACTGGCTGACTGACTGACTTGGGCGTCCCGCTGCGGTATTCTGGAAGTGGAATCAATATCCCAGGCAGGCTCTCAAGCTGACTGAATGGCTGCCTGCCAGGCCGTTTATATATGGGTATATATGGAGGTATTAGAGATGAGGAACATATTACTTTTAAATAACAGTGACAAATATATCAAATATTCTTCTGTTTGTAGATTTGAATAATAGATTGATATTATCATTTATATTTATATTAATTTCCATTTTTGCTAGATTAGACCGGGTCTGTATATTGAAAATATACTGGCGATTGAGTCAGCGCAAATGTTTTATCATCATTTTGTGTTAAACTGCATGATTTAATAGTATAAAATATTTTTACAATTTTTGGTAAATATCATTTTTAGAATATCTCAGAATTTTGCATGTTTAACTTTCCAAAGTTTTATTTTGTTTAGGATAACTTAAGGAATATTCGAATCGTTAAATGTTAATTATATTATAACATATTCTGTTATTGATAATATCGATTTGATGCACTGTTAATCTGAATTTCAGTATTAACAGCTGTGAGTATTTACATTGTAACTGTTAATATCAAAACTGTAACTGCTCATATGAGAACTTAGACTGTTTTTCAGACTTTGACTGTTATCAGAACACAGACTCTGTTAAAGGGACACCGACTCTGTTAACAGTACACAGACTCCGCTAACAAGACACAGACATCTGTTAACTGAACACAGACCTCTGTTAACAGGACACAGACTCTCTTAGCAGAACCCAGATCACTGTTAACAGGACACAGACTCTGTTAGAAGAACACAGACTCTGTTAACAGGAACACAGACTCTGCTGACTCTGAGATGTGACTGTTATTATCAGTACTGCGACTGTTTATAACATGAATCTTACGGTAGTAAGTATTATTTAGATCGAGACTGTTAATATCAGAACTGTGACTGTTTATTTAAGAATTTGAGGCTTTAACTGTTATCATTTGCGCTGTGACTGTTAATGCCAATACTGTGACTTTTAATAACAGCACTTTAACTGTTAATAACATGACTGTTACTGTAACGATATTCAATGACAATGTGACACACACACAATATATCAGTCACAGCAACTTTGTCACAGTTACAACAATATTGCTCATGTCTGTTGGCTATATTGTACTTGTAAGGATACACACAAACACACAGACACTTGTGTGCCCACTAACGGTGACAATAAATGAGTAAAAATGACTTTCAACGAAACGAAAATCGACGCCCCGGCACACAGAAAATCTGTCATCAACACGCACTCGACTGTGGGCTCATTGTGAAAGCCATGAAATTTGATACCAACGCGTGGAGGACCATTCTACAGCAACAGCAACAACAACAAAAACAACAATAATAATAACAACAACAACAAAAACAACAACAATATAAAAGAGACAACAGAACCGATAGGACAATCTTTCAGTCTGTCAGCCAAAAGTAATTTTCGTAAAAATATTTCAATACTTTAAGCATTCATTATTGCCTCATTTTAGTGGCCATCCTGAGGAAGGTCCTGTTTTGGCCTGCATGAAAGTTTTATAAATTCATAAATATATATATATATATTTTCAGCTTGAAACTTTTTATCGTGTAAATATGGTTAAAATATTAAAGATGCATCGATCGATATATGTGGCATGTGGCAGTATAAAACTTTTTATTCTGTTGCAAAATGTTGCACTTGAAACGAGGGTGGCTTGATGGGTTTATGGCTGCACAATATTATGAAGCTGCTCATAAAATTAATAGAGAGTGGGAATGGGTAGGGGGGGCCACGACATTTTTATTTGTTTTCGAACATAGAATATGTGTTTACCAAATGGCTAAATGTATTTTTATTATGAGACCACCATGCTTAATAGCCTAGATATATTGCTAGAGCTTTGTTGTTGGTCATATAAACTTTTGGCACTTATAGACATGTTTATCTCAATACAACATAATAACATGGCTTATGAAATAAAAAGAATGTTTGACTTCATAAAAGAAATAATAATAAGTTTCAATAATGAACTTTGATTTCAATAAAAGTTCAACATTTGCTATTAAGTGAAATAAAAGCTCACTTTGCTCTTCATATGACTTAATACTTTAATTTAGTTTTTTGAATTTAAAATTTTTTTTTTGATATTTGATATGTGTGCTATTTATTATGCAAACAATATTAAGTTTTTGTTTAGTCTTTAACACCATAAATAATATAATTTATTGCATTGCCTAGAAATTATCAAATTATGCTCGAATTTAGAGTTTTGTATATGATTTGTATTTTGGTTTTTTTAAATTAAGCAAACTGTTTTGATTAGAATTGATTGCTGTTCTAGATTTCATAAATATCACAAACATTTTGTTGCTATTTTAGAAACAATGGAAATAAATTGAAGTGGCCAAATAAAGTCTTAAAACACAAGCTATCATATAATACATATTTTTCAAAGATTTGTCAATATTTAAATGACGTTTTTAATCTTTGATTTATGCTCTAATTTATTTCTGAATTTAAATTTGTTTTATAATGTTTCATGGAAATTTTATGTATTGTTAAATATTATATATAAAAATAGAATATAAAATACATTTAAATATTTATTTCTTAGCAAACAAGTCAAAAAACTGAATTTTAAATTGTTTTTTGTTGTTCCATGTAAAATTTATATATTGTTAAATATTTTAAAAATATTTATTAAATACATTTGAATATTTATTTCTTAGCAAACTAGTCAAACTAGAATGATACAGATGTTTTATTTTGTGGCGTAAAATAGATTGAAACGCTTCTTATACTTGTAACTGCTTTAGGAACAATTTATAAAAATTTATGTTTTATAATGAAAAGCTTTTCTGCAATGAAATATTTATTTTGTAACTCAAAGATAGTTATTCCTGCTAAATATTCCTTTGGTTACTTTTACCAATTTCACTTTGCTCAATTTTCCTTTTCTTGACTTTTGTGGCGACTCTCGTGATTTACAAAAATTTACTACCTGCAACACACACTGATCCCAATGACGCATGCAGCAGCGCTGAGACTCTCTATGGCAACTCTCTGGCATGAACTATGTATAGTTTTTGTATCTGTTCTGTGCTCAAAAGTATGCACATAGCTCAAAATTCCCTGTGCCGGGATAGAAAACAATGCTCGGGCATTCAGGCGAAACTACCTGACCCCGTAAACCGAGAAAACGAACAACAAAGCGGCCCTCAACTAACTGCAATATGCATTGCACCTGGTGCTGCGTGCCATGGATGGGTATTTGGGTTTGGGATTGGGCTTGGAACTGGCATGTGGTCTAGGCTTACAGTTGGATATTGTGCGTTTTTCTGTATTTTTATGCATTTGTGAAATAGCATGATACAATTTTATAACCTTAGATGGAAATTTGGGCTTTATTTTTTCAACCTCGAAACAAGTTGGGCACAGCTGCTATAACCCCAAAAAATACAAATAAATAAATAACAATCATAAGCAAAGAAGAAGAAAACTTAAATAATCTTAAGCTTTTTTTGTTGATGAACCCACACAAAAAAAAAAATATATATATATATAAATAAAAAGATAAGCACAGCAGCAGCCCCCAGTGCGGCACTTGAGGCGCCATTGTAATAATAAAGCCAAATCAAGTCTAAATCAAATAGAGCAGCATAATCTGCCATAATACTCACAAATACCCCTGCCCCCCTCTAACCCCTCTATCTCATAAATTTTTTGAGGTGCGAGCGGCACTTGATCGCCCATCATCAGCGTCACTTGTGTTGATCAAGAAACGAAAACTGAATATATATATGAAAACTGAATAATATATGAATATGAAAATGAAAATGAATGTATGTTGTGTTGGCATAAATTGAATTTGATTGTTCAAGTAGTTTGTCCGTCTTTCTTGTCATGTCTCGCTTACTGTGTATCTGTATCTGTATCTGTATCTGTCTGCCTCTGTATCTAATGTAAAACATAATGATGATGCACATTGCAACGAAAATAATGTGACAAATTTGTTGTAATTTTGTATAGGCTTGAAATGGTAGAAAAGTGTGCATTGATTGTTACAAATTTTATTTGATTTATATTTATTTTATTATGATTAAACATAATGCAACTCTGAGGCTATAAAATATATTTTTTCTTCGTATACAAAAATCAATTTAATTTAGAGTCAACAAATGTGATTTGTGTTTTTTATATACAAGATGCACTTCCATATATTTTTTGAAATGAAAAAATTAACTTTAAATATATTATATTGATAAAAATTATTAAATATATAAAAATTCAAAAAGTAAAAATATTTTTTTTTTCCCATGCCATTTTTCCCATTTCCATTAAATCTCTATCTTCTTTCAAATATTCAGATATGAGAAAATAAAATTAAATGATACTATTTTCATAAAAAATAACAAAAATATGAAAATTCACAAAGGAAATATATTTTTTTTTGATTTTTCTATGTCTTCCATTAAACCTCTTGCTTTTTCGGAATATTTTAGAAAATTCTCCCTTAACTATGAAATTAAGATTTAAGTGGTAAATTCATATTACAACATTATAAATCATGTAATTTTCATATTAAAAAAAAAACGGATTCATTCTTACTTTGATAAAAGATAAAAATAATATTTAACAGTTAAAAAATTAGTAGTTTAGCAAGAGATAATTAAATAAAATAAAATATTAAAAAAAATAAATAAATATTAAATATTATTATAATCAAAATATTCAAATTTTTGCTTGCTCTAAGACAAAATTTTTAATGCCAAACTACGCATTCGTTTTACGGATTTCAGAACGTTCAACAATTCCGAATTTTTGATTTAAATGATAAATGAGAAAATTAATGAATTGGAATATAATTAAATAAATTTGAAATAGAAATGGAATATTATAGAAAAAAGTATATATATTCCTGCTAAAATATGTTAAAATTAAAAAGAAATTTTTTTCAAGTGTTTTCATTAAAAAATTTTGAATGAATAGAAATACAATTAATTAAATTTGAGTTAGAAATAGAATATAATAGAAAAAAGTATTTATAGTCAAGCAAAAAAATGTAAAAAATTAATAACAAATTTTTTTCGATTTTTTTCATTCAAAAATTCGGAATGAATAGAAATATAATTAAATAAATTTGAGTTAGAAATAGAATATTATAGAAAAAATTATATAAATTCAGGAAAAAAAATATGTAAAAAATTAAAAATAAATTTTTTTCAAGTGTTTTTATTTAAAAATTTTAAATAAATAGAAATACAATTAAATCAAATTGAGTTAGAAATAGAATATTAAAGAAAAATATATGTATATTCATGCAAAAATATGTAAAAAATTAAAAACAAATTTTTTTCATATTTTTCTCACACACTTTGTTGCACTGTGCATTATTGTGTCTTGTATTGAAATTCAGATCTCAAAAACAGCTGCTACACTTCATTACCATAAGGTTTGTGCAACCGAAGGGCAAACCTTGGAGGCACACAAGTATATACTACATGGCACTTATAGTATCCTACAGCTACTACAACTCCTCTTCAAATCTCCTTTTCCTCCTCCTCCCAGCCCAACATATGCAATTTGATGTGTTATTATGCCTTTTGTTGCTTATCAAACTGAAAATTCAAATTCAACTAGCGGCAGCACATTGTTTACAACGCCCCCACCTAACGTAACAACAACAACAACAACAATAATAATAATAATAACAACAACACACAAACACTTGAAGAGCTGCAAAAGTGACACTTCTGAGAGATTAAAGTGACATGTAGTGCTGGACCTGAAACCAAGAGATTCCGCCGCCATCACGGTAGAAAGTTGAACGGCATGAAATGGAATTATTTGTTGTGCAGCTACACTCTGGTTAGTGTGTGTGTATGTTATGCATAGATTAATAAATTATAAGCCTGGTTGGCTTGTCGAGACCTTTGCCGCTTTCTTTCTTTTCACCCAGTCTCCTGGGGGATACACTTCCCCCCAAAAAAAACAAACCTTCCTTCAGCTAACATCAACTGTGTGTGTGAATGTGGAGCAATTAATGTTCGTGTTTTGTCATTTCATGCCCAGCTCAGTGTCTGGGGATTGTACAACCATATTCTTGTTGTTGTTTTTGTATTTTATGCACATAATTAAGCCGGTGTATCCGTAAAAGTATGCGACACTTCCGGCTCTGCTAAAGATGGGTACAGACAACCAAACACAACCCTGAGACTTTCCAGTCTCTGCCTCAGTCAATCTTCAATCTTCAGCCAGTAACCAGCTTCCAGCATTGCCTTAATACAACTCATTGAGCGCTGACCACGCTTTCATGCCACAAAAATATATAAAAGGGGTTATTTTTCCTTATATGCAGCATCTGTAATTCTAACCGTTGATGCAGGAGAGTTGCTGCGGGGGTGTCTACATTGTGTCACATATTGTGAAAGGAATGAAAGACTCTGCGGAAATGCCAGAGCACGAGTGGAGTAAAAAAAATGAATGAATATAATGCAGCTGGACATGATTACTGTGGACGTGGGCCAGATGAATAGATATAACGTTACAAAACCAAAGACAAGCCTTTAATTAGTCGTTAAACTGAATTTACTTAGAAAAGATATGTGTGCTAGCTAAATGACAAACAGTTAATTTGAAATTTATAAGGAATTTTTCAATTATTCAGGACAAATATAGAATATAATATGTATAAGAGATTTAAAGCATTTCAAAGCAATTATATAGAAGATTTGAACTATTTAAATTGAATTTTCAAATTGTTAAGGACAATTATAATTGTTTAAATATAGATTATATAATATACATTTATAGCAGATTTAAATCATATTTAATAGACATTATAATTGTATAATTGTAGAACATAAATAGCAGATCATATATAGAAGACTTAAAACATATTTCATAGACATTATTTACCTTTTGAATACAAGAAATATATTTTCTAGAATTTACTCAACTGCTTGAGTTTTTAGAATCTTCACTTGTGAATAAAATAATTTATCAATTTATTGTTATTTATTTATTTTCCTTTTTTTTTAATAATTTGTGTTTTTTAATAATTATTTAATATTTAATTTCTTCCCTTTTTTCTCGATTTAGATTATTTTTAACAATTATTAAATTTTGTTCAGTTAATTTATATCTATTTAGACAAAAAAATTGTATGCTTATTAATAATAATAATAATAAGTTATTATAATTATATGTATATCTAGCAGAGGAATCTTATTTAATTTTTTTCTTATTAAACTTTTATCTCCTTTTAAATATTTAATTTATTATTTTTTTCACTTCTATTTATTCGAATATAAATTATTTTGAAAATTATGGATTATATAATAATTTTTTTATTTATAATTATTTATTATTTATTTTCTTCTCTTATTTTCCCATATAGATTATTTTTAATAATTATTAAATTTTGTTCAGTTAATTAACATTTTTTATCTATTTAGGTAACAATTTATTTTGGCTTATTATGCTTATATATCTAGCAGAGAAATATTATTTATTTTATTCAAGCTTTCTCTCCTTTTATTTATTTATTTATTTTCTCTGCTATTTATTCCCAAATAAATTATTTTAACAATAATGAATTCTTCTACATTTAATTTATGTGTTTATATACATATATCTTAATTATATATCTATTTTATTTTTTGGTTTATTATGCTTATATATCTAGCAAAAAAATCTTAATTTTAATGAACTTTTCTCTTCTTTTTCATATCCTATTTATTCTTTATTTTCTCTGCTATTTATTCCCATATAAATTATTTTAACAACCTTGAATTTGTATACACTTAATTTATATTCTTATATACATACATATATCCTCATTATCTATCTACTTAGTCAACATTTTTCTTGGCCTATTATGCTATTATATTTAGCAGAGAAATCTTTCTAATTTTAATCAACTTTTCTCTCTTTTTTTGTATCCTATTTATTATTTATTTTCTCTGCTATTTATTCGAATATAAATGATTTTAGCAATTATGGATTTATATACACTTAATTTATATTTTTATATACATATATCTTAATTATCTATCTATTTAGTGAACATTGTTCTATGGTATTATATTTACCAGAGAAATCTATCTAATTTTAATCAACTTTTCTCTCCTTCTTTTCAACCCAACTGACATTTTATTGATAGGTTTTGTTTCTTCTCAAGTAAGCACTTGAGAAAAAAACCCGACATAGCTTCTGTTTTGTATCATACGTTAAAGTGTTTCCATTAAATTTATGCCTTCATATATATTTTTTTTTTATAATAAACTTTAATAAGTATATAAACATATATTTAGGCTTAAGGCTTTGATTGATATACCTACTTATAGCTAACCGTAGGGCCCTATTTTAGTTCCGCATCGCTGACAGCAGCTCTTTTCATACTTAATATATCCCTGTGCTGACTTCAGCTTAATCCCTTGGATGGTGTTTATATAAAAAAAAAATAAAAAAAATCAACACACTTCTGCTTATACTCTGGTGGCCAGAGCTTATCGGGGCACAAGACAAGTTGTGAAGAGGAGCACACGACACGGAATTTGACATATGTCATAAGCAAGCAAAACTGTCTGACAATATGATGGGACACCCAACTTTTACTATAAGCCACAAAAAAACAAATCACTTGGGGCACAAGAAACAAGTTCCCAAATATTCCCCACTACCCCTCCCCACAATAAGGCGCGCAAGTTGGCATTATTTGAATTAAGTGCATACTTAAGCGTAATTTATTGGAAAATCCACACAGAGAGAGCAGCCCGGAGGGGCAGTCGGCAGAGGCGCAAAATTGTGGACTCTGTGGGTTTCCATAAATCTATTGTTTCAAGGCCTGCTTGGTTCCTCCCAGCTCGTGGCTCATTAATCTGCAGACAAGTTATAATAACTCTTGCCCAGCGCCATATTCTATCTATCTATTCTATAGTATATATCTAGTGTCAGTATTTGAATAGTTCGCTTTTTGTTTGCCCAAATGTCACTCTCTTTTTCACGCGTTATCTTAATAAACCCGGAGAGCTCGGTCCGGGTCCAGGCCCAGGCCCAGGCCAAAGCCACACACAGTGGGTGTGGGTGTGGGTGTGTGTGTGGATGTGTGTATTTGCGGCTGTGATTGTGGTTTTTGTTGATGTTGAGGCCTGCTGCTGTCTTCTTTTTTATACCACGCAGCTAACAAATGTTTTAGAAAGGGGTATTTTAATGTTTTGAAAGTGTTTGTAACATTAAAAATGGCATAAAATATGCAATCTATTTTTTAGAAATTGGGAAAATTCAAATTTCACATAAAGTTGGTAGATATTTTTATATTGCAAAAATATATTATTTTTTTTAAATTTTATAAGCTCGCCTTGTTCATATTTTATTCCTTCGTCTAAGCTCATCGTTTGTAGAGTATTATTAAGTAAATGCCATTAAAAATGGCATAAAAAATGCAATCTATTTTATAGAAATTGAGAAAATTCAAATTTCACATAAAATTTGTAGATATTTTTATATAGAAAATATATTATTATTTTTTTTTAATTTTATAAGCTCGCTTTGTGCATATTTTATTTCTTCTTCTAAGCTCATCGTTTGTAGAGTATTATTAAGTAAATGCCATTAAAAATAGCATAAAATATGCAATCTATTTCATAGAAATTGGAAAATTTAAATTTCACATAAAGTTTTTAGATATTTTTATATTGAATATATTAATTTTATAAGCTCGCCTTGTTCATATTTTATTTCCCGGCTAAAGCTCATTTTTTGTAAATGATTATTAGGAAAATTCCATTAAAAATGGCATAAAAATTCAATCTATCTTAAACAAATTGAAAAATCTTAATCTTACATAAAGTTTATAGATATTTTTATGTGATATATATATTTTTATGATCTAGCCTTGTTCATATTTCATTGCTTCGCGTTCTTAATAGAAATATAAAATAGAGAATACTAGAGCTTAGAAAAAATGTATTTATTTATTAAAAAAATATTGGCAATTTTCAATTTAAAGCCTCGATTGAATAATAAGCTAGGTAAACTCAATAAACAATAAAAAAAAATTTGCTTTCTATAGCTGTGTTTGTTTTGTACATTTTAGAATACTTTTAACCCTAGTACAGGGTATAGTTTGGTTTAAATTCAAACTATAACAATCTGCTTTGCTTTCATTAGACTAGTATACAAGTCCCAGGGCAGTGTCAGCTCCTGCCCCTCCTCCATAACTCTCCACTATATAGTATCTGGAACGAGTTACGAGTTATTGGCATGCATTGAATTTTGCTTTGGAATTTTTGTGTGTTTGAGTTGAACCAGGCACAAAGAGTAGACAATCATTGGCATGTATAGAATTTCACTGATTTATGTTTCATATGAGACGAAAAACGAAAGAAGGCGCCTCAACTGGCTACTACCCCAAGGCTGAGACTAAGGCCCATCTCCAGCTGGTGACAATGCAGTGATTACATCTTTTGAGCATTTTTACCCCCCCACACATCCGTTTCACATCTTCATCTTCATCGTCGTCGTCATAGTCATCATGTGAAGAAAGGCATGCCTTTGCAGCAAAAATATTTTTGTGCGCCTTTTCCTTTTGCTGAAGAAATGATAAATTTTTGATTAAAGGCCCCTTTGGATGGGCTGGTTGGCTTGGCTAGCCTGGCTGCTGCCTGTGTTTGGCATGCCTTTGATAGGAAACTCTAAACATACATACTCGAAATACAGGTTGCAATTATGATAACTTAACTCTGATATACCCTGTGCAGTGAGATGAGAAAAATCGATTAAAATTCAAGTAATTTGTTGAGATTTCCTACTTAAAACATATTTTAATCTAGAATATGTCGAATTTTGATCTAAATGGCTTAACATGCCAAAATAGTAACTTAACATAAGATAAAACCATGTTAACCGCGTTAACAGACTGGGAAAATGTTAAGAAATTGCCCGCTGTTAGCTTATGCAAACTTTCTCTAAATGAAATCAAAGAAACCAAATCAAATACCAAATCAAATACTAATTAATTGTATTACAAATCAAACTTGGAAAACTCTATGGAACAAGTTTTTGGTGTTTAATTTACTAGAATATGTCGAAATTTGATCTAAAAAGATTAACATGCCAATATAATAGCTTAACATAAGATGAAACCATGTTAACATCGTTAACAGAATGGGAAAATGTTAAGAAATAGCCGAGCTGTTAGCTTATGCAAACTTTCTCTAATTGAAATCAACGAAACCAACTTAATCAAATACTAATTAATTGTATTACAAAACAAACTAGATAAGTCTATGGAACAAGTTCTTGGTGTTTAATTTACTAGAATATGTCGAATTTTGATCTAAAATGATTAACCTGCCAAGATAATAGCTTAACATAAGATGAAACCATGTTAGCATCGTTAACAGAGTGAAAAAATGTTACGAAATAGCCCAGCTGTTAGCTTATGCAAACTTTCTCTAATTGAAATCAAAGCAACCAACTTAATCAAATACTAATTAATTGTATTACAAAACAAACTAGATAAGTCTATGGAACAAGTTCTTGGTGTTTAATTTACTACCCTTTACAACATTTGTTTACAGGGCATATAAATACTTTCCCAAGCATGTTAAATTACATTTACCAGGCAATTTTCATTGAGTTTTCGTTGATTGCCAGTTAAGAATATTTGACTGGCGCTCACTCCGATTACTTCAATTATATATGTGATATATGTATATATATAGAAAGCACTCGTAATCATTCATATTACCAATCAAATTCCAAGTCAATCGCTGCTGTCAGTTATCCAAATGTTAATTTAAACAATTAATTTCAATATATTCGTATGTGGACTGTGAATATGTATCTTTAACATGTCAATTTGCAAATTAAATACACAACATGACAGATGGGAAGAGACATCCGAAAGTGTGCCAGATGAAGATGAAGAGCAGAAAGGAAGGGAAAGGCAAGACCACACAGTGTACAAGTGCACTATAAATATAGATCTGATTTTTTTTTTTCCTCTTTTTCCATTTTTGGACAGCGGTAGAGAGTAAAGTTTTTGTAACTGATTTCGAGTGTGGAAAAATTGAAGATTGTAAATTGGAGAGCGAGTGTACTTAGAAAAGAAGACGGCACACAATTCTGTAAACACATTTAATTAAACCAAAGTGGTGCTCACTTAAGCTCTTAAATCTAATTGTTTGAGGGTAAAATAGTTCAAACTAGAACAGAAAAAAATGCGTAGGAATGCAAAACAGTTTCAATTCAATTAACAAATTAATGGCTAGAAGAATTTCTTAATCAGCGTTTATTACTTAACTGAATAACAGCAACTAAGAATGGTTTTAAAAGTTGTATAAACACATGTTTCTGGGGCCATAAACAGCTAATAAGTTGAGTCATTAATTCTTGAGTTATTTCTTTTTTTTTAAGTACCTACAACTTGCTGTATTTTTGTTTTTATCTTTCACTTTTCTTAAGGCAAACATATGGTCACAATATAAGTTATGTATTGTATAATAATAGTTCTTAGGTTGAGGTGATTAGTCTTTTGCCGTTGAAGCTGTCAGCTACTGCTACTGACAGGTGTTTTTTTTCTTATAGAGAAACTACCCCTAGAAAATTTTTGGTTTTTTTCGGGAAACCTTAAAAAAATGTAGTTTAAGTTTAAGGCATGTGAATTCTGTATAGTTAATTAGGGTTAAGATGTTTTGAAAATGTTATTGAAGTACTTGAGAACACAGTAAGAGTTGCCTGCAATTTTTAAAAATATTGTTATACTTTATAAACAAAATTAAAAATTAAAAATTGTGAGAAACAAGGTGAATTTTTTCTTGAGTGTCTTGACAAATTGCTGAATAACTATCACATTTATTGACTGATTTGCACAAATGTATACTTAAAATATTCGTAAAAGAACTAACTAACATATTAAATTTTCAAAAGTATTTAAATTAATTTTTTAAATTTTTTTAAGAGCAATTGAAATTCAGCAATTTTTTAAAAATGCAAAAAAAAAGTTCACATTTTTCAACTTTCAGGATTTTTAAAGGCTTTAATTCTTCTTTAATTCGATCCACATAAACGACATACTGTTAGAAAGGGCATACAATTATCTATTGAATTGTGTAACATTATTTAAGATCAAATAAGATCTGATTTAAATATGAGCAAATAAGTCAAAAGACGGCCAAAAAAAACTAGCTATTTGCGGTTTTCTTTGAAAAAAAAAATATATCTTGCATTTTTGAAATCAGCGCCCAAAAATACATAAAAAAATATTTTAAAAAAATTTGTAAACTATTATTTCTCCAATTCTTGACTCGTGCCATTGAATATTGAAAACTTTAGATACAACCCATCAAAATATCAACTGTCACATTATTTTCTCTGACATGTTTTAAGTGATATAAAGTGTGGCATATATGTATATTGATAAATACAAAGATATATCTATATATATATATATATTTATATCACAGTCAGTAACAATTTCCTGCCATTGCACTGACATAGACACGCTTTGCCGAATTTATAGATAATTTTTCATGATTTTCTCGACATTCTATTTTATATATATGTAAAAAAAATAAAAAAAATTTTCTTTCCTTCTTTCATTGCAGATGCGCGCAGCAGGTCACAGCCAAGCGGACCTGATGTTGTTGTTGCTGATGATGATGATGATGAAGTTGCTGGCAAGGCGACTCTAACTGCTGACAGCTAAGTGCCCAGCGCCAGAGTGCGTATCTCAAAGATACAAAAAAAATAAAAACCAAAAAGTAGAAGCGCATTTCCGCCTGGACGCCTACCTAACAGAGTGTAGAAACGAGGAGCGGGCTACCTAAGCAGAGGGCAACACACTCGTTACTCGTTAAACGTTACTCGTTACTTTTTGCTACTCGCTGCTGTCGACTGCGCTGTCGCTGTCAACGCCGCTGTCGCTGCTACTGGCCCAGCTGCTATCAGTTCTGCCGTGTCGCGCGGTCGCGACGGACTGCAAAAATTCGGAGAGGGAAGAAAAGTGTGGAGAGCGCGCGGTACAACGAAATAAATAATAATAAAATCGAACAACGAAAACAAATCCAAAACAACGAGAGAGGGGGCAACAAACGGGAAATTGTTGCAACAACAATCCTTTTTTCCTTGTGCAAATATTTGTGAAATTGTGATTGCTGTTGACAAAGTGGCGTCCGCATACGCATCCGATACTTTCAATTAGGCACGTTGCTTATAAATGTGCCACAATGGTGTTGCCGTCCAGGACGACGACACCGTCAACGTTGCAACCACCGACACGTTGTAAAGCCAAGGCTCTAATCCTGCCCCTGCCACTGCTGCTGCTGCTGCTACTCAATCAGCTAGCTGTGGTGCTTGTCCATGGTGAACCCTATGCCGGCAGCTATGGCAGCTCGGCCATTGCCAGCGGCGGCCTTGGTTCTGTGGGCATACACATACCCGGCGGTGGCGTTGGCGTCATCACTGAGGCACGTTGCCCCAGGGTTTGTTCCTGCAGCGGCTTAACCGTCGATTGTTCACATCGTGGATTAACCCAGGTGCCGCGAAAAATCTCGGCGGATGTGGAACGACTGTAAGTACTATAATATTTACATATTCAATTATATATGGTTTAACAACTGGGCAAAATCAGATCAACAACAACAACAACAACATGAGGGGGTTTTTATGTACTTTATTTTCTGTATATAAAATTAAGTTTGAGTTCTGTACAAATTTTGTCGAGTAAATGTTTAGTTAGTAAAGATTTATTGATTTCGTTATTTAGTTAAGAAATAGAGGTCCATATAGATGTGAAAATTGAATTTAAAAAATATAGAAAACTTACTTCAAATTATTTAGTTTCAGACAGAAAGTTTCATATAGATCTTCAAATCGAATTGTTTTCGTTTTTTAGTTGAGAAATAAAGTTCCATATAGTTCTGAATATCGAATTATGAAAAATATATAAAACTGACTTTAAATGATTTAGTTTCAGAAATAAAGTTCCAAATAGAATTGTTTTCGATTTTCTGTTAAGAAATAAAGTTTCATATAGATCTGGAAATCGAATTTAAAAATATATTAAACTGATTTAGTTTATTTAAACTTAGTTCCAATTTAAAGATTTTTTTTTGCAATTTTTTTGAGCCTAAAAACACTCAGCAAATAATACTTAAGTTTATCCATATCTTGCCCCATTTCTACACTCAAGCTTTAAGTATAACTTCACCTTTAGGAAAATTTATATAATATTAAACTATAAATGAAGATTTCCGGTTGAAAACACATAAAATTATCTTCTAAAAAAGTATTTAAATAGGTAAATACTTAATTGGGAAATAAATTGAAAAATAATATAAATATTGATTATTTACTTTTATAAACTGATTATTTACTTTCATAAAATGATTAAAATGAGATATAATTGGGAAATAATAATAAAAATGTTGCCTATTTTAAAAATTTTAAATTAATTATAAAAGACCGTAACAGTATAAATTATATTGCAATAAATCACTTAATAAAAATCATGTTTTGAGAAAAGTAAAAAAGAGTTATAAAATGATTTTTAAATCAAAAATTAATAATAATTTTTTGAGCTAAACAAATCGGTTTATTAATTGGTTTTTTTGAAAGAGTATGAAAAAAATAGAAACATTTTAAAATAGGTTTAACAATATTCATAATATTGCTTATTTTAAAAATTTTAAATTAATTATAAAAGACCGTAAAAGTTATAAATTATATTGTAAAAAATCACCTAATAACAACCATGTTTTGACCGAAATAAAAATCTTTAAAAAAAGTTATAAAATGATTTTTAAATCAAAAAAAAAAAATAATTTTTTGAGCAAAACAAAACTGTTTATTAATTGTTATTTTTTAAACTTATAAAAAAAAAATTACAAAATTTTAAAATCGTAGTCAAAACGCAAAAATTACCTTAAGAGAAAAGTTTTGGTATACTTTCCTCTCTATACAAAAGTTAATATAAATAAGGAAATAATTTTTTGGACAAATAAATTCAATAACTCTTATTTGCGTTCCCTTTTGTAAAGGGTATATAAACTAAATTATAGTTTTCATATCATATTCCTAGAAAATGCCCTTATCTATAAGTTGTTTTGGTTTTGCGAACAGCTTGATCACACGATCATGTTTCCAGCCTTGACAATGAATGATTTATAAATAAATCTATATGCTGTTATATAAGCCGCAGGCAGATGCCCTTTTTCTGGCATATATATTTATTTATTTATTTTTAAAATCAGCATAGACAAACAACAAGCAAAAAGTAAAACAAATAATGTTGTGACCATGTCGTGTCGATATCGTTTTAAACCAAATTGAACCAAGGGGCGAGTTGAGTTGTAAGGGAGGTTTGGAATCCGTCGTCTTTGGCTGTCCTCTGGAGTTGTACATTAAATCGCCATTAAGTTTATTAATTGTCGCCGAAGGAGGCAACAACATAAGCGCATCAGCGGCAAGGCAAGGCAACAGCGGCCACTTTGGCAATTGTTGCATGCAACTGCAAAGCGGGCAAATGCATTAAGCCGACGTCTGCGCTCATGGACGCCACATAAATTAACGCGCCGGCAATTAGCAAGTGTATGCAATATAATGCCCCACCTCAACGCACCGCCAAAGCACCACCAAATCCCCAGTAGACCGGTAGACCACTGTGGCACAGCAGCGCCACTCGGCGACCTCAAAAGCTGGCATTTTTATTTTTTATTTTTTTTTATATTTATTTTTTTCTCTCTCTACATAAATTAATAACAGATATCAACGTCGTCTGCGGAGCAACAACAACAGCAACGTATAGCCCAGTTATAAGCAGTCAGGCGCCCCAAACAGTCAAATACCGCTCAGGGACACATTTGTTTTATGCAAAATGCAAAAAGAAATAAACAAAAAAAAAACATTAAAACAACAAGTATGAAGAGTTATTTGTAGGTGCCGAAGAATTGATACTCTTGTGTAAAAGGCTAAAAAAAAGGGGAAAATAATATAATTTTTAGGAGATGAGTTTATACACCCAAAAAATCATAATAATTATAATAGTTTTTATTTTATTTTTTTCATTACTTTTTTATTATTATAATTAGGCTTTTTTTATTTTATTTTTTTAATTTACTTTTTAATATTATAATTAGGCAGGGGATAAGCTTTAAATTCTGTTCCTAACAAATCTTTAATTGATAGAGTGAGCTGATTTTAAAAAAATTTGAAGAAAACTATTCTAAATTTAATTAATGAAGAATTTATACGGTTTAATTAATATACCATTAAAATATAAAAATAAAAAAAATAAATAAATAAGGACAAACTATAATGATATTTTAAAGTGATTTCATAAATTATAACCAGACTTAATTTTGTTTTTAATTTTTTGTTAAGTTATTTTTGTTATTATTGTTTATTAATTTTTTATTTAAGTTGTTATAAAAAATAACAATGAGATTAAGTGTTAAAATCAGACAAAAAATATAAATATTGCTTATTTACTTTAATAAAACGATTTGAGTAAATATAATTGGAAAATAGCTTAAACAATATTAAAAACATTGACTATTTTCAACATTTTAAATTAATTAAAAAAGATCGTAACAGTTATAACTTATATTGTAAAAAATCACTTATTAGCAAACATTTTTTGAGCGAAAAGAAAAATCTTTAAAAAGTGTTGTAAAATGATTTTTAAATCAAAAAATGTTATACCATTAAAAATAAAATATATAGACAAACCATTATGCTAGTTAAAAGTGATTTTATAAATTATAAACAGACTTAATTTTGTTTTTCCTTTTTCTAAGTTGTTTTTTGTTATTATTGTTTATTAATTTTAATTTAAGTTGTTGGAAAATAACAATGAGATCAAGTGATAAAATCAGAAAAAAAATATATATAAATGATTTGATTATAATCTAATAATTTGAATGTAATCAAATAATCTCTAGTACAGAATTGCAGAATTTGGTTAAATATAAAAAATGTAAAGAGAAAAAAACAGAAAAAATTATATTTCCACTGATTGTTCGTAGAACAGCTATAGATATAGAGATACTGATACGATTTATTTAAAATCTTGTCAACTTGTATATAGCATAATTAAGCAAATAATATCTAAAAATTTGATTGAATTTTACTGAATAGCATTAATTCTTGCGTTTTTTTGTTCCAAAATGAAGACTTTATTGTGAAAAAAAAAGGGTTAAAAATTTAATGTTCAAAGTATTGCCCATCGGAAGCTACGATATTTGCCCATCTTTCTGGCAGTTTGTGAATTCCATCCCAAAAGACTGTTCGACAGATTCTAGACTATGCCAGAAGCAATGATATAGTTAACCGATCTAGTCAGTTCCACGATATATAGAAGCAAGCAGCAAAATCCGGCATCCATGCCAAGTTTTAATAAGATAAAAGTACAAATTAACTTAGATCGACTCGACTATTAATGCTTATCACAAATTTATCATATATACTCTAATAAATCGAAAACACCTTTCCTGTCATACTTAACATATTTCATCACAACATTATAATAACCCTAGGCAAGTGTATAGAAGCATTAAAAAAAATAAAATAAATAAAAGTAAAAGAATTAAACGACAAAAGCAGAAAACAGAAAACATATCAACATGCACGGCATATTTGCATTTTAAAATACCAAACGCCTGGTGTGGCACAGGGTGTCTCACGGCAAGTGCGGAAAAGTTGTGCTGGGAAAACTACTAAATGATATTTTCGGATTGAATACGAAAAAGAAGTTGACAGATTTTTCGGGCAAAAAAAGGAAAATAATGTGAGCCAAAGTGCAAAGTTCAGTTTAGGTTAAGTAAAAGGAAATGAAAATGAAAATTAGTTACAAAAGCAAAAGCAACTTGAAGTAAGTAAAATTTTGGTAAATGTAAATAAAAACCAAGTGAACGGAAATGCTGCCAAAAGATACTTAAAAAGAGCTTATCAAAAATTATGAAAAAGGTAACAAATCAAAAAGGCAAAGAGACCAAAAAGTGGTGGAAATTCGAGTACAGTAAAGCAATTAATTGAAAAATGAAACATGAGCTACAAAAAATACTTATATAGCAGAGGGATACTTAAGAATGATTGACAGTTTGATTTTAAAATCCATAAAAGAAAATATTTGGAAATTTATGCTGTCTAGGAATTATAATGATTATTTATAGCAATTTGAGGGAGGAACATGAAAAAGAGACAAAACAGATTTTATTTTGATTTAATATTATATGAAATTGATTATTAAAGTTCAACAGTATTTTAAATAAAGTTCGAACTAGATTTAGGACAATTTTTAATTGAATAAAAATAGATTTTATTTTGATTTAATAATATTTAATTGATTTTAAAAGTTCTATAGTCTTTTAAATAAAGTTTGTACTAGATTTAGAACACTTTTTAATCGAATAAAAATAGGTTTTCGATAAAAAATGAAATGAAAATTAGACAAAACAGATTTAATTTTGATTTAATAATGTAAAATTGATTTTTAAAGTTCTATAAACTTTTAAATAAAGTTTGGACTAAATTTAGGACACTTTTTAATTGAATAAAAATAGGTTTGCAATTGAAAATGAAATGAACAGGAGATTTAATAATATGAAGTTGATTGTAAAAGTTCAACAGTATTTTAAATAAAATTCTGTCTGTATTTAGCACACTTTTTAATCGAATAAAAATAGGTTTGCAATCAAAAATTAAATGAAAAAGAGACAGAAACAGATTTTATTTCGATTTAATAATATAAAATTGATTTTTAAAGTTCCATAGTCTTTTAAATAAAGTTCTGTCTATATTTAGTACACTTTTTAATCGAATAAAAATAGGTTTGCTGTTGCTTAAATATTCTTTGCTTAAACTAAATATTTAATTATAGTTAATACAGCTTTATCAAAGGACTAACCCTTTAAAGGACATTTTAATTGTTGTAGTTAGTTATTTCTCTTTTTTAATTACTACTACATACATCAACTGCTGCTTTTATCAAATGATAATCATCAGTTGAGTTGAGTCACCCTAATGACACATAGAACCTAGAATTACCAGTACACGACTAAGTACATACATATGTATGTACATATGTACATATATATGTAGCTGGAGCTCTGTTTGTCGTGTGTGCACATCAAATATTGAACATGCCCAACAACTATTGGCTGCAAAAACAATGCTAATGCAAAAACTAACTGGGACCAGGGCAACCCCAGAGACCCAGTGTATAAAGACCTGTCCAGGCGAGGCCCAAGCTCGACTTGCCTATTTAATTACATAGCACAGCATGGGCATGGAAATGCAAATGACAATGAAATGGGGGTCTACTGAAGGAGGGGTAGAAGGGATTAGACAGGCTGGGGCCACCCACCAGATGGTATTCGTACCACAATTGACATGAGAAAAACAGTTTTGCATATTATTTAAAGTGCCAATTTATTCCAAAGCGAACTTAACCTCAATTTTGTGACCCTTTCACACCTTAACTCTTTGGTCACCCTAAAAAAACCAAAAAAAAAACAAAAAGTCTAAGCATACATAAAAAGGTGAGGCTAATTTATAGCTGTCAGAATCTTCAAAGACAAGCAAAAAAAATAGAAAAAAAACCGATAATGGTAAAGAGCACAAAAATCTAATTGGGGGACCCTAAAAACCTACAAAAGCTTTGTGGCCAATTTGTGAATGCTTCAAAGATTTAATGAAGTTAAATGTTATATGTTTAAATGTTTAATTATAACACAGTACAAAACGGATAGACAGTCTTTTAAATACACCACATATGTATATATATTTTAATTATTTTTGTAAAACAATCTTTGAAAAATGTTTGGCAATTAGAAGCATCTTTTGTTTTTGAGCTGTTTTTGGTTTTGTTTTTTTTTTTCAAGCTTGTGTTGTGGCATATCGTATAGTTGTGGGTCCATGTAATCAGTTGAATCTAAGCAAGAGATGCCCACATCTTGCCAAAGATATTAAGCTCATTAAAAACTCTATATATATATATATATGAGTGTGTGTATGTGTGTGTTGTATAAAGCAAAGAGGGGCTGGGCACGATTAAAGAAGTGCACAGTGGTTTAGAGGAGAAATTTAGTTAAAATTTTATTAATATCCTTAAAAGCAGTTGAGAAATTCCAAACATTTTTATATTTATATAAAGAATGCCATTAAATTATTTGGGAGTAATGGAATATCAAAGATTGTCAAGAAATTCTTACTATTAAATAAACAGCATTTTATTATGCTTTTTTTTATATCTTTTTATTTTTAATATTTTTATTATTGTTTTAATTTTCTAACTGTTATATAGGAAGTGATATTTGCATCTAATATAAGCCCAAATCCAAAACAATTTGAAATTATTTAAAATACATTTGCAGCTATTCTTATTTCCATTTCTCTAGCTAAAGTCATTTCCATGACAAGTGAATTCAATCCGCAAAATCATATAAATGGTGAAAATGAGAACAATTTTATTTAATTTAATTCAGATTTTAATTCTGCGGATAGTGAAAACCCAACATGTAGAAAACTTGTTGCAAGTATTTATATTTTCTGAAAAAAGGGATTTTTATTATATTAAAATTTATAATATAATATAATATTAATACGGATTAATTTTCCATATTAAAAACTCAAATTACCCAAAATATTAGAGTTTTTTTGATATTTTAAATATATTGTTAATTTTAAAAAAGATTTTTAATATATAAAAATTAATTTATATTAAAACGGATTAATGTTCAGTATTAAATACTCAAAATACTAAAAATATTATAGTTTTTTATCTTTAAAATATATTATTAATTTAAAAAAAAAATATTTTTATTATATACAAATTTATTTGATATTAAAATGGATTAATGTTCAATATTAAAAATTCAAATTACTCAAAATATTATAGAGTTTATTTGATATTTTAAAAATATTACCATCATCAAAATAAGATTTGACATGGTTGTATTTTAAATATAATTGAAAATATTTATAATTCAACTAGTTTCTAAATGTATTTATTTATTTGAAAACTAACATCATCAAATTATTATAAACATATTTGGTATTATTTTCCATTTTATTGATCTTTTAAATATATAATTAAAAAAAAATTAAATCAGATTTTGTGGGATTTTAAAAAGAAATTCAACTATTTTCTAAATCTATTTATGTATTTATTTGAAAACTAACATCAGTTTGAGAAACTGTAACAAATGATAAAATATCTTATAAAAGGAAATATAAAACGTTGTTTAAATTTAAGTTAAATTTCTTCTTTTACACCCACTGTGCCGCATCATTGGCAACTTGATGCGAGTTTCATTAAGGTTTAAGCTGAACAAATATTTCTCGTTTCTCGTCTGTGGCCCAGACTGAAGGTCTTACTACCTGTTGTTGCTTGTTGGTTAGCTGAGCTCTTCTTTGGCTCCTGCCCTGGCTGACAACCTTACTCAAAAAGCAGCTGAGAGTCTCTGACCAGAGGAACAACGAGTTGTTGTTGTTGTTATTGTTGCTAGCTGCGCATGCGCACACTGTCTGTAGATACTTTTGTATCTCTTAGGTTGCATTTCATTGTTATGACATCTACAGGTAACAAATTTTCTGTATCTCTGAATGTGTCTGCCTGTCTGCGCCACTATAAAAAGAAAAAAAAAAACAAAAATAAAACAAGTTTTCTTCCTGCGAGTTGCCTGCATGTTAAATGATTAAATATCATATTTTTGTTATCAGAGAAAAGGCTGCGTTTACAGCTGCTTGTATTTATATATCTGAGATATTATTGATGTTGTTGTTGTTGTTGTTGTTCATGTCTTACAAGCAATTAAAAATTATTATCGCTATACACATGATTCCAGCTCTGATTCCAGCTGATTCCATTTAGCGAGCTACTTGGGCTTGCAACATAATTATGTACGCAATAATTTAAATTAATCAAGATTTATAAACTCCAAAAATTTCTCTCTTTTTTTTTCTTTTTAGCGATTTGCAGGGCAACAATTTAACAGTGATATATGAGACAGATTTTCAACGTTTGACCAAGCTGCGAATGCTGTAAGTATAAACAAATGTTAATAATTTAATTAAATAAACAGTTGTTACAGTTTTACATAGTAAAAATCAAATTATTCATATTTGTATTTGTTCAAATACTGTTTAAAATTTGAAATTACGTAACTTTAAATGTGGCAATTGGCATAAAAATGTGAACATAAATTTTAACAGAAAATTGAAATTGAAAGTTGTAAATTGAAACAGGTCTTGGTACATATTTAGCATAGATATTGATTTGGAGTTGGCAATACACGTTTCTAGTTTGTATACTCTATACAAATTCCAACTCTATTTCTTATTAAAAACTCTCAAAATTTCTTTCTTCCCTTTCACAGTCAATTAACAGACAACCAAATCCATACTATTGAGAAGAATGCACTTCAAGATTTGGTTTCTTTGGAGCGACTGTAAGTTGAATTCTTTTTAATAATATTATATGTATTTGGAAAGTATTTAAATGAAATGCTAGTGCATGAAATTTTCCAAAAACTAATTATTCACTTTTTGAACTAACCAAAATTATTTGCTGCTCTTTATAGAAATACTTAGAAAACACACACACAAATAACTCGTAGCTATATTAAAATCGTACAAATTCGATTTGAATTTTAAGTTTAACTATTTTTGTATCTTTTTTTCTCGTTTCGTTTTATGCATATCTTCCTACTTTCCGTTGCGTTTCGTTTTGCGTATCTAATATGCTCGTACACCAAAAAAAATAAACCAAAATCAAAAACCAAAAAACCAAAAACACTTCACTCTATAAATCAGACGCCTAAACAACAATCGACTTAAGGCAATACCTGAAAACTTTGTGACAAGTTCAGCGAGTCTTTTGCGATTGTAAGTAATCAATGTAGACATGTAGCGATTATATATCTACCTACATACAATATACATATATGTATATTAGTAGAATCTCTTATATATTACAAAACACTTACTGACTCTCAAATCCTTCATCTTCCTGCCTGCCTGCCTGTCTGATGCCTGTCTACCCTGCTGCCTGCCTGCCCTGCCTGCCTGCCATCCTGTCTGTGTCTGCAACTCAAAAAACACTTCCAGGGACATCTCGCACAATGTCATCACAACGGTGGGCCGGAGGGTCTTTAAGGGTGCACAATCTCTGAGAAGTTTACAGCTGGACAACAATCAAATCACTTGTATGGATGAGCATGCCTTCAAGGGATTGCTGGAGCTGGAAATACTGTAAGTATTAGGAATGCAATTAGGGTTGGAGAGAACAAAGATCGAATGAGATCGTATATAGAGTTTGATTGATTCACTTTTAATAGAGAATTTTCTTTACTTTACAAAATTACAATTCCACAATTTATTGCTTTTAAATTACTTTATTGAAAATGTTTGTTAAGTAATAAGTTATTCCAAATTATAAAATAATTCTAGTGTAAGAATTATGTTGAAAGTTATGAAAACAAATTATTGCAAAGCAAAAAATCAATCAAACAGCAACAATTAATCATTAGTGACGGCATCAAAACAGTGTTGAATAGTTTTATCATACAACAATACTATAAAAGTAATTTATGAATGAATATTAGAATATTAAAGTCTTTGAATAATCAGAAAATTTTATGATAAATAAAATATTTCAATGCAAAAAGTAAATCAAAATATAAACACTTTATCATTTAATTCCAATAATGACAGAGAATGACATAAAAAGAAAATGTTTAACAGTGTTAAAAAATGACAATGGAAAAAATACTACAAAAGTATAAGATAATTTAGATGTTGAATGAAATAATATCAATGATGAAGTAGTGTAAAAAAATGTCAGATTAACAAATCAACAAATTAATAATTAATTATTCTTTGCCAGATTTAAAGGGTTACATTAATAGAATTGTTATAAACAATGTTAAGCAGTGTTAAAAAATAATTTAACTGGAAAATAAAATAGAATAAATTGTGAATGAAATATTTAAGGAGGTATTATTAAAAATACTGCAAAATCAAATATCTAAATCAATGAAACTATACAATTAATAAATAATTTATAAATAAATAGTAGAGCTGTATTCGATTATAAATTTTACCAGATTGATTCTTTCAGAATCGATAAAAATCGATTTAATAAACAAATCGCTTACACGTTAAATATTAATCGAATTCTTCTCAAGTAAATAGCAAAATTTTCCAGATTAATCTTTGAATCGATTGAATCACTAAAAATCAAATATCTAAAGCAATGAAATTATATAAATTGTATAAATAAATAGAAGAGCTGTATTTTTTGTATACTTTGCCAGATTACCTCTTTCAGAATCAATAAAAATCGATTTAAAATCAAAACGCTTACACATTAATTAATAATCGAATTCTTTCCTAATAAATAGTGAATTTTGCCGGATGGATATTTAAATTTATTCGATCGATAAAATCCATAAAAATCTATTTAAAATCAAATAGTTTACACCTTAATTAATAATCGAATTCATCTCTAATAAATAGTGAATTTTTTCAGATTGATCTTAAAATCGATTTATTCGATTAATTAACTATCAAATTCATCTCTAATAAATAGTGAATTTTGCCAGATTAATATTTAAATCGATTTATTTAAATCTAAATCAAATTGTTTACACGTAAACTCCTAATCGAATTCAGCTTTAATAAATTGTCTATAATTTCATTAACTTAACAACTCTGAATGAATTCTTCAATGTTGTTGCCCAACCCTAAATTGAACTAGTCAAAGATGCATTCACTTGATAATGCAACTTATAAGAAATTATGCTCATCTATACTATACCATATAAATATATAATTTTTTTTTTTTGTTTTTCATTTCTTTTCCTTTGGCGCAGCACACTGAATAACAATAACTTGACCGCTCTGCCGCATAATGCCTTTGGGGGATTGGGAAAATTGCGGGCGCTGCGCCTCTCGGATAACCCGTTCGCCTGCGATTGCCATTTATCCTGGCTATCCCGCTACCTACGCAGTGCACCGCGTCTCGCGCCCTACACCCGCTGCCAGTCGCCATCGCAGCTGAAGGGCCAAAACGTGGCGGACCTGCACGATCAGGAGTTCAAATGCTCAGGTATGAATGCTAAAAAAAAAAAATGAGAATGGGGGTTAATCCAAAAATGGACAAAATGTCGTGGGGCAAAGCCGAAAAAAAAAGCTATACGAAATTAATTAGTTTTATATGCCACAAGAAAACAACAACAAAACATTGTAAATCATAAGCAGTCATATGGGGCACGCCCCCGCTGTGTGCCGCCCACACACAAACAACAAGCAGCAAACAAGAACTACAAAGGGGGGAGGCAGCTTATAATACAAAAGGGTTAGGGGGGTTACCCTGCCTCATCGTATGTTTGCCAAAACGTTTAACGCCATCATCGCTTGCTTGATTAGGATGCAGATGCTCAACACGCTGCGGGCGAGTCGAAGCCAAGCCAAGCCAAGCATTTTGGAAAGCCTCCATCCACCTCGAATGGATGAATGTTTTTGCTTCTTAAGACTTCAACTCCAACTCCAAACTCTGGCTGGTTCAATGAAGCGGAAAATGTGCACCAAACGATGCCATAAAACGAGTTTTCATCGTTATTGTACTTGTTATGCTCTTAAATGCGCCAAGAGTTGAACACTTTTATCGTCTACTTTGGTTTAGCTTTAGTATCTATACTTTATTTATTACAAACAATAAGAATTGTTTAATGAGGCGTTAATTTGATTTGATTTTTTGTGTGTTTGTGCCTACATTATGGCATATTTCATTCTTGATTGAATAAACATTTTGCTTGTGGTTTAATGCTATTTAAAAATTATAGAGAGTTTTTCGCTTTATGAACTTAAATAGAGTGAAAAGTGTGCTATATAATAAGGAAATATTATGTTTAGGAAACAAATGTTAGTTGAAGATTTGCTTGAATGTTTAGTTAGTATTAATAGATTATTTATTATCGGTCATTAATCGCTGCCTTATCAAGTCTTCAATTTTAGTTTAAAATATCCATAATTGCTTAATATTATTTATTTGGGAATTATAACCAAACTGTTCCTGATATATTGAAATGTTTTCTATTGAAGAATTTAAAATGTTTTTCAATAGAAAACATTCCAATATCAGGGAAAATAATAGCGTTTTTTGACCTATCGTATCTATATTTAACTATCTTATCTAGTCGGTAAAACCTGACAGACATAGAAAACTGTCAATTTGGATCAATATACATCCATCAAAGCAGCTTTAAACTGAAGAAAACTAGATAATACCCAAAGATAAAGAAATTAATCTAAAATACATTAAAAAGGTTATTTTTCAAAAATGTTTTAAGGGTTCTAAATGCTACTATTTCAAGTGTCTAATATAATTTTGTAGCCTTGAAGAAAATATAGATTAAATACATATATATTAATATAATTATTATTATTATTATATATAAATATCAACTCTAGATTTCTGCTATAAATTGTAAACACATTTAAAGTCTATATAATTTTTAGCTTTGCTTTAAGAAACAAATACTACAATTTCAATTGTATTTCTATACACTTTAAAAGCCTTTTATAAAGTATACAAACAATTTGTTAGGGTTCAAAATGCTATTACTTCATTATATATAATATAATATTGTAGCCTTAAAAAAAAGATTATATAAATATCAACTCTAGATTTCTGCTATAAACTAATTTAAAGTCTATATAATTTTTTAGCTATGATTTAGCAAACAAATACTACAATTTCAATTGTGTATTTCTATACACTTTAAAAGCCTTTATAGAGTATACAAAATTCCTCTAAAATAACTAGCTCTTTTGCCATTTGCTTGTTTGACTTTCGTTTTGTATACAAAATGCTATGAAATTATGTGGGTAAACATTTATGACCAGCGGCAGCTGAGGCTCCAGTTGAAGCTTTAGCTGTGGTTGCAGCATCTTGGCGGATTGCAGTAGCATTCATAATTATGTGGTTGCTGCTGCTGCTGTGCTGCTGCTGATCACAAAAATAAAATCAAAGCCAAAAAGTGGACTCTCAGGCGCTGAATGAACTGAAAACGTTGTATATGTAGTTAGGCTTTGCATTCATTATACACTTGCCACATGCCACTTGCAGGTCTCACCGAGCATGCCCCAATGGAATGCGGCGTGGAGAACAGTTGCCCCCATCCCTGTCGCTGTGCCGATGGTATTGTTGATTGCCGTGAGAAGAGTCTGACAAGTGTGCCCGTTACCCTGCCAGATGATACAACCGAACTGTAAGTATTTTGATAAAAACAAAAAAAAAAAACTCTTTTAACTGATTTTTGTACTTTTTGGCTTACAGGCGTTTGGAACAGAATTTCATTACGGAATTGCCAGCGAAATCATTTTCCAGCTTTCGACGTTTGCGACGCATTGATCTGTCCAACAATAATATCTCCCGTATTGCCCATGATGCACTAAGTGGCCTAAAGCAGCTAACAACGCTGTAAGTAGACGCACATTAGCAACAAGTAGCAATGCCAACAAAATGTGCACTCGCTTCGTTGAGTGTGTATAGAGTGTGTGTGTGTGTGGTGTGTGTGGAGTGGTGTCAGTCAGTCACACACTCCTGACAGCCTGACTGGGCCTAGCTACCTAGGTCTGAGCCTGAGCTTGAGGGGCTAATCGGCCTATGCTAAGCGTTGCCAACACCGCAAGGCATCAGATTACCTGTGCTGGCCGCAACCCTCTGCACATCCCGACGCCACACACCCCCCCTGTCTGTCTCTCTGTGTGTATGTGTGTGTATGTGTGTGTGTCTGTGTGTGGCAAACCAGTTGCCGCCCGCAATGACAACAACAAGCAGAAGCTTGGCCCTACTGTTACCTGTCTTTTCTGTATTTCTATTTATACCCTGTACGCATAAAATGTTTAATAAAGGGTGTTTTAAAATTATGCAAGGTCAGCTATGGGCTTCAAAAGTACATTTAGTTTGCTAAACAGTAATATTGATAGTGTAAAGTCTAAAAATGTTGAACATTTTAAATTTGATTTTTGTTCACAGAGCACTTATTAAATTTTGGTTTTAAATTCCCTTTTTCGTTGTCTAAATAATGGGAAATTTTGTTGTTTTTTTCACTAATAGGTGCGGATCCTGGATATAACGCACACTCAGTATCCACTTATTTTATTTCCCCATAATAACCTATGTTTAAAATAAATTAAATTAAATGTTTCAAGTATATTTTAAACAACTTTATTAAAAAAAGATACAAGTCCTATAAAATGTAAACTTTGTCATCATCTTGTGATGTGCGTCTTTCTCGGCGATTCTCAAAATTAAGTGGTAGTGCTTGAATGCTATAAACATTCTAGTTAAATCGTGATGATAATCATTAAAAAAATATTTAATGAAATGTACCGAAATTCAATAGTTTTCCTCCTACTACTCAGTTTAAATTTTAGTTCAAATAAATGCTTAGATAAAACTAATGAAATTTGTTAAACGATTTTTTGGCAATTGTTGGAATTTTATTAGTCATTTTTCGCTATTAAAATCTTATGTCTTTCAAGTACTTTGTTCGATGTATTCAAACAAGTAACTTGCAATTACAACGAACTTGAATTCACCTCCAAATGCACTCGTAAAAAAATCTATTAAAAATGTATGTTAATTTTGCTCAAAGTCTTTTTTGGCATTTCATCTGCTAGGTTTTTAATAAAATCTTTAAGCTTACAGGACATAAGTAAACACTTGTTTATTTGATGTATTCAAACAAGTTACTTGTTATTGCAATCAGCTTAAATGGACTTGCAAGTTCACTCATATTAGAATCTATTTAGAACTTACCTTTTTATTAAATTAATTCTTTTTTTCAATAAAATATTTAAGCTAAGTAAATAATTGTTTATTTGATGTTGAATACAAGTAACTTGTAATTGCAAATAAGTAATAAATAATATTTACTTGCAAGTGACCTTGTATCAGAATCTACTTTAAGTGTATGTGTACCTTTTAATTAAATTAATTGAATAATGAGTATCTTTAAGTCGCGTAACTACACACCATTGCTTACATATTTCGCTTTATTCATTTTCTTTGTTTTTTTGTTTTTTTTGTGTATGTTTTTGTTTTGCTTACAGCGTGTTGTATGGCAATAAAATAAAGGATTTACCCTCGGGCGTATTCAAAGGACTTGGCTCACTGCAGTTGCTGCTGTTGAATGCCAACGAGATCTCCTGCATACGCAAGGATGCATTCCGCGACCTGCACAGCCTCAGTTTGCTTTCGCTCTATGACAACAACATACAGTCTCTGGCTAATGGCACATTCGACGCCATGAAGAGCATCAAAACAGTGTAAGTACTACAGTACCACGACCCCCAACAAATACACACACACAATCCTGCCCACAATACACCCCAATCCTTGGGCTGAAGTGCATACAAGAGACGCCCCCAAACCCGCCTCCAACTTGAATGAAGCACCCAGGCACTTTGGTGTTAAACCTCTGAAGTGCATTTAGTAGTTGCTTTGACTTGGCAGCCCCGCGTTGACATTTGTTTAGCAGCAAACAAGCCTTTCCATATATATATATAGGAAGCAGGCGGGGATTCCCCCAACCACGAATATCGGCTGTGAACCGTAAAGATGTTCATAGAACACAAAAGATGGGGCGGTTTCTTTAGCTATTTTGATAGGTAGGTGGGATAAGGTGTAGACAAAGGAGGAGTACGGAGGAGTCAAGCTGGAGCATCGATAAATGCGCTGACTTTAAGTGCTGTGCGGTTCTTAAGATGGTATAGTACTACGCTTGAGTGGGTTAAGTATTTGTCAGGGTTGTCAACTTAAAAGCAAATAACAAAAGTGCTTCCAGTAGTTAGAAATGCTAAAACGAAGATCTGAATGAATTACTTAGTGTGAAGATTTATGAAAGAAAAGTTGGAAATATTATGTGAAAAGCAAAAAAAAGAAAATTTATACCTATAAAAGATTGTATAAACTCTTATAAAAAGAAAAGTTTAGGGAACATAAATGTAGAAATTATGATTTGAATATAAAAAATGTAATGTTAATATTAAATGGTCTGTAAAAGAAACTAAAATTCTTCTAAAAGTTCTTCTAAACAATGTAATTTAAATATAGAAAATTTCAGCAAATTAAATATAATAATATAGAGGAGAATATTGCAACATTAAAACGTTTATGGAACTAAGATTCTTTTAGGAATTAGAGTATCAAATATTATGTTATTTAATTATAGAAAATTTCATCAAATTAAGAGGAGAATATTGCAATATAAAAACGTAAATGGAACTAAGATTCTTTTAAACATTAGAGTATGAAATATTATGCGAACTGTTCTCTCAGTTTTCAAGCTATTGGAATTACCAAAAATAAATACAGAATGCAGTTAATACATAATTTATAAAAGAAATACTTATATTAACAAAATTTCAAGCATTTCAGATTAAACTTAATCTATAACACGAATTTTGCAATTTATTACAATATTTTGATTAAAAAAGAATTTATAAAAATAATTTTCATTATCTCAAATGCCAAGTACTTGGGCTAATGCAACTCTTTAGCAACTATTTTAATTGCAAAAATGTTGCAATTAATTAACAAATGTTTTAAACATGCAATTGTTTATGGTCGACTTTAGTTAGCGCAGCTATTTTATGGACAAGCATTAAGCGGCGACAACTCTGTGTAGAGTTGTTTTTAAGCAGAAATAGTTTTAAAAATTGTCGTCAACGACAATAACAGCAAAACAACGGAAACGTTAGAGCCGCAGGGCTGGTGCACTTTTAAGACGTCTCAAGCCTCTCCAACCCCAAGAGGCAACAACAGTTTTGCTTTTTCTTTTTGCTCAATGCTACTTTCTTGCTTTCTTTTCATTTTGGAATACAACGAAATATATACATATACATATATATATATATACAGACATTTGGCCAAGAATCCTTTCATTTGTGACTGCAATCTGCGCTGGCTGGCCGACTATTTGCACAAAAATCCCATAGAGACAAGTGGAGCACGCTGTGAGTCACCCAAGCGGATGCATCGCCGGCGCATTGAATCGTTGCGCGAGGAGAAATTCAAATGTAAGTGCCGAACCCCCACACCACCCTCAACTTCCTCCAACAAAAGACAACTATAGAATATGTCTTAACTTTGGGGACACACACCCCAACCATCTTGACAATTCTGCAGGTTCCTGGGATGAATTGAGAATGAAGCTATCCGGCGAGTGCCGCATGGACTCCGACTGCCCGGCGATGTGCCAATGCGAGGGCACAACCGTTGACTGTGCAGGACGTGGTCTAAAGGAAATACCACGCGACATTCCATTGCATACCACAGAGCTGTAAGTTATCAACTAAGTATTTTTACAAATTATTATGTTATGCTCTAAATAATGTTTTTCGCATGAACTAATACACCAAGAAAAAATAGTTGAAAATAAGACTATTTTCTTTTAAATAGTCGTGAAGTGAAGTGAACACTGTCTTGAACTCTGGAAAGTTCAATAATCTTTTGCTTTTAGTTTTCATAAATCAATTTTAATATAAATTTAAGTAATTTGTTTAAAATAAGTTGTAATATATTAAATGTATATTTTAAGGGATTATATAGACTTTGCAATTTTGTTTATATTTTTAAAAATTTTCATAGTTGAGCATTTAAGTATCCTTTTTATTATAAAAAAATAAGGTGAGCACAGTTTTGAGCTCTCGAAAGTTCAATAATCTTTTGCTTTTACTTTTCCATAAATCGATTTCAATATAAATTTAATAATTTGTTTAAAATAAATGTAAATTTAGCAAATATAAAATATTTCTTATATTAAATAACTAAAAGCATATTATATAGGATTATATAGACTTATAACGCACTCAAATCATTTTTGTTTTCAGTTTTGTTTATATATTGCAAAATTTTCCTAGTATTACATTTTTAATTTTCTATTTATTATAAAAAATAAAGTGAAGACAGTCTGGACCTCTCGAAAGTTAAATAATCTTTTTCTTTAAGCTTTCCATAAATCAATTTAAATATAAATTTAAATAATTTGTTTAAAATAAGTTTTAATATATTAAATGTACAATATTTCTTATATTAAATAGCTAAAATCATATTTTTAAGGATTATATAGACTCAAATCATCATTGTTTGCAGTTTATTTGTTTATATATTTTAAAATTTTCATAGTCGAGCATTTGTAATTTTCTATTTATTATAAAAAAATAAAGTAAACACAGGCTTGAGCTCTCAAAAGTTCAATAATTATTTTCTTTTAGTTTTCAATAAATATCTTCAATTATAAATTTAAATAACTTGCTTAAAATATATGTAAAAATATTATAATAAATAGAGAATATTGCTTATATTAAATAAAGGTATATTTTTAAGTATTATATAGACCTATAACGCATTAAAATCATCCTTGTTAGCAGTTTTGTTTATATATTTCAAAATGTTCCATATTTAATTTCCTTTTTATTATAATCAAAATAAAGAAAATAATGTAAGCACAGTCTTGAGCTCTGGAACGTTCGATAATCTTTTTCTTTTAGTTTTCAATAAATCCATTTCAACATTAACTTTAACAACTTATTTAAAATATCCAATACTTATATTTAATTATATTTAATTTTTGAGAATTATATTAGACTTATACCGCACTCAAATCATCTTTGTTTGCAGTTTTGTTTATATTTTGCAATATTTTCCCTAGTCCAGCATTTTTAGTTTCCTTTTTATTATAAAGAAATAAATAAACAATTTAATTTATCATCTACCTTAAACTTAATGCAATTTTATTCTATGTTATTTTTTTGTAGTTTACTCAACGACAACGAATTGGGTCGCATTAATTCGGATGGACTCTTTGGACGATTGCCGCATTTGGTTAAACTGGAATTGAAGCGCAATCAACTCACAGGCATTGAGCCGAATGCCTTTGAGGGCGCATCCCGTATACAGGATCTGCAATTGGGGGAGAATAAGATTAAAGAAATATCGAATAAAATGTTTTTGGGATTGCATCAACTAAAGACGCTGTAAGTTGAATTGAATAAGAGTAACAAAAAACTGATGAAAATTAAGTTAAACTGATAGACTCTAGAATAGGAGAGTATCGATAGGTTTGATATTAAATATATAATTGAGAATTCAAAGAGACATAGTCAGGGGAATGGAAAATCCTATATTGATTCTACTTTTCCTTAAATCAATTTAAATGAATAAAATTTTTATCTTACATTAATGTAGACAACAGACTTTGATATAATAAACCAAAAAGGCTAAAATTTGACTTAAATGTTTATCAAGAAATATACTTATTAATCTATTGTAATATTTGTATCATTTTAGCTAAAAATATGTTCAAAATCTTTTCTAAAAAACCTTTAAAAATGACTTTTAAAAACTTTGTACTTTTTGTTTTGTCTTTTCAGCAATCTTTATGACAATCAAATTTCATGCGTAATGCCTGGATCATTTGAACATTTGAACTCGCTGACGTCGCTGTAAGTATTAATAACCCCCTTTAACCCCCTCTAACCCCCCTCTATGCCCGTAACATAGCAATACTTTAAGATTTACCAGAACTTGGCAAATTGATGCGTCTGCTGTCTATGCAAAGCAATTAAAACTGTGCCAAGTGGTCCAAGCAGCGGCATGCACTTCAATAGATAAATGATTTAGCTTTGGCATTAATTGGCCAGATCTATCCTGCAGCACCTCTTCTTCTGTGTTTCCCCCCCTCCCTCCTGCATCAACTCAGGCCCTTAACTATCTGTATCTGTAGTATCACAGGGGCAAAACGCAGGCACATAAAATGAGGTTAATGGTTTTGATTGTTCTCTAGTTGAACTTCATCTGATTGCCCGCGTTTCACATCAAAACAGAAGCTGCTGATGTTGCTGCTGCTGCTTCACTAAATCAGTTTTTCTTCTTTGTTGCATGCCACCAAAAAGCACAGTAAACTATTGTATATAATTCAATTGAACTTCAATTTATAGCTGGGGCTGCTGCCTATGATAAGAGAGAGACAGCGCACACCCGCTGTCTTCATGTATCCCAAATGCATGTGTGTTAGATGTGTGTGTGTGTGTGTGTATGTGGTGTGTGCAACGTGTGTGTGTTGCTCCATTTTTGTTGTGCGCGCCTGCTGTAAATCAACCCTCAGAACAGACACTTGCGAGTGTTGTTGTTGTGCGCTGCCTTCGATGATTTAATTAATTAAAATTGAGTTCAATAAAGAGCGCAAAACCAAATACAGTAAGACCTAACTAAGTTCAACGAATATATTATAAAATTGTTTTTTTAAATGCATATACTTCTCAATAAATGATAAGGCAACTTTGATAAGTGTTTAGCAAATTTAAAATTATCTTTCATGAATTCTTATAGTATTTAAAGCATATTTATGAAAAGTATAAAATTAAATTGTTAAAATCTAGCTGGATCGACGTCATTTTTGGATTTTGAAAAATGAAGTATAAAACATTTTAGTCTTTTATTATTCTATTGTACAGCTTATTATTGTTAGGAAAATCGGATGAATAAGATGTTATATCCATCCCAAGGCATCTTTTAAGAGTTTTTTTTTTAAATATTGCAAAATTCAAGAACATTTCTTTTTTTGCCCGGTATATCGGGAAACTTCAATTTTATTAATTAATGTTTAGAAATAATTTCAAAGATTTAAAAAAAATATTTTATTTCCTGATTGTCGAACTTATTATTGTTAAAAATTGAATAAATAAAAATATTGCAATATTCAAGAACATTTATTTCTTTTCCCATTATATCGAGAAAGTTCATTTTTATTAATTTATGTTTAGAAATAATTTCAAAGATTAAAAAATATATTTTATTTCCTGATTGTAGAACTTATTATTGTTAAAAATCGAATGAATAATATTAAGTAATTAGTTCTATACGTTCAAAGGCGTCTTTTAAGAGCTTCTTTGAAAAATATTGTGGATGCACAAAAATTTTTTTTTTTTTTTGCTGGTAGATTGAAGAATTTCCATAAATTTTTTTATTTATATTTTGATCTTTCTTTGCCATATGACAAAATAATATCAAGGTCCCAAAAAACAATATCTAAATTCAAACTAAATTTGTATTTAATACTAATGTGTATTAGAAAGATGAAAAGTTGAGAATAACACAGTTCAAGATATTTATAACGTATCAAAAATTAATTTTAATAAATGAATAAATATGGAAAATAAATGAATGCTTGTGAGTTTTCATTTAGTGCCATCAGGTGTGTTGTTATTTAATTTAATTAGCTCAAAGTCTGTAATAAAGTTAGAAGAAGTTAGTTATATTTAGTTACACTAACAAATTCATTGTTCAACTTAAAAAGTTACAACTGTATTTGGTTGTTTTGGAGTGTGTGCGCTGTTGCTATGAGGTGTTGTGGTTCGTTTACTTCATCTAAAATTATTGTAAAATTCATTTAACTAGCTAATAAATAGCATCAATGAAAGTCATTAAGTGCTGTGCACCACACGACACCCACATACTCAATCAACCAGGTGGCATGGAGGAGGCCAGGAGCCCAAGTAAAGTGTTAGTTAGCCTGTGGCACACACACAATCAACACACACACACCCAGCACACCCAACACACACCCAGCACACCCAATACACAATGGCAACGTTGATAGCATGACAAAGCAGCATTGCTTATTAAATTAGTCTGGACTTGGTATATAACGCTTGGAATTGCCAATGTAATTTGCGATCCATTGTTTCACTTACTCTCAGCCGGGCGCATAATTAAAGGCCTTTTTGGCCAGGCCAAGTGCAAAGTGAGCAAGTGAAACATATGCTTCAAAAAACTAATTTACATGCCAAAAGTGCTGCAAAATAGAAAGGGAAAATAATTAATGAAACTATTGAAACCAGTCTCGATATTAAATATCAATAAAATCTTAATAAAATTAGCACAAGTGGGCACTTAAATATTCACATTTTACTTTTGTAATGTAGAAACAAATTGAATAACTTTCAATTGTAGCTAGTTGAGGGTTTTACAAGGGTTTTTTTTGTTAAATTATTCAATAGAAATAAACCAACCTCTAAGGCTTTGAGAGGCTTTGAAAACTATTGCATTGAAAAATCAAAAAGTTGAATTATTTTCAAGTAGTAGCTAATTTGTTGAGCTTTCAGGTTCAATTAAATATTGACACTCAAAGCCTTTAATTTGACCTAAAGCTTTAATGAGCTTTTTTACACTAAATACCTTTCAAATTGTAGCTTTTAATGAGCTTGATTTTTAGTATTTTTAAGCTCACTTAATGCTTAAAACTTTCAAGTCTATATCATTCACAAATCAATACTTGAAAGTTATTGCTACAAGCTTTTAAATCAATTTCATTTACAAATCAATACTTGCAAGTTATAATTATGCTTAATTTAGCTTTAAGTTTTAGGAGAGCTTAATTTTGTAATATATTTTAAATGACTTAAATATTTAAGACACTTTTCAAGTGCAATTGATTTGATTTTCAAGTAAACTTACTCAAAAATACATTTAAGCTGACCTAAAGCTTTAATGGACTTTTTTTGCCTTGAATGCCTCTCAAATTGTAGCTTTTATAAGCTTGATTTGTAGTATTTAAAAGCTCCCTTAATGCTACAAGCTTTCAAATCAATTTCATTTACAAATCATTACTTGAAAGTTATTATTGTGTTTAATTTAGCTTTAAGTTTTAAAAGAGCTTAATTTGTAATACATTTCAAATGGCTTAAACATTTAAGTGACTTTTCAAGTGCAATTGATTTGATTTTCAAGTAAACTTACTCTAAAATACATTTAAGCTGACCTAAAGCTTGCAAAACTCTTTTAAATTTTTTGAACTTAGCAAAACATTAGACAAGCTCAACGCGTACTTACAACTAATTGAAATAAAACCTCTGCATTTATCTATCAATTTTCGTAGGAACTTGGCATCGAATCCGTTCAATTGTAATTGCCATTTGGCCTGGTTCGCCGAATGGCTGCGTAAAAAATCATTGAACGGCGGTGCGGCACGTTGTGCGGCCCCAGCTAAAGTACGTGATGTGCAAATCAAGGATCTGCCCCACAATGAATTCAAATGCAGCAGCGAGAATAACGAGGGATGCCTGGGCGATGGATATTGTCCGCCAGCCTGCACGTGCACCGGGACTGTGGTGCGCTGTTCACGCAATCAATTGAGGGAAATACCACGTGGGATACCAGCCGAAACATCCGAATTATATCTGGAATCAAATGAGATTGAACAGATACATTATGAGCGCATCAGGCATTTGCGTGCACTCACAAGACTGTAAGTAATCTATCTATCTATCTATGTGTATGCGAAATATATAAATATTTTTTCTTTATTTTCTTTCAGTGATCTTAGCAACAATCAAATCACCATACTATCCAATTATACCTTTGCCAATCTGACCAAACTATCCACGCTGTAAGTATGGGCCATTTCTAATGACTTTTTAATTGCCACAAAAGGCAACACGAATCCAATATTGAAACGCCTCGGCTCAAGAGGGCTTGACACAATTTTTTTTCTTTCTGTTTTCCTCTTTTAGTTTTTGCTTATTTTTTTTTTGTATTTTTTGCGGCAATTGCATTTTACGGTATTTTGTGGCTGCCACCCTTGGCCTGGGCTCGTCTCAACCAGCCACGAAATTCATTCGAGACGTTAAGTCGTGACTCGTGCTTAAGCATTAGTTGTCGTCTACCCTCTAAACCCGCTTTACCCGCTCTATACACAGTGTATACCCTGTATACCCCCCCTCTCTATCCCAATAACCCAATACCTTCGGCCGCCTGCCGCTTGATGACGCTTGTGTGCGCTATCCGCAATCAAAGCTTTGCCGTTTATTATACCCTAGACGCATTCAGCTAACAATGGGGTATATATTTGCCTTTATATAAGGCTACAACATTCTATTTTGGTTTAATTCTTTAGGAGGCTAAATAGAGTTAAATTTTTCTTAAAATTACATTTAAAGTATAATTTATTAATGTTGACTTGCAGCATTAGGAAAAATATCGATAAATACTTAAAAAAATCAAATGAAAGGAATTAACATTACAAAAATAGTTAAAGGTTATAGAGACATGACGATTTTTAAATTGATAATCTGTCAATATGAATAATAACTTAATTTGTCAATTTTATACACCTTACATAGGCATCAGTTTGATATAATAGTTTTAAATATAAAAAAAAGTAAATAGGACTTTAAAAATTTATACAAAAATCAAACAAAAGAATACGATACAAAATAATAAGAATTTTATGAGGAGAATTTGATGTTTAAAACGGCGAATTATATATTTAAGCAATATATCAACAGTTTTTTTTATAAACCTGATGAATTTTACACTCTCCGATTAGTTATTATATTTTATTTTGCCCTATAAAAAGCAGATGATGAATAAGATAGAAAAATTAATATTAGCAAAACTGAGCAATAATTTATATTATAAATAGTCAAGTCAAGATAAATTATGTATCTCTGTGTTTTAGTATTTAACTGGATTGGTAAATATAGATTAAATCTAGATATAATTGGAATATACTGTTCAGTTAACTCTTTTCGACGAGTTCTTGAATACTTTATTTTGATTTGTTAAAAGCAGATGATGAATAAGATAGAAAAAAATAAATATAAGCAAAACTGAGCTATAAATTATATTATAAATAGTCAATTCAAGAAAAATTGTGTATCACTGTTTTTCAGTATATAAATTAGAGAGAAAATAAAAATTAAATCTAGATATAATTGGAATACACTGTTTAGTTAAAAGAAAACTCACATATATTTATGCCTATATTTGATTAACATTTAATTTGCTTTAAATAGCCGTATTAGTAAGGTATTTTAGTATTTCTCATTTCTCAGAAAAAACATAGTTTTATAGTACAATTTTGTATACAACACAGTACAGAGTATTTCCATAGTCACACACTCTAAAATTTTTGCAATACTCGTCGCATATCTTCTCGCTTAGCTGGGCTGGTTAAAACGTTTTGCAATTACTTTCATTTCTTCATCATCGATGTGTATATGGCATACATATGTTGTGTCTGCAATTTGGTAAACGTTCTTTTTTTTTATATTTTCTTTCTTTTCTTTTCCATTTTGGGGGCCTTCTGCTTCTTTGTGTGTGCAGCATCATTTCCTACAATAAACTGCAATGTCTGCAACGTCATGCGTTGTCTGGTCTAAATAATCTGCGCGTGCTCTCGCTGCATGGCAATCGGATATCCATGTTACCGGAGGGTTCCTTTGAGGATCTCAAGTCATTGACACACATGTGAGTAGTTGCAATATTGTAAATTCTTGTTAACAGTTTAATAACCTTTAAACTCTTTAAATTCCAGTGCACTTGGTAGCAATCCCTTGTATTGTGATTGTTCGTTGAAATGGTTCTCGGATTGGATCAAACTGGACTATGTAGAGCCGGGCATAGCACGCTGTGCGGAACCGGAACACATGAAGGATAAATTGATATTGTCAACGCCCTCGTCCAATTTCGCCTGTCGTGGCAAGGTGCGCAATGAGATTCTGGCCAAATGTAACGCCTGCTACGAGCAACCTTGCCAGAATAAGGCTCAGTGCTTGGCATTGCCCCAACGTGACTATCAATGTTTGTGTCAGCCTGGTTATCATGGCAAACACTGTGAGTTCATGATCGATGCCTGTTATGGTAATCCGTGTCGCAATAATGCAACCTGTACGGTGCTGGAGGAGGGACGCTTCAGTTGCCAATGTGCGCCGGGTTATACGGGCGCCAGATGCGAGACGAACATCGATGATTGCCTGGGCGAGGAGATACGCTGTCAGAACAATGCCACCTGCATTGATGGTGTCCAGTCGTATCGCTGTGAATGTCAGCCAGGCTTCACAGGAGAATGGTGTGATACGAAGATACAGTTCTGCAGTCTGGAATTCAATCCTTGTGCCAATGGCGCCAAGTGTTTGGATCATTTTACGCATTATAGCTGCGATTGCATGGCCGGTTTCCATGGCATCAATTGTACGGATAATATTGATGATTGCCAGAATCATATGTGCCAGAATGGTGGCACCTGTATCGATGGCATCAATGACTATGTGTGCAAGTGTCCGGATGATTTTACGGGCAAATATTGTGAGGGACACAACATGATATCCATGATGTATCCACAGACATCGCCCTGTCAGAATCATGAATGCAAACATGGCGTTTGCTTTCAACCAAATGCCGCAGGCTCCGATTATCTGTGCAAATGCCATCCGGGCTATACGGGCAAATGGTGTGAATATCTAACCAGCATTAGCTTTGTCCATAACAATTCCTTTGTGGAACTGGAACCGCTGCGGACTCGGCCAGAGGCAAATGTGACAATAGTCTTTAGCAGTGCCGAACAGAATGGTATACTCATGTACGATGGCCAGGATGCACATTTGGCTGTCGAGTTGTTCAATGGACGCATTCGTGTTAGCTATGATGTGGGCAATTATCCGGTATCGACAATGTATAGCTTTGAAATGGTTGCCGATGGCAAATATCATGCTGTTGAGCTGTTGGCCATTAAAAAGAACTTTACACTGCGCGTAGATCGCGGCTCAGCTCGTTCGATTATAAATGAGGGCTCCAATGATTTCCTAAAACTAACCACGCCCATGTTTCTGGGCGGTCTGCCCGTGGAGCCGGCACAGCAGGCCTATAAGAACTGGCAAATACGCAATTTGACCAGCTTTAAGGGCTGCATGAAGGAAGTTTGGATTAATCACAAACTCGTGGACTTTGGCAATGCACAGCGTCAGCAAAAAATCACACCAGGCTGTGCTTTGCTTGAGGGTGAACCCAATGAGGGTGAAGAGGATGATGAGCAGGATTTCATGGATGAAACTCCGCACATCAAGGAGGTAAGTTCATGTTTAGATAGTCCACAATAACAACAAATCTATAACTTATATTTTTGTTATTAACAGGAACCGGTGGATCCCTGTGCGGAGCACAAATGCCGTCGTGGCAGTCGCTGTGTACCCAATGCCAATTCCAGGGATGGCTATCAGTGCAAATGCAAGCACGGACAGCGTGGACGCTACTGCGATCAAGGTGAGGGCAGCTCAGAGCCCCCAACAATCACTGGTACTTACATTACATGCGCTTTCTTTCACACTAACATTGCATTTAACATGTTCAAGCGATTTGTGTTAACTTTTTAAAAGCAGTTAAGATTTATTTAAAAACTAGTTAGATATATATTTAAAAAAATGCAATTGTTATAGCTATAAAAACCAGTAGAAAATTATTATATCAAGCTTCACTGTTACTTAAACTGGTTATAAATTATAAGCGTGTTTATATAAAACATTTGCAATCTTTAGCATATTCTTAGGGAAATTGTATGGTAATAGGGATTAGGAGTATTATTATTATTACTATTTTGTCTGCTTCTATTAAATCAAGTCTCACTTTTGATAATATGTTGATTAAGGGATTGAGTATATGGGATTCCTAGATATCTATATATAAAAGTGTTCAATCTGATTGACGACTCACGAGCAGAGCAAACGGTAGAAGCTAAAAATCCGAATTTCTTACTACAGTTTTTGTCAGAAATATATTGAAAAGTTGTTGGAAATTCATTAGTTATAAAAATTTGTACATTTTTTTTTATAATTATTTATTTATTGTCCAGTATAATATACATAAAACAGGGCAGGTAACTTAATTTATTTATTTATTTATTTTTGTTTAATACAAACTTGTATTTTTTTTTAAAGAGAGAGCTTAGCAACGCACGTAGGGAGAAATCGTATTTATAAAGTATAATCGCATTGATCAAATATTGATTTTCTAATACTTAAAAAACAAACAAATACTAATTGTTATAAATCCGATTAGATCTTGGTTAATTTACAGATATATGAATAGCTTTTCTATTTTATTTATTGACAATGTGATAGTAGTTTTTAATTTAAGGGGGAAAAAGTTAATCGATATCAAACAAATGTAGGCATATAGCTTAGAGTTTAGAAAATGTAAAAAATTGATAAAAAAAAAAATTGCCTGAATTGCAATTAAATTCTGTTAATAGGATACCTTTAAAAGTAGATCTCATTTTGCTTTTACACACTTTATACTTTCTACTTTTTTTACTTTGATTCTGAACTCTTTACAACTGAGCAAGTTGCTTGCATCTTTCACAAAACTGAGGAGCTCTTCTACGCATACGCTTAATAACTTCATTTGCTTTTTCACAAACACACACACATGTTACACACGCACCTACACACACTTCTCACACCCATGTCATCTCACACACTCATTTTACAAGTGTGTGCGTTTCTGTAATCTCATTAGCCGGCCGTTGCCGCCGCCTTGTCAAAGGTGGGTTCACTAATTGCATTTCTTCATTTTTGTTTCCACGTTTTATTGCAGCCGCTGCGACGTGTCGCAAGGAGCAGGTGCGTGAGTATTACACGGAGAACGATTGCCGCTCCAGGCAGCCGCTGAAGTACGCCAAATGCGTTGGCGGATGCGGTAATCAGTGCTGTGCGGCCAAAATTGTGCGAAGACGCAAGGTGAGTATATTAAATCAAAGAATATTAATGCTGGAACACTGCCAAATTAGTTGAGTGGGGAATGCATGAAAGTGGTATGACGGGACAATTGATTTTCATTGAATTTTTGACTAATTACTGAATAAGTTATGAGTAGTATATAAAAAGGCATCTAGGAGATTAGTATGTTATTATAAATGAAAGGAGAATTGATTTTATTTTGGACTTTGACAATTAACTGCACAAGAATATGACAACGCCTCATGCATGAAAAAATCATGTCAGAGAAGGGCTTTTTGCATGGGTTAAGCAATTCTAATTTGTAGAAAATATTTGAGAGATTGTGACATAAAGGTTTTACTTTGTAGAGAAGTGTTAAATGCATTATAAGCTGGAAATACTATAATTATGGTTTACTGTCCAGTAATTAATAGGCTGAGTAAGAAAACATAAAAATAAAATAACATAGAGTCACAATATCGTGCTTGATAATATTAAAAAATTAACTTTGATATAAATAATAATTAATTGATTTGCATAAGAAATGATTAATAATGTGTCAGCGCCTAATGCATGAAAAAAGCATGCTCCAGAAGGGCTTTATGCATGGGTAAAGTATTCCTCATAAGCAGAAAACATTTGAGAGATTATAACATCAAGGTCTTACCTTGTAAAGAAGTGTAAAATGCTTTACAAAGTGAAAACACTATCAGACCTGTGACCATTTGGGACTTCGCATTTTTGATCATGCTAGAATTTGCCGAATTTCCTTAATTTCCCGCATATTTCCCTAATATTTCCCATAAGAATATCCCACAGCGTTAGCAGTGTTCAAAACCATTTAACAGAAAACTGATTTCCTGTAAAATAATTAACAGGCAGAATAAAAATCTACAAAAATAAAAAAAAACCTTGAAAGTTAACTTTTATATATAAATTTTTAATAAATTATACTTGTTGCTTATGTAGAGATTTTTGAAATAATATAAATCTTTTTCCCCGTTTCTTTTTCCAGGTGCGCATGGTGTGCAGCAATAATCGCAAATATATTAAAAATTTGGATATTGTGCGCAAATGTGGATGCACCAAGAAATGCTACTGACTGAAAGATGCGACTACCCCATTGCTTATACAGAGCAATAGCAGCTTAGATGTTAGCCTAGGAACACATTTAAACTTAACTTATAATATGAATAATAATAATAATAATAACAATAACAATAATAATAATAATAATAATAATAATAATAACAATATTAACAATAATAATAATAATAATAATAATAGTAGTAATAGTAGCAGTAGCAGTAGTATTAACATTAATCTTAAGCCGCATAGCAGTAGTTATAATAACACGGGGCAGCAGCTGGATGAGGTGGCTGCTGTTGACAAAGAGGGGCAGGGGCAGGCAGCGGATGCGGATGCGGTGGAGGATGATTATGCTATGGAAGATATAGATACAGATACAGAACGCATGCAAGCGGATCTCTATGATGATATTGATGATGATGACGAGGATGATGATGATGATGATGATGATGGTATTGAAGAGCAGGTAGAGGAGACGAGCTTATTTGCAGATGATGATGATGATGATGCTAAACAAGATGATGAGGAACCTGAAGAGCTGCCAGATCCAAAGAGTCTGGTATCGCCACAACAGGAAGAGGAGGATATGGGCTATGATGAGGATGATGAACGTTTGGCCATGGAGCGACCACGCACATCGCGTCCCCGTGCCGATGAGGAGCATTTTGTTAATGAGGAAGGCAGCGGCGCCGGTGCTGGCCCTGGTGGCTACAAGGCACGCTTCAAGCCCAACACTAGCTACCGGTTGAGCCAGCTGGAGAACATACGCAAGAAGCTGCTAACCGAAAGTCATCAGCAACAGGAGACGGCGCCGGCGGTGGCCGTGCCGAGCACTGCGATTGATCTGCGCGAGAGCAGCGGCCATTTTGCTAACGATGATGAGGATGGCGAGGATAACGATGACGGTGTCGATGATGAATACGCTGACAATGGCGACAATGGCGCTGGCTTCTTTGGTTCGCAGCGCTCCAAAAGTGCTGCCAATTCGAATCATTATTTCCGCAAGAATAGCAATGATGCCATTAAGATCATATCCACGCCCTTGGGCAAAGTGGGCATTGTGTATCAGCAAACGCCCACAGATGGTGCTGAGGATTCGCAACAGCAGCAACACTTGTTGCAGCAACAGCAGAAGCAGCAGCTGGAGCAGCAGGCACAACAGAAGCCAGCGACACAGTTCACTGATTTTGATGCCCTGTCACCGGATCCGGAGAGCAGTCATCGTTTTCCATCGCCACATCCAAAAATAACGCCTGTACTAACACCCGATGGCAAGGTGGCGCTGCTTTATCGCGGTGATTCGGAGAGTTCCAAGTACGAGCCCATACGCAATCTAACGCACAAATTTACCACCAACTCCAAAAATGCCGAACAAACAAAGTCCAGCAATAACAACGAAGACACCTCGGATGATTCATCCGATGACTCTGTCTATACGGACAGTGAGGATGAAAGTGCGGGTGATAAGCCTGCATCTGCGGCCGGAGCTGTCGTTACGCCCAAACCATTGCAGCCGGAAATTGTGGAACCACCAGAGCATGCACCAAATGGTGGCTCCTTTATAATTCGTCCCACGTCGGACTCATTGCTGCCAATGATCAATCGACCGCTGTCCGAGGTGCTGGGCATTAAGAAGAATCAATTTCAGGAGACACGTGTACGTGATCAGCTGCCTCTGATGGGCGGCGGCATCACTGAAGCAACGCCACGTTCCCTGCTCGCCCAGCCCGAACAGAAGCAGCCCAGCAGCACGCTGCACTTCCTCACCAAGGTCAATCTGGCCGAGTATCCCACAAATAAGTTGCAGCTGCAGTCGCAACAGTTGCCCACGGGCCGTGACTTTGATTTCAGCCGGGATAACACCATGTTGGATGAGAGATCGCGTGTGCGTGAGCTGGAGCAGCAGCGGGAACGCGAGCGGGAGCATAATGAGGCGACCAGCAAGGGCGGCGGCGGTGGTGGCACCGAAGCGCATACAATTGCCAATGAGCAGCTGTTGTCCAAAACGGAGGTCATCAATTTGGCCATAATACCACAATTTGATGAGGATATGGAACGTTTGCAGCGTCTGCATGAGAGCAGCGGCATTGGCACGCGGCGTCATCATCGGACCAGACATCGGCATAAGCAAACGGATGAGGAGCTGTCTGGTATACATTGCGTCATGCAGGTCATGATGGGCATTGCGGCTGTATCCACAGTCTTTGGCATGTTGGGCACCTTCTTTAAGCAGCGCATTTTGGATCAGCTGCGTTTGATGCACTGGTAGTACAACACAGGGTATTCGAATGGTTATACCAAATACCATCGAATTCCTAACAAAACGAATCCTCAATACAAGCAGCCTCATCATCATCATCATTTTCATGATCATCAACAAAAAACTCTTAACTATACTACTAGCACAGGAGGCAACACTTTTCCCCCATATATACGACTACTACATACTACTACTACTACTGCTCATTATATAGCCTCCACATACATAATATATAATATTATATATATATACTCACATACCATATGCCATACATATATATACATTTATATATACTCTCTTATAAGTAGAGCTGGAAAGACAAATATTAAATTCTTCTCAGTTTTCTTCTAAAAAAATTAATAGTCGAGACTGCCTATTGCATTTATTTGTTAAATGCAGCTTTCCCCGACCCAAAATTTTATAAAAATTTAAAAAAAAATATAATTTTCCAGCTCTACGCTCTATATACAACACATATATAAACAGACGCATATATCGACAGCTATATATATATATCTATCTATCTTTTAAATGTATCAAGAAGCGGCCCTGATCTGCTTTCCCTAAAATTTCTCGTATACTTCCGCTTCTTTATATAAATATGTATAACTTTATATATATATATATATATATTACTAGCAAGCTACCCAGGCGATGTACATATAAAAGCACATTATAACTGAATCCATACTTATATGTATATGAAACGCAACTGTAGCCCCTGCCAAAACCAAAAAAAAAAAGAAATTCCTGTCCCAAAATTTTTCTTTAAATACTTTTCTACAATTTTTACAAAAATTTCACACACACACACTAACACTCATACAACGTTTAAGTGTAAAAGCTTTAAGCAAGTCATTGCATGTGCCACGCCCCCCATACCGCAAGCACGCCCACAAACATGTGCCCCCAAAAAAAAAAAAAAAAGATAAAGAAAAATCGAAAGAAAGAATGAAAGATGAAACATTCCCCCCGTCTGCGCCCCGTCAAAGAGAATCGAATGTAGTAAACAGTTTCCTTTTGTAGATAGAAAACAGTTGTTTAAAGATTGAAAACGATAACAATTAACAATTAACGATAAACGATAACACTGAACACAGCCGCACACACACACCACTTGTAACGGTTCGTTTTAAACGCGCCGTACTCTCAAAGAAACGAGTAAAGAGATAATAATAATAAGAGTGCATAACGAAATTCTGTTTTAGTTAAGTAAGTTGCTCAACGAAATAGTAACAAGATGATTATAAAGAACAACAACAACAACATCAAACAAGCAAAAAACATAAACAAAAAGCTTAACGAATTTTCCAACAAATGTTGCAGTGTTTTTCCTAGAATTAATTAAAAAATAATAATATATATATAATATAATATATAACATAATAACGGTAACTAAACTAAATGTGTGCTAAACGTAACTAACATTTAAATGAAACATAAATCCTAAACATAATTCGGATAACAAACATCTAAGCTGGGTAGTCGCATGTAAATCTCTAACAATTAACAATTACCAACCTAAGTTAGACCTAATTAATTAAATATTATATAAAAAAAAAACAAAAACAAAGCAAAAAATGCATTTAAAAACCTAAACCTAAATATATATATATAAAAAATTATTTATACTAATCTATATATATATATGTATGCTGTATGTATGTATAACTCTATATGTATATGTAAAATGTTTTTGACTATTTTTCACTATTTATATGCTATATATATATATACATATATGTATATATATAGTATATATAATATATACGATATATATATTTATATGTAAAAGTACGCGTACGCCTTTATTTGTCTGCATTTTTTTTAGTTGTGTCTTTGAATACATATATACATATATATATATTTTATTATTTATGTATTACTATGCGCACTAATTATATGCATATTATGTATATGTATAACCAATTGAAAATATAATGTGTAATAGCTGTTGCTAAAAGTTAACTATCAGTTTTTATTATTATTATTATTGTTTACCTGGTGTACATTGTGGCCTAGAGTCCAAAATAAATTCTAAAGGCCAGCACCAACAAAAATTAAAAATCAAAATTTGAACATTTTTTTGGCATAACAATTTAAAGGCAAACGAATGCTTTAATTTCTCTGTGTGTAATATTTATTTGGTAATAAAAATGACAAATACTATGTTCAAAACTTGCAAGGATTTTTTATTTATTCAAAGGGTTTTTAGTCAGGCATTGTCTATATAATAAATGACTTTTTGTATTATTTAAATGAAGTATATAAATTTATTCTGAACAACTATCTCAATAGAATTAACAACTTAATTTCAGTTCTTTAATATAAGTATCATTTACATAAAAATAATACAATTTATTTCATTCTAATTTACCGTTCACATTTAACGGCAACAAAAAAAATATGTTTAGCGATAGTTCATAAAAGATGATCTGAAATTAAAAGGAAAAATATTAGAAATAAATTACATTTTAGTAGTTATCAGTACTTACCCGCCAAAAGCCGGCTTCTGGGCATTTGAGTTACCAGTTTGTGCCAAATTGCCAAAGGAGAGACCCGAATCGGTGCCGCCAAGCGTTTCAAAGATGTTGCCGTCTGGCGGTTTTGGTGTGGCACCAAAGGCTGGCAATGGAACCGCTGCGGGGCTGCCACCAAAGCTACCAAAGCCCTTGGGACTACCAAAAGTCGGTGCACCGCCAAATGTGGGATTGGAGCCAAATGCCGGACTGCCGCCAAAGACGGGCTTGGCTCCAAAGGCGCCAGCCTGCGATTGAGCGGCCTGCTGCTGGGGTGAACCGAAACCGGACTGAGCTATCGAAGCGCCGCTGCTCTGTGCAAAGCCGCTGCCAAAGGCACCCTGAGCGGGCGTTGTTTGGGCAAAGGAACCAAAACCGGCAGAGCTGCCGCCACCAAAGATGGAGCCGCCAGAGGCAGCCGGCGTTACTGTACTTGCTGCGGCGTTCGCAAATATAGAGCCTCCACCAAAAGGCGATGACTGTGGCTGCGCTGCGCTAGCATTGCCGAATAGACTACCACCACTCGCTGCTGTTGGCGTAGAACCAAAAACGTTCTGACCGAAAATTGAGCCTGTAGGTGCTGCAGCACTTGCCGGCGAGTTTTGTGCGCTGTTGCTGGCGCCACCAAACACTGAGTTGCCGCCGAAGGGCGAAGCAGCACCGCTGCCACCTCCGCCAAAAATGGAGCCACCAGTGGCTGCAGGCGAACCAAAGCCACTGGGCTTTACAGCTGCCGCCTGACCAAATATGTTGCCACCAGAGCTGGCAGTTGTAGCTGAAGCGGCCGCTGGACTGCTGCCAAAAGGTGAGGTGCTGGTACTAGCAGCAGCTGCGGCAAACAAGCCACTGGGTGGTGAAACTGCACTAACAGCACCAAACACGCTTGCCTCCGGCTTAGGCACATTGCCAAATATGTTACCCGTAGGCGGCAGAGGCGATGCAGCAGCGGCAACGGTAGCTGCTTGAAAAGGACTGCTGGCTGTTGCAGCAGGTGCAAATGTGTTGCTACCGCCAAAAACTGAACTGGATGCAGCGGTAGCTGTAGGTGTTGCAGTGCTGCTGCCTGTTGCCAGTGAGCCAACTGGAGTTGCGCTTGCTGTGGTGCTCAGACTGCTAAACGCATTTGCAAAGGAAAAGCTGCTGCCTGGTGCGGCACCTGCGCTTGTAGTTGGCGCCGTAGTTGCAGTGATTGCTGCAGTGCTGGTCGAATCAGTTGTTGCTGCAGTGCTTGTCGGTGCAACTGTTGCTGTAGTGCTGGTCGGTCCAGCTGTTGCTGTAGTGCTGCTCGGTGCAGCTGTTGCTGCAGTGCTGCTCGGTGCAGCTGTTGCTGCAGTGCTAGTCGGTGCAGCTGTTGCTGTTGTCGCTGCTGCTGTGGTTGTCGTTGATGCTGCTGCTGGTGTTGTTGCAGCTTTTGCTGCTGTTGTTATAACTGTTGCTGTTGTTGTGCTGCTGCTGCTGACGCTGCTGCTGCTGTCCGCTGCGCTGACACTAACACTGCTGCCAAATAAACCCTTTGAAACATCTCCGCCAGCACCGCTAAATAAACCCTTTGAAACATCTCCACCAGTGCCGCCAAATAAGCCCTTTGAGGCATCTCCGCCAGCGCCCCCAAATTGAAAACTGCCAGCAGCTCCCCCGCCTGTGGCGTTGCTTTGACCAAAGACGCTAAATATGCTGGCCTTTGGGGCATCTGTGGTAATTAAAAGAAAACGCGTGGAATTAGATAAAGTTACAGCTCGATTAATACTTTCTTGCTTACCTGCAACGCTTTCCTTTACTTGCGGCTTGCATATGTTGACCGAGCCAAAGAGACTGTCAATGGGCTCAGTGCTGCTTGGTTCGCTGCCTTTAGCTGGAGCAACAGTTGCTGCTGTGGTCAAGTTGGACGTTGGAGCGAAAATGCTGCTGCTGCTGCTGCTTACAGCTGTTTCAATGCTGCTTGTGGTTGCAACAGCTGTAGCAGGTGTAGTTGTTGCAGCTTGCGGCGTTGCTGTGTTGCCCAGCGAGGCACCAAAGCCATTAAAAATGGAACTGCTGCTGCTTGTGCCAATGGCGCTGCCTGCATTGCTGCCAAAGCTGGCAAATGTAAAGGGCTTTAAAGCCGGCTCGACGTTGCCTGCAGTGGTTGTAGATTGTGATGGTTTAACTGGCTCAGCCGCTGGCTCAGGCGCTTCTTTCTTGGGCTCAATGGCTTTGATAGACGGTGCCTCCTTTGGCTGTTCCGGCATTGATTTTGGCTTTGTTGCGTCCACTGCAGTTGGGCCAAAGCCTGCAAATAGATTGGGCGCATTTGCTGCTGGCGCTGCTGTTGAACTTTGTGGCATGAACGGCTTGGCGGCGTTCATTTGACCAAAGGTAAAGGGTGAAGCGCCACCAAACATGGAAGTTGTAGGCTTTGCAACTTCGCCAGCGCTTAAAGTTGTCGTGGTTGCAGTCACTGCTGATGTCTTCACAAACGGACTGCTCTGGCTGAAGCTAAATGGTGCTGAAGCGGTTGAAGCTGCAGATGGTGCAACGCTAACTGGCATGCTGAAAGGCTTATTGTCCACAGTAGCAACATTAACTGCAGGCTTGGAGGCTGTGGGCTTGGCCAGTTGGGCTGCTGGGGGCACTGCAACAGCTGCTGCTGCTGCCTGTGTGGCTTTGTGTGCCATTTCGGGCTTGGCAGTTACAGCAGCCGCAGCCGTAGCGGCAGCAGTTGCCGCTGTCTTCTTTTTAAGCTCCGCCTTTAATTTGGTCTCCAATATGACCTCCGATTTAAGGCCAACACGATCTGGTCGCTGTGGACTAATGATGTGTATCTTGTGATGCTCCAGCAGCGCACGAATACTTTTCAGTTTCTGCTGTGACAACTTGGCACGATTCGCGTCCACCTCCTGATTCAGGCTCATGGAGAGTATGGAGTCGGCAAGGTTGTCCACGCTGCAAGAAAGTATATAATTAACAGAGTTTCGAAGGTTCTAAAGCCGATATAAAAATTTAGAGAATCAAAATAAAATCCTAGGGTTTTACATAAGATTTATAGTAATTTTTAAAATTTTTCTTATATATTTATATACATACGCTTCATGGTTTCGACTGCGACTTGATTCATGATTCTGCAACGCTGGTTGCAGTAGTTTGTGTTCCTTAAGCTTCGACTTGATATTGTTATGCACAATGCGTTGATTGGAGGTGAGATTTTGTAGACGCGTCAAACGCTGATAGATGCCCTCCAAACAAGGCATATTCATTTTAGATTTTGAACTACGTCGCAGCACATCCTGATACTGTTCCCATTGTGTGTCTATTTGTTGTTGTACCAACTGCAGCTGAGCCTCGTTGGCGGCCAAATAGCTTTGCAGACGCGCCAACAAACGACGGCCAGCCGCGTCAAAGCTGGCGGAGCTCATCAAGCGGGTAATACTGTAAGATTTAAGATGTTTATACTGATGGAATAACAAATGTAAAAGAACTTACTCTGGATTCCTGTATACCTCCAGTTTAGCACGGCATTCGGCAATCATGGCATAAGCTTCGCTAAGCGCATGACGCAAACCCTGAACATCCAATTCGAAGTCCACATCGTTTGCCTGCTCGTTTAGCTCCTGTAGATCATCCAGGCGCTTGGCATAAAATTTAATTGTGTTGGGCGCTTCTATCTGTAATTACAAAATATATAAAATATCAGGGATTGTCAATAACGATTAACATTTTACTTTAAGTACTTACAACTTAAAAGAAAATGGAACTTTAATTATGATAAAACAAGAAAGAAATGGCTGATCAAGAATATATACACTTTATGGGGTCCGTCTCCTTCACTGCATTACACATTATGATACCCTTTTGCAAGGGTATAAAAAAAGTATGTAAAATAATACTAACCTGTGATAGCAATGCTGTAGTTTGTTTCTTTTGCTGCTCAATTTGCTCGCTAAACGTGCTGATCTGAACATTCATAATCTCTGCAATGACATCGTCCACATCGCAAGCGCTGAACTCTGAGCTCTTGCGGCCAGCTGAAGGCTGCATCTTTGTGACAGCTGCTGATGCAGCATTGGCAACTGGCGTAAATGTTGGCGGCACAGTGTAGAGTGGCGCATTATTAGTCTTGATTGCAGGTGCAACTGTTGCTGATTGCTGCTGTACAGCAGCAGCAGGTGCGCTGATAACTGGCGACGGTTTATCCAATCCCAGATTGGTAAAGCTGGAAGCTGCTGCAGGTAAGCCAAAGGCAGAATTATTTGCTGGTGGAGCGCCGAAGCCAGCAAAGCTTGGTTTGGCAGCAGAAGCAGTGGCAAAATTCAATGGAGCATTTGTAGGTGCACCAAAAGTAGTCGGCGCCTTGTTGCCTGTATTACCAAAGGCATCGAAAATCGAAGGCGGCTTATTCTTGACTGGCGCTGGTGTCGAAGTGGCCGAGTTGGGCGTAAAGGCAAAAGAGAGGTCTGATATTGTGGATGAGGCTGTCTCTATGGTAGCAACTGGCTCTGGTGCTGCTGTTGGCTGTTCATCGGCGCTTAGTAACGCATTTAGCGGACAAAACTGTCCGGATGTATCTGCCAAGGGCGGCGGCGGGGAACAAACGGAGGCAGCGCCCGGCTGAAGATTGAGAAAATTAAATGCAAGCAATGTACCATCTGTGCCTAGCACATGCACCATGGGCATGTTGGGCAACTGTTGCTCATTGATGGTCAACTGATGTAGGCTGGATGTGTCGTAAACAAAGCCCAATGGGAATGTTTCATCCTGTGTGGCATCGCTAAGCGGCAGCTCAATTCGTGCCTCATCGAGCAGCGTCAATTGTTGCCAAGTAGGTGTATCACCAGTTTCCGTGGTGCCCAACACGCCCACCTCCACGCCATTTGCTGAGCTGACCAACAGCAGATTCCACTGCGGCACATGGGTGAAATCGAACTGATGATTACGCGGTCCATTTAGGCTATAGCATATGTCATAGTAGTTAGTATAGGTGGGCATGGAAACTTTTGGCGCATTTATAATATACAATGCCGGATTGCAGTCCACGCCCTGCTGCAGAAAAATCACCGCAAACTGAAATGTGGACAGCCAATGAATGGCAATCATATCAAATGGAGCAGCGTGTATATTTGGCGGGCAGGCCAATGCCTTAGCGGGCGTTAGATCCGGCTTGAACTGCTGCAATCGACCGCCGGGAAAACCCAGCACAAGCTGCTTGCCCTTGGGCGACCAACAGCCGCATTTAACCTGTTGACTCTTATCCAAAGTGTGTAGCTCAAAGTTGCCACCATCCTTGAGCACATACATGCACAGTCCACCGTTGCTAAGGACCACAGCCAGGCTATTAGGCAGCACAGGATTCCACAAGAGCTGCACGGCATTCACATAATCCTCTGGCGCCAAACGTATGTTATACAATATGCGCACCTCAGGTGTCATAAAGGATTGCACCGCGTATATGACCAACATGCTCGTGCCGCTCTGCTGCGTATAATTAACAGCCAACAAATTGCCATCGGCGCTGCAGGACATGAAATTTGGGATGCTAGGCAATGGCACTAGACGTGCCTGCGGCTGTTTGCCGCTCGTCTTGGCTGTGGCTACATCTTTGATGATAATAACTGTCAAAGGAATAAAAAAAATAAGTGTTAAATATGTACATTAACATATTGTATCTATATAACTGTATGTTGAATTTAAGTTTGGTCTCTATAAACCTTATTAATGCACAATTTACAATTTATAAGTCGTCTGGCAATTATTTAAAAAATAAAGCGATCATATAGACTCTTCCGATAGGACCAGCTCGACTCGGCTTTTGATATTTTATAGAGTCTGGATAAACTTGTAGACAAACCTTTCAATTCTGAAGCTGTTGGATTGCCGGCAAAAAGCAGACCGCGACTGCTGGAAACTGCAAGTAATTTAACATTGCTGCGTGGCTCACCGCATTTATTAAACGCAACAAATTTGTCATGAAGTTTGAACTGTACTTCCTGCAAAAATATACACAACAATTTCACTTAAAATTTAATTAATTAATTTTGACGCTGTTTACCTGTGTGTCTCTACAGTTTGGTGCATTTTGCGCCATTTTTACGTCAAATTCGTCTTGAGCAGCGTTGTTGTCTCTTAACACGTGCTGTAAGGCCTTTATTAAGTTGCTGCAAAGGGAAAACAATTAATATGACTTTAACTCCAATTACACATAAATTAGGACAATGATTATTTTACAAAGAAATTGAAATAAATCTCACTACCAAATAAATTGCGAACTTGTGTCGTGCTCAATATGAAAACAAATTATATTTTTTATCGGCAATCTATCGTATGCTATTTAAGCGATGTATTATCGATAGTTTATGGCCAGTGTTGTTTAATTAGTATTATGAAGAGCAAATAAAGGGTTTTTCAATAGGCGCTTCAACTTTTTTCCGATATGGACGGCGAACGATGCCATGTTTTTCCTTGTTCTCTTGACATATGAAACTTCATTAGTATACATTTCATCATGGAACGCTACACACTTGAACAGCGATTGCAAATTGTGCAAATTTTTTATCAAAATAATCGTTCTGTTGCTGCTACTTTAAGAGCATTACGGCCATTTTACGGTCCATTTAACAAGCCAGCCCGTTCGACAATCGACCGTCTAGTGGCAAAATTTGAGTCTAAGTTTTCGCTACATGATGTTCCGGTGCCCGTGAGAGCAAGAAGTGCTCGAAGTGATGAAAACATCGCAGCCGCCAGCGCTTCAGTTCAAGAAGACGCGAATGTGTCGCTCACACGACTTTCGCAACAATTGGGCCTTTCTGTGACGTCATTGTGGCGAATTTTGCGTAAAGATCTTGGCTTACATCCATATAAGATCAAGCTGACACAAGAACTAAAGCCGTTTGACCATTTGAAGCGACGCCGATTCGTGAATTGGGCTCAAGAGCAATTCGAAAATGATGCAGATTTTCACCGAAAAATCATCTTCAGCGATGAGGCTCACTTTTGGCTAAATGGATTTGTCAACAAGCAAAATATGCGTTACTCGACAGGAAGCAACCCATACGTGGTTCGTGAGGCACTGTTGCATCCCGAAAAAATCACTGTTTGGTGCGGATTACATGCCGGCGGCATCATTGGGCCATATTTTTTCGTCGACGATAACGATCGCCACGTTACTGTGAATGGAAATCGCTACCGCGATATGATAAACGATTTTTTTTTGCCGCAATTGGATGGAATGGACCTGGACGACATTTATTTTCAACAGGACGGGGCCACATGCCACACAGCACACGCTACAATCGCAATATTGAAAACTAAGTTCGATGAGCGTGTTATTTCGCGAAATGGACCGGTCGAGTGGCCGCCGCGCTCGTGTGATTTGACACCTCTAAACTATTTTCTTTGGGGTTACGTGAAGTCATTGGTCTATGCCAATAAGCCGGCGACGTTGCAGGAGCTCAGAGCCAATATTGAACGCGAAATTGCTGGAATTTCGACCGATTTATGCGAAAAAGTGGTTGAAAATTGGGTTCAACGATTGGACTTCGTAAAACGTGCACGCGGTGGTCATGCGAAAGAAATCGAGTTTCATAATTAAATGTATATGTTCAAATTCGATAATAAAAAAAAAAGTTAGTTGAAAAGTCAAACCGTTTGTGTTTTATTCAAAAAAAAAGTTGAAGCGCTCCTATTGAAAAACCCTTTATATGAAAAAGTTTAAATTTTTTCAATAATTTCAAATATTTCAAATTTTAAGTATGAAATAGTAATCAAAGAATTCAATAGTAATAATTTTCAAAAAGAAAATTCAAGATCTTAACTGGTTGCTTATGCAGCTTATGGTTAAATAGCAATTTTCGAGAGTGGAAGACCGGTCACAAGCAGATCTATAGATTCGGCTGTCGTAAACTAGTAGAGGCTCAGGTGCATCTATTGGGAGACGCTACAGGGCGTGACCAATATACGCTCGAGTGTGTGTCTACAGGCATATACACAGATCTTAATCATTTGTCTATTTCAATTCAAAATATATAATTTTTATTTCATTAAATTCTCTTTCTTACTATACTAGCTTATATTTATAAAATAACAACGCAAAAAGAAAAACTCAAACTAAGTATTCAAACTTAATAATAATAATAATAATAATTTTAATATTTATTTTATGTCTGTTTTTTCTTTCTTATTATTCTATTGATATTATAACTATTTTTTCTATCAGTTAATGCGTTTTCGCTTCTGCGATGTCATTTTAAATATTCTCTTTTTTTGAATGCCGAGAGTCTTTCGAAGCAGCTCTTCCGCTGTGTTGTCGTCATTTGGCGGTATTGATTCTGCAAAAACAATAATGCAATTAAATACATATTTAATATATATAAAAATAAAAACATTGATATTAATTTTACCCAGTAATGCATTATAAAAGTTTTTAAAACATTTTAACCCCTTCTTCCCACACACACCATCCACATTAAATTCCACGATAAGATCATCAGCCATTAAACACCGAAAGGACTTGTACACGCCTTTTTGTTCCAGTAATTCCTTCATTATTTTTACCTGTTAGACAAAATGTAATGTATTAAAAGTTGACTTTTTGATTTTTTGTATATATGAATATAATGAAATATTTACGATTATTTCTATATATAAATACACTATATTCACTTTTCTTTACTCTTTTATAGCAATAATATATATAAATATATAAAATATGTATGTAAATACATATATGTAAATTTGTAAGTTATGTGCTTAATTTTAATTAAATCTTAATAAAACGTATTCTAAATGGCAAGTAATTGTATAAATCGTCCTGATGCATTAATTATATAAACTTACGTTTCTACATACTCGAAATAAATATATGTGCGTACGGCTGGCAAAATTTGAAAAAGAACCACTGATTGCAAAATGTTTTCAGGTCTATTGTCACGCTGTGTATATATAGCCAGCTCATTTGTTCAGTATGATATCGAACCTCTATCTGTTTCTAACTTATTGTTATGACTTACATAGGCAGCTCTTGCCCCTTTTTCAATTTCAGCATCAATTTGGTTAAGCTCTTCTTCCGTAGCTATTGGAAATTTACTGCCCAATGAGTTAATGTTATTTTGCTTTTTAATGTGAGTCTCTATCAGTGCCTTCTGGTCGCAGATGACTTTCATCATTGCTTCTACTTTTTCTATTAATTAAGAATGTTATTTAGTAACTTATATATATTAAAATATATATGAATAAACTTACTTTCCATTTTCCTAAAGTTGTTTTCCATAGTTTCTAAAGGGGTGTTTAAAATATATACATACATTATGCTCGTAAATTTTCAGTTCTTCCGTTTTTATTTGATTTAATGACAAAACTTACCCTTCATTTCGTCGATATCTTCGCACCTCTGGCACCTCGTCTCATAAGCTAAAATAAAAAATTATATATCGTGCCTGTTAAATTAAATTAATTATATACCTTCTTCATCGTCGTCAAATGTTGGTGCGACCCTCTTCCTTGGTCGGCTCATTACTAAAATAAAATATATTTCTTCATATTTTTATTTATGTATTATTTTCTATATTATAAAATTTTATTCGAAATTAAAACGCCAATTGTATAGTGTAACATGCAGTCAATTTTATATAGAGTTGGCTTAATCAGGTATTTAGGTGGAGTACCGTTAATGAATGCTCTTGCGAAAGCATCACAAGCAATATCCAAACAATACTTATTTTTACATGGACAAACTTTGTGTCGCTGACAAGGATTCAATATTCTCTTTTAAATGACCAATTAGTTTACCAAGCATATACTTACTATAATAAATGATAAATTTAAACAAAAATTGAAACAAACACTGTAGTTTTGTTTACAGTCCCACCACGGGTTGCCCCACAAACAACCGACGAACAACTGGCGACTGGCGACTAGTAGTTGGTAAATTCACTGCACCGCGGGGTCTATCCGTCCCGGTAGTCGGCTGCAGTGTTATAGCAAAAAAATCGTCAGAGTTATTTTCCTATTTTATAACTCATTTTGTGTGTTTACTCTGTACTTTACATATGCCAATTTTATAATTAATAAAAGAAAACAATATAGAACACCATTATAAAGTTAATAACAAAACCTGGTGCTGGCAATGCTCTGTGCAACAGCTGTTACCCAATGTATATCGAAAATCGATAACGCGGTTGCTACATTTTTCGATATCCACTCTAAGGCATATACACATCTCCAGCTGTGTTGTTGTTTGTCTGTCTCTGTCTCCGTTTTTGTTTAACAAAAAGCATTGTTCGCGCGCGCAATGCAGTAAAAAATGCATTAAATAGTATCTAAAAAAGCAACAAAAAATGTAGGTAAATCGATTCGACAATTATTAAAAGGTGTGCTGAGCAACACGGTGCTACTGCGTTGTTGTTTTTTGGTTGTAACTAGCAAACAGAGAAACACAGCAACACAAAGAGCCACAAAATTTATTTATTCTATAAAATATAAAACATACAAATCAAGCTTACGCAAAATATATAAAAAGTGTGTGTATTTATTTTTCAAAGAAATTCTAGTAACAAGGTTAGTTACATTTTAAAGTTCTATATACAGAACTCGCTGCTAATTACATGATAGTGCATGTTAACTTTAGTTCTAATTGAATTTTCAGCGTCAGCAGCAACAGCGGCGCCATAAGCAAAGGCATCAATCACAAAAACAACAATACTAGAAACAGCAACGAAGCGTAACATAAAGGACGCACAAAGCTTTCAATATGATCAGCGCAATAATTTCACGACTTATAATGTAAGTATATACAACAAATAAGAAAAAGTGTAAACTTTTGGCATGCCAAATTTAAAATACCCTTGCAATGGTCTGTATTATTATGATGGATTTAGTAAGGCAGAAAAATGTTATGTGAGTTCTATATTTGTGGTATACATATAAGTTTTTTCAACCTTTTTTCATATACACAAAATAGAGTTTTTTGCATTAAAAATGAATAAATGCATAAAAATTTGTTTATTCTTTATCTTTCTAGTTCAATTCACTGAACAAATTCGGTAGTTCAATTCCTACTGAACTAACCTTTTATTTCATTCTTCCTTTGTTGTTCAACTGATTCGAATTCCAAAAATCGTTCAGAAGAACAAAGCATAAGTAATTTTGCTACTTGCCTTGTTCTTGATTTTCTGCCTTTTATTTCATTGTTTCTATTAACAGTTGTTTGTTTTCCTTTTAATTAATTTAACTATGCGACATTTTGGTCCTTACACATTATTTATAAAGAAATTAGTACATTCATACCAAGTTACCTTAATATGTTACATATATCATGATTAAATCACAATGCCTACCACTGCAAGGGTATATGAAGAGGTCAGCAACAACACCAACACTCAAACGCAGTCTACACTTTTTGCTGTTGCTGTTGTTGTTGTTGACCCCCAAAAAAATATTGTGAGCGAGCAAAACTCTTTCTTTTTTTTTTTGTTAGCAGTTTTTGGCCTTGCCGCGTAGTTTGGTTAATTTTTGTGATTCTGTTTCCTAATTGTGTGGGCGTTACGCTGTGATTTCTCGAGCTACGCTTTTTGCGGTTGCCAGCCAGTCAGCCAGCCAAGTCAATTCAATTGTTTGTTTATTAATCAGCAACGTCAGAATCGTTACCGTTACCCCGTTGTGCATCGTCAAAGTCAATTGAGCAAGCGCCTTATATGGAATTATGTGTGTGTGAGGTTGACGCACTCGCCTTGCCGCAATATAAGGCATACAACACACAGCAATTTGAGGCCAGCCTAATGTACCATGTAAACACTTGCCGCAAACTCCATGCAAATCGCTTTTTTTTCATTTTCTTTTTATTTCTATATATAGCGTCTCCTACTGATGATTAAATAGTACAGAGTAATCAATGATTGCTAATTTTTAATTGCATTTTGCTTAGCAGGTGTCACAGAAATTGCTTAGGATTGTATTCCAAGCTCTAGTTGATATTCAGATTACGCTTGTTTCTATATATTTCGGTAAATATTATATTTTGCTTTAAATATCCCGAGGTTGCCGCATACCGAACGGCGTCTTTTTTTCCTTAACATTTATCCTAAAATCTTATTAAAGTTTGCTATTTTATAAATTTTAAAATTCAATAATCCTCTAATGTTTAAAGATGTACGCGTATAACTTCTAAATATTAGACATATATACTTTTAAACAATTTAATTAAAAGCATTTCTAGCAGTAGACACAATAATACTTTTCTGTACAATGTACCTTAAGTGTGAGCTTTTGTTGAGTATATTCTACTCGATTAATATAGCAGATCTTTGGTCTTAGAGCTTTCACTTCCGACTCAGTCAAAAACACATTCAAAATATTAATATTTAAATTCAATTATTTATAAAAAATATAACAAATTGTTTTTGAATAATTGAATTATTTGAGTTATCTTTACGGTTTCTATGATTTTTACGATAATGATCATATTTAATGGTAAAATTTTTATCAACATTTTTATTGGCTAAATTAATTAATCTGATTTTCTACACGAAAATATAATCTTGAATTAGCTCAATTAAAAACTCTTGTGTCACAATAATAAGTTGTTTTTAATGAAAGATATTAATGAATATCAATTTGTTTATTTTTCCAAAGTTCGCTTTAGTATAAAATCCCTAAAAATGCTGTGACATTTTTAATGAACAAATTTCACAATTTTATAGAATTCTGTTACATCCCTAATACATTTAGAATGTTCGCTCGCTCTCAGCCAAATCTCTAGCCTGTCAGTCTCTTGGGTTCTATTAATAGATAAATTTCTATGCTGAGCATTAGACGCTCTCCGGCAGCTGCTGCCAGAATAGTCTTTTAGCAGCTAGGAACGGCAACACATGCTGCTGGGCAATGCATCGCCATGAGCCGGCCTAGCTATATGCAGGAGCAGTTGCTCTATCAGCAGCAGCAGCGGCCAGCTAATATTAAACGCCTACGTCAACAGGCGCTGCCCATTTATGGACGCAGTTACTCGCTTGAGGAGCAGTCACATGCACAGGCACAGGCTAACGGCCACTTTGTGCCCATCTACTCCAAGTTTATATATCCAACACCGCAACAGTTACAGTTGCAGCAACAGTTCGAGCTGCACGATTCACTCAACTCCTTGAGCAGCGATTATACGGATTATGATTATGAGGGGCCCTATATAGTGGAACAGCCACCACCGCCAACAGTTGGTGCCGCACCAACTGCCTCCAATGTTGTGCAAAATCTGAATGCCCTGGGCCGTTTGCTTGAGCTGCTGCAACGTTGGCCACTGCCCCGTCTATCCTTCAATACGGCCTGCATTTGCTCGCTCATCATTATATTTATAGCGCCACGCACTTGTGTACAGAGTTTATTGTTTCCCGCTTTCAGATTATTTTTTGGTACCCTATATCCGGCCTATGCCTCCTACAAAGCGGTTCGCACTAAGAATGTCAAGGAATATGTGAGTATTGAACAAAATAAAACTGAAAACAATATATTAAAATTGCGTTTATGCCGTAAAAATCATTATTTCTTAAAAAAGGAATAATACATCTTAAAAGTACGCATTTAAGTTAATTGCGTTTCAATATTCCATGATATAAAATTCATATAAGTTGTATAAATATGATATTATGTTTATGCAAACATTTTTAAAGATTTTACAAAATAAACATGGCATAAACGCAGTATTAAATTAATAATAAAAACAAGTTCTAAAATCAACAATAATATATCAGATATATAGGCGTAATTAAGTAAAGTAAACATTTAATTAAAATTTAAATAAAAATCAATTAGCACTAATTAAAACAAAATTGCAATAAATGTATATTAATTTCACAATTTTAAAAACTTAAGAAAGCTTTCTAAGCAAATAAACACACTCTGACACTAATTCCACTTTGTTAAGTCATAAAATCTAAATAGAATCAACACCATCGACTACATAATACATAAATCATATAAAAAACTTGCAACATCTTTTATGTATGCCATTAAAATCATATTTTCTAGTTATAAAATAAACTATAAAATTAGTTTTCATGGCATTCTTTATACCATTATTTCTATAGTTCCATCGCTTACAATTGCTTTTTTTTCTACATTTTACAGGTCAAATGGATGATGTACTGGATTGTCTTTGCATTTTTTACATGCATTGAAACATTTACAGATATTTTTCTATCCTGGTTTCCATTTTATTATGAGGTCAAAGTGGTAATTGTCTTATGGCTGCTATCGCCAGCCACTAAGGGCAGTTCCACATTGTATCGCAAGTTTGTGCATCCCATGCTGACACGACGTGAACAGGTGTGATCATTGTCTATATGATATATATATCTATCTCTTTATAATATGTCCATACTCCTTAGGAAATCGATGAGTATTTGAATCAGGCACGCGAACGCGGCTATTCAGCTGTGCTACAACTGGGCTCCAAGGGTGTTAACTATGCCACAAATGTCATTATGCAGACAGCTATAAAGGTAACTACAGTACACAGATAAATATACACACAAAATCACACACACTCTCTCACACACACATACACAATCAATTCATATGGCACATTTTTCAATTGCTTCTACAAAAAATTTGCCACCAGCGTCGTTGCATAAAATGAGAAATGAACAACAAAATATCAACAGCCAGCAGCCAACGTAGCCGTCTCACAAATTCTAATATAGTAGAATTTGTTTGCGAAATGTTTTCACTCAGTGTGTGCCCCCGTTTGGTGATCATCTTCATCATTAACAACAACAAGAACAACACAGATCTTCATCATCATCTTGAGCTTCTTGAGCAGCTGCCGCGTGCCATACGCGCGACGACGTCGTCATCCCGTCATCGTGTTTTTATTCATCATTGTTTTCATTAACTTTAAATATCATTTAAACAAAAAAACAATATGAAAGAATGCTCTCTGTGCCATGTTTGTTTTGTTTTAGTTTGTAGTTTTGTTTTACCCTCCTCACTCTGTGTGCATCGTTTTTCTAGATATACGTTAAGTGATAGCAGTTTAAAAGCCATGTAGAAATACGAATTGTAATAAAAATGGTATACAACAAGCGAACAGCATCTATATATATGCATATATTTAGATAGGGAATACATACTACATTTGTCTATATGTATTTTTTGTAGAAACAAACAAGAAATTGTTGCGTTAGTCCCAACTAGAGCAATCTCTGAAGTATGTAAACAAAAAATTTGTTGTTTAGACATTGCATTGGGGCAGTTTATAAATCATGTGGGTCAAAATAATTTTCATTTACATACAACAAGCAATTGTTGTTATATGCATTAATAATAATGGATTTATCAAGAAATTATAACAAACTTTGCTCTCTTTATAAGGTATTTAAATACAATGAGCATTAATCATCATTCTTAAAACTTTGCTTGGTTCTTTGTTACCACACACAAAGAGCTAATAAAAGTTCATATATATGTATATACTATATGGATTATAATGTCTGTTCTTAAGTTAAATTCCTTTGTTGATGCCTGTTCTGTTGGGTCAAGTATTTCATGGATTTCAAGTATCTATAGTAGCATATATTGACTTAGCGGTCTTTGTACTAAATTTATTTTTTTGATTTTGTCTTAACTTCATATTCACATTTATATGTTTATTGTTTTTTGTATTTTTTAATTGCTTGTCTTAGTTTTTCGCACTTTTTGTCATTAGGCTAATTTTTATCTTGGGCCTTTCATGTTTTCAATCACATTTATTTGTTTTGTATTGACTGTGATTAAATTTCATCTCATTTTTATACTATGTCCCCTAATTTACAGTCTTATTATTGAAATGTTTTTACTATAACAATTCTGTCAATATATTTTATAAAGTATAATTGTTTTAAATTTGCTGCGATTTTTAATGTAGATGTAGATGTTTCTTTTATAAAGCTTTGATAAACTCATAAACTCACTTTTTACCTAAATTAAAAAACAAATAAGCAAGAATGTTATACAAAAATCTATATATTTATAATTATAGGCAGTTTCAGTTTCAAGGCAGAATTACTTAATCAGGCAACGTTACTTATATTAAATAGTATTACATTCCATTTTTATTTTAATCTATAATTGTAGCAAATTATCGTATATACTATAAGGTTTCGGAAGCTAATTTTTTTAGATTTGTGCTGATAATTGTAATTGTAAATCGAGCCCTGGTTGCCGCAAATTGCAACCGCAGCTATTTTTCTGATTTTTTTTTTTTTTTTTGCCGCTAGGCTAGAAGTTTATAAATAGACACCGGGAGTGGCAAATGCTGACTAAATTGAGACAACGACAACTCGAGTGTGTGTGTGTGTGTGTGTGTATATATACATATATATATATGTAAATGAGATACTTGCTAAGAGCTTATCACATAAAACACTTTTTGTATTAATGTAAAAGTATTTCTAAATTAGGACAATATTCTTTTAGGATAGGTGACCATAAATATAACGTATTTCACGTGTTGTAGCTGGAGCTCTACATTGTGGGCAACCAGACCATTGCTGCAGACAGTATCTAATGCATTTGTCACCAAAGAGATGACCACATGGCAACGATACTGTACGATGATCACCAGATTCAGTCCAGGATTCCAAGCAAATAGAGCATTTTATTTTGTTACGTTGTTGATAATTTTCCTGTTGTCGGTAAATCGCTTGCTGAAATTCCAACATTTCTTGTTCCTTTGCTTTCATTTGTCGTAGATGAGATTCCTTCTGGTTTCTCAGATCGTCTTCTAACTCAGCAATCCGTTCTTGCAGTCGTTTATGGTCCCGTTTTTTTATTAACTCATATTCGTCTTCTTGTAATTCTCCTTTCAAGAGCGACAGCTTTATTTTCAATTGAAATATTTCTTGGGTATGTTCATTGTTTCGTTCCGTAAGAAACTTATTTTCGTTATCAATTTTTGTGTATTCAAATTTTATGCAAAATCTATATATAATACATATAATGACAATATATTTAAGTATCAGCCATTCTTCCCATTCGATTTCATCTATAATATCTTTTAACTGGTGAAGGATATTTATAAATGGATTCATGGTATAAATGATCTTTTAAAATCAAAAGTGCACTTTATATATTTTGATTGATGAAAGAAAAACAAAAGTTGCATCTAACACAAATAATAAAAGTAAATGAAATGTTTAAAAACTCGCCCTAGCATAACTTACTTGTAATCATCTATTTACCATACGTCAAAAAATTTGCATATTTATTATTAACTTTATGTTATGTACGCAATGTTTTAAGAAGCTTTATTATATTTGAAACAGTGTGACCAAATCGTAAAATCAGCAATATACTGCAATTAATGCAATGTTGGTAAAGGAATTGCAACTCTGTTGTTTACATATTGCAAACAGGCAAAATGGCTGTTTATAAAAGCAAACAATAAGCTCATTTGCAATATTACAATTACAATTTTTCGATACATTGTGTCTATGTAGTGTTCCGAACGGAATTCTGATAAATGTATGTACCTGCATGGAACACAAAAATACATCTGTGTCAATATTGATCGAGATCAAGATTGAGAGATCATTTTGCATGGAAGAAACACACAGTTCGATATATGTACATATATCGACTTGGCTGTTGATGCTGATCAAGAATATTCATATATATGTACATACACATAAATGCCCTCCTTAAATGCACTTTTATTTCTAAAAATATTTAATTTAAAATTAACTTTTTCGTTGCCTAATTTTAACATTTATTTTTCTCCTTCTTTTTTTTTGGTTTTCTCACTTACCTATTATTTGCATTTGACTTACAAAATAAAATGAAACCAACACCTCTGCACCGCCTGCCTGCCACTACTAACAACTGCTCCCCGCGCCACGTTCCACACGCTTCAGCTGACAACGTCGACGCTAGTGGAGACACGCGGCCTGCAAAATTCTCAGTCCGCCAATGAGCTATCGCGGGATCATGATATGCTGGATGCCAGTGAGCTATTGCCACGTTCCACCTCGCTGAGCGGCATTGAAACCTATACTAATCAGCGTATGATAATAACCGAGTTCAATGAGGAAGAAGCCATTGCTGAGCTTACTACCATGAATCATGATGCGGGTGCAGCACGTTTGCGTGATATGCCCACTAGAAAGACCAAGACCATAAGGGCAGTGGCAACAGGCACAGGAGCTGCTGGTGATGCTGCTGTTGCCAAACGTGCCACCCGTGGCACCTCATCTAACAAAAATATCAATTTAGCAGCAGCCGGTGATGCCAACATAAGAGGACGTCGCAAATTGCGCGACGCCACGCCCGATGTGGATGTCGAGGGAGATTAAATTGGAGCTGCCTTTCGAAAACAAGCCAATAGCATCGCATGATACTCAGCCAAGAATTGAGCAAAACGAATTTGTTTAAACTACACTCAGTAACACACACACACAAACACACTTACAACATGTCATTAAGTACACTAAGTTAGCTCTTAGATTAATAATTAAAAGTTCAATGCACTATTAGTTTATGGTTTAGTTATAATTATATTTAAAAATTCAATTTATAAATATGAAGTTTGCCAAGCTACAAGTCTCTTGCTTTTACTCTTCGTAAGGGCGGCGGAAATTTGGTGCAGACCATTAAACGCAGCTATAGCCTTAGCGATCTCAGTGAGCCCGACATGCATCGCACTCAGGATGAGCTAGATGAGGTCATGATGTCCACGTCCGTAATGATGCGACAGCCACAAGCAACGCGTCTACTGCGACAGCGTCATCAAACACCAGTGGGACGTTCCGCCAGCGGCACACGTCACTCCACAGGCATGTACTTTACTGAGGTGGATGTCACCTCCACATCCGCACCAACAACTGCTACTGGCAAGCAGACTGGCGATTTCAAGTGAGTCTGTTTACTTACTATGTTCTGGTCCATCAATTTTAACACACTTCCATGCACAACACACACAGCTATAATATACGCAGCACGGATGACATCAGTTCGGGTTATTCCAGCGCTGAGCCAGTTAGTGCGCCCTTGGGCACCGGCCTAAGTCGCACGTCATCCATGACAAATGCTTCCAAGGCGCGTGTGAAGTCCAAACGCAATGAGGTAAGTGTTGTGCTTAAATGCAGCCGAGGTGTTTCCTGAGGATTGCGATAGGTTTATATGATGCTATAGGAGTTAACTTTCTTGAAAGATCAGATTTATACATATAAATTTCGACATATTTATAATAAGGTCCTTTTCTGAGATTCTGATTTCCGATCTTACCATTTGAATAAAAACTATTCGAACAATCATAATTGATACGGAATGAATAATAATTATAAATGAGAAAAAGATAAAACTATTTTCTATTATTCAACATGATTGATGATCATTTGATCACTGATATAACTGACCAGTTCTTATGGAATGCGAAAAAATGAATATTTAATTAATTAATAATAAAACTTGAATAGAAACGTAAATAATAATAGTTTAATAGTTTTTGCCAGCAAAACTTAAGAAATATTCAGTTTAGGGTAAATTTCCGGATGACTTTCTTATTGGATTAGTAAACATATACAATATATTTAGAAACACCTCGGAATAACTGTGTAGCTGTCAATTCTTTAAGGGTACCCTATAAATATTGATGATAATAATTCGATTAGCAAATGCTGGAAGAGATGCGAGCTGAGGTATATTGGGAAAATCAGCGTTACTTTCAAATGAAAAGAGCAGTAGAACCAGAAAATGTGCAACCGCAAGTGCAGTTAAAGATTGTGGAAAGTGAGGAGGAGAATGACACAGACTACAATGAGGAGGAGGAGGATGAAGATAGCTTTTATGAGGCGCCGCCGCTGTTGGATCAAGTAAAAAGCACAAAATCCGAGTCACCTGAACTGAAATCAAACCCTTTCAAAGATGCAGCAAAGATAGTTGAAGCAGAAGAATTTAGTGACAATGAAGATTCCTTTAAAGAAGCCTTAAATGCAGCGCCAGTTGAAACTGAAATTGTGAATCCCTTTGAAGAAGCTGCCAAAAGAGCTGATGATCTAATGCAAAATGTTGATCCTTTTTTGTTGGTGGTTACGGAGTCAAGTCTTGAAATAGAAATGGCAACACCACAACAAGAACTAGCCCAAGCTGAAGATGCCTTTAATACAGCAAATAAAACGCGTCCTGTATCGCCACGTGAGCTGTTGGCAACGCTGGAGGAAATTAAGCACAGTTTTCGTGCACAGCTTGAAGCGGAGTCGTCGGGTCAACTAACAACTCCAGTGCGACCCAAACCGCAACATGGCAAGGGACGTGCACCGGCACCACCATTGCCACCCAGAAAGGATTCAAAATCGTTGCAAGCAGCGGACAATATTAGCCTAACATCAAACACATCGGAACGTAGCAAATCAGGTATCGGCCAACTATTCAAAAGCCTCAAAGATAATATGCTGCGCAAAGCTAATCCTTCGCATGAAGTGAATGAGGAGGAGCTCGGTGTAGCTAAAGAAACGTCGATTTAAGCAGATGTAAGCCCAGAAGAAGCTACAAAAACCCGTACAGCTCATTCCAACTGTTTTGTGTTATGTTTTGCCAAGTCGCATCGCTCGTCTGCTCTTAACTTCATGATACCCTCTCGTCCCACTGTACAGAGCCTTGTTGTTGCCTACTAACAATAGAATAATTTGCATTTTCAGCATGTGTTGCTTTTTTTTTTAAATAATACCCATTTAATTGGCACTAATCTTTTCTTTATTCCATCTTTTTGTTGCAGGACAAAACAATGTCCGCTAGCTGCACCACTTTGCCACGCAGCAGCAGCAGCCGCAAGGCGGATAAAACTCAGGCAACGACTGCTTTGGGCCAGGCCAAAACGCGCAACAAGACGGAGAAGTAATCTACCAAATTAACATATATATATTTATATATATCTAGTATAAACATATACATACTATGTAATATCTTATTCCTATCGAGAATGTTTTTGAAAAAATTTAGTTTTTCGCTCGGTGCTCAAAATTGGCCAATGTGTAAAGCGGATGATAAACAAATAGAAACCTCATGTTTTTAGCTTAAATTGTAATTAAATACTGATATTATTGTAATGATAATGATGATATGATATGATATAATAGTATATATCAATACAAGTGCATGTGTATTTTGTTTGTGATTCTGTTAGTTCCAGAGAATATTTGCCTAGATAATACTGATAATCATTTAATTTCGTAGCTCGTTTAGCATTAAGTAATTGTCCTATGCTACAACAAACAGGTTCTCCAATTACAATACTAACCAATAAATAAAACCAAAACGATCTATCAATCTATCTAGTTTAAATTCAATGCATTATAATTGATAAAAAAAATAAATAAAATAATAATTGTATGTAAATTATATGGAATTTTTGTTTCATTTCCCAAAATGGTATAAGTACGAGTTACGACTATTTATTGTGAATCATAATTAACATACATGAATATTATAGTAAATTTAAGTTATAATATTTTATTATATGTATGTACTCTTCAGAATTCAAATATTTGCATGTATGGGATGCTCTATAATATAGAGTCTATATACAGTTCTTAATAATCCTGTTTCCTTCCAGACATTTTAGTTTCGTTGTTTTTGATTGCTTTTTTAAATAATAAAATATTTGAGTTTTTTTTGGATGGTATTTCTGTATGACATATTTTAATACTGTATTTGGTAATTTTTAATTTGAAAAGTTGTGAGGTTAGTTTTCCCTTTCCTAATTTATAAGTTTATCATTAATTTTGCCTCAAAATGTGTAATGCAGTATAGAAGACGTCTGCGAGCCCAGAAAGATTATATATTCTTTATCAGGACGACGAGCTTATTCAATATAGCCATGTCCGTTTGTCCGTCTGTTTTTATACTTTATTTTTGGCTTCATCTTTGAGCTATCTTGATGAAACTTGGCATTCATTGGATGCATTGCGTGATGTATGTAGTTTGAATGTCGAAATCGGACCGATCGGACCACTATATCAGATAGTTGCCATGGAACGAACGGTCCAAAAGTTATCAAAACCAAATTTCACATATCGATGAAGTATTATAATCTGACCAATCCGACTAAGTTTCATCAAAATCGGATCGCTATTTCTAATAGCACCTATAGGAACATTCGGTCGAAAAGTGCTTGTTTGTAAGTATTTTTTGTTTTTTAAGATATCGAAAGCAAACTCAACATTTCGATGTAGAATTATGACTTGTACAATCTGACTAAACTCACCATATCGATATAAAAACACGATCTGTACTTTTTGATAAAGTTTAATTGAAATTGGACTACTGTATTATATAGCTGCTATAGGAATAATCGGTCGAGTATTCAATATTTAATAAATAAATAAATAAGTTTGTTGCAAGGGTATATAGCTTTATATATCCGAAGATAAATGTTTCTTTCATGTTATTTTTTTAATTCCATAAATGACGAATATACAGTACAAGAAATTTTTGGAATATTACAATTATTGAATTAACTATCAATCAAGAACTTTGTTAGTCTATTAAATTTGAATATTGAATTATAAAAGACTTAGATTAAGTTTAGTGATTCGATATTCTATATGATGTATGTAAATATATTATGAGATTAGCTACGATCCTTTCAAAAAGATCACCTGGTAAGATTATTGATTCCTATTAAAGCTGTCAATATATGTACATAAATATATAGAAAATTATCCCTTGCATGAGTCGTGACTTAAGATCATATAAATACATTCTTTAAACAAGCTTTTTAGGCACACGTACTCGCATGTACTATGTACATATTATTTACGTAAGTATATGTATAAATATGTCTACATTTATATATACATATGTATGTATGTACATCCTGACAGTCCAGTGTATAACAAAAAGCCAGTCAGCAACCGAATTAACCACCAGCAAACAAGCAGCCTGGATTTATCGTTCGACTTGAAGTAACTCTTGGCGTTGCAAGGCAGACGCACATGCGCAGCAGCTGATGCGAATGCTCGCTGACCTTGACCCTCAATCAGAGCGAGCGCAGCGCGACGCGACGCCGCGCGTTGCAGACAACAGTTGAACGCGATGCGCATGCAGTCAGCCAGCCAGCCAGCTAGACGGGTGAAACTTGTTGCCAAGTGCAGCAAGCAAATCGACGCAAGTTGAAGTTTTTGCCCCTATATCAGACCCCCGGCCAGGCCGACTCTTGCCAGTACCCCACCAAACCACAAGCGTCGCCAGCGCAACCTCCATACATAAGTGTGTATGTGTATGTGTGTCGCTTGCAAGTTTTCACCATTAGCAGCGCATGGCGTCGACTGTACTTTGGTTAAAGAAGCAGCACAGTACATACACACGCACAAGTATATGCTTCATTCCCACGTGTATGTGTGTAGGTATCGTTGCACAAGGAAGCAAAGCAAAGAAAGCGGCGCACAAATCCATACACATACATATGTATGTATGTATGTATGTACATACAACACGCTAGAAACAATGGCAGAATTTTTGCTTTATGTGGCGGCACCTCCACCAAGGCTGACTCAGTGCCAGAGCAACGCAGAGAGAGAGGGAACGAGAGAACGATACATGTGTAGAGAGCCGGCTGGTCGGGCCATCAGCTGCCGCGCCATGTGTTCGCGCAAAAATCAGAGGGGGCAGCTGCTGCTGCTGCTGCATTTGCCGGCTCAGAGAACAAGAACTGGAAACCAAACTGGTTAGAGTACTGCGGGTAGGGAAGGGTATCTATCTCTTTAAGCGATCTGCAAAAAAAAAGAAAACTCATTCTAAGTAAAACACACACATATTTATTGTGGGGTTATTATTATTATTTCTTTTGTCTCAAATCAGCAGCTCCAGCATTTTAATTTACAATTAAAAAACAATCACAGTGATATTTGAATTTTTTTTTTCATCATCTTCGTAGGTTCGCCTTGTTGTTTCGTCTCGTTCGAGTGAAAAAGTTATTACAACTGAGTTTGTCTGTTTGCTCTTCTTCTTCATCTACATCCTTCTGCAGCTTCTTCATCATTATTAATTTTTGTTGTTTTTGTGTCGTCTACAATCTGCCATTGTTGAGATGTTTATTGTTTTACTTATTGTTGCTGCTTAGCTAGCATAGCTAACCCGCTAGAGATCTTGCTTGTTGATGATAAGTGAAGTGCAAAAGCTCGCCGGCCGCAGCTTTATAGAGTAACATGTCTCCCTTTCTTTCTCTAACGCTTGCTTCTACTTCGTTTTTGTTGTTGTCTATCTTCTGCGTGTTGGAACTCCTAATAGGATACATTGTAGTACATACATATTTATATATATATATATATATTTTTTGTGATTTTCTTTTTGTTTAAGGTAAATTATATATTCTTATATAGTTTTTTTTTCTTTTCTTCCATTTTGTTATAATTGTAATTAGTAAATTCAAACACGTTTGCAGCATAATCATAATATAGTTCTTGCTATTGTTGTAGTAGCTTCTAAAATACAACGACGTTCGCCTCTCTTCTCTCTTCCACTGTATTCAGCAGCTGCACAGCGCTGCCGCCAGCGCCATCGTTGTCTTCTTGCTCTTCTTCTTCGTCTTCTACTCCACCAGACTCTGCTGTTCATCGTGCTTTCTGCTTGTTGTTGTTGTTGTTGTTGTTCTACTTTGACTGCAGGCTCAAAGCTTTGGAATTAGAGATGTGCTGCTTAGATGATGGTTAGATATATGTATGTGTGTGTGTCTGTGTGTAGGTGTAGGTGTGTTTGGGGTTGTTTTTATGTGTGTCTGTTGATCTTTACTTCGTTTTTTTTTTTACTGATTGGTTGCTTCTGCTTCATGCTTGCTTTTTGCTGTTGTTGTTGTTGGCTGGCAATTGATTTTTTTCATTAAATTTTTTCTTTTCTTTTTTTATTTTTGACAAAACATTTTCGTTGATTTCGCAGAGAGCGCTCGCGCTGCCGCTCTCTCCTAGTTCCGTCCACCCTTCTCGTCACACTCACGTCTCAGATGTCCGCTCTTGCCGCAGCCATAGCAAGTCTTTGACGTCTCCGGGCAGTTCTTGGAGATGTGTCCGGTGCGGTTGCACTTATAGCATGAGACATTGGCGGGTGCTGCGCCCCGCTCGTTCACAGCCTCGGGGCAATTGCGCACCCAATGGCCGGGCTTGTTGCACCTGTAGCAGGTCGGATTATCGGCCTGAGTGCAATCCTTGGAGATGTGGCCAACGCCGTTGCAACGATAGCAGCGTTCCGCTTCTTCCGGGCAAGCGCGTGCAAAGTGCCCAAATTGGTTGCATTTGTAGCACTTTTCACGATTGCGACGCATGCCACCGCCGCCACCACCACCACCGCCATCACCGCGCATACCGCCACCACCACTGGGTCCGCCGCCTCCTGGTCCACCGCCGAGACTGCAGTCCCGGGCAAAGTGGCCCGGCCGGTTGCACTTGTAGCACGTGGCAGACATCGACATTGTACTGTACTTGAGTTAATTAATGGCGTGTACTGTTAACTGATAACACAACACACACGAGCTAAGCTGAGCTGCTGTTGCTTCCTGCGTTAAATGCAATTAAACAAAACTACAGAATATGCGAATTTCGCTCGCCGTAGTTTTTTCGACGCCAAAAATTAAAATGGCTACCACACAAAACTAGTACAATGGTATCGACAGAAATTCGGTATCGAGTAATGAAAAACGCCGCTTGACAGTCACAGGATAGCGCACACACAGGGTTGCTATGATTAAAATATTACAGCACTGCGACTCCACGCGGTATACATTGGAACGAAATACTACCAATACGGAGTAAAAATTTCAAATTGTATATCAAAATAGTTTAGGTATATACAAACGCTTGAAAATCAAAGGTATATACAACTATGTTTTCAGTTGTATAAAAATACATAAATGTTTTTAGAGTTAAAGAGTTGCGTGGCAATTGAACATAATACATACTAATCTTGGTTAGGTTGAACTGCTCACTTTCATGAAACTATACGTACTGCGCTCAAAATTACAAAATAGCAATCAAACGGCTCGTTTCTGTTTGAGCGACAAACAGTTGTTAGGGTATTGGTGCTATAAATAATATATGACGTAGATTGAAGAGATTTTGCTTTATCGATTTGCTTTTATTGCTACATTCGTACCACTGTTCAAAATTCACAGCGCTGCCAGATATTCTTATCACGGCTTCTAAATTTTTGCACTGCCAGACTTGTTGCCCGCAGCGTTGCCACAGACTAATAAGAAAAGCAAGTTGGCATCCCCCACAAAACTCCAGCATAATTTGCATCTATGCAATGCATTTTTATGTGTTTTTACCAACAATAAACTCGAAGTAGTTATGTGCACAAAATGTTAATTGTTTTGGTTGCAATTGCCATACTGAGCCAATGTACAGCCACCTCCACAATACGCATGCCTGTGACCACACAGGATATAATAGCAGGTGACGTGTTCTTTGAAATCATTTCGCCGCAGGATCTTGAATACACCTATAGACTACGACCCGCCAAGGACTTTGGTGCATCCTTCAGCCACAAACTAGAAGGCGTTCCCATGGTGCTGGCCGATCCGCCCGAAGCTTGCCAAAAGCTAAAAAATGTCCGTGAAATACAGGGCAGTATTGCGCTTATGGACAGGGGGTAAGGAATTAAACACAGTTTTTTTTTTTTTTAATAATATTCTTCTAACTAATATATTTTACTTTACTTTTGGCAGCGAATGCTCGTTTCTTACCAAAACTTTGCATGCGGAGGCCGCCGGCGCTTTGGGTGCCATCATAACGCAGTATAATGTGGATTCACCAGAATTCGAACATTATATTGAAATGTTGCATGACAAAACGAATCGCGATACACGAATACCGGCCGGCTTTTTGTTGGCCAAGAATGGCCTGATAATACGCAACACGTTGCAGCGTCTTAAACGTGTCCATGCATTGATAAATATACCTGTAAACTTGACCTTTACCCCGCCATCAAGAATCAATCATCCGCCTTGGCTGGGCTGGTGATGAACAGGACAATTGGAGACGGAGCTTTAATAAAATCCGTATAATGATGCCGCGTTTCAATCTGATACCAAAGTGCATACTTAGTCAGAGCGATTTAATTGAATTTTTAAGCATAGTTCCGTATTATTATTTATATATATTTATCAAGGCTGTACAACAATTTGACTTCTTGCCAATTTGGATTTTGTTTTTGAAAATTGTTAGTGCATTTAAATTTATTTAGTAAAATTTTAATTTTAATTTTTTTTAATAGGCTATTTTTAAAGTAACTTTAGAAATGGTCTATTTGAAACAAACTATAAATGTAAATTTAAATGGCTCAATCACAATTATATCCACTACTTTCAAGATAATATTTGTAATCACTCTGTGATAGCGAAAATGATTTTGATTTCTTACACCTGTAATTCCAGTCAAGAACTATTTTTTTCCTATGTCACACAATGTCCAGGCGAACACACAATCAAAAATAACTTAAATTTCTACTTCAAGCTCTTGTATGCATAGAATACTACAGTTTTACAAATTAAGAAGTCATTATAAAATGTAAAAACACTTAAATTTCTGAATCAACCCTCTAAACTCTTGGAAAATCGCATCTATCACATGATTTGCAGCCTTGTTAATTTATACTTGACTAGAAAAGCAAAATGAAACTGGAAACTGAACTGAATTTAAGTAGTTAAATTATAAACAAAAACAATTTCCCCGTCTATAAACCACCACCCCCAACACAGATCCCAAAGCGTAAATTGTAAATAAAATTGCTAAGCAAAAAGACAGATAGTAATGTTTATAAGCTAAACCAAAAAAAAAAAAAGTATTTATATATATATACTATGCATAAATGTTTATTAAAGCTAAGTACAAAGCTCTCTTAATGTATCTTATGTGTATACTCCATCAGAATTTGCCCAAAGCGCTTAGATTGAGGCACATGCCCATTGTAAGAACCACAATGGTTACCACAAGTATGGCAAAACAGAGATAATTCGATTGTATGGGCATGCGGAATAACTTGGCAGACATATCCAGGGAGGAGGCGAAAAGCAGCGTTGAATTGAGATCCTCTGCAGACGTATTGTGATAGACAAATGGACGCACGCGTATCTGATGTCCATTGGCCTGGGCATTCTGGCAGACGCGCGTCACGGAGCCGGCGACAAAGAAAGGCAAAAGGCCCAAAAATAGCCACAGCATAACATTGGCAATGTTCAGCAGGACTAGCTTAAGGGCACAATAATGAAAATCAAAATCCTTAAAGAGATAAACCAGGCCAGCAAATGCATACGCCAAATTCATGACAATCAGAAAGCACACGGGCACCGATACATGTTGATTCACTCGCTCCAGCAGCTTGCGGAACTCCAAAATCTCACGCATCCAGTCGAGTGAGTCTATGGAATGCATTAGCAGCTTATGTGACAAGGTCTCAAGATGCACGCGCAGCATATAGCATTCAATGTAGTAGCTGCTCAATATGATTATCTCCACCAGATCCTGCAGCAATATGGTGCACAGCAGACCAATGCGCAGGCATAGCTCCCAATTACGCAACGCATCGGCCAGCCAGGCCACCTTGATGATCTGTGCCGGCTGCATGATGACCACACAGCAGGCGTAGCCAAAGAGTAGCAAGAGTAGCGCCAATGCCACGCCCAGATACAACCACAACATGCGGCACAAACGTTTCGGCTTGGCGGAAAGCAGAAATACACGCTCGATGAGATTCTGCAGCTGCTCATGCTCGATCACCTTGCACACAAGCACTGCGGACACGAAGCTCATCAAATTCAGGATACTTGGCACCACATAGCCAAACAGCAGTTCCCCAATTGTATTCGATGTGGTCGAACCGGAGGCGGAACCACAAACATCTGTGCCATTGCCATCAGGGCGTATATCCCGATAGCTACTAAAGCCACGATCTCCACTGTAATTGAATTGACTTTAATTAGATGACAATTATTTTTAATTGTGCCCACTCACCGATAGCCACATAGATAACGCAGCACATAGCCTACGAGGAGCACACAGAGCACTATGAAAGCCTGAACATAGCTGCAACAGGCTCGCACATTGCTCATATCCGTTGAGATGGGATTGAGCCCAACTAGGGTCAAGATGGCCACATATGGACGCAGGAACTGCAAATATTTGTAAAGTATTATAAATTATAATTACAAATATTTACTTGTTTATAATTATGTATTGATTTATTCAATTGCTCATGAATTTTTAATAGTTTTCCATAATTTTTAAGTGCATTAAAAATCTCAAAAAATAAGAATTGATTTGATTTTAAATCTTCAGCGTGCCGAAGTGTATATACCCTTGCAATGGTTCTTTAAAAAAATTGGTCCGATTTTAATCAAACTTGGTCAGTTGGTACAAATTATACTTCTACATTAAGCTGTTGAATTGAATTTCAATATCTTTAAAAACAAATTTAATTTTTCATACCAGCACAGATTTTTCCAATGTCAGCTATATGAAATTGTGCTCCGATTTCGCTAAAACTTGATCAGATTGTACAAATCATGTATAATAATTTAGTGTACTAACTATATTTAAAGCGATCACTATAGATATATTCCCTAAGGATCAGAAACACTTGGCTAACTTTCTTAAATACCAGATAGTATTATATATAATATATATATATATAATTTATAATATTTCTCTCGGTACTACATAGTATGTCTTAAAACAAATATTCCAATATTTGATAATTCTATAATTCTATGCATAATTTTTTTCATTCTGTGCGTTCACCATATCAAACAAACACTGTATATGCATTCTCTAGTGCAAACAAAATGTGACTTGAGATTTGCTGAAACTTCTCTATAACACTATATCAATTCTCTAGTTAGCTCTGATCAGTGATCACACACCCAAAAGAACTATTTCACTTTAACGAGCGATCACTGTTTATGCACTTTATATGCAATAAATGATAATTTGTTTTTTTTTCGTGCCTGGAATATACTTATGTACACACCTTGCGTTTGCAGTAGTTGAGGAGTGCCGATGTGGGCTCATGTTCGCCCGGTTGCTGCAGTTCATCATGGAGATTGCCATTCAAGCGATTGATAAAACAAAAAGAACTATCCGCATTATTACGATACATGGCATCAGCCGTAGACAAAGAGGTTTACATGCAACAACAACAACGACAAAAACAACAATCAACACATGCACAAAAGCTCAGGCACACATACACATGGCGTGATGTTGTTGTGTAAGTGACACTGACAGTGATTGTGAATGGAAATGGAATTGAAACTGGAACTGGAACTGAAGCGATTGGAAGACGATCGTTGACGCCGGGCAGCTGAGCTACAACTGATCGCTATAGCGAGAGCGAGTAGAAAAAAAAACACACACACAAAACTTACGGCGTGCTCGTGCAGCCAGGATGAGGCGGCGGATGTGGCGCGGCTGCTCCACAGCAGCGATGGCGAATTACTGAGCTGTGGTGCTGGTGGCGCTGGTGTTTCAGCTGCTACAGCTGCTGTTGTTGTAGTCGCCTCCGTTGTCGTTGTCGTCGTCGTTGACGTCGTAGTTGTCGTTGTTGTTGTCGACGTCGCTTTCATCAATTGCAACTATAACGGTAAATTGAATAAATTGAAACTCGAGCCGCGAGCCGCGCACAGCGCCGAATACGAGCAAACGAAGCCGAAGCTTTCCTGTCACATTTAAGCTCTCACTCTCTTTCTGCCGCGCTCTCTCTCTTCGAGCTTTGCTCATTCGCTCACCCTATGCAGCTCCCGATTGCCCCCCCCGTTATCAATGAAATTTATCTCTGTGACAATGTGACGCGCTCTCTACGCTGCTGTGCACCTGTTACAGTTTAGATAGGAATCAGCTTGTTATCGTGCTCGCTATCTATCCAAATTGTATGCCTACATATATGTATATAAGTATATTTGTACATATGTGTGTGTAGTAGAGTCTGTTTTTATGCTTTTTTCTTTGTTACGTTCTCGCCGTTAATTTATTTTATTTTTTTATTTAAGAATCAACAGAAAATTTGTTTATGTTATCTATATGGCGGCTGTTCCACGAGTATTGTAACTGTTGTTCAACAGCAACTGAATTCTCAGCTGCGCTGTCTGTAGCTCTCTGATAACCCAGAGGATCAATTTGGCGTTTTCATGTGTTTCTTGATGCGCTACATTTATAGGGGTGTACTTATATGAATCATAACTTTGCTAAAGTAAAAAATTATTAAATGTTTTTTATAAAAATTAAAAAAACCAAATTTTCGTTCTTAGCTATTGTTTAATATTCACGTGTTTATGTTTTTTCTAAAAATCAACTATTTTTTACGTTTATGTAGAGAAAATTCTAGAAAATGTATTCTTTAAATAAGAATAAATTATTTTAATTGCAATTTTAAGCAAAACATTTTTGTAGCACATTTTTCAGCATATTTCAGTGCAACAACAAGTAAAGTTAGTGTTGTTAAATAATTTTAGTTTTATTTATTTTATTTATTTTTTTTTGAATTGAGCGTAAAAAGTCGGAGATCATTCTTAAAAAAAAGAACATAAATACCTGTTATCGCACTTGACAGTGATTACATAATTATAATAATAATAATAATTTTATTAACAAATTTTTTATGTACGGTGGGTTTTATATTTATAGAATAATTTATAAACTATATTCAATGCAAATATAGATAGTTCTTGGTAAATGATTTTTTATTAATATTTAAGCTTTAGCATTAAAGCTTGCCTCTAATTAAATGATAATAAATAAATAAACTTTAATTAAAAAATAAAATTAAATCATTAGCATGTTAGGTTTGAAAGTGGTGAACGATTAAAAAAACCTCTTAAGAGGTGTCCTATTCAAGTGGCGAGGAGTGTATACGAACAAAAGAAAATTATGACTTGTATGATAAATAGAACATAATTATAACTTCTTGATAATTCATAAAAAAAATTACAAGTATAGCGTATTGTTGAATCTATAAAACCTAATCAATCTCAGTCATTCTCTCTGCTGTTATCTTAAATAAAATGCGCATGACAATAACAAGCTAAATAATAAAAAAAAAAGCAAATGCAAAGTGAGACTTAAATTTGATTTTCTCATTTCTCAATATTCTGCTGAGATTTATTTCCCTTTTGAAGATCATTGGGTGATATCTGCTGAGAGTATACTGCTGCCCATTCACGGCAATCATAATGATGACGAATTATTGCGTTTATATAGTAAAGTAAAGTAAAGTAAAAAAATGCACACTTGTTTAATTGCTTTTAATTTCATGCTTTTTGTGATTTGACTTTATCGTGTAAGGGTCGCTAAATAGCATTTATCTGCTGCACGCAAGGCAATAAAGTATCGAAATTTACGTGTAAAGTAATTAAATTAAATTAAAGACAAGTCACAAGTTGTTTAAACTTTTTTAGTGGCCAGACGAGACTCAACTTGAATTTGTTGGTTGTTCAACGTCGATTTGCATGTTGGGCAGCCGCAGTTGACGTTGACATTTTCGTACCCCAAATATTCAAAGGGATTTGGGGGGTTTGGGGGGTTGAACTGGAAACTGCCTGGTCAATGCTGTCATTGCCTGAACTCTGGTCACTCATGTAAATTAGCTGCGTTGTCAAATAATGCTGATTTGTTGTTGGTTCGTTGGCAGACTAATAAAAGCAAAGTTCTACCAAACACTACCCCGAATACCGAACACTACCAAACCATATCAAACCATTGAATGCAACAGCATGCCACAGCATAGTACACCATATCCCCCGTTTCTGTTATCCCCATAACACAACTGACCAGTGGGCATCACACTAGACACATATCTCGGGAACCATACTGGCACAGAATGCCGAACAGAGCAGCTTTTTGTTTAAAAATCAAATCAAATATTACGAGAAATTTTCAATGTGGTTAAATGCATAGGAAATTTGATGTGTCCCCCTCAGGCCGCAACCGCAAAAACGCAAATGTTGACTCGACACACGTCGGGGAACTAAACATCGATATAAACTTATGTAAAGATGTTCCGGCTTACGCAAAATTAAATTAAATGCTTAAATTCAGAATTGCTCTAGTTTAAAAAATTTAATGTGCTTAAGATTTATAATTGATACTAATATGTGAATTTTCAATTATTTTATTATTCAATTAAAAATGAAATTTAAAATTAAATTTTAAAATTGTTAATACGTTTAAAAGGGAAATTTCATTGTATTTTTTCTCAATAATTGTTTTTGAAATGTGTATACTTTCCAAAGGGAAATAAATTAATAAGGAAACTCAATCTAGACAGCAAACTCTAACCAAAAATTTGTTCCGCATGATAGTTTAAAATCAGGAAAAAGAGTATTTAATATGAAATTTGAAACCTGCTTTGGGAGATCAAATTTTTGGGTAACAAATATAAAATTGTTTGAAGTTGTTTTAAGATTTGTTTATTCGATTAAAAGGGAAATTTTAATATATTTTTTCTCAATAATTTTTTTTTTAATGTTTATATTTAAAAACGAAATAAATAAATATGTAAACTCAAGCTAGACAGCAAACCATAAACAAGAAAATATTCTGTTTGTTAGTTTAATTAATATACAATTTAAATCCTCCTTTGGGAGATCAAATTTTTGGGTAACAAATGTAAAATTGTTTTTCAATTTTTTTAAAATTAATTACGGGCAACAGAAAAACTAAGTCAATTTCGTCAATATATTGTCGTTGACCGGAAAACCCTGCTCAATTATAATATATCAGTCTTTTTGCATATAAATATGTATGTACATATGTATAAATGTGCATAAATTTGTATTTTTGGCTGGCAGTAGTACTACATGGTATATTAAGTTGCATCTTTAAGTTTTAAAGTTTGCCACACGCCTTGCTTTCCACCTGCCACTCCGCCGCCCACAAAAAGATCAGATTGTGCGACGTGTCAAGTGTCCGAAATTCAATTAGACTTCATTAGCATTAGCAGCCGGTGGCATATATTGTTGTTGTTGCTATTTTTGTTGTTGTTATTGTAGTTGTTGCTGCTGCTGCTGCTGCTGCTACTGTCTGGGGCCCACCTTGTGGCTGTGGCGTGCACAGATTTAACCGTTTGCAGATTAGCATAAATGAGATCATTAAAATGCGCTTACGTTTGTGTGGGGTTGGGATGACGTTTGATAGGTGTTTGGTGCTGGGTTAGCAGGAGAAAAGGGTGGTTTATTTAGGGGTGATGTTTTGTGGGGTCTAAGGTTTAAGTGTTTGTGCAAGATGCGACATCCTTTCGCCTTTCGCACGTAGCAGACGCAACCTGCAAATTAGACTGTCTGAAAGATGTCACGGCTGCCTTGGGTTCGTGTCTTGGCTATGTACTACGAGTAAATTCCAAAATTTGCATAATTATTGTTAGCATTAATGCTTAATATAGCAACTAGTTTGCAGGCTTCTTATTGCTTTTATTTTTATATTGTTTGGCTATTGCTTAGCCAAATTGCTCATTACATTTTATTTAATGAGTGTGTAAACAAAGAAACACAGACAGAGTTTACACTGTGGTACAAATTTTGGGTAAGCAAATTGAAAGCTATACAGCTATTAACTAAACATTGTAAGATAGAAGTTAAATTAGAGATGGGCAGATTATTGCGATGACTCATATAAATTAAATTAAGATCTGATTCGGGTTTTAAATTTATTGAGATATTGTAAAAGTGCCATTGAGACAATATTTAATTTCCTAGCTCAAAGGTAAAAATTATTAAATTACGAATTTATCTCGAAAATTCTTCATTGTTATATGCTTCAATAAATATTTAAAAGTTAGTAATTCTTTTAATTGATAATATAGTAATACCATTTTGAAAGCAAAAATTCCGATTAAAAGCTTTCCGTAACTGTTAAAAATAATTTGTGTTGCTTTTTTAACAAAATTCGAAAATATTGATAACTTTGGGATATTATATTCTACAATATTTTTGTAAAAAAATCTACAGTAAATAAATTATTTTGTGTGAAGTAAAATGTAATCAGAACTTAAATATAATTCTAGAAATTATATATATTTTACATTAAAATAAATTTAAGCAAACAAATTTATTAAAATTACTTGACATTTCTATATATAACTTTCCTCTCATTGGAATATTTTGTTGTATTGTTTGTAGCGAAATTCTAAGTGTAGAAAATTGTGATACTTAACAGCAAAATAATATTGCTTATTTCTAAAAAAATTTAAACGAAGACATTAAACTTTAATCACAAATAACTAGCTTGCAAATGATATATGTAACAAGTTGATTGACTTGAGACAAGTGCACATAAATTATTTGGTTTTGAAAGGTATTTATTTAAAAGATATATATTGTATATTTTTATGTTTGTAAATTAATTTTGTTTTTTGTTGTCTACTGTTCATTCAACTAGACGAGACATATATGTATGTAAATATCGAGTCTAGTTAATTGGCCTGTCAAAAACCTGTTGCTATTTGGAAGTAATTTTTATAAAGGGTAGTTGTTCTAGCTGTTATTGTTGTTGGGGTTGCAGCCCCCAAGTGTTACATGTGCAGCATACGAAGGCAAGTCCCTTGCACGTGCCCCGTTGCCGCAACTCACCAAACGAGCTAATTTTGATGATATCCACAAGCGAGCAGACATTTGGTGAGTTTGGTTCATTTTGACAGTGGGGTGAGATGTTGATGAGGTGGGTATTGTGGGTGAATGCAGGGTTGCTTCCGAGTGCTGCACTGTGTGTGTGTGGTGTGTTGCACTAAAAGCCTGTCGTTGCCTGCAAATTGAATCAGCTGGACTCTCTGTGTGTGTGTGTGTGTGTCCAGAGGGCGACGTGCGCGCTCTCATGAAATGTGACCGCAATTGCGGTTCGTTAGCTGCATTTCAGCTAGTCCATGGCAATGGCAGCCCGCTGATGGCAAACACCCAGGTACCATATAGAGATACATAGGGTACACAGGTGCAGGATCAGGTGGAGTACGTGCACAGGCCGTCACAGTCCAAAAAAAAAATAAAAACAATTTAGTATGTTATAGTCGCCTATGGGATACCCTGTAACTACTCTGAGATTTAATTGAAGCTGTAAAATATTAAGCAGTTCAATGGCAGTAAATGTAAGCAGCGCTTTTAATATGGCGGCTGAGCAGCATAAGAAAAGTAGGTAATGTTGAATAGTTTTGGAGTTTATTATCTGTGTTACATTATAATGATCATTATTTTCATGCCTGAAGATCAATTATTAAGGGTATGAAAGGGAGAATATCAGAAATGTGAAATGAACTTGAACTGCTACAGTACACTATGAGGAATTTAAATAATTTTTTTAATGTGTTGTGTGGTAACATACATTAAACTTTAATGTTACATACCAAAAGTTTTAACATTCGCGCGCACTGTTAAGTTGGCAGCTGTTAAAACAGTGGTTCCAAGCGAAAAGCATTTTTTTTATAAGAATTGTATATTATATTCAAAGAAATAGACAGACCGCCATGGGTAGATCGACGTTTGCTGTTGATATTGATCAGGAATTCTTTTTATGGTCAGCGATGTGTACTTTTGTTTGCTGCATAAATGTGTACTGTTTTATTATACCCTCTTAACCATTTTGAAAGGGTGCAGGGTGTAAAAACAAACCAAACTGCAGCAGAGGACAATGCAAAAAGCATTGTGCTTAAGTGGTCAACTGACCAAAAGCACTTTGACCATGCGGTGTATGCCTGTGGCTCTATGTTGCGCTCAGTTAGCCCTTTAAATTGTGTCTCGCCCCCGACTTTATTATTAATGACAATATGGCAATGGCAATGGCAATACGGGCCAAAGATATATGCCATGGCACTTAGCGGCAATTAGACGACCAGCACCTGTAGCTGGAAGCCCACGCACAATCACAGTCGCAGCTTGGGAAGCTTGAGAAGCTCGAGAAACTGTGCAGGATTTGGGATTTGCGCGCCAATGACGATGCTTGGCAACTTCAAGGTAATTACGACAAAAGACGTACATCCTAGGCACATCCGGCCAGGCACGCACAAAAGCACAAAAACTTGTAGCAACTCCCCGCAAACGTCTGGCCCTTCTTAGCTGGTTTGACTTTTCAACGCTGGGCAAAAGCACGTGACAAGCATATTGAGAAATAGCGGACAGCTGCAACAAGCGAATTTAAAAGGCCAAAATCTCGAAAATGTGTGAGGCTGGCCTTAACGGCCTGACCCACTCATGAGTGCCAAATGAGTTGTTAGACCAAAAATTACAGGACGGCTCTCCAGAGAAGTTTCAGTATCGTATCAGGAACCAGACGCAGGGAGAAGAGTGGCACGGAAGTTTCCCAACCATCCACAGACTGTTGCGTGCTGCCTGTGTGTGTGTGCCTAGCTTTTGTTGGCTAACTAAATATTGTTAGGCAAAGTAAACGACATTGTAGACTTTGGCAAGAGAGAAACAGAGAGAATGGGCCAAAATCTGCGGCCAGTGGCGTAGCTAAGACGCCATACCGTCCGTCCCCTTTTGGGGTTTTAGGCTAAGTGGCTGTTAAACTTTTGTTAACTATTTCAATAGTTGATATTACCTAGAAACCAAGCTTGAAACCACTTGGCAAAGTAAACTTTCAACCGCAATAGAAATCAATAGGAATATGAAGTTGTATGTACTTAGAATTTGAACTATGCATAAAAGCGTTGATCTTGGCGACAAATTGAGCAGGAGTTTGTTAATTTAGAGAGTTTACTAAGAGTTGACTGAGTACAGCCACTTTTCTAAGTCGGTTATGCTCGACTATAGCTTTTATAATTATTTTCAAAATGAGAACTAAATCAAATATAAATTTGGTTGTGTAAAAACACTGATTGACAATTTTTAATATAGCAATCAGCAATTATTAAGCACCAGCGCAGACAATCAAGAGCTGACTGCTATAGTTTTTCTTCAAATAAATGCATTTACAACAATTTTATTGTTTTCTTTCGTTTTAATACCTTTGTTGCAAATATTTTATTTTTAAAATACACAATATATATTTATTGTGTCTATTAATGCAAAGCTTAAGGCAAAATTGCCAAATGATATAAATAAATATACATTTTTATAAAAATGAAAGCTTTGAAATATTTTTTATCCACATGTATACAAACACAAGGTATTGGCATACACTTTAAAGCGTCTATTAAATAGCTATAATATATTAATTGCAATTGTTCTATCATATTGTTTGTATACGAATATATTGCAATAAATATAAATTTAAATTTGTTTAATATCACTCAGCTTTTGAGTGCCTAAACGATTATATTAAAAGCTGATTGCTATGCAGCTGATCGTTTAGCAGACAACAAAGTCAATTTAAAATCTATAAATAACCTACAGAAATAATAAAATAATGTTCAATTAAATTTGTGGTTCAGCGAATGTGCATTATGTATTTAAAAAGAATTGTTCAAAGCTAAAAATAAAAGCATGCTTTTAGCCAACATAACACAGCAAATCGTTCACCGTTATTTGCTAATAGCAAAAGGAGTGCAAATAAAAGTGAACGGTAAATCAAATGCAAATTTGGATAACAAAGCGCAGAGTTGAAAATGAAATTAGTGCGAAAGCGAAAATACATATTGTTTTTTTTACTGTTTTTTTTTTTGTTTTGTTTACTTTCTGTTTTGCTTGTGCTTTGTGTGAATTTTAATAACAAAAACAATTATTACTAAAAAAAAAATGCCAACAATTTTATATGGCTAAAAAAAAACTTGACATGAAAAGCGCATTAAATTTTATCAATTATATTTATATAGAATTCATAAGTACACATACATATATACTTTTAGTGTGAGAATCAAACACATCATATAAAAAATATACATTAACTCCCCAAAATAAAGGTTTATATTTATGTTTAAAGAGTATTAACTAAATATATTTATCTCTTTTTTTCTTTTAATATTTTCTGGTTTGTTATTGTAATCTTAAGCTCTCTGGATATAAATATATTTTTTATATTATCTTTTACATATTTGCAATAAATATCTTTCAAATATTTTGCATTTCAGTTACTTTCCTGCCCTTTTGAATTTTTTTGGACTACACCCCTGGGTGTTCCTTGGTTGGGACGGGACCCAACCATACGAAGCCTATTATCCTGGTGCCTGAAATACAACGCTGTAGCCATTGAAGTCGTCATCCTGTCGTGGGTGCTGCTGCTTAGTTGCCGTTTATTAGAAATTTCCTTTTCTTTTTTTTTAACGTTTTATATACATACTTAGTACTTATATATATACAATTTTTTTTTGCTACCTATTTACTTAAGTCAGGAAACTGAAGACGCTGCGATGCAGCGCACGATGTTGCAACAGACACACAACACACATCTAAGCTGAGGTTTCTGGCTGCATGAGCAGGATATTTATATATGTATGTATGTATCTGTGTGTGTGTGTGTGTATCCTGGTTTACCTTCCTGGACTGCCTTAACGTTTTGTTGACGCAACCTGCTCATTAATTTTTTACGCTTAATGTGTTTTTCTAATGATTTTTAAATTGCTTCTCAGATTTCAAATTTTTGGCTTTCAACAGAGCATTGTGCAATATATATTTGTGTAAATATATACTCTATACGAGTGTATATATATTTTTGTAGCCTCATTTACTGTCTTTTACCTTGGCGTTGATTTTGTTGCCAGTATAAACCAAATTTGAGCTGTCTGGACGTCAAACTCAAAAGGCGGCTCATTAGTAACTTACATGTCTGTGTGTGTGTAAATATATAACATTGAATACTTATTAAATTACACACAGTTGATACAACAAACCAACGAACGAAATAAAAATATCGAATGCAATAATTAAAATGCAATAACAACAACAAAAACAGCAACAATTCAGGCGGCTTGCAAGGCTTAACAACAACAAGCTGTTAAAATTCAAGCATTCAATTCAAAACAAGAAAAAATATATAAATAAATAACAAAATACCCTTTTTCAATTAGTTGTTAAGGTAGATGCATTTAATAGCAGATTTGTATGTAAGTAAAAACAAAGTGTGTAGAGAATATTGAAACAATTAATTGCATATTGCAAGAATTATAAAATCAAGTATAAAAAGCAGTTTTTGAATTAAGATATTTTAACAATTACTATTTCAAAATACATACGCAAAAATAAATAAATTAAATAAGGAAAATTCTAAAATTTATTGAAATTTTTACAAATGAATATTTGAATTGCAAATAAATTAAATAAACAAAATTCTAAAATAAATTGAAATTTTTACAAATGAATATTTAAATTGCAAATCAATTTAGACATTTGCCATTTGTATATTTGAGAGTTCATATTATTAATGGCCATTGCAGAGCTGACTGCTAAACCTTTTCGAGAATTCCTAGCATTCAAATATAAACATTTTTTAAAACAAAATTATATTTCAAAATAAAGATTAATCGATTTTCGTTTATTATATTTTGTTTTCAATTATTTGCTAAAAAAAAAGCGCTGCTTCTAGATTAATACTCTGAAAATATAAACACAAGTTCCAATTTATTTGTTTTTAAAAAAAATTATCATACGCCACTGGAGCGCTACTTTTTGTGGTTTTGTCTATAATTTTCATACAGTTTTAGCAGTCAATATATAAGCTTTGCGTTGTTTTTATATATTCAACTTATATTTAATTAATTTTTTGTTTTCAAGTGAAGTAACTGCAAATATTGATTTCGATATTTAAAGGCCAGTTCTAACTTATGCTCAGTTAATTTATTTTTATCTGTATACTTTTTATTGTTTATACTCGAATTGAGAATTTTTCACACTAGTTAAGAATTTTCGTAATTGATTGCATTTTTAAACCAATTTAATATAAGAATAAAATTATAAAATCTTACTTTAAATTTCAAGTATAAATTTCTGCTTTAATTAAGAAATTTAATATGAAATGTCTACTTTAAATATCTTTTAAATATATAAACTCTTTTCTTATTAAACTTTTCTGTTTCTACTTTTACATTTTCTTATGTTTGTCTTGCTTGCTAAAGTTGTCTATAAGTGTGAATATTTTGTAGTCTGATATTTTCGTACATTTTCCGGCTATACTACGCTTACGCTTTGTGTTCAACAATTGTTTGCCACACACACATACACCCACACAGACTTATACACCCACATGCACATCGGCTTGGCATCCGATCGCATCACGCATACGACGCGTTGTGCACTTTGCCAGCTTGCCACTTCTTTGGGGTCTGGTGAAACGTTTTGTCTGACTGACAAATTTAATTACTGCTGGGCCTATGTGTGCGGGTGTGTGTGTGTGTGTGTGTGTTGTTGGCCATGGTCCCTGTTGTTTGCGTCGCAACTGATACGGCAACAGGGCACTGGCAGATTGAGAGGTCCTGGCAACACTGAAGTCACTTCATTTGATGCGTCAATCAGCACAATCAAAAACTGCAGCCATGAAAATCAATTAAAAAGCCGTTGACATACTGCCCAGTCCAGTTCAATCCAGTTCAGTTCAGTTTCAGATCTCGGATCAACGGATTGGGTCCTGGGTAGCTGCTGGGCAGCTGTCAACAGCTCTGAACATTTTTGCAATTGACGCTGACCGGGATTAACATTTATATTTCAGCAGGCGCAGGATCACGATTTTGTTTATGTTTTTTTGGGCTTGCTTCATTTTGTTGTTGGCACTGTAATTCATTTGAAATGCAAATTCCTTTTGTAGCGGATATAACAACACGCTCGCAAAACAAATCAAAGGCGTCATTCAGCAGTGTCGACATGATGAGGCATATATTTTTTTATTTTTTTTTTTGGACAGGACATTCAAGGAAATTGAGGGCGGAACTTTTGTAGGTTGAAGTTGAACCTAGTGACATCAGCGTATTGCATAGTTAATTGCTGACACGCTGAGTTGCACAAAAAAAAATACAAAAAAGAAAATAAACATAAAAACAACAATCGAATGTGGCAGAGTCTCTCCACTTAATAAATGAAATGTCATTGAGGCGTGCGGCAATCAGCAAAACAAAAATCCAAACGGATTTAACACCCGGGCGTCACAAAATGACGTATGAGTAGCCAGTATGGAATTGTGGGCTGACTGGCCTCCAAAAGCAACTGTAAATGAACGAATCCAAACGGACTAACTGACTGACTGACTGACGGACTGACTGAATGACTGGTTGACTGGCCAGTATGGGCAATGCTTGTGCTCTGGTCCTGGCCAGGGTCCTAGGCTAGCCTTGCTCTGAACTGGCCTGGCTAACTGACAGCAGAGTCCAGAGTGAACGCTGACCATCGTTTTATCTGCTCTCGAGGCACACACACTTAAAAATACATACACACGCACACACGCACACACGCACACACGCACACTCCTTGTCATGGACACCCGCTGCACTGCACAACAACAAAATTTCATTTGCCAATTAACGAATTTTGTGTGCACTATAATTAAATACAATTTTTGATTATTATTATTTGATTGCACTGACTTTATGTTTGAACAAATTCTATAGTAAAATCACTTTTTTTAGCGATTAGTTTTCTAACTAATTTTTTGTTGGTACATAAGCAATTTGTATGGTTTTAAGAACAAGTCGAAAAAGCTAATATTTCAAAATTAATTATATCTAAGTATCAACTCAATAAGACAAATTGTGGATTTTTTCCTTTATTTATTATTATATTAATTCTGCTTTATATGCTTTATATTTATTCTGCTTTAAAATCGTTTACATTTTAATAAAGTTACACCAATCGCAATATTTAATATTAAGATTTTGATCCTTCAAGCTAATATTTAATATTTTAATATATTTATTTCTTCCTTTAATTTTGAATTAAAAAAGATTAATATTAAAGCATATAGCATTCTATACTAAATTTTCAATCGATTGCAATTTAAATCAAAAGATTTTAATATTTTCTACATGTTTACAAAAGTTGTAAGATAAGAAAACTGTTTAAAAATCAAAAAAAATATATTTTTTGAATTTCGATTTTTTTAATTTTTTACAAGAGTTGTAGGTTATGGAAACTGTTTAAAAAGTAAATTTAATTTTTTAAAATGAACTGACAAATCAATTTAGAGTACGGACAAAGACATTTCGAATGAAAATCTATTGGGTGTTTATTTATAATTTCTATTTAGCTAAAGAGTAGTTTCAAGTAGTAAAATTTAATTGATTTATACGCAAACGAAATGAAAACGCGGGCTAAAACTCAAGCGGGTTCAAAGACGGGAGTTTTGGAGGGAAATTCGTAAAGGGAAATTTGTAGAGGGAAGTTCGTAGACGGAAATTCGTAGAGTTAAATTCGTAGAGGGAAGTTCGTAGAGGGAAATTCGTAGAAGGAAGTTCGTAAAGGGAAGCTCGTAGAGGGAAGTTCGTAGAGGGAAATTCATAGAGGGAAATTCATTACCGCGAGATCTTGTCGAAAGTGAGAATGGGAAAAGGCCCGTATAAGAGTTAAAAGCCTAGGAAACTTTCCATATATAGAAAATGTCCTCCTGCATTTGTAAATTTCATAACTATTGCATAAAATAAATTTTTTTTTTTTTTTAATTTATTAATAATTTAATCTGTCAAAGGGACTTTAATTTAATTTAATCTGTCATAGGGACTTTACAATTATTTAAAGGGTAACTGATTGTTGGGCAAATTTTTACCCAATTTTACCTTTGTGTTAATTTTGTGTTAACTTTGTAATATTTCTTAGCAGCATAAAATTTGATATAGTCAATATACCCAAAATTCTGCTGCCCAGCAGCATTCGGAGTACACACAAAAAAGGGACATGAGCAACTGCAACTGCATTTGCTGTTCCTGCTCCTCTTTCTCTTCCTCTTCCTTCTCCTGCCACTGTCCTTGCTCCGCCTTCAGGCGACTGTTGGTAATGGAGGCGCCTCCGTTTGCTGCTGCGTCAGCTGCAACTGATGACATTGTCAGACAGCAAGGCGCACCCCCGGGCTATAAAAGGACTAACAAGCCTGACAGTCACTCAGCGTCAGTCAGGCTCCGGCAAGTTGCCTTTTGCCGGGACGTATACGTTGTGCAAATTAAAAGTTTGGCCCACACTTGACACGTGCTTAGGAGTTGCAACAATCACCAGGCACAACCCAAAACTCAACTCGCCACGTCCAGCGGCCAACAACTGCACCACACGGTTGGGGGCGCTTTAGTTCTATTTTTTTTTTTTGCTTGTGCCACAGCACTTTTGTGGCTTGTGGCAGCGTTTTGTGTGTGTGTGTGTGTGTGTGCGTTTTGCACTTTTTATCTGCGGGCGTTGCACAGAGAGATGCCTGTGAAATTTATGAGACAACGCCAAACGTCAACTTGCGTGCAGCTGCATAAACTTGTTGCATACATTTGGGAGCTACACGCCCCCTCTTCTCACACACACGCACACACACACAAAGGTAGACAATGCTGACTTAGCGACCAGGCTATAATTTATGTGCCACCAAATGTTTAAAGTCGTTTTTTTTGGTAATAGTTAGTTAAATTATAGTTGCCATAGTTCTGTCTATATATTTTTAAATTTAAGCTGAAATATCTATAGGTTTTCATTATTAAGACTTTTGCTTTATTTTGTTTATATGCTGGTTTAAAATAACTCAAAGATATGGAAATTCTATAGCTATATATATCTAGTAAACTATAAAAACAAATTAAATAAGTTTCCTATTACAGCTGCTTCGGTGTAAGTGAATTTTTCTATGTGTTCTGATATTCACCATAATTATAAACATGCGGATTTAATTCACTTGTCGTGAAAGCAGCTTAAAATTTACTTTGCGTATAATTACAATTGAGTACAACTTAATTATTGGCAATCTTGTAAAAGGAAATTTTAAAGAAACATAATTCTGACAAAATCGTGTCGAAAGTGCAAATTATTTGTAAATCTCTCCTGTTCCAACGTAAATTGATAAAAAAGAATATAAAACTGTGTACATTAAATTTATTTCAATGAATTTTGTAACGCTTATAATTAACAAAAAAATTAACACAAAAAAGTCAACATCTGGCTGAAAAGCCAAAAAAAATTATAATTAAAATCATATTGTAACTATTTTTTTCTGGGTGCTACTACTTACTTAACCCTTACTTCTTAGTTTTCCCCAATAGTCAAATCAAGAGTATACTGTGGATCCCGTGAGCTAGATATATAGATTACACTCTTGTTCGAGTCACAGTCCTCATTTTGTTGCTCCTGCATTATAAAGTTATAGTCCTCAATATCTTTTGGGTCATCTGATTTTGTGGCAATTGACTTTTGTTTTTTTTCCTTTTCAGTATAGGAAATCTCACGATTTCTTAGTTTCATATAGATCTTTGAAGACATTTTTCTATATTGTTCTAAATAATATATTGTAATATGCGACAATATATTATAATATTGTTTTTTTTTTGACAGTTTGTGACTTCAAGAAGCTCTAGAAAATATAAAGAGGTTACTGGGAACAACAATCTATAAACATATAGACGATCTTTCAACATGACTGATTGACTGTAGCCTCCTATTGATTATTTTCAATTATGGTAATAACTTTGAATGTAGCTCAGTAGTAAATACTTATAACTCTTAATAGAGGATATAAATTTTTTTAAATTCGGCTGTTTTGACATTGTAAATTATGATAATCTTTTTTTTTTATTTTTTTGGGAACGGAGGCGGGTAGTAGCAACGCACGCCGGGATGATCTAGTATAGTTTATTAAAATATTTTTTTTAATTTTTTCCAAAAAGTAATGAAGAGCATATCAGGTCGTTTTATGATATTTTAATATTAGATTAAATCATTTAGAATAAATTTGGGAATAAAATGAAATATACGTTCATATACTTTATTACTTTTTGGATTTATAATATAATAATACAGCGAATAAACATTACTAAATGCAAAATGCTGTTGCATAGTGTAACTAGTTTATTATTTTATGATAAAGAAGTTCTTTTAATATTATAATTAATTTTTATATAAAAATAAAAACAACTACAGCTAGCTGCAACTTCTTAGCAACGGCTTAAAATGCTCTGTCAACATATTTATGGATGTCTCGGTAATTTCTTTGAGTATTATAAGGGTTTTACATATTGGTCTTTGATTCTCAAGTTGTTGTTTATAAACTGAAGTAAGCTGAACATTCATCTCTATAAGTTTTGCTAAGATGCGTTCTACATCCTGTTGCACTGAACCGTATTTATCCTCGTTTATAGAGCATTCACAAATGGAAGTAAGTCCTTTAATTAAGTAGACAAGCGGCTCATCCATGCACAGTTCATATTCCATTAAATTTGGCTTAAAGCATTGTTTATAAATTGGCAACAAATATTGGCAAATTAGTTTATTTTGTACCTTAATCAATGCCATTTTGATCCACTTTGTATTACGAATTATTTGACAAGGCTGTTGATCCTGACAATGAAGACTCCAATATCTGGGTTTTTTTAGTTTTGTTTTTGGCACAAGAGATCGCATTTTGAAAATATAAACATTTTTCCTATTGTCTTCATCAGATTCAGTTTCCTCGTTTACTAGTTTGGCTATAAATTCATCCATTCTGTCTAGCAGGATAGTGAGGAGTAAATTCCATATTTTGGCCTTTTTTTGCACAGCTCCTTGGAGCTGGAATAGCTCGGAACATTTGGACGAGATGGACATGTCTGCCGCAAAGTCCTTTGCCGCCTGCAATTGAAAGCCATGCAAGGATCTATTAGATAAGGCGACAAACAACGATAATTGCCACTCCTCCGGTTGTTGCCACCAGGATATTGTTTTAGGAGTTTCCACAGTAAGTATCAATTTTTCTTGCATCAAGTCATACATTTTATTGACCGCATACATCTGGGCCATAATAAATGTGGACAGATACCAAGATTGATAGAGCAGCGGATAATTGATCGTAGAGCATTTAGAAAACTTGTACATATTAATTATAAGCGTTGGAATATGGGATTGGGCTATGCCAAAGTATAGATAAAAATACACTGATGGTTGCCACCAAGGCGGCATGCAACGTTGCGGCAACTGCTTGCCAAATTGACGCTGATTCACGCAAAAGTAAAAGCCGCCACAAATGATGCCATTAAAAATCCACAAATTTTCTTCTACAGGTTCATCCATTTTAAAAGTCGCTATATTCATATGTCGCAGATAATTCCAACTTATAACACCGCCCCAGCTTAAAAACAAGGCTAGCAGGCCTAGCTTTCGTGGCAGCTCCTTTCTCAGACGTTCTTGCCACGGCCTGTGGCATGGCTGCATTTGTTGCTGCTGTCGCCACAATAAAATCCCATATCCAATAGCAAATGGCGTCAATGAGGCAGTTCGTATCCATGTCCAATTTGATAGTATGGTGCCATGAAAAGTTGTCCATATGGAGCTTAAAATATTATTGGGATCGAACCACATAAATAGCAAAAAAAGTGATATTAATTGAATTTGCAACAGATAACAACAAATGCTGGCCCAAATGAAGCGATGATTTAGCAGCTTTTGAATCCTTGGATCAACTTCGCAGAATTTACAGCACATCCTTATTAGGCTTTGATTAAACTTAGCAACCAAATAAAGTTTAAATTAGAAATATATTAAATTTTAAAGAATTTATTTATTTTTTTAGGGTTTTGAAGAATTAAATGTGTGTATTTTCTATTTCTAGTTCAAGTGTTGGTTTTGCTGTGAATAATATTTGACATGTTTCTGAAAATATTAAAAATATACGCTGGCATGACAAGAAACTACACTATTACTACATTAGGAAAAAATAAATTTTTAAAGTAAAATTTTCGATTAGAAAAATAAAATAAAATTCTACAAACAGATTATGGAACTCTGCAAAAAAGTGAAAATTATCATAGTACGAATATTATATAAAATATAATATAATATATAATATTATAGATATTTATCTATGATAAGAATAACCAAAAAAATTATGGGTATATAATTGGAAGTATGGATTTTCTACGATATGAAATTCAGGTGTTCTTTGAAGTTAATATTAGATTCATTAATATGCAGAAAATTTTCTAAGCTCAATATCAATTTTTACAAATTATATTAAATTACTATATAATATATAGCATGTGGTAATTACTTTGATTATAACTTAATAGGAGATACTATGTATATTAAAATTATAAATTTCTATGACTTTTTAGCTGATTTACAACAGCCTTAACTTAATTTTTAACTAAACTTCATAAAACTCTTTTAAGACTTTACGAAAACATTCTTTTGGTATATTTAACTCTTATGAAAACACACATTTTGCTCAGTTTCAAATTGTTTGTTTTAACTTTTAAAATTTATTCAAACAAGTGTGTGGCACACCGAGTTAATCTCCAACTATGCAGTTTTATGTTTTTGGCATGAAAAATGCAACAATTGCATAAAATTTTTAGCAACTGAAACTATTTGGAATATATGTTGCTTAAACTACAGATTTACACAATATTGTTTTTATATTTTTTTTTTTTGTAACACTAAAAATTGAATCAAATATTATTTATTGTTATGAACATTTTGCGAGCGTTGCAAAATAATTTTTATTTTTTTGTTTTTTTTTTTTGCTAGGCAAAGTTACACACACATGGAATTGCATAATTTCCAAGCATAATTTTAAAAACCAACTGGAGGCCGCCATTTTAAGCTGCCAGCCATTTGAAGTGGTGTGCAGGGAAGGGGGCTGAGGTGAGTAGGGTGAATTGGGGATTGAGGCTTAGTTGGGGGATTTATTGTAGTAGGTTTAGTAGTGGGAGGGAGGGGTGAGAGGCTTTGGTTGGCACTTAACCCGCTCAGTGGCACATTTGTTTTTTTGTTGTTGTCTTCGCATTGCGTTGCTCTTCTTTTTTTTTTCCCGGGGCATGTTAAGCGTAAATGTTTGTGCCCTGTAAATTTGTATAAAAGGGGTATATAAGACTGCCACATGGTGTTGGAAAATTAAAAAAGTGGGCTTAATATGGAGTACGAAGTGAATTTGATCAATTTGGAATTTATTATAACTTCCTGCTTTTTATTATGTATCTTTTTAGTCATAAACAAGAATTATTCAAAATAGAACAATTTATATAGTAGACTTAACAAAATTCTTATATATAGTATTTTTTTGGGTTTGAGTAAGAATTTATTTACTTTTAGACAGTCCTTAAGTAATTTAATAAAATTACAGCCTGTTAGAAAGCTAATTTAATCAACATATATTATTTTTTCTAAATGTCGCAGACTTACAAAAATCCTTTTTATAGTGCACTTCTGATTTTGAGTAAAAATGTATTGTATTTAGACAATCCATAATTAATTTAATAAATTTAAAACCTATTAGAAAGCTAATTTTATCAACATATATAATTTTTTTAAATATTTGTCTAAAAGTCATTTAAGGAGAAGTTGGTAAGAAAAACCTCTTGTAAAATGAATGAAATCATTTTTTTTTAAATTTTTTACATTTTATTCATTTATTTATTCTGGCAGAAAAAAAGTGCTATCCCAGATAAGCAAACGTTATAATATTTCTTAAATGTAATAAAAGAATAGAAAAAGCCTAATGAAATTACATAAGTTTCAAATATTAATGACGTTGACACAGGGAATATTTATTGCCAGTCCGGTCAGCTATAAATATGTATCTTTATAAATTTGTTTATTTTGAATTTATTATTATTTTTAAGGTTCCTTAAAAACATTCAAATAAATAGGTATTCAGATCAATTTCTCATTTTGATTTTAAGCAAATCATTGCTGAACTTTATGAAACTAAGAAATATTCAGTTCGAAGAGTTTTTTGCTTCTGATCTTAAAGATTGAAAATACTTGAAAAAAACAGAAATAAAAGGTCAAAAGGTTCGCATTAATATTGGGATTCAGAGTAATTAATAGAAAATAGGAATAGGTGTCAATAGTATTAATTTTTAAATATATATTAACCACTTTCAGATTACCTATAAATTACTAAAACTAGCCTGCTCATAGGGTATTCTATAGTCGCTTGTTTAAATTTCTAAATATTTTGTTTTTTGTTTTTTTTTTTACATCCTCTGTTGGGGTTTTTAGTTGTCAACAAAAATATCACTTGTTTGCATAAAAATCTTAGCCAGTATGTGTGATATATCCACGGAATACTGAATGTTGAATGCTAGAAACCTGAAACTGTATGGGGGTTTTCTTTTTGGTGGTTGTACAGGAGGTGGAGGAGGAGGGGCGGTGTGGTGTTGCATGTGCGGGCATATGTTTGGTGTCATTCACGATGTCGCTGTGTGTGGTAACGTTGATAAAGAGAAACACAAAGCAAACGGTTGCAACAAAAATAGCAAACGCGTGCGGAATTGAGCAATTTTTATGAATAGCAATAGTCACAAATGGAGTTTAGGGTGTAGAGGGGGGTAAAGTCAGCAGAAAGCCCCCCCACCAAACCACACCCCTGACTAGGCAGTTAGTGTGTGCCCAGGCCGTTAGTTCATCTGTCAAGTGATGTCCTGTCGTGTCGTGTCGACGAAGGGGGGCTTGGGGCACATCCTTGACAGTTTGACGCCCCGTAATTCATGGCATGATGAACGCCAACTGTTAACCCCTTTTTTTTTTGTTGTACTTGTCTTGTTTTGTATATTTTCTATCTTTTTTTTTTAACTTTTTTTTTAGCCATATTTTGCTGTTTGCTGTTGTTTTTGGGCTTGTGACATTTTACTTGTGACACAAAGCGAGCCTAGAGCATATGTTTGCATTTAACATGGGTTTTTATCTGTACATTCTTTTTTTGTGTGTGCATCAAATTAAATTAAATATATTAAAAATTGTTGCTAATTTCATTTCGCTGACGCATCAAATTCAATTTTACGAAATGAGTTCAAAAAAAAAAAATTAAAAATATACGTGTAACAGAAATATTGGTAAAAAGGGTTTTTGCTGCTCATAATTTATTACCTGCAGTTGGCCAACTTAATTATGCGCTTAACGTAATTATACGAAGCGAAAAATCGAAGCACAAATTGCGCACAAATGCCAAACCCATTCAGTGTCAAAAGAAGAAAATTTCATTTAACCCAGCAGCGACTTTTGAATACTCTTACTTTTAGTATATTTTTAATTTTTTAAATTTGACAGAAATGTGAAAGTCATTTGTTTAGTGTTGCCTTAAACTCAAATAAAAGTATATAAAAAATATAATATGAAATATATAAATATAAAATATATATTAGAATTCTTTGCTTAAAAGTATGATTTATATTTTTTACGGAATGATAGGGATATTTGAAACTGGATTTCATCTGAAATTAATGGATTGTCCTTAACATATGTAGAATTGTCCTCATACATATAAAGATTTTTAGAAATTTAATAATTATGTTCACTTTTGTTAAATAAAATATTGATAAACATTTTTCAATGTATTCCTAAATGAATTTAATATATAATATGAAAAGTGGAAGAAATAAAACATTTATTAAAACAAGGTTAAAAATTCAGTTGCTTAAATTTTAATTAAATATTTCGAAATATATTTAAATTATATTTTTAGTTATTCTTTGTTCTTAAAAGGACCTTGATGATTAAATCATTGTGAACAAAACAATTTCTGAATATAAGTCAATATTTAATATAATAATAATACCATTAAACATAAATTGCATAAACATTATTAAACATATATTAAAACAAGGTTCCAAATCCAATTGCTTAAATTTTAATTTAATGTATCTAGATATATTTAAATTATATTTTTGGTTATTCTTTTATTCTAAAAAGGACCTTGATAATTAAATCATTGTGAACAAAACAATTTTTGAATAAAAATATTTAATGCAATAATAATATTAAACATAAATTGCATAAATATAATGTTAAAATTGAAAATCATTATTAAATGATTTTATATCATATTGAAATTGGAATACTGAAATAAAACATTTAATTAACTTTTGGCATTTTAAAACACAAATTGGTTTACACTTTAATTGAGTAGTAAAGTAAAATATTTTATTAAATTTTGTGACTTATAAATTAAAATGAATTTACAAATGGAAACAGACTTCTCTATTATAACTTGAGCTGAATTTGCAATTGTTGCTATAACTAAGAAGCTTTTATAAACAAAACACTATTAAAGATATATATATAATATTAAAGATTTTTTTTATTTATTTTTTTGAGTTTATTGTTTTAAACTATAATAATAATCAAAATATCAATTGTTTTTAATTGTTTTTTTTTTTTTAGTTTTTTAACATGATTTTTATTACCATTCTATCAGACTAAACATCTAAAATTTCTAAATATTCCTTGTCACAATTCTGAAAGTATTACACGTCTTATGTTCAAACTATTATGCCCACAGTTAGGGTATGCGAAACAAGTGCAGTTAAGGCAGACGTCGCGTCGCAGCGTCGCCGGCGCTTTGCAAAATTTGTAGCCCATTCATAAAAGCTGATAATTGAGTCGACGGCGACGCTGACTGCGCTGCTGGGCAGCGCGTTGACCGCGACGCTCAATTTTTATGCAGCAGCGTCGACAACTATGCAGACTATATATACGACACTATACGAAATCGCCGAATCCTTTTTCATATATCCTCGTATCCTGATAGCGGCTGCAGTTGCAGCTACGAGTTGAACTAATTTAATTAATTGAATTCATTTGGCGACGCAGCGCAGGCGACCAAAACTCGCCAAGGATTCACTGTGTGTGTGCTGTGTGCATGTGTGTGTGTGTGTGTGCATAACACCAAATTAACGGTGCAATTGCCGCCTACCACACAAAACGAGCCACTCCTCATGTCCTGTCGATTGTATTGCGCGTGAAAGAGTGCATTTTTCGGTTTTGGCTTTTGAGGTTGAAACGGATCTTTTTCTCTTGCCATTGACAAAATAGCAGCTAAAACCAGGTAACACCGGGTAGCACTAGGTAACACCAGGTAACACCGGGTAATAGCAGCAGTAGCCTAAAGTGTGGCTAGATGGAACTTAAAAACAATGCGGGACGATGTCAAAGTTCATCATTTATTATGCAGAGCTAAAATATAGAAAAAAATAAAAACTTTACACATCAGTTGACATGTTCGCTTTGAGACTTAAATAGGCTGTTAATAAATAATAACAATTGCAAGTATTATTTTATAAAAGTTTCTCAAAAGATTTCCTAAACAAATTATCTACTATCATCCTTAATTTGATAGTTAAAATTTATTTTTATTTATTATTATATTTTTAAATAGAAAGTCAATTATGCAAGCGTGTGTCTATGCTAATTTTTACAAGATACAGATCATAAATCTACATCTTACGAATTTTTTGAAATTTCTATATCATAAATGTACACTTACTTACCATATAGAAAGGATTTATCGAAAATTTCAACGATTTAAAATATGATTTCAGGGTTATTTAAACTGCATTAAATTATATTAAAACCAAATGTTTCATTATGATTTCTGACACAATCTTACTCAAAATTTTTAATTATTAAATTTTGATTAATATGACAAAAAGTTGCCATAAGAAAAATGGGTGTAAATTAAGTTTTGAATGAAAAATAATTTGATATTTCTAAAATTGCTGTAAAGGCAATTTAATAAGCAACTCTGCAAGGATATTTATTCTTTGATTCACAAGCTTAGCAATTCAACTTTTAATTTATAACAATATAAATAAAATGATAGCTTAATTTATAACAATATAATAAAAACATAGCTATCACTTTATTTTGATTGGAAACATAAGTAAAACATATTTATAAATATCTAACTGTCCAGATACTCTAGATATAACATATTTATCAACCGTTTCTTCTTGGTATATATGTAAGTCTGAACAAGTAATACGCACAATTAAACCAAATTTACACAAGTTTTATTAAAAACGTTTAACTAAATAATAAATTGATTTGACTAATTAAATGCATTTCACTTTGAATTAATGTAAATTTTATTTTATTAAATTAACTTTACAGTTGAAATAGCCCTGGCCAGGAATGCAACAACGACTCCCAATCCGTGGCTGTTGGCCCCCAGAGGGTATTGCCAACCTTTTGGCCAGTTGTAACAGTTGCAGTGAAGTTTCAACTTCATTCCAAATTAAAAATAATTGCAATCAATGGCCAGACGGCGCAGATACCTTTGCGGCCATTTCAAATTAGCGCGAAACGCGTCGGCTGCAATTCAAATTATGCGGTTCAAGCCTCGAATAATTTTCACATTTTCCACATTTTGCCAAATGTTGTAAAATTTACAGCATTTTCATTTTCACTTTCACAGTTCATTTTCATCGGGCAGAGCTTTAAATTGAGGTGCAATTTTTGAACTGACAAACTTTTCATGCACGCTCAAGCAAATTGCACAAATAAAGTGCACTTGTCTTGGCTTGTTGTGACGTTGATATACCCTGTAGTTTTGGGGTTAAAGGCAGGGGTTTTATAGTCTGTTTTTATAGCTAAAATATGGCTGTTTTAAATTCAGAAAGATGCAGTTTCTATAGCTTGAATATAGCTGTTTAGAAAATTAAAATTTAAAATTTTGAATTTATGTTTTGATTTTTAGGAACGTTGACTTGAATTTTAAATTTCAACTACAAAAAAAATATAGAAAAAATGAGATTTAATGAGAAATCGATTTTACAGCTAATTTCAATTAAATTATATATTTAATCGGAGTTTTCTTACCCTTTATAATATATATTTAATAGCAATTGATATATCGTAACTTAACACGGCTTATAAACCGATTTTGCAATTAATAGATCTCACAATTAGAACCTTTTTCCTATTATAGGATATTTCAATAGTAAGAACTAATTGAAGTCCTTTTCACGGCAATTGCTTTATCATTATGTTGCATTTTGCATCATCTGCAACTGAGCGCCGCAGTTTTAATTATCATATTCCCTCAACGTCAACTTGATTAAAATTCAATGCAATGTGAAATTGATGGCATTGTTCTAAACATTGATGAGGCAACGCTAGCAAGGATGCCACAATGTCAGGCTACCCTGATGCTGGGCTGCCAGAATGTCAGGATGCCAGAATGCCAGAATGCCGGAATATCAGTATGGCTGTATGCTGCTTGCAGCTGTTGCTGTTGCTGGTGGCAGCAATCAGTGCACCGCGGGCGAATGATGACACCCACACGATATCGTCCATGTACATGTCCTTATCCGTTGCCATGTCCATGTCCTTGTCTGCGCTGATGCTGCTGTTGCTGTCAATGGGTATTGCGATTGGCAATGCGACGGCTCAATTTCATTTTCAACTAAAATGATTTCAATGGCCGAGCAATAACAAAAGCAGCCGCGGAAATGTTGTCAATTATGCGTGTACTACGTTTGGCAATCCTTTTGATACACACACACGCATACAGACTCCTTTTCTAGTTAGACATGTGCCGGATATGTGTTTAAGCTCATATCGATTGACTCAGTCTGTGGACATTCAGCCAAATTGAGTGCAACTGTCAAAGGAGCACAATGACAGCAATTGCATGTTTTTTTGGCCCAGTTAAAGGCGTTGCATTAAGTTGGCTTAAACTATATGTGGAACAAGCAGCTATTAAAGAAATTATATCAATTTTAAATTGAATTTTAATATAGATCTGAAATTCTTCTTATTTTCCCAACAAAATGCATAAATCTTTCAACTAAGACAAAACAACTATAAGAAAAAAATTTTGATTACTTTACATTTGGAAAAAACAAACAATAACTGCCCATTTTAAAGAAACTACATTCTTTTCTAGTATATTCATAATCTGAATAAATTGAATGAATTTAAACTTGTTTCACTTGACTTTGCCTTTGAGCTATCAGAGTATTAACAAAAATATATCGCACAAATTAGTCTGTAAATTGAATTTTGGTATTATCTTGCTTAAAATACCGATCGGTCCTTCTGAGCCTGCCCTTTTGTGCAAAAGAGTGTTTATTGTGGTTAACTGCATTTGGTCACACTAGCGGCGCCATATTGTAAAAAGCGCAATCGGAAAATTGACGCTTGCAAGAACTTGTTAAAATTACATTAACAAATTCGCGCGTGTCGCGAGTGGCGGGTCGCGGGTCGTGGCTCGCGGGTCGCGGGTCGAGGTTCGTGGGTCGCGCCTTGCTAGTTCTACTGCGCTGTTCACAATAAACGATTTGTGTTTGTGTTCGTTTAGTATTTATTACATTAATAAATTGCAGCACGCGCGCTTTGAGCTGCACTCACACATACAAACACAACGCGTATCACTCTTTTATTTTCCATATTGCGGCATCTTAAGTTCTTTTGAATAGGAGCAAAAGCTTTTTTGTAAGATAGCAAAAGCTTTTTTGTCGATCGAAGCTTTTTTGTCGGAGCGGTGGTAACAGCGCTTGAAGCTGCGCATTTCTCCTAAGCGCGTAAATATGTTAGAATTATGCTATTCAGCTGGCTCTGTTAAAATTTATGTTATGCTTCAGAATATAACAGAATTTATATAATGCTTGTAGTAGGTTAGTCGTAAGCTAGAAAAATGGTTTTTATGGCGAAATTTATTTAAAATTAAAATAAATTAACAAACTGTCAGCTCAAATTATTTGTTATACATATATTTTAATTAATTTTTAGTCCATTGGAAGGGTATATAACTTCTTTCTTATTTTGTATTCAAAATGTGTACTAAATGCAGTTTAATATAAATTTGTAATTAATTTAAATCATTGGAAGTTCTTATGTCTTTTAAATAAGTTTTTAAATGCCAACATATTCAAGAAAACTCCTTATTCTATCGCTTTATTATATAACAATATATTATAGTTTTATGTATATTTTCTAAATATATTTTTTATTCCAAATCACACACTTCTAATTTAACAAAATATTTTTAATATTATGATGCTTTAAAAAATATTATAATATTTAGCTTGACTTTTCAAAACTCTTCATTACCTAAAAATTTTTTGAATTTCAAATTGTTTTTTTAAATGTATTTTCACAAGATAAATTCACGCATTGCCAACCACACAATATCCAAATATTTATTGTTAAATTCTTAAACTAATCGCTGTGCACTTTGAATTTTTGTCTGACTTTTGTTTTAATAATTCTCAATTTGTATAGACTTTTAATTGCACTTTGTTTGCAGACTTTAAGCACATTTCAAATGAAGTAATCTTCATTATTTTTCTTTTTCTATACCAAAATGTGATGAGCTTTCAGTCAAAAGTTTTCATAATCCCAAACTTTGTTCGTTTCAAAACCAATTTCAATTGCACTTTGATTTGACAAATTCAAACACATTCCAACTGACACAATCGCTTTATTGCTCTCACATTTTTTCACTAATTTTCTAATGAGCTTTGTGCTTTGTCATATCCTGGTTTTTTTCCCCCAAGTCCTTTGATATGTGCTCCAAATTCTTTTGCTGTTTGTAAGCTAAAAAATTTGCATTTAGTGTTTGCCACACACACAATTTAAATCGCAATTGCAATCGGCATGGGAATCGGCAAATGGAAAATCTGTAAGAGGGGAGGGGAGGGTAGTACGAGGTATACGAGTATCCTTTTAACCAACTGCTTGGCATGTAAACATTGTGGCCGCTGCCTTTTGCGGCTTGGAAGACCGCAATTTATGAAGTTGCAGCCGTAATGCGCTTTTAACCTGCAGCGCCCAAAATGCTCCAGAGACGCCACCGGCAGCCGGCAAAACTTGCAGCGATTATTATGCCAGGCACGTGGCTTGCAACTAAACAGAGCTACAAACACATACAAACACCCGAAGCATAAATAGCCTTATATGGATTTGAGAGGGAGTGTAAGGAAAGGATTGAGGGTAAGGCAACATAAAATGTTACACGAGCTCTGCCATGCACAATAAATACGCGATGGAGGGGCATGCCGCACGTTGCTGTGCTGCACTGTCAAAAAGCATGGTCAAGTAGTTGGCGCTGTTTAAAATTGTGAATACACACACACATACCACACACATATGTACGCACACAAAGCTGCACATAAATAACATATATGAGTAAGCTTGTTTGGTAGTTTTGGACTATGCTAGTCCTTGGGGGCATCTCTGTTCCCCACTTTGCCCAAATTCTCTGACAAGCTGAAAAGCCACAGAGTTCAAGTCCAATGGTTCGGGTTTCAGTTTCACAATTAAAACTAAACAAAAAACCTTCTGGAAATCTCTCCCCGCCCTTCGCCCAAAAATAACAAACTGAGGCGTCAAAGTGTTGCGCCTGAAAGTATGCACAAATATTTTGACAATAGCAAATATTTATCAACTTTATGCTCTTTGGCCTTTGCATGCGATTAAGAGATAGAGAGAAAGATAGAGAGAGACAGATAGATAGAGAGAGAGAGAGAGAGACACACACACACATAAGCACACATAGAGTGTGTCGTTAGGGGCAAGTATGAGTGCAGGTTGAAGGCAGAGTTAGAAAGTCAAAGTCAAAGTTGTTTGTTTGCTTGTTTGCAGTCTTTTGTACAATAATACACTTACAAATATAAAAAAGTTGAGCATATTCACTTTTTTTTAATAGTTGAAAACTGAAATTTTTAAAATATAAAAATAAAATTTTTTTAATTATTTATTTGTATTTAAATAAATAAATATTACAATTGATTGTGATAAATTTGAATGGCAGCTAAATAAATACATTTAAAAGTTTAATAAAATAAATAAAAAAATATGATGTGTAGTTTCTATAGCCTAATTTAATGTAGTATGTTGAAAAGTGTAAAATAATTTATAGTAAAATAAATAAATAATTTTTAAATTTTATTTATTATTATTTGATAGAATGTACAATATTATGCCTAATAAAATTTATGTAAATAAATATAAAATAAAAAATAAAATAATAAAATAATAAAATAAAAAAATGAAAAATAAATCACCTTAGATTTTTTTTTTAATTTAAGCAACACCATTAAAATTTGGAAATCGCCGAGAAAGGTGCATATCATCATTACGTACTGAATGCAATAAAATTTGGGCTAAAAGTGGTAATAAAAAAAAAAAAAAAAAAGTGTAGCATACTTTTAGGCGCAGCGTTTGTACACATGTGCGCCTAAAATTCTTGACCGGTGCTAGTCGTCAGTATATAAGGCACAGAGGTTTCTCTAAATAAAAATTTTTTTTTTTTAAATCTTTTTGTAAGTGAATAATTCTGTGTTATAAAAAATCAAGTTTAATAAGTAAATCAAGTATATTTAGTGACTTTAGGCAGTGTTAAATATTAGAATTATATCATATTAATGCATGATATTAATGAGCAATTAATTCCAAGTAGAAACAATGAAATAACCACACTTCTTTTAACAATTTTTTAATATTTCTTTTAGTTAGGACATTTGTAAAGTCGTTGTTGACCAAAGTGCAGTCGGTGCTGTTTTTCACACTGGGATCGAGTGAAGTGCAAGGCACAAGCTTGGACGAGTGTGCAAAAACCCAATAACCCAAAGCTCAAGGTGACAATGATGAAGACGACGGCGACGAGGTTAAGGATGAGTGCCATGCTGAAGAAGGATGCAAGGGACAGACAGTCAGTATGTCACTTTGTCAGTTAGTCAGTTTGTCAGTTACTAGAAGGTAGTCTATGAGTCATGTATGTGTGTGTGTGTTACTTGTTTGTTTGCCTTTGTTGCTGTTGTTGCCTTATTATATTTCAGAGGCAGTCGCATGTGGCACAAAGCGCTCGGTGGCAGTCTTTTCATTGTTAGACAATGAGATAGTCCGCCTGGCTGTCACATAGGTGGGTGCATAGTGCAAAGGATGCTGCGGGGGTGGGGGTAGGGCAGCAAGGTAGACCGGCAGGTACAGTAAGCTATTCATTTTTGATACAGTTGCTTGTTTGTCAACCCCCTTTGGCGGCAAGTGCATAAGTTTAGATTGTTGTTGTAGTTGTTGCTTTATATTATACCCTTGCACAGGATACAATAATTATCTTATAAAATATATAACGCATTAAAGGAGGCTTGACTGATCTTAAAGAGTGTGTAGTTTTCTTGATCAGCACAACGAACCGTGTTGATATAGCTATATCCGTCTATTTCTTTTTTCAATTTAGTATCTTGGGTTTTAAGATTTGTTGCTAAAACTTGGCTTAGATACTTCTTTTTGCTTATTTTTAAATTTTCTAAAATAATTCACTATATGCCATAGCTGTCATTAGAAATGATCATTGAAAGAACTGAGGCATTGGGTAAAGAACTTTTTTGCATTGGGTTTATGTATATTTTTGGAAGATTTGGCTTTTTTTCCTATCTTTACATATTGTAACAAATATTCTTAATATTCCTCAACATATCTTTCATTGATTTATACATTTCATTAATTTAAGAAAAAATTATTTATATATATTTTAATTTGTGAAAAATCCGGTAAAGTTTATTACTCAAAACTTTAGTTTAAATTCAAGCTCCAACGTCATATTAATTAAGTCTTTGAACTCAAATATCCATTATAAATTCAAGCTCCATCTTTCCATAAATTTTTGAATTGATATAAATATCAAAATTTAACATTAATTGATATTCATATATCGAAGCGAGAATAATGCTTTCTTTAGAACGACACTTGGTGCGGATAGACTCAATTTATCAAAATATCTTTAAAGATTAAAGTGCAGCTTGATTAAATCAATTGTAAGCAGAGTTTTCCCGACTGGATCTAGATTCCTTTTGGAAAATATTATGCAACGATTTCCTTAAGGATAATCAATTCTTAGGAGCCTCCGGCTTTTGGCAAGAAGCCTACCTTCGCCATGTTTTTAACTATTTTTTGATGATTTTTCAGATTGTTCCCGATGCCCTGTTTTGCCTAATCAGAACAATTTGGGTTTATTTATTGTAAGATGAATAAATTTTATTAGAATCGATTTGCTATAGCTTACATAAGAATAAAGAAATGGTTTATCATATAGCTGTTGTAAAATCGGTTTAAATATTTTCCTTGCTATTCGTTTAAGACAATGCAATATATTTAGCACCTTTGCATCTTTGCAAGTGTATTTCAACTTTGGCATGCAAAGAAAATCAGTTTTTTCTTGTTTTCTAGTTTTCTGGATTTTCTTTTATATTTTTTTTCTTCTATTTCGAGGTCATCTTATGCTCACATGCCCGCATGCAGTTGAATAAATTTGTACAATGTCACGGCAATTATGTAAAACAGCGCCATTAGTGCAAAGATTTTCACCCCGAGCGATTTTAACCTGTGACGGACGGTTGGACAGCGGCCAGGACATAAGGCAGGCAGGGAGGGAGGGGAAGAGGGGCACATGGGTGACCAGGATCCTTGACTGAATGACTGACTGACTGAGTGACTTGACTGAGTGACTGACCGAGTGACTGACTTGGTTGCATTTGTTGAAATTTATGAGGCATGATGTTGCCGCTTGCCAAGTTGCAAGGACAATGCAAATGTGTGTGCCATGCGTGTGTGTGTGTGTGTGTGTGTGTGTTTGTATATGTTGATGATGTTGCCATAGCCGTTGAAGCTGTTGATGCTGGTGAATTATTTATGCCTAGCTTGACATTTACTTAGGCAACGTTGCCGTTGTTGCCGTTGTTGCCATCTTGCAACGCAATTTACTGTTGAATATATATTTTTTAGTGCACACTTTCGGTGCGCATTTACTATTTATTAATTGTTTCGACACCAGCGTGGTTTTTGAAATATTTACAAGCCTCATTTCTCTCTGTCTTATTAATTTAATATCATCTCTATATAATATTGGATTTTCACAGCTATTTAAAAGTCGCAAGTTGAAAATGTCTGAAGCTTCAGTTGCATTGCTTAAATTCATTTTAAATATTCATAATTCAATTTTGACTTGGATTTTCGTTCAACTTTTGTGGCCAGTCAACGCTGTAAGCTTTGCAACTTGTTGTTGTTTTCCTTTTGGTTTATGTTATTAATGAGCAAAAGTAGAATTTTCATGCCACAGACAGCTGAATAGAGCCAAAAGTTGTAAGACAGAGAAACAGAGCATCATTTAAGTAGTAGCAATGAGTTGAGGCAGTTTAATAGATATTTATACTATATATAGAAAGAATAGGCTAAAATGCATTTATTCACAGAGAGAATAGCGAATGCAGACTGTAAAATGAGCTACAAAACATTTGAGAAATAAATTATTTAGAAAATAAATTGCATTGCATGAGAATAATTTATTTCTAATTTATCTAACTAATTTTTTGGCATTTTCAATAAATTTGACAAAATTGAGTACAATTGTTCATTGCTTAGAAATGAGTGTTTATCAAAAAGAAATTATTTGAATAAATTAAGTAAAATAACTGGGTTTAAAGTGAAGTATTATAGTTGTTGTAGAATGAAATTTTCCTAATAAAAACTTAGATGAAAATTTAACTTAAAAGTTAAGCCATATTTTTTGTAAATAAATCTGAATATTTCTCAACATTTTTAAAGAGCAATAACTCTAAAATAAAGCTTAAAAATATGCTGAAAAAATATAACAAAAAAGGTATAAAGAAATTTAATACAAAATAAAATAAATTCAGTTTTATAGCGTGAAAAACACTAAAGATTCTTGAGATGTATAGGAAACAACGACTGAGATGCAAAAATACATGCCCAAACTGAGGCAGTATTTCGAAAGAAAATATTAAAAATAAAATACATAAAATATCAAAAAAAAAAATTGAACAAATAAAAGCGCAATTAATAAGAAATAATAAACACAAATTTTATTCATATTTTTTTTATTCCAAATAAAATACTTTTCACATTTTCTATGCATTTTACCCAAAATAAACTTGAGTTACAAAGCCTGTCAATATAGTCAAGGTTAATTAAGATTAACTTTAGGCAAAGTTGCTCAACTAATATTGGCTTCTTGACTTTGTAGGTGCTTTAAGATTTAACCACAACCTGAAGCTATATACAGGTCTTTGCCCTAACTCAGCTCAGTCCAGTTGTGGAAGAGGCAGTCTTGGCCATAGCTGGAACTGAAGCTGGAGTTGGGGAAAGCGGTAGCAGCGCATTTTGTTGAATGCAACAAAAACAAAGCAAAGTAATAATTTCCAAAGTTCTGACGTTACTTCCACTATCTACAAAACATGTAGACCACCCCTCCACCCACCCTCTGTTGCACTTTTGCAATGGTCGTCGTCTCTGATGCACTTAAATATGTATACTGTATTTTTAATATGGCCGCGTGGCCATTACTTTGCTCTAAATAAAGAACAGAGAATATGGAAAATTGAAAGGCCGACAGCGAAGTAAAAAAAATTAAATAATACTTTTGCCGGGCAGTGAAAAAAATATATATAAAACAAAAAATGAGTAGAAACTTTGTAGGCGTAAGCTATCGACTTCAGTATACTCTGTTTTTAAAGTATTATTGGGTTTTTGTGGAAAATGAATGCGTAGCAAAATAATGTAATTGATTCAAGCATTTAAAGGGGGTTATTAGAATTCCTCATATGAAATTTGGAGAGTCTATCTGTAGAAGGTTTTAAAGATATATCTATAGATAAGAGTCTCTCATTTGCTGGGATGTGATGACGAGTAATATATATTTGTTTGATCCTATCGCTAAAGCAGATCACTAATAGTTACCCTACTTTACTTTACTCTTTTCTGTAACTATAATAAATAAGTAAGTAAATTTTATAAGTAGTTTCCAGCTTTTAGCTGTAGTATACTCTGGTCTAATACTCTTTCCATCTTTTAGGGAGATTTTCAGTAGAATTCATATCAGATTTAAGTACTCTAGCTATATATTTGTGGAGGATATTTATCATTTTCTGTAGCGAGGTAACATTTTATTGTTATATATTTCTTCTTTAATTCTGACAAGATTCAAGTCAGATCTCTAGTCTAGGGCTTATCGATTTCTCCCTAGCATACAATACACAATAGTTTCATTAAGCTGACTGAGATTTTTAATTGCCAAAGTCACAGGCTACAAATCAATCAAAAATCACCTCCTAACTCTAGACTCTAGAGTTTAGACTTTAAGGAAATGTATTTGTCCAGCAATTAGTTGTCTATGGGCACAATAGATCTTATAATTGAAATTAATAATCAAAACTGACCCTGATTTCAATGCCTTCACTTTTTCCATTTGCTTAGGCTCCCTTTCATTTATTTTAAATAATATATTTCATCAAATTTGCCAACAATAGCAATGCAAATGTATAATGTATATATTTTAACAGTTTAACTAATACGAATATATTTTTGTAAAAATAGTGTCATTTATTAAAGATAAACGGTTTGGCCGATAGGGTTAAATTTTTTTTTGCAGTTGTTTGTAATTGTCAGGAGAAAGATTTTATTAAAGAAAATTTTGGCAAACTTTCCGGAAAATAAGCGATCACCTCAACAGATATACCCACAACGTACACAGCACTGTTATCGTTTACAGCACAGTTAATGTATACAGCAATTTTAATGTATGCAGCACTGTTAACATTTACAGCAATGTTAACGTATACAGCACTGTTAATGAATACAGCAATGTTACAACAATCACATTAGGCAGTATTTTTCAAATTAAATAGGAAAATCACAGGATGCAGTATTTTTTTTAAGTATACGAACTAAATTATATTTTTTAAATGTAGCGAGCGTAGCGCCACTAGAAATAAATTATATAACAGAACAATGTTTACCGGGTCAACTAGAATATTATTATTTGGTTTTTATTTTTTTAGAGGGAGGGCGTAGCAACGCATGTCCAGTAAAGTAGTATTATTTATTTAATTAATTTTTTATATTAAATTAAATAGTTACCAGGGTTAAAATTGTTAAAAGGACAAATCGACAGGCAAGTCCAATACACTCTATTTGCATTTAACAAAAAAAATCATATAATTACAAGCAAGAAGCTTTGAAACTTGAAATGATTTTGTCGTTTGGCGAAATAGCGAACTTTGACTTTAGCACGAATAACGCAGCTTCTTCAGATTTATATGTATGTATATATGAGCTCAGCAGGAGCAGCAGGAGCTGGAGGAGGATCAGGAGCAGCAGCAGCAGCAGGAGAGAAGTTGATGCTTAAGCCTTTACCTGTCAGACAGAGCAGCAAATAATAATAATAATAATAAGCATAATGCATAGCTCAGATTTCTTTACAGTTGAACTAAGAGAGAGCAGAAGAAGGAGGGGGAGGAGGGTGAAAAAAAGTCGCACAAAGCCGGCGCGGTTATCTAAATAAATAGCTCAGCGTTTTACATTTTTGCTCAACGGCTCAAAGAAGTTTGTCTAAAGTTTCGCAGTAAGCAGCTGTAACTGTATCTGTATCTGCTGTGTGTGTATCTGCGTAAATGTATCTATGTATCTTGACTCTCAGGTTGGTTGACTACCTGCAGCTTGTCTGCTTGGGGGATTTATGTTGTGAAAAGTGAAACATAAGCACACTGGATTGCAGCGACTTTGGCAAGCCAACAACAACAGCAATAGATATATATACGAGTATATACATAACTGTATCTTGTACTTATATATAAAAGCAACGACACGTGCCATTTCATGAAGCAGCAGCATAAATGCTGAGAGAGGCTGCTGGCCCCCACCTCGACCCCGTTCCCAATTCCCAGATAGACCAGATATGTGAAGTTGAAATGAGTTCAAAAATGTTTATATCCGTTGCAATTGCCGGGATATAGCGAATACACACACACACGGATCATAAATCGCAAAAAAATGCGCTGGCAAATATTGCGGAAAGTGCGCAAAAAATAAGTAAGAAATCGACAATAAGCACAGGAAATAAGCTGAGCACTTGAGCACATAAATAAGTATATATCCTTGATACACAGATACACAGATACAGTCACACACTTACAGTTATAGATAAATTCATATATATATATATAGTTATTGTAGTGTGCTTAACGGGTTTTTATTTGCTGTCGTTTTAGGCTTAGCGCTGATCCTGCGGCATCTTTTCCAAGTATTTATTTATTTTTATTTTATTATTTTATTCATCTATTTAAACACAAACGAACTACATTTTTAATTGACTTCAAAATTAGTTTTGCTTGCCATAAAACATGAAAGAATTCAAAATAAAATAAAACACTGTTGAGTACTTTTTTTTGGGTTGCAGCTAACAATAGGTAAAAATTGCTGTGTGGGCAGTTTGAAAAGTTCTTTGGTAATTGGGCTTAAAGGTAGCTGGATTTTAGTGGGAAAAAAATAAGAAATGTATATTTTAAATTTATAAAAAAACTAAACTTAATCAATTGATTTATAGATTACACAGTATCAAATATTAGAAAAGTCAAAGTGATGCATTATATGCTAAAACTAAATAAAGTTCAATTTTGCCATAAATGATAATAATTTTTATTTCATTTATATTTTAATTTATTTATGAAAATGCCAAAAAAAAACATTTTTTTTTTGAACGCCAGTTTTCAATTGATATTTATCTATTATAATAATTCCGATATGAACATAGGATTGTTACTTTACAATTAATCGATAAACAGGAACAATATTTTTTTATTTTGTTTTTATTTTATTTTTATTTTATTGTCAAGAAGCAGCCTTTATAATGGACTATAACATAACATTTTCATTAAATTTAAAAAACAACCACGCTTCATGGGAAGCTTAATCCAATATTTGTAAATTAAATTAAATAAATGTCTAGAAAAACATTAATAATTCGAACGTCAGCTTCCAATCGACAAGTACCGATTATAATCATTTCGATATGAACATAGGATTGTTACTTTACAATTAATCGATAAACAAAAACATTTTTTTTTATTTTTTATTATTTATTTCATTTTAATTAATTGTCAAGGAGTAGCCTTCATAATGGACTATAACATGACATTTTAATTAAAATTAAAGAACAACTACGTTTAATGGAAAGCTTAATCCAAAATTTATAAATAAAAATTCAATAGAAAATCATTTTTGACCTTTGCGATCCGGCCAATCTAAGATTTATTAGGCTACTTTTCAGCCTTGACTTTTACCCAAATTTTTTACACCTATTCAAGAACTTCTTTAGCAGCCCCACTAAGCCACATTTTGCACAGTTAAATGAACAACAAAGTTAAATTTTTCCATAAACGATAATAATTTCATTTATATTTTAATTTATTTATTAAAATGTCAAGAAAAAACATTTTTAATTCGAACGTCAGCTTCCAATCGATAATTATCGATTATAATCATTCTGATATGAACATCGGAGTGTTACTTTTAATTTAATCGATATACAAAAAAAATATTTTTTTTTATTTTATTATATTGTCAAAAAGCCGCCTTCATAATGGACTATAACATGGCATTTTATTTAAAATTAAGGAACAACCACGCTTCATGGGAAGCTTAATTTAATATTTGTAAATTAAATTCAATATAAAATGACCTAAAACCTTTGCAAATCGAATAATTTATCTAAGATTTATTAGGCTGCTTTTTAGCATTGACTTTAACCCAATTTTTAACACTTATTCAAGAACTTTATAAGCCGCCCCACTAAGCCACATTTTGCACAGTTAAATGCACAACAAATGTAATAAAAATACAACTAAACACAATAGCAAATAACATTTAAACTTTTTCTTTTGTGTGTGGTCAGAGGCAAGGTTGCGAAATGGTTGATGCTGCTCGGGGGGGCGGGAATGGGATTAAATGGGGCAAGGTTTCGGGTTACTGCCACAAATGCAACGAATTGGAAAAAGTATGCGGCCATTTGTCTGAATATTTTCCTCTCCCTCCGAAAACCCCTTTCCTTTTTGTTTTGCCGGAACTGTGCATAGTTATGAAAGTTTCATTTGCACACATAATTATGAACTTGAGGTGTTTGGAATTATACTATATAAATTTATATATATATATAGGGGGTTATGTAAACAATTGTGTGGCATGTTCACATTTTGAATATGGCAATTCAAGTGGTTGGCAAACTTATGATCTGTTTAATTTATTGTTAATTAACTTTTGTTTAGTTGCTAGCTAATAAACAATAATAAAATATTATGAGTTTTGACTAGACTTTTAATTGCTTTCATTTGTATACTTAATATAGCGTATTTATTTATTATATCGGTACTTAGGCAACAATTGCAAATTGTATTATTGTTTAATTGAATTAATAATGAAATAGAAGAAGCTCTTATCCAATAAAATATCAGTTTGAAATGTCTAAATTTAGCTTATAATAAAGTTGAATAATTTTAAATGTTTAAGGTAAGAACTTGAAGTTATATTTAGGCATTATATAACAATTTAATAATTTGCAATAATTTATAAAGAATATTTAAAGATGTTATAAAATAAATTTCGCAAGAATTCATTTACAAGAATTATGGGTGAAGCGTTGTTTTAAGAATCGCTATTCATAATAATGTTTAAGCTATTAAATGTGTTTTTTTTTTTGTATAATTAAATAAATTAACTTTCTTTCATTTGTTTTGAAAGTCATAAAATTTCTATTCTATTTGGCTGAGCTGTGAAATTATAAAGAAAAAAATTACTTAGAAAAGACATAAACTTTTAGGATTGACAAGAGGAGTGCGGGAACAGGAAGCGATGTGGTAGTAGGATGAAAGGAGGGGGAAACGGGGGATTATAAATGATTATACAAAAAAATATATATGCTGTAACTCAATCGTTTTTTAAAAATCATAAAAGAGCTTGAAAATAAATCAATTAATGTCAATATTATTAAATCCTATTGTTAAACAAACTTCAGAAAATTATTTTATATTAATTATTAAATCCTGTTGTTTAACAAACTTCAAAAAACTGTTTTATATATTCATCGCTTTATTTCTAACACTTACACTATATTTATGCTAAATCTGTAATTTCCTTAAATAGTTTAACATAATTAGCAACATTAACACGCGATTTGTAATGTCTTATCTGAAAATCTTTAATATCAATTTTTCATTTATGAGCAAATTTTCATTTGCACTCAGCTGATGATAAACTCTGCTAACCATAGTTTTCCCCATAGTTGAATAAAAACCTTTAGCCTATTTTCGTTAATTTTTTGCCAACACATTTTTAATACACTTTGAGGGTTGAATGATTTTATGAAGAAGTTTGTGCGGGTTTAGAAGAAGAGTTTTTTAATTACTTGACGCCTTTTCCGATATAAGTCGCATAAATCAAAGCTAATGAATCTAGATTACTATATTATATAGCTGTTGTGGTAAAAATCGATCCAACAACAATTTGAGTTTGAAAATTTACAACTTAGTTTCTTGTACTTAGTTTATTTTAACAGTTAACTCAACTTAAGTTGGTTAATCCGGCTAAATTGGACCGCAATATCTAATAGCTGCCCTGCGAAAAATTCGATTAATTTCTGTGCAATTTGAAGAGTATTTAAGCTTCTTCATTCTTTCCTCGATTTCTCCTTCTTGTTTTAATTTCACAACCTAGTCGACGGCAATGCATTTTGGGCCCCCAACCAGTTGCCCAGTTTTGGCCAGTTGAGCACCGTTTTCTCTTGGTAGTTGCAGCTTGATTCCCAGCTACTGTTGCAGCTTTTGTAAAACAGGGCAATGGTCCAAGTGGCAAAACGGTGAGCAATGTGGCCAAAAAGCTGAAGCTGTAGCTGTAGCTGAAACTGGGAACAGCGGCAGCAAGAAATGCGGTTACAGTGTCCAAAGGCCGCACTGGAATGCCATAAATAACGTTGTCGGCAAAAGCGAGTAGAAAGTCAGTTCGAGGCGAGAGAGATCTCGTTGTTTGCCACACAGACATACAGGCTGCCACCCTATCTATACACCCAGTAGCAATGTGCAACGGATAGTGGCACGTTACGTTACGTTTTTGGCTCTAAATTAAATTTTTGCCAACGCCAAAGAAGCTGCAAAAATTTTTGTGCTGCGCATTGCACTGATGCGGCGGAAGCTAAGAGCCATTAGTAGAGCTACCCCGCCCCCCTAGTGCACCCCTATTTTCTCAGCTATCCCGTAGGTTCCCCTAGTGCCCAGTTTTGCAGTTTCTATTCCCTGTTTCTGCTGCTTCTGCTGCACAGGACCTATTTCTAGTGCGGGCTTTTGCTTTGTGGCCACGGCTCATTATGAACACGTATGTGTGTGTGTGTGCTGGTGTGTGTGTTGGTGTGTGTGCTGGTGTGTGTGCAATTAGCAGCGCTTGTTAGTGTCCTTTTTATGGCAATGACTTAGCGCCCTCTGGCAAATGGCCAAAGGCCAAGTGATATGAGCTATCATAGAGCTCATTGAAATTTACTTAGTATCCCTATGAGAATTTCTGCCAACTTCTTGATGTGCACACATAACTTAACAGACAATGGGAGGGAGGGGTGTGCAGAGGAGGGGCAGACTGTTTGGCCAGACTTGACATGGCCATAAACTGTTGGACATGACAAGTTGGTGTGATATTTGCGACAACCTGTGGCAACTACAACAGCGACTAGCTCTTTTGTACCACCACGCTGCACTTCGTCCTTTTGTCCTTAACATCCTGTCGTCTCTCGGTTTGTCTGTGCGTTGCGCTTTGACAAAAAGCCGCACGTTATCCCTGCTAAGTGCAAAAGTGGATTGCAGTTCAGGCAGCTCCAACTGCTCTTTGGTTGCAGCAGCAAAAAAAAAAAGAAAAGAATTTAAAACACCAAATGGGCGTTGAAATGCTTTAAATGTCGAAGGTTGAATACCCTTTCTAGATGTAGGAAGTAAAGGTGTTTCATTGGTCAGATATGCGGGATAATCAATTTTTTCGTAAAATAAAAACTATTCTCGATATATTATATTTATGGCGAATATATGATGGTTTTATCTAATTTTGGTTTTTATTTTTATAAAAGTAATGAATATAAAATTTTAATAAAATTTTATCTTACAATAGACGCTCACAAATTAAAACCACATTGTTTTAAAGGTAATTCTAATTTTTGAAGTATTATAATTTTTTTACTTTTTTTTAGTATATAAAGTCCATTATAAAATAAAAATAAATTACCTCAAAAAGGTAGAATATAACTCCTTTTTTTGTAAGTTAATTCTATTAATAAAAACAAACAGAAAACAAATGGTATAAATCCGCCGCAATGCATATTATAAGTTCTATAAATGACGTCGATCCAGCTAGATTTTCACAATTTAAGTTCTTTATTTAATTAAAAATATACAATAAATAAAAAATAAATGCGACAAAAAATTGGAAAAAAATACATAAAGATTCACTCCATTTACATAAAATATATATTTGCAGTTAAAAATAAACTATCGATATGTATTCAGTAAAAAGCTGAAAGAATTTATTATAAGCCCTAATTCTAATTTCTGAATATTCAAATTACTAAAGGTTCTAATTTTTGAGCGTCGACTGTATCATAATCTTATTAATTCAATCGTTTAAGCCAATCCACTTCAGTCGAAAGCATAATTCTGGGCTTTAAAGGATATATAAATATTGTAGGTATATATACATAGATATAAGCTGTTGCACTTAAATTGCAAAATCATGGCAATAATACTTAAAACAACAATTAAAAGAACTATTTGCTGCCATTATATACAACAAATAATTAAGATAATCTTACAACACGTAGATACAGGCAACAAAAAAGGCTAAAATATCTTGTAAATAATTATTTATTTAAAAATCGGCTGTACAGATTCTCGAGTAATGCTGTAGGCTTGCCTCTGAAAAAAAGCCTAAAAAATAAATACCAGATTGTCAAAAATGTTTAAAAAAAAAGTCTGCCACCATAGAAAAATTTTTAAAGTGGTTTTTATTCATACTGGGGCACCATATGTATCAGAAAAAGTAGGTTTGGTCAAATATACAATTTGTGTGTTACCTAGTGTAATCAAATAAACAGATGGAACCTATCCACCACTTTGCTGTAATTACAGTCGCCTCTTTTAATAACTCTTCAAACTTCATGACAAAACTAAAATACCCTTGTTGCAAGTTTAAAAAAAAAAATAGAAAAACGTAAATAAATGCAAGCCCGGCAAGGACACTTGCAAATGAACAGAGGCGCCAGGTTGAGTTACGCTTTCAGCCTGTTCTTTTGTGGCACAGAACGGTGGCATATAAATGATGTTCGCGGCGCCATCGTGAAGTCAGTGTATAAGGTGGTAGGTAGGCAACATTATTAAATAGTTGTGCAGCAGCTACAAACAACTCTCTGACTGTGGCAGCAACTGTGGCAGCAGCAGCAGCAACTGCAGTTAAGCCATAGTAAATACCATAAAAATGTTGAAAATACACCTAAAGTATGCGGCATGCAACATGCAGCTTAGAGCGGCTATAGAAGGCAGCAGGAGACACCCAAAGTGATGGGTTAATGTGCAACTTGACTGAATTATGTTGTGTCAAGACTGCCATGATGCGACCGCTAAGAAAGTGCCAAGTGTCACAAGTTCAGCTTGAAATATGATTAAAATGAGCGTTTTGCAAATAAATTTTCTTTCTCTTTTTTTTTTTATCAGAATATTAAATGTGGATTATGGGACTTTAATTTTTAGTGAACATTTGACTGGAATTAAGGCAAGTCGGTTGTAAAAGAAACAAATAAGAAATTTGGTGTAAATGTTGAATAATTTATATAAGTGAATATCAAAGATGTGTGAATAAATAAGTAATAAAAAGTATTTTAAGGAAAAAGAACAGAATATGATATGGAGCCCTTTTAAAACACTAAAATGACTTCGATTAAATTACCCATGGAAAATATGATCAATTAAAATTATAAGCATTGCTAAGAAAATAAAAATCAAGGTGCTAAAATTAACTGCTTAAAGACAGGAGAGCTTTTAAATTTTTATCATAAATTTTTTTTTTTAAGAAAACCTTGGAATGTTTAAAATTACAATTTGATTTGCACATAAGCTCAGGTGAGAATTTTACATTAAATCCACAAGATTCACATTTATTTTATTTAAGAATTAATTGAAATCATTTGACTATGAACTAATTTCAAATGATTTCAATTAATTCTTATTAACTAATTTCAAATGATTTCAACTAATTCTTAAATATAAATTAATACAATTTATTTCGATTATGTAGCAACTACTTATAATGTTACAAAAAAAATAACAATTTCTGTTTAATGTGCTTAAGAATTGCTCCCAAAATTGAGACTACTTGCATCGAGTCAAACAGAAAAAACAGTTGAGTGTTGTTTTTCTTAGAATGAAACCAAACAAAAATAAAATCACAAATGTTCCGAAAATAAACAACAGAATGACTATGCAAAGTCAAGCATAAAAAACTCAAGCGAAATCAAAATAAGCAAATTGATAGCAATATGATTTAAAAACATTTCAGCTTTTAGCTAACAAATTTAAATAAATACAACTTTAGACATTGTAACTTGGCCTTGAGGTATTACTTGTAAGCTTTCTTGTAAAAATAATCAAGCAATAAAGGTGTTTAAAATTAATTAAATGACATTAATAATATTATAAAATTGTTGTTAAAATTAGAAGTGAAAATTATTGCTTGATATGTAAATAAGTAAAAGTAGCTCAATACTTTAGATTTTAATCTGTGTCTTTATAATTTATATAGAAGAATATTTAATTCTCGTTATCTAAAAATAGGTGTAGTTGAGCGTTTAATGTGTTCTTTTTTTATGATAAATAATAATATATATAAATATATATTTTATTATAAATACAATTTTAAATTGAATAATTTTTTTTAACGTTGCATTTTGTGGACCATATCAACTTGTACTTAGCCTTAGTATAGTACATTATTATTTGCTTTTGTTATTAGAACGTACGCATAGGCCGTGTATCTGACTTATCAGAGCTCACGTAACCAGGCAACGGTGCAGTATACCAATTTCAGTTTCAATTTCACCTCCACACGCTCCACATCCAAATACTACAATGAAATTGAATTTAGAGTAAGGTACCAGGCACGTACTCCTTAGATATGGCCGGCAAACTTTTTTTTTTCACAAATTATTTTTGAAGAAAACTTTTGCTGCGAAAGTTTACTGCATAATAAAGAATGAACGAATAAGGAAAAAAATAAAAAATAAAATAAAATAAAATAAAATAAATAGAATAAAATAAAAGTCAAAGCAAAGGCGCACACCAAAAAATACAAAGGAAAATGTCCCCAACCCGAGACCGTAACTCCTCCCCCTACCCCTACCCTAGGCTGCATCAAAAAAGGCAGCGCAAATCAAAATTCTGTGTATGATACACGCTGTGGATGGCAGAAGGGGGAAAGGAGGGTGGCTGTTGACAAACTTTAAGGAATTTAAGCCAGCCTTCTGACTAATTGGCTGCATTGGCAGGGCAGCTCTGGCGTATGCGTAATATGTATGACAAATCAAGCATACGCCACGTAAAACGACTTTGCATTTGCCGCCGCTGTTGATTTTGTTTGAATTGCTTGAATCGGTAGCTAAAACAAACAGTGCGGCCAGGAATGCAAAGCATTTTGAAAATGAAAGGAACTCTCTCTCAAAACGAGAAAAAAAACCACGAAACAATAACAAAGCCGTCCTTTCGTGCACGCCAATAAAAAAATATAAAAAATGTTAAAAAAAAAACATAAAAATGAAGCATAAATTTTTCACTTATTTGGACTGGCATTGAATTTTCATTTCGTTTCATAGAGTTGGCATTGTTGTTGAGCATACACACATATATATATATAAATATATGTATAGAGCATTTTATATTTATCATGAACATACACACATCATTCATAGCAACATATATATATGTGTATACACACTTATGTAAATACATATATGAAGCCAAAGTCTCATATGAATTTTAACATTTTCTGCACAAATGAATGAGTTTTAATTTAAGCATAATTGCTTTTTGTGGGTTTTTTGCCACTTTTCGAGAAAAACTCAACCAAACGCCCACCAACCGTAAGTTGCATATATGTATATATAAAGTATATATATATATATATATATTATATTAACGCCTTTTTTATAAAAATAGCTTCATAGGTGTTAAAGGGTATAATGTGTTACTGAGTGTATCTAGTTCTATATATTGATATTTTTTATATATTCTGAGAGCTGAGAATTATTTAAAAGCCGAATTTTGAAAGCTGTTATAAATTGCATTTAATAAATTTTACTTTTCTGTTTCTGGAGTGAAAGTTTTTTTAAAAAAAAGCTTTTTAAATAAGCTTATAAAATGCGCTTTTTTTTATTTAAAAATTCGTTGCTTTCTTTAAAGTTGGCTTGCAGCTTTGATGCTGAAAATAATTGTTAGAGAATTTAATTAAAGCATAATTTTATTGAAAAAAAGTTTACCAGCCAAAGTTAAAGTAAACTTTGAACTTGCTTCTAACAATTTAAAATGCATATTTAAACCTAAATCTTTATAGCCTTTGATTAAATAAAACGCTTGATTTATTTATGCAAGCAACAGATTAGAGACTTAAGCTAAAAATGATTATGATTAAACTTCACTAAAAAAATTTGAAGTCTTATTTATATTACTTCTTATTTAGAGTATCTTTCGGTCGTGTTACATATTTAATTACATTTTACTAGCTGTTAATATTGTTATTCTTGCTGTTGAATGTGGCGCATGCTTAACAAGGCTCTATGGCGATTAACTTTGACTGTTGGCTTGAAAATCAATAAGAGCATAATTACGGTTCAGCATTAAGCGTCAATTTAATGCTTTAAACATGAAACTTTTTGGCCAGAACTGCAGCGTGTAAATTGATATAAATCCAGCTGAAGTCGCTTGTTGTTGGCCAAGAAGTGGCTACAGACAGGATACATTTGTCTTGCCAGTTGCTGTTGTGGCTGTTGTGGCTGTTGCTGTCACCGCAGGATGAGGATGCCGGACGCAATTCCCTGCACGCTCAGGCTAAGCTTGTCGAGCGCTCGCTGTGCCATAACCAAAACAATCATCATTTGGACACTTTTAATACTTTGTGTGCTACAGCAGCTAGCTAGTGTTGAAGTTGAAGTTGAAGCTGTAGCTATAGCTGAAGCCTTTTGCCAATCCCGTATCAACAGCGGTAACAAGTGGCATCAACAGTGACAGCCAACAGGCAACAGCCGCCAGAAGTTGCCACAGTGTCGTCGTTGTCGTTCTCTGTCGTTGCCTAATTTCATGCGACATAAAGTGTCGTCGTAGTCCGGCAGTCAAAACTTTGCAGCTGAAACTCCGTTGCGTTTCTCGTGGGATTGAAATTTATGCACTGGGGGTTGGGGGCAGGGGGATAGCAGAGGGAAGTTTTAAAGGCACACCCACACACACACACACACCCCCACAGCAAAAAGCAATAACCAAAAAGTGCGCGTGCTGATTAGTTATGTGCCTGGTCAGATATACAGACAAGTGTGTGTGTCTCTCTCTCTGTGTGTATGTGTGTATGTTGCTGCAACATGTGGCAATGTGTTGGTAAGGCTGCAGCCCATAATTGCTACATTTCACATAAATTGCACTAATTATAATAACTATTATAATTGCTAAAAATTAGTTGCAATTTTTTTTGTTTAATAGTTTCTGATATTTTTTAATTAAAATAATGTGTGTTTATGGGCTGTCGATGAATTATGTTTATGATTGCGCTGTTTAGTGATGTGTGTTGAGAAATTATCGATAGTTTTATATAAAAAATATTAAAATTATCGATCGTATCTATAAGAACTTTTAAAACTATCGATTGCTGTGATTATTGTCTGTTGGATATTGGTTTAAAGTTTTGTAGATAATTTTATAATTTTAGTTTATATTCAAGCTTGTAACATTATTTATTTTTCTTGATTTAAATAAAATTTCAACCAAAAACTTTTACTTTAAGAGCAGCTTCAATTAAATGCGTTTTTTTTTTTGAAGAAAACCTCAAACCTGTTGTTAAATGGACCTTGGCTGGCATTGCAGTTGTTGCACTTGCTTCTGTTGCTTTTTTTGTTGTTGCTGCCACAGGAGTTTTTAGACCTCGAATCTCTACCTTGCTGTGGCAATAGCCTTGTGCCACACATTATAACAATGGCAGCTAGCGACTGAGACTGAGACTGCTTTATTTTAGAGAATTTAGAAGCAACTGCCGCTTGCTGTGCACTCGGCACAACTATTTCTCTAGTCCTGCCAGCAGCAGCAACAACAACAAAAAAGTTGTTAATTTTTACGTAATGGGAAAAGTTTTTAATCTGCCACATTTTTTTTTTTTATACTATTTTATTTTTTATATATATATTTTTTTTTTTTTTTACCACGCTACGCACACACAGCTCTCTGGCGGAGAGGAGAAAGTAAAGGAAAGAAGGAGAAAGCGTGCAACAGTGCAAACACAATAAAATCAGGCTTTATGGCAACTCTGGTCAAAAAACCTCAAAAAACACAAATATAGTTGCCCGTTAGAAAGCTGCAAACCGTAACTACAACACAATTGCAACAATAACTACAAAAACCGGCAATTAACCTCAACGATTTGCAATGAAAAAAACTAAAAAAAAAGTCAATATTAATTTGAGAAATGAGAGTGTTTTATTAAATGCCCTCTCTTTTTTTTTTAACTCGCCTTTAAGTCAAAGTTATGCTGCTTAGGGTATTCGAGAGCCTACACATCAATTTTTTTAACTCTAGTTCCATTAGATGCCGAGTTAACTGAGTTTTAAGTCAACTCTTATGCCCTTTAAAGCTATTTCTAATTTTTGCAGGGTATTTCAAAATAGTTATTAAATAAATTGCGGCATTTGTTGCCTTTTGCCCTTTGGCCATTTGAAATTAACGGGCAAAACAGGCCTCGATACTAATTTAGTTTTGGTAACCTCAAAATTAGTTATGCGCCCAAAATTCAATTGGCAGGCCATAAATTGTACAGTTTACCGCTTAATTGAGGCGACGGCATCGACAACGTTGTCAATTTGTTATCAATAAGTGATAAACTTTAGACAAATTTGTCAAAATTAACTGTCACAATATTGAAATTTGCGGTTGCCGCTGCTTGCTGTTGATGTTGCTATTACAATGTTTAGCAACAAAATGTTGCCATGGCAATAGCAACATGATGCTTTTTATCCGTGAAACATGTTGACAATAATTTTGTTTGTTAGTTTTTAAATTGCGGTGAATTTTTTGTAAAAATCTTCTAAAATCTTGAGTTTTAATACATTTGTCTCTTATTAAGTTAATGGAATTTAAATATATCAATAAGTGATAAACTTTAGACAAATTTGTCAAAATTAACTGTCACAATATTGAAATTTGCGGTTGCCGCTGCTTGCTGTTGATGTTGCTATTGCAATGTTTAGCAACACAATGTTGTCGTGGCTGCACTTTGTATGTGAAACATGTTGAAAATGAATTTGTTTGTTAGTTTTTAAATTGAGGGGAATTTTTTGTAAAAATCTTCCAAAATCTTGAGTTTTAATTAATGAAATTTAAGTATATCAATAAGTGATAAACTTTAGACAAATTTGTCAAAATTAACTGTCACAATATTGAAATTTGCGGTTGCCGGTGCTTGCTGTTGATGTTGCTATTGCAATGTTTAGCAACAAAATGTTGGCGTGATTGCAGCAACATGTTGCGTTTTATATGTGAAGCATGTTGAAAATAATTTTGTTTGTTAGTTTTTAAATTAAGGGGAATTTTTTGTAAAAATCTTCTAAAATCTTGAGTTTTAATACATTTGTCTCTTATTAAGTTAATGGAATTTAAATATAAGTGATAAACTTTAGACAAATTTGTCAAAATTAACTGTCGCAATATTGAAATTTGCGGTTGCCGCTGCTTGCCGTTGATGTTGCGATTGCTATGTTTAGCAACACAATGTTGCCATGGCAATAGCAACATGTTGCTTTTTATACGTGAAACATGTTGAAAATGAATTTGTTTGTTAGTTTTTAAATTGAGGGGAATTTTTTGTAAAAATCTTCTAAAATATAGAGATGTAATTAATACAATTTTTAGATATTTATCAATTTATTAATAATTTATTATTATTTATTTATCAATTCATTGAAACACAACTATATGTGGTTTTATATGGAATATTTTTTTTTTGCTTAACAAATTATACTTTTTTTTATGATTTTAGTAGTCTAATGAGTAAAATTTTTTATTTGGGTTTTTTATTTTATTTAAGACCATCTTTTGATACCAATTCTAATACAATATTTGATTTTTTTCAATTAATGCCAAATAAAATTATTTTTTGCAGTTGAATGAAAGTTTAAGTTTGTCGTGAGAGTTGCAAGTCTGTGAAAGTATTGTCTTTAATTAAAACACTTGAAAAAACAAATGATCTTATCTATTAAAAGCAAATGATAATATTTAGTATAATGACTGCGAAAGTTGAAGTATTTTGAATAAATTTTAAAGCAATCGCTTCAAACAAAATCTAAAAAAAATATAACTAAGAATATTGGGTTTGCTTAAAGTTTATTTATTTAAATATTAGAAGATTTTAATTTGTTGCCAGATTGTATTATACATTTATAAGTAGAAGTAATTTACTATGAAGTTGTAGTTAAAAGTATTTAACATAATTTTTAAGTAAATTACAATTAAGGAACTTAGTTTTTTTTTTGTACTTAAAATTTTATTAATGTAAACAAATGTTAACTACACAAAAGGCCTGTTTTTCTTTAATTTAAATACACTTAAAAATGTTCTTAAATAATTTTGTTCTACTATTTTAAAATAAATTTAAAAATGTAAATAATGTTAATTCAAAAAGAGGAGAAAAATATATTTAAAGCTGGCCGCAACTTTTATAATTTTTGTGTATAAAAATGTTGAGTAAACAATTATTATTTGTGTTTTTTTTTCCATTAAAATTGGTCATAACTAATTTTTTTTATGAGCTTTATTGCCAATTTAAATTGTGACATAATAATTTTACAGTTATCAACCAAAAGCAGTCTTTATTTTATTGTTATTATTTATTAAAGTAAATACAAGTTCACATTTTTAGGATTCATTTGCTCTTCATAGAGTCCTTTGTTGACTGCAGTTGCTCAAGTGCTATGCAGGGCGTCAATTGAGACTGCTTCATGCTAATGGGTTTTTACCTGGCCCAAAGCATTTTACCTTGACTTTGTGACCAAGTGGCTGCTGCTGCTGCTGTTGCTGAAGTAGCATCCTGTTAAACTTGACATTGTCCTTGTTGTTGACGTGCTTCAGTTGCATTTTGTAGGCTGTGCCTAAATTGGGCATCGCAGAAACCTTGTGCAAAGCCACTTGGCCAAAAAGCTGAAGCGATTGTTGGCCAAAAAGAAGAGCGACGATGTGCCGCCAATTTGCAGGGATTTGTAAGTGGCGCTGTGGAAATTGTGATAACTCCAAATTGATACGTTTCATGAATATCGGTTCAGTTTTGGCAAAACTATGGCAATTTTAAGATAATAAAAATTTCTCGACCTAGGTTCTGGAAAAAAACATTTTTTTTTTCAATTAGATTTTATAGAAAATCATTCTAGAGGCTAAAACAACTCCAAATTGATACGTTTCATGAATATCGGTACAGTTACTAGTGGCAATAAAATAGCAGACAAGCTGCTTGACTGACTGACTGACTGACTGACTGTCTGACTGACTGACTGACTGTCCAACAGACTGACAGAATCGTTGTAGCATTGTGAAGGCTATAAATGGCTTTTGCTGTTGCTTATACTCTTAGCCGGAATGGCAGCGGCAGGGGGCGTGGCAAGTGGCAAGTTTAAGCGCGGGAGCATGTGAGTAGACGCTGCTGACTTAAACAAATGACTTTGGGTAACGTCCTTTTGCTTGTTTATGCATAAATTCTAAATAATCCTGAAAAGTGAAATGCGCCAAAATGCGCTCTCAACTCGTTTGCGCTCAACTCTAATGTTTGGCTGCCGGATTTAAAGGCATTAGCCCAGTTACCACCCCAAAAAAAAATATATATCCATATAACCCCACAAAGTGGGCTGGACCATAGTCGTATAGTGAGATATATAAATATATACAGACATATGTACTACATATGTGGCGCGGCCTAAGCGTCGTATGCGTAATAATGCTGCGTTATCAATTTACATTGGTAGCAGCTCGTTCTCTCTCTCTCTGTGTTTGTGGCCTTTAGTAAAATTCACTTTGCAAATTCGAATTACGTCAAAAAAATATCATGTGTAGCACAATTTTCCATCTTTATTTTCCGTATGCTACTCGATTTTTGCTTTTGTTGTTGTTGTTGTTGGATTTTGATGGCAGCTCTCGGCAAATTTTCAATCAATTGCTACTCTTCCAATTTCATGCATGAGAGCTGCTTAAAAGGTAAAATGCCAGTTGACCGAATGCTGTTGCTGCCTCACATTGCATGCGGCAAACACACACATGCACACAGACACACACACACACACACTTTGCTCTGTTTGCACATGGCCAGAAATTGAGGTATTCAAAAGTTTTGGCAGCCTGCTTCACGTTTGAAGTCTGCCAGGCCGTTTATTGTTTTAATTTTGAGCACAGTCCAAAGCATTGGACATTGTTTACCACTTTGGCATTTGGCTTAGGGTGCCAGCAGCAACAACAACAGCAACAGCAACCAACAACAACAGCAACAACAACAGCAGCAACAACAAGCATAGAAATTTGCTGTATGCCTTAAGTGAAATTTTGGATGACGCCTGTGCATATGCAACACAAAATGTGTGTGGGTCAATTGGGTGTGTGTGTGTGTGTGTGTGTGTGTGTGTGTGTGTGTGTGTGGCCAGGCTGAACTAGGATATTGTTAAAAGGTAAAGTTATGAACTTGCTTGTTCAATAAATGTCAGACAATGATTTTATCGTTATAATTACAAGAAATTGTAAACAAAAGTTGGATCTTTGATGCGTGTATTAAAATATATAAGTGGATAATAGCAATAGTTATGTAACAGTAAATATATAAGTAAAGTTTAATAAATACAAATTATTATGCGTATTGTTAAAGGTAGTGAAAACTAATTGCAATAAAGTAACAAAGATATTTAGGCAATAATCAATGATTAATATATATAAAAATTAAACTCAAAACTATTTTTTCTATTTTATTTTATTGTCAAAAAGTAGCCTTCATGATAGACTATAGCATGATATTTTTGACTTAATATATAAGAAGAACCATGAATCGAATTCGAGTCTTTATGTTTCAGAAAGTGGAAACTAGGGAAAACACGAAAACAATTTTAAATTGAATTTATTAACAAAAATTAACCTTGTTCAATTAAAGTGAACTTTAACTACTTTCAGATGCAAATAATGCATAACTTTTAAATCAAACATTATTTGAATAAAAAATGGAATTATTGCGGTTCATTAAAAAAATTTTCTAAAGCTAGGAAGTTGTACTTCTGCTCATAAGAAAATAAAAATATATAATAAAATGTATAGTATATAAAAAACTGTTCAACTGATTGATTGGTGATTCACGGGCAAACGGTAGAAGCTAGAAAATTGAAATTTGTGGACATAGCTTCCCATTATATCGTAGTTTGGTATTTTGGAAAAATTTTATTAAAAATATATCGCGAAATGAGTGGAAAATGCATTTTTAAATTACATATAAAAATCTCAGATATCAGTTGGCGCAGCAGGCCACAAAAATAGTGACATTGTGAAACATAATTCGATTATTTTTTTTCCTTATTTTATTTTTTTATTTGGCTTAGAAAAGGGACGTAGCAACGGGCGCCAGGATAAGCTAATATACTGCAGAATTTCTAACTTTAACTTACATCACTTAAAACACAATATTCATTAGGTAAATTGAATTGTGACAAGTCTAACTTGAATATTTGCGGACTTTAACAAGTGCACTAATTAATATAAATCTAACATTGCGTTTGGACAACAATTTGGTTTAGTTTGGGGCGTGCATGCGTTGCGTATACGTCATGCATGTTTTCTAGGTACATATATGAACGTAATAAGTCTTTGTGCCGCGCCAGGAAAACTATAAGTGCAATTGAAGTTCCTTGGCAGAGCCTCAAGATTGCGCCACTCGATGTCCTTTGCGTTCTGTGTGTGTGTGTTTGTGAGTCCTGCTCTGACTGAGTTGAGCTGGATGACAGAAACTTGCTGCAATTTTCGACTTGACTGGCAAGGAGTTGGAACTTGTACTCGCACTCGTCCATGTCCTTGTCGTCGACAAGTTATTTTATTGATAAACTTTTTGTGGAGTGGCTCGCGAATGGGAGGGGTGGGCGGAGGTCCTTTCCCCCGTATGCTTGTGGCGGCGGACGACTCTTTGACGGTTGCTCTGTGCGCTGTCTTCACATTGTTTGGCTTAAATGGCATTAAATCCTTTTAATGCTGGGTGCCAGCAGCGACTAGGGAGAGGGAGAGAGAGCGAGAGAGACAACTTGCAGGCACTTTGGGGAAATCAATTGTGCTGATTGTCCTGCAATTGAGATGCCTTGACTCCAACTCGACAGTTTGCCAAGGGCTTGGCGGGGGGCGGCCTGGTAAGGTCCTAGGGGCTAGCTGCTGCCTGGCTAGTTGTATCCTTTTTTGTAGCTGCTGCGACTGCCAATGCTTTTGATTTTATCCCTAGCTAAGTATTTATTTTAGCTATGCACTGGCACTTGGCGCTTTTTTTTTTATATATATTTTGTTTGCCTGACTTCTTTGTCTCCTTTCTCGCTATTCCGAGCATTATCCTGGCCAGGCAAATTGAAAGATTTGCTTGGTTTTTTAAAGGGAATTTAACAAACTGTTGCTGGCATACCAGCACGCAGCCGATTGTCAATGTGAATGTGAATGTGAATGTGAATCCGAATGTGAATGTGAATGCGAGTTGCTTTATTATCCTGGCTGTTGCCAGGACATCCATGCGGCCTCGTGCTGGCATCTACTGACATACCTGGGGCACGTTTATTGCCACTTTCAAGTTGCCTGAAATTAAAACCGTTTTTACGAGCAGCTATGTGCGAAGGGCTTGCAACTTGCAACCTTGCAACTTAAATCTTAAAGATGCCATTCTGTCTTTCACTCTTGGCCTTTTAATTATGCAAATGTGCGGCCAGCAGCACAGAGCACATTGAGGACTATTAATTGTAAGTGCAGTCACTGCAAGGATTTCAACTTGAAGGCTCGGTTTTTTGGTCAAACAGTGCACAAAAAAGGCGACAACAAAAGGTTGCACAGAAAAGGCCTTTAGCAGAAAGAAGCAACAAAAGCCAAAGTGGCCAAAACCCACACAGCCAGCAAAATCTTTTAGTGCAATCTCTGAAAAGCGGCTTCGCCATGGCGGTCACGTCGCCTCTTTGGCTCATTCTTGATAAGGAAATCGCTTAGAAAAGCGTGACCACAGCAGCAGTCGCCGCAGCGGCAGTTGCTGTCAAGGAGTCAAGCCAGGATACGCGTCCAGGTGCAGTCTGCCACAAGATAAACTCCGGGCAAGGAGAGTTTGCAGGCTGCGCGGTTCTAGAATGGAAAAATTGCAACTAAAGCAAGTTTTTCGTTTGTGCTGAAAAGTTTTTATTTTATTTATTTTTAATACGCTGTTTATGGCTGGGTAAGAAGTATATTGGTTTTATGTTTTTTTAGTTTTTATTTTAACAGTATTGAAGAGCCAAAGATTGCCATAAGATAAAGTCTAAAAAGGTTTTTCTTATATCCTTAAATTTATATTTTATTCAAATTAATATAAGAACTTTGTTTGATTTTTTTGAGAGATTTATTTAAACAAATTTATTAACGTTCATTCAGCAACTACCCAAATTATTTAAATTTATTTTTACCTCACCGTTTTATTTATATTTTAAATATAGAAATATAAATCTTATATCTTATTTATTATTGTAGATAAAGTCATAAAATTTGAGATAACATTTATATATATTTATTATGCCCCTGAGAAATTAAACTAAATTAAAATAAATTAATTATATCCAACACAATCAGCGGCCAACAAAATCCTTCTAAATATATATCTCTCATACCATTAAATATTTTTTTATTTATTTTTAAATTTACATTTTATATATTATTTAAATAAATAATTAAAAAAATTTCGGACATCTCTTAAAGTATTTCCCAAAATGCACAACAGTTAACAAAATATTTACAGTGTATGCCACAGTCGGTAGCTTTCCAACCTTTCTTTACTTTTTATTCGCACTGAATAAATCATTTCTGTTCTACGCTTTTCAATGCCTTTTGTTTTGGCTTTGCTTCTGTGATTTTCCCAGTTGCCGTTTTGTTTTTTTCCCATTGTTTTCCTAGTCATAAAACAATTGCCGTTAAGTGTTGTTTAATGTACGCGGAGCAGGTTGCAAGTTGCACGTTGCACGCTCCATGTTGCAATATGATCAGATTTTGGGTAGCTTTACCTTAAAACCCAAATAAACTGTTGCATGCTCTTGGGTCTATTTCTGCTTTTGTGCGACTTTGATTTTCAAAAATGTTCTCATTTATTATTCAAAAGTTTTTGTTAAGCAGCTTATCCTTAAGTATTTGTATTTCTGATTGTGATTTTTGTATGTTTTGTCTTAGGTTTAGGAGATTTTTAGTTAATATTTGGCTGTGAAGCAATATGAATATTCTTTTTGGCTTTTTAAAAGCCATTTTAATGTGTTTTTTAAGTGATTTGTTTATGGTGTCTAAGGTGTGCTCTAAATATTTATTTAATATATATTATTTGAATTGAATTAAAGTTTTTCTTGCGGAAAAAAACGGAACTATATTAAAAATTCATATTTATGGACATTTCTTATTTGATTAGAAGTAAAATCGTTTTGATAATACTTTGCTTCATGGTAAAAGTTTTATTGTCAAATATTTTTAATAATAATTTTAATTAAATTTATTTGTATTTTTTTTTATAGAATATTCTTTAAAAAAAATTAAATCATAATTGCCAGGCTTAATAATTTAATTAAAAAAAGTTTTAGGTCTTTATTTCCTATATAGTTTTAACTAGAATTTTTAAAAATAAATATCAAGGACTATATACCATAAACTTGCTATACAAATTATGCAACAAATAATTTTAATTAAATTATTTTTTTGTATTTTTTTTATTGAATATTCTTTAAAAAAAATTAAAATATAATTGCCAGGCTTAATAATTTAATTATACTGTCATAAAAGACTTCATTTAAGTAATATTTATAATTAAATAAAATTTAAAGCTTTTATCAAACGCCAATGTATTTTTTGAAGTATTCTTAATATATTTTTTATTATCATTGATTTGTAAATTAAGTAAGACTCTTTATTATTATGCTTAGCTAAATAAATTTATATAAATACTTATTTGCATAATTTAATTATGAAATGTATAGAGTATATATTTATTTTTGTTTACAATCGATACACAATTTTAAATTTAATATTTATATTTTTTCTTTTTTTTTATATTTAATTTACCTGGTTTGTTTCATCAACTCAATTAATTTTTCCCTTTTTTTATTTTTATTTATGAAATTTATAGAGAATTTATTTATTTCTGCTTACAAATAATATTCATATTTTTTTTACTTCTACTTTAATTTGCCTTGTTTAAATCAACATACAACATTTAATTCGATCTATTTATCTATTTTTTAATATTTTTTTTAATTTTAAAATTTTTAGAGAATTTATTTATTTCTGTTAACAATTTATACATATTTTTAAAAATTAAATTCATATTATCTTACTTCCACTTTCATTTGCCGTGTTTGTTTCATTTACACACCACATTAAATTTTTTCTATTTTTTTATTTTATTTTAAGTTTAATTTTGAATTTAATGGAGAATTTATTAATTACTGTTTACAATATGTACATATTTTATAAAATAATATTTTTAATATTTTACTTCCATTTTTATTTGCCTTGTTTATATTTTCAACATAATTGTATATACTTGCAATTTATTTTTAATTTTAATATCGAAATTTATAGAGAATTTATTTATTTCTGTTTACAATATATAATTTTTTTTAACAATTATTTTCATTTTTCCACTTTTATTTGCCTTATTTATTTTATCAGCATAATTTTATATATTTTCAATTTATTTTTAGTTTGAATTTTGAAATTTATACAGAATTTATTAATTTCTGTTTACATTATGTTATTTTATTTTTATTAATAATTTTCATATTATTTCACTTCCAGTCTCATTTGCCTTGTTTATTTCATCAACAAACTACATTTATTTATTCCATTTTTTTTTATCAGACTAATAGAAATTCTTGACCTCAAAATAGGTGTTTGCCTTGTTTAAATTGCCCCTTAAACCCACAGTTAATTATGGATAACAAACATATGTGTGTGTTATATATATAGATGAACTCATTTATTAGCTCAGTCGGAAGCATTTAAAGCTGCAGTTTGTTTTGATTTATGCCACAAAGTGTAGTCTGCTGTTGCTAATAAGCCAGAGTTTAGCACACACACACACACACACATTTGTGTAGCCTTTTAATTGCCTTAAATTTTCAACATCAATGGCCACAACGAGCGTCTTGACTTGGCCATTGTTTTGGCTCTTAAGGCATTTTTGGCTGACTGTGAGACGAGTGTGTTAAAGTCAACATACGTTTAACATATAGACATAGACATACGTTGCCAACTAAAGCACACACACACAGATACACTCACATACTCACACACACACATAGAAAAAACAGTTGGCAAAAAGTCGGTTGTCTTCGACGTGGCTGTAACCGTAGCGCGCTCCTTGACGCTACTCAAATATTTACATTCCATTTAGGAGCCGGGGCTGTCTGGGCCAACTCAGGCAGATACTGCCACAGACGCTTGCCACAGACGCTTGCCACAGCCTCAGCTTCAGCTACTGTTGCCTGCAACACTTCATCTTCATTTCACAGTTATTTTCAACTTCATTTGCGTGGTAAATAGGTGAACAAATACGCTCAGCCCTCAGTCTCGGTCTCTCTAATACGGGTCTCTTGACTCTTTACGGGGTTTTTTGGCGTCCGTCTGTACGTCTGTCTGTGGCCGGGCAGGCAGCACGCCGTCTTGGCATTAACATTTACCCTCGTAACTGTGTCACGGTGTCGTTTAACTTATTAGCCTGGCCATCTCTGTGGCCTATTTGCATTAGCTTTAACATTTTGTACGCTTTTCTTTTTTCTGAATACCCAAAACGCTATAGGTGTTCTTAACTTTATAAAGCTTTTTGTTTGCTTTTAAGTTGAATATTAGGGAAATTTATTTATTTTTAGAAAATTAAAATTATAGTGTTAAATTATGTATTAAATTGTTGATCAATTAATCATCGATAATTATCACAAAAATCAAGCAAATAATTATTTAATAATTAAAAGAAATATAATAAATTATTTTAGAATTTAATAATTTTTTAAAGAATTTATACAAAAACCAATTTTATAGTTTTGAAGTAAAAATTGCTTAAAGAATATTTTTTTAAAAAAAAAGAGTTAAATTTTGATGAGCAAATTTTGATTTCAATTTAATAATTAGAAAGAATATAGATAGATAAATAAAAAAAATATAAATAGATTATAATAATATAGATAAATATTTAAAAAATAAATAAATAGATTATAAACTAATTTTAAATTGTTGCATGACAGTTTGTTAAACTATTTCATTTCCTTTTAAAAAATTAGACATCGTTTAGAGTTATTTACACTGAACTATAGCCAACTTTATGAAAAATCAAAAATCTAGCTTTCTTAGCTCATTTCTTCCCACAATATATATATATATTTTTTTTAACTTTTTTTCGAAATCAGAAATCGTTCTGACATACATTTAAATAACCTCTGAAAATTTCGGAACACAGAATGCTGTTGCATAGCTTAATAAATAGTAAACAATTTTTTTTTTTTAATTTTTTATTTATTTGGAATCACAACAGTTGAAACTATTTTTGATATAAAGAATAATTATTTTTTTCAATCCAATTTATCAATTAAAATTTGATTAAGTTTATGAACTAACGCTAATCGTACTAATTGATGTTTTATATAAATATTTTCATATTTTACAAGGACAATTTAATTAATTTTTTGTCATAGCGCACTTAACTTTTATATTTCAAAATAAAAGTGTATTTAAAAGTTGTTTTTTATAATTTTAATATGCATAACTTTCTGTGATGGGGTTGACAAGTCGAGCGCAAAAAATGTTGTTAAACAGCGCAAAAATTCGTTTGCTGAGCGGAAGATGCAGCGCAGATTAAATAATTCATTAAGAAAACTTGAGCGAGTGCCCTTATTCCCCTTCTCTCTTACTCTATCTATTTTATACTCTTTCCCACCCTTCTTGTCAACGCCTCGTAGATGTTTTGATAAGCTTGGGTAATTAAGCGCTGAGTGTTGGCGTTGCCATTGCCGTAAAATATACAGTTAGTGGGCAAAAGTTTTTGGTGCGCATAGACGACATGAATTTAAATAGAAATTAAACTAAAATGAGTAACAACAACAACAACAAAAAACAACAACAATTGCCGCTTAAATTGTGCAACCAATTTGGCTTTTGGGCCTGGGATATTGCAAATATTAAATACAATTTAATAGTAGCGCGAAATTGGCGCTGCTTGTAAACAAGCGAAAAGGCAACAACACAGCCAACAGCAATTAAAAGTCCACTGAAACCAACAAATTTTGGATGTGTGTGCGAGTGTATTTGAGTGTGTTTGTGTGTGTGGAGTAAAGGCACTTCATATGCATGACAATGTCATGGCAACTTGTAAGCAGCCACGCCCTTACAATGCCCACCCACCGCCCCTTTTATCCATTTGGTTCACTGGCTTCAGCAGATTTATTACAGGAAAACAGTCGGCGTCTCTTTATTTGTGTGTGTGTGTGTGTGTGCGAGTATATACCCTGCCCGTATTTTTTTTTATAGCCTGCACCCATTCAAAATGCATAAAAGGGTATAATAAAGCTGTGCAAAAAGTTGGTAACAGTCAAAGGAATGCAGCTGTCCTTAAGCGTAGGATATGTCAGCTGGCAGGAGAAGAACAAACGCATCTCTAATCTCGCTTTTAATATGGAATCGAGAGAACAGAAGAACAAACGCATCTTCAATCTTTCTCTTAATCTAGAAACAAGAGAGCAGCTCAATTTCCAGTTACTCTACCTGGATTAATAGTTACCTACGCTGAGAGAACAATATAGAACAATATTCGATATTCTTTTAAAATATTTTGTTTACAATTAATCGTTTAAATGTTAAAATGTTTTCAAGAAAAGATTTTTGCTCTGAGAATATACAATTGTACAATATTTAGAAAAAATTACAATACAATACTTAAAATAGTATGTAAAGTGCTGCATACTTATAGGTGCCGTTTGTTGCACACTTGTGCGCCAATAATTTTCAAACGATTTTAGCGCTCAGTATATAAAGCATAAAGGTTTCCTACATTAAGGTTTTTGTTTTTTAAATTGTAGCAGAATTATTTTTTATTCCTTAATCAAGTAAGTGCATATAATAATAACATTAAGAATTTTTGACATTTTGGCACAAATTAAATGGCCACAAAATTGTAGCAAAAATTTCAGCAATTTATTTTTAAATTAGGCAGAAAAATCGTTTATAAATTGATGTTAAATATTTAATAAGAAGTAGTCAATAATAGCTAAAGTTTTTTTAATTAACAGATCTGCTTTCTTAATAAATCTGTTAATGAAATATGATCAATTAATATTTTTCTCAGTGTAGGCAACAGCAAAGTAGCCGGCGTCTGGTTTTTCGTCCTGTACATATTCTGTTGGATAACGCTGAAAGTCTCCTGATAGATACACTATAAAATCTATAGGAATATATGAAGATATGTAAGGACTAAAAGCTTATACGTAATTAAGCAAAGGAATAAGTCAATTTTTAGCATTATAACTCTAACTGATTTAGTCGAAAATAATAAATTAATAAATATATACACACATCAGTACAGTACATATAACTTGCCAGAGTCTAAAAGGGAAATAAGGGGCAAAATTTGTTGTTAAATTGCTTATAATGCAATTGTGCATTATTAAGTCTACTTACTACAGGGTATTTTGCTATCAAACACATTTTTATTCAAAGCGTTCTTACTTGCTTTTTTCAATATATTTGGAGATTGGCTATTGTTGGCCTTGGCTAGCATGCTTTTTCTTTGTCGGCGTGAAAACCGCTGTAAGTAACTAAGTTGCAGTTGCAGTTGATGTTGCTGTTACTGTTGCTGTTGCCATTGCATTGTTTGCCCTGTTTGTGGACTGCTGCTGCTGCTGCCTGTAGGCCTGTTTTCAATAACAATTTACACAGCTTGTTGCATTCAACTTACTTCTCTTTTTTTTGTCAACAAAGTTTCTTAACGCATTTAATATCTGTTGAATATTCAAATTTGATTTTCTACTTTGATATTCAACACGGTATACAAATTAAATTAAATGCGAATATTAAATAAATTGTAAAGTTGATTCATATGTAAAATGACATGTTTAAATTATTATAAAGGTAAAATCGATAAAGAATATATATATTTTCTGTTGCCGATAATTAGATACTCTTGTAGATAAGCATTGCTACAAAAATGTTAATAATTGTGGAGTTGGATAAATTTATTAATATATCTGAATAAACGCTTTACACTAAGCATATTCAATTTTCGGTATAAATTTCTACATTTTAATAATATTTTATTGAGCATAAAAATTGTAGTTGCATGTAAAAGATATAAAAATAGAAATTAAACAAAAAATGGTCTAAATTTTGTCTCTACATCGGAAAAAATGTCCAGCTAAATATTTGAATAAAAATCTTATTTTAAACCGAAGTTTAGTATTAATATTAATTTTTAAAACTAATAAAAATGCATAACATATTTATAAAGCAAATTTCTCCGACTAAATAAAGCATAAAAACTGATTTTAAGTTCATTAAAAAAATCTAGAAATAATTCCCTTTTTTACCTTCTTTTTTTCAGTGTATATGGCTGAGTCTACCCTACATTTCTATACATTACATGGTAAGTGCTACTTTATATATAAAAGAGTATTTAATTATCGGTATATGTGTTTTCTGCTCATTTGATTGAAAATAATTTCTTTAAACAATTTTCAATTAAATTTTTTATATTTTCTAATTATATTTGCTGCATTTTTATTTATTAAATCATTATTTTTAATTATTTGCACTTTAATTGAATTGTTTAATAACTACAGCTTATGACAGTGTTTGGAAAAATTAAAAAAAAAAAAAAACATTCCTTTATATTGCACATCATTTACTAATATTTGTAACATAAAAGTAAATACTTGTAATAAAAATTTAGCTTATGTTTTTGTGCATTTTAATTGGAATGCAAAAATGTGAACTTAATAGCATGTAAACAATGGACTTTAATACGCTCTAATACCGCTCAAATATTATATTTGTATTTTTATGTTGTTTTGTTTTAGATATTTACAAATATTGATACTTTGCGGTTGATATGACTTTAATTTAATATTTCAAATCGATTTAATTTTGATACGTAGTCCAGATATAATCCAAATAATATTTAATTAAAATAAGTACATCAGTAAGGAGATATGGGTTTCTTGCCTTGACTGTATTTTTACTTTATTTTTTAAGATATAGGCTTTTGAGCTGAACTGATATTGAATTGCTTTCTTGAGTTAGAAGATGTTGGAAGCTTTATGATTCACTTTTCTGAATAAACGCTTTTATAATGGCCTAAACGATTGAATTACTAAATAATATAGATATATGTTTATCCAAAAACCGTGTACAGGGTGCTATGCAGTGGAGCGTACTCAATTAAATACTCTATTAAGATCTTAACACGCTGCAGTTGTATATATCCCAGGTAAAAAAAAGTGTTGCATACTATTAGGCTGCTGAATTAAATTGACTGCGGCAATCTTTAAAATGTCCGCCGACTACAAATACAACTTCGCATTGATTTATTACCGTTTTGGGGGCACTCACACACTCTTATTCCCGCTTACTGCACCTTCACCCGTCCCTGCTGTCTGTCGCCTTCACCCTCTCCAGTTGCTCGTCGGTGCATGAATGTCACTGCTGAGCCAAACGGGACAAGACAACGAACAACGAATTGCCAACAGTGAATACCCATAGTGGGGAGCAGGGAAAATGGGGAATTGGCAACTGGAAACTGAAAACATTGGTAAAAGGCAAAGGCGAACAGCAACAAATAACGGCACCAACAAAAGCAGCAGTAGCGGCAGCAGCAGCAGCAAAAGCCGTAAAAAGTGTAGAGAAGAAATCAGCGCACGTTAGCAATTAATAATGGGCAAAAGTAGTGGGATATAAAGCAACGGGCAACGGGCAATGGGACAGACATTTGGCGGCCTGCGTATGGGGACCTAACCGAGCAACAACAAATATAAAAGCAGAAAAAAAAAATATAAGAAAAAAAATAACACAAATGTGATATGGGCACACTCACAAAAGATGGCCGAAAAAAAACACACAGCTGCAGCCTGTCTAACCGTTGTTGTTTTTTTTTTGGTTTTTTGCAGCCATACATTGGTTCAAATTACTTGCGGATTGGGCAATAACTTAAAGAAGTTTTATAGTTGTATAAATATGTATAGTAGTTGATATATAGAAATTAAATTAAGTTTCTAATTTATGGCTAGTTAGTAAGCCTTTTGGTTGACAAATATTTAATTAATATTAAAAATTGCAGTATATGTCTGTTTTTCAGATTTATGTGACTATTAATGATAAAGATAATATTTATGCTCTATTCACTTATCGTTTTATAATTAAATATAACATTTTTTGCAAACTTTTATATTTTTTAATAATTTTTTTATTACCATTCTTTTCATTCACTTATAGATTAATATATAAAAATTAATTCTTTTGCGGACTTTTATATTTTTTTTACATATTTTTTATTATCTTTATTTTATCTCTAATCGATTGCGAACAGCAAAATTAGTATATATAGCTATTTGATTTTTATATAATACATCATTACTTTGCCGAAATCTAAGTAATAATTTCAAAAAACTGTAGATTTGAAAAAAATTGTGTTTAACAAACTTATTAAAATTTTAAGACGTACTTAGATTAAAATTTAGGTGTATTTTCTTGTTGATTGGGCTCTTAAATATTTATTTATTTATTAATTTATTCATTTAGGAATACTAATTTATCAAAGCTTTTTTCATGCCTCTTTTAGCCTGATCGCAAAGCCAAAAATAATAATTATATATTAATTAATATATTTCTTATTTATTATTAATTTAATATAATAATAATATTTCACAAATAAATATAATAATTTTAAAAAAATGTGTTCAAGAATTTAATCGTAGAATGAATTTAAAGAAATCTATTGAAATTAAAAAAAAACATGAACTAAAAATCTAGGAAGCGCAAGCTTGGTAATAGTGAAAAGTGGAACAGACCAAATCACTATCCTATATAAGATATTAGAACTTTAATTTAGCATTTAGCCATTTAGCAGTTTCTGCAATTTAAAAGCCTTTTTGAACAACGCAGACGGAAAATTTTCATAATAGAAAAAAATTAAATGCCACGTACGCAGTTACGCCCACACACACACACACACACACACACACACACACACGCACACACACACGCACACTTGCATTGCTGTCATATGTAATTATTAATTTCTAAAAAGCCATTCAAAATAATATAATTTTCAAATGTACGCCAGTCGATGACGTGCCTGCAAAGCCGGAGATTCCTGGCCGTTGCCGGGGAGGAAGAGCAGACTGCTGGCAAACTGGTCAAATGGTCAAATGGTTAAAGGACGAGGGTCACCGGCTGCTGCTGCTGCTGCTTGGTTACAAATGTCGTTAGACGCGCCGGGCATTAATTTATGTGGCCCAGTGCGACATCAATATGCCCGAAGCGTAAAGAAAAATCCGCCAACTGGCCAAAATATAGTTGCCCATTTTCTAGTTTTCCAGTTTTTCACATTTTCCGATTCGGCCATGTGCGCTGCATTAACATTTTGCATATGTTTCGATTTTAATACGCGCAAACACACACATCGTCACACAGTCAACTAATCCTAATTTAAATGTTTTGCTGCTAACATTACGCATACGCCGCGTGCGTCGCAATTCTTTCTTTTGTATTTGGTGCGACATTTAATAGCATGAACCTAAAATTTAATTGTTGTGCGAAAATTAGCGAAATATATAAACGAATTCAGAAAAATAACAAAATCCGATACAACAAACTCACTTTGCATAGCAAATTTAATTGCAGTGTTTATATCTAGTGAGAGAGTATTAAAAACAATATTAAATATAATTGGAAACTGAAAATTATTTTGTTTAATTTAATAAGTACTAAAGTTAGGTATGTGCTAGGAATTAAGATTAAAAATGAAAGAAACTGAACGGAAAGTTATTATAATTAAATATTGTTGCAAAGTCAATATCGATAAGCGCTTGGAATGCGAACAATTATTTTTGAGCGCTGTCAAGTTTTTTAAAAACAAAGTTTTTCTATAAAATCAGCTTCAGTAAGTTTGAAAAATAAGTGCAATATTGGAATTGCTGCCACAAGATGTCGATCTATTGTTTTACACTGCTTCTACTAATATCAACATTCGTTGTCCTGAATGCTCAGCATTTATCAAGGAATGACTGGAATACACGTATTGTGAATGGAAGTCCAATTAATATTAATCAAGTACCCTGGCAAATTTCGTTACAAAACAATGAAACACATTTTTGTGGTGGATCCATTTGGAGCAAGAATATCATTATAACTGCTGCACATTGTTTAAACGTTGTTACTGCCAAAGGTTTAAGAGTGCGAGCTGGATCCTCATTATGGAAGTCTGGTGGCCAGCTGGTGCAGGTGGCTGATTTTAAAAAGCATGAACATTATAATTCTAGCACCTTATTGAACGATATCGCGTTAATACGACTTGTCGCACCTCTTGAGCTTGGTGACAGTGTAAAAACAATATCCTTAGCCAAAAAGAGTCCTAAAGATGGAGCAGAAGCCTTTGTTTCAGGCTGGGGTAAACTTTCAGACGACATAAAAGATGTTTCAAGTGAATTACGCGGTGTAAGCCTCCCAATAGTTGATAGAAAGGCCTGCTCTTCAAAATATATGGGAGCTTTTAAAGTTACAAAGGACATGATATGTGCTGGTAGTTTGGGAAAGGATTCATGCCGCGGAGACTCTGGCGGACCTTTAATATCAAATGAATTACTTGTTGGTGTTGTTTCTTGGGGTTATTGTGGATCATCACCAGGAGTTTATGCGAATGTTGCATATTTCCATAAATGGTTATTAAATGCCATTAAAAAACTTCAGAAAATACAATAAAATATTAAAATTTTTTTTTAATAAATTTAAATGTTTTATCATCAATTTGCTTGGCATAGAAAAATAAATATTATATAAAAACTAAATGTCAAATTTGTAAAAATTTCAAGTGTTGTATTAAAATATATTTTTTTATTGCAAGAAAATAGATGCAATTTGAAAAACTGTATCCAATAAAACTGTCAATTTAATTCAGAAAATTTTTGAGCTTTGCATAAATATACTGATTTGATTTTACCTATATGAAAGTCATATTATTTTGTATTTACAAACTAATAACATGTCATTGCTATATCAGATTAATTGATTTATTACTTAAGAAACTGTATGAATTTTAATTGGAAATTTAATTTCGATAGCGCTTGAAATGCGAGTATTTATTTTAGAGCCCTGGTAAGGTTTTTTGAATACAAAGTTTTTCTATAAAAGCAGCTTCAGTAAGTTTAAAAAATCAGTGCAACATTGGAATTGCTGCTACAAGATGTCGATCTGTTCTTTTACACTGCTTCTACTAATATCAACATTCGTTGTCCTGAATGCTCAGCAATTATCTAGGAATGAATGGAATAAACGCATTGTAAATGGAAGTCCAATTAATATTAATCAAGTTCCTTGGCAAATTTCGTTACAAAAAAATGAAACACATTTTTGTGGAGGATCCATTTGGAGCAAGAATATCATTATAACTGCTGCACATTGCCTAGATGATGTTAATCCTAAAGAATTAAAGGTGCGAGCAGGATCTTCGCTATGGAAATCTGGTGGCCAGCTGGTGCAGGTTGCTGATTATAAAATCCATGTACATTTTAATTCTAAGACCTTTCTGAATGATATCGCGGTTATACGACTACTCCAACCCCTTGAACTTGGTGACAGTGTGAAAACAATATCCTTAGCCAAAAAGAGTCCTAAAAATGGAGCAGAAGCCTATGTTTCAGGCTGGGGTATGCTTTCAGACGTTGCAAAAGATTTTCCAAGTGAATTACAGGAAGTAAGCATTCCAATAGTTGATAGAAAGGCCTGCTCTTCAAAACATAAGAGAGCTTTTAAAGTAACAAAGGATATGATATGTGCTGGCAGTTTGGGAAAGGATTCATGCCGCGGAGACTCGGGTGGACCTTTAGTATCAAATGAATTACTTGTTGGTGTTGTTTCATGGGGTGATTGTGGATCATCACCAGGAGTTTATGCTAATGTTGCATATTTCCATAAATGGTTATTAAATGGCATTAAAAAACTTCAGAAAATACAATAAAATAATTAGCAAAATTTCAACTAAATGTAAATTAAATGAATGACTAATTTGTTTGAAATAAAATATTAAATAATAACAAATTTCTAATTTATAAAAAATGTTTATTTTTGCCTTTAGGGTTTATTGAAAATTTTTTTTAATGGAAGAAAACAAATGCAATTTAAAAAACTTTATTCAATAGAACTGCCAAACAAACTAATAAAACTATTTCCTATATTTTATTTTAATGAAGGGAGCTGGGATCTCATAGACTTTTTTTTATGTATTTTCGAACGCTGATTTAAAAAATGCAAACCTTTTTTTTAATGAATGAATTTCGCAAAAATTCCAAATAGCTAGTTTTTTTTTGCAGTATTTCGACTAATTTGCTCATATCTATTGTACATCAGATCTTATTTGATCTTAAAAATTAACAATCCAATAGGAAATTGTATCTCCTTTCTAGCGCTATGCGGTTTATGCGTATATAATAAGAATTAAAGCCATTACAAACCCCAATGTTGAAAAATGCAAAAACATTTTTAAGAATTTTTATTTATTAGATAATTCTTTAACGAATATTTTAGTTATAAATTTGTTCAAATCGGGCAGTAAATGTGGAAGTTATTTAGCAATAAGTAAAAATCCCCAATATTATAATATGAGTTCATGTAATTGCTAGATATGCGTGTGAATTATTAGCTAAGAAACTTCAAGAATTTTAATTAAAAACGTCAACTTTGTTGGAAAGTCTATTTTGATAAGCGCTTAAAATACTTATGACTAATTATTGGGGCCCTGTCAATATTCTGAATGGAAAATTTACCAATAAAAGCAGCTTTAGTAAACTTGAAATGTCAGTGCAACATTGGAACTTCCAGCCACAAGATGTCGATCTATTGTTTTACCCTGCTTCTACTATTATCTACATTGGTTCTACTGGATGCTCAGAATATAACCAGCAATGACTGGAACACACGTATTGTAAATGGGAATCCAATTAACATTAACCAAGTTCCCTGGCAAATTTCGTTGCAAAAAAATGACAGACATTTTTGTGGTGGATCCATTTGGAGCAGGAATATCATTATAACTGCTGCACATTGCTTAATTGGTGTTACTGCTAAAAATTTAAAAGTGCGAGCAGGATCCTCATACTGGAAGTCTGGTGGCCAGCTGGTGCAGGTGGCTGAGTTTAAAATTCATGAAGATTTTAATTCTAAGACCGTTGCGAATGATATCGCGGTTATGCGACTACTCCAACCCCTTGAACTTGGTGACAGTGTGAAAACAATATCCTTAGCCAAAAAGAGTCCTAAAGATGGAGCAGAAGCCTATGTTTCAGGCTGGGGTCTGCTTTCAAAGGACGCCATAGATATTCCAAATGAGTTACACGGAGTAAGCATCCCAATAGTTGGTAGAAAGGCCTGCTCCTCAAAACATCCAGGAGCTAAAGTTTCAAAGGACATGATATGTGCTGGTGGTTTGGGAAAGGATTCATGCCGCAGAGACTCGGGTGGACCTTTAGTATCAAATGAATTACTTGTTGGTGTTGTTTCATGGGGTAACAATTCTAAATCAGCACCAGGAGTTTATGCAAATGTTGCATATTTCCATAAATGGGTTTTAAATGCCATTAAAGAACTTCAGAAAACACCATAAATAATTTTGAAAAAATGCATCTAAATCTTAGTTTTATGAATTATCAGTTTATTTGGCATTAAGAAATAAATAAAAGGAAAAATAAATTTAAAACAAAATTGGTGTTTATAATTGCCTTAAGTGTTGTATTTGAAATTATATATTTTTTGATTGCTAGAAAATAGATGCAGTTTGAAAACTGCATCCAATAAAACTGTCAATTTAATTCAGAACATTTTTGAGCTTTATATAAATGTACTGATGTGATTTTACCTATATGTAAGTCGGATTATTTTGTATTTATTTACAAACTAATAATTTAAGCAATATAAGTGCATGTCATTGCTAGATTAGATTGATAGATTTATTACTTAGGAAACTGTAAGAATTTTAATTAAAAACGGCAACATTGTTGGAAATTCAATTTCGATAAGCGTTTGAAATGCGACTAATTATTTTAGAGCGCTGTCAAGTTTTTTGAATACGAGGTTTTTCTATTAAAGCAGCTTCAGTAAATTTGAAAAATCAGTGCAATATTGGAACTTCCAGCTACAAGATGTCGATCTATTGTTTTACCCTACTTCTACTAATATCAACATTCGTTGTCCTGAATGCTCAGAAATTATCCAGGAATGTCTGGAATACACGTATTGTGAATGGAAGTCCAATTAATATTAATCAAGTTCCCTGGCAAATTTCGTTGCAAAAAAACGAAACCCATATTTGTGGTGGAACTATATGGAAAAGGGATATCATTATAACTGCTGCACATTGCCTAGATGATGTTAATCCTAAAGATATAAAGGTGCGAGCAGGATCCTCATTATGGAAATCTGGTGGCCAGCTGGTGCAGGTGGCTGATTTTAAAATCCACGAAGACTACAAGACACCACATTATCTTGGGAATGATATCGCAATTATTCGACTAGTTCAACCCCTTGAAAAGTCCCAAAAATGGTGTAAAATCCTTTGTTTCAGGTTGGGGTAAACTTTCCTACGATGCAGAAGATACTTGAAGTGAATGGGGTAAGACTTCCAATTGTTGGTAGACGGGCCTGCTTCTACAAATATGCACAAATTGGTTATAAAATTACAAAGGACACGATATGTGCTGGCGGTAGTATGGGCAAGAACACATGCAAAGGAGATTCGGGTGGACCTTTAGTATCAAATGGAAAACTTGTTGGTGTTCTCTCCTGGGGTAAGAATTGTGGGCAATTAGGATATCCAGGAGTCTATGCGACTGTTGCATATTTTCATAAATGGCTATTAAATGCAATTAAAGAGCTTCAGATAATGCAATAGATTATTTACAGTATTAAAAAATAATAATTAATTATTTCACATTTAATTTAAAAATAATTAAAATATTCAGATTTCCTTTTTCATTCTTTAAGCTTAATTAATTAAAATTAATGCAATCTATATTTAAATATTTGCAAATATATGAAATGCGTATATTTATAATTAATTAATTATTGTTAAACATATAAAGACTGTTGATTTAAATATTATATGCATTTTCAAGAGCTTTTCTTTTTTTTAGAATAATTATTATTGAATCTATTTGATAATTTTTGTATTTTATGAAAAGATTTATTTTATATTTATACTTGATTTACATTTAAAAATATGTCTAAATATTTATTTCCAAACTCTACAAAATTGCCGAAATATTTTCTAAAAATTTGTAATATTTTTATTTTATGATTTTCTTAAGCTTATTGAAACAATTTGAAAGTGGCAAAGGATTACAAATTATTTGTACAATGCCATAAATTGATGCATGTTGCATTTGTGTGTACGTGCATGTTTATTGTTGCAACAATGAGTGCCACAAATCTCTAAATTCCCACAATAGTTTTGCAAAAGGGCGAAACAAATTTATTTGCGCGTTGCAACAAAATATTGTGTAAAGTTTTAACGCCAACAAGTTAAATCAAATATATGGCATACATGCCTGACTGCTGATTGTTGTTGTTGTTGTTGTTGTAATTGCTGTCATTAATGTTGTTGCAATTGTTGTTGTTGCATGGGCAACCCCAACAAGTTCAACAGCAATTAAAATTGGCAAAAAGAAATAAGTTAAGTGCGACTGACCAGCAACAACAATAGCAATAAGGTTGCTAATCTTAAGTTACGCTAGTTAACAAACAAACAAACAAACAACAACAACAATAGCAACAACAATGATCACTAGTGTTAGCCAGGACAACAACCCGTGAAACTTTGCTAACACATTTTGTTGTAAGGCCAAAAAATTTGTGCGCTTTACAAAGCAATAAAAATGTTGCAGTACGCGTTTGGGTCAAAAGGGGACCTGAAAGAGGGGTGGAGGCGGCTGTTGCAGTAGTTGAAGGCACGACGACAACGCACACACACCCACACACACACAAATGTATTGATGTATGTGTGTGTGTGTGTGGCACGTAAATCGTTGTAATAGAAACATTGCATTTTATTGCATTTGTTCTCGTTTTGCTGGCTTTCTGCTCTTCTTGTGCTTTGCTTCGGTTTTTTTGCTATTTTTGTGTTTTTTTTTTTTTGTATTTTTTTGGGCCAATAACATTGAACTGATAAATGGTCAAAACGGCTTTGTGTCGATGTCTCTGCGCCCAGCTGCGGCATTCACTCTGCCCCCCCCAAACGTCCATATTTGTCTTTTGGCCAGGGCCAAGAAGCTGCTGCTTCTGCTGCCCAAATGGCCAATGAAAACTTAACAAAAAACTTTTCAATTTACGCTAAAAGCCATGGCCAACTAAGCAAAAATCCATTTGACACTTTCCAGTTTTAGTTTAAGATCTCCAGGTAAAACAGAACAGATTCATATGTGGTTAACTGTCTTAGTGTTGTCAGCTTTTGATTAGGTAAATTAAATAGATTAAGTTTATTAAAATATGCTTAAATATCGAAAGATTTTATTAAGATAGTTTTTAAAATAAAGCATAAATTTAAATTGTTTTTTTAATTGCTAAAATATTTGAATAAATTTGAAATTTTGCAGAAGTTGCAGATATCTAAAAACAGAATAAACTGACAGCTTATATATAGATAACTGTTAAATAAAAAAAATTAAATTAAATATTTAAATAAAATTGAAGCTTTAATAAAGTCTATACATCCTTTTTAATCTTCCACTAACTAAAATAAAATATTTAAATATAATTGAAAATTCTTTGATATATTCTTTTTAATGTTAAATAAAGATACATCAAGTGTTGGACAGTACTGATCAAATTTCTGTAACCTAACAGAGCATTTTTAACAGGAATTTCTTAACTGTTTGCTGGTAAAATGAGCATTAACATTTGTATATATGTTAAATAATAAAAGTCTCTTTTTCTAGACTCTAAATAAACAAAAACGTTCTTTAACTTCATATTTGTAAAAACTAAAACAAATTGCATGTCCCTTTGGTATAGAATTTATTTAACATTTATATTTTATTTTTATTATTCCACAATTTGTACTTTAGGAGATAAAGTGATAAGTAATAAAATGAAAAACGACTGAAAATAATTGTTTAGTCCACCGGATGGACGAAATGGGTTACTAACATAACCTAATGCCAATTCTACCAGAAACTATCTAAAAAATATGTTTTTTTGGGATACTGAATCAAGGTTAAAGTTGTGAGCATTATTTTTAAATGTAGATGAGTTAAGCTTAATACAAATTTATAAAAGTTATTTATATTTATATATATTTATATATTTGATTTTATTTAAATTTATTTTTATTGCAGTCGACGCTCACAAATTAGAGCCTTCAGTAAAGAGAATTTCGAGAAATTAGAATTAGGGTTTGTAATACATTTTTTCAGCTTTTTACTGATTACATATAGATATTTTATTTTTAACTGTAAAAATATTATATTATAATATTTATATTTATTATATAGTTCGAGTGAATCTATTTGATTTTTTTTTAGTTTAATGTATACATATATTTTTAATTAAAAAAAGAATTTAAATATGTATTGCACTGGATTGTTAGCTTTTGTGTTCTTGTTTTTATTAATAGAAATAACAAAAAATTGATTTTATTTTTTAAATAAATTTATTTCATTTTTTATATTTACATGCAAAATAAGACGACCAGAAATTAGAACATTTTAGAAATTAGAATTACAATAAAAACAAAGCGGCTCTAATTTGTCAGCTTCGACTGTATTTTTTTTTTTTTTTAATTTTTTGAGACCTTTGCCTTTTTAAAAGATTTGGTTAGTCGGCTTGAAATATATTTTAGAAAATGCTAAAAAAATGTTGCTATCAGTGATTTGGCTGAATTTATGCATTTAACTTTAGCCAAAGCTAGTTCTAGCTTTAAAAAAAGCTAGTTCAACAACAGCTGCAACAGCTAGGACTTCATTACCTGATGCGGTTGCACACAATTGAATGAAGTTCCGGGCTTATAAATGATGTCAAGCAGCCGCGTTGTATATCAACCTTATTCGCAGATGCTGCGATTTGTCTTTGGCTTTTGGCTGACATTTTAGAGTTTTGCACAAAAACAAAGCTTTAATTAACTTAAGTATAGTGCGAGAAAGACATAGAGAAAAACCAGAGAAAGAGAGAGAGGGAGAAGAGATTTGGGATTCATTTTGGATCGAAGCAGCTGCCAAAATGCAAACGCCTGGTCCAAGTTTTCTTTTTTTTTTTTTTTATAGCCGCAAGATGAATAATGCAAAAAAGGACACTGAAACTGTGGACATTTGCATTGCATTTGCAACAAGGGGCAGCAGCAGCAGCAGCAGAATCTGGGGCATGAACTGTGTGGCAAGGCGTTGCTGCTGCCAAGTTGACCACATTGAGTGGAAAGCCTTTTGGGGGGGGTGTGCAGCCAAAGCAAACACATTTGTTTTTAGCTGATAATGATATTTATATAAAAGAGTGTGGCATACTATAAAAATAAAGCATTATTTAAATTTTTTATAGATTTTATTGAGGCAGAAAGGAAATTTATAAAATTTTTTATAGATTCCCTAAAGTGTAGATTTTATTAAGTGAGTTATGATAGTTATATATTTTATAGTTATTAAGCAGCCCTGGGGAGTTTTATTCAATAAATAGAAGAATATTTAGAAGAAGGTTTAAAAATATATTCTGGATAATGCAGATATAGACGTAGAAAGCCCCAAATTATTGGTATCATTCAAGAAATTGGTCAAAATTGAAACTAAATCAATTTAATTAATATATAAAAATTTTCTGACATAATATTTAACTAAATATATATAATAATTGCATTTAAATTTGGCTTGAAATAAAAGTAGAAAACTATATTCTTTCAATGCTTTTACTTCTAAAATTTTTAAAGCAAATTAATGAACTATTATTTACTTTAATTTCCACAATTTAGATTACTATTATTTGCCTTAATTTTTGCAATTTAGTTGGCTCTTTTGATAACGTTGCAATAGCTTTCATTTGATTAAGTATTTATAGTCCCGCCCCCGGCTTGTTTAATTTATAGCCAAATTATACTTTATAATTTAAGCCACCACACAGTATTTTTTCACTTAGATTTTGTCCATTACACTAAGCCGCTTTTAGTGTATTTAATCAGTTGCATATATAGAAATCAACATATCTATCTCCATTTGGCCAAACATTGCACATTAAAAAATGATGTAAAGCAAACGTTTTTTGACAGCTCTATCAATATACTATATACTATGTATTATAAAAATATATATATATATATAGGCAGGTGTTTTTATGTGGCTTTAATTCAACAAACTGTTTAGTAAAATGTCAAAATAAATGCATTCATAGCTCACTGGTTGGTTGCTTTTAATGCATGAATTGGGGAAGTCCCGCGTTGTCAAACTGGTAGCAACATTTTGCGGGGCATGCAACATGGTACGGCTTAAACCAGATTACACCTGAATTATTTGATAATGCCTGTCCATGGGCAAAATCAAAAAAACAAGAGAACTTTTACATTCGCATTGCATTTCATCAATGCTGAAATATATTTTCATCTGCACTCTGTTATTTGTCATTTTATGTGGATTTTAAACTATGTTTTTATACACTTTGGATATATGGGGATAGCAAAATATTGAAATAAAATGAAGACACTGTCGATCAAATGAAAATAAAAAAAAATATATATATAATCTGAAGTTGAAATAGCCATGTCTATCTATATTTTTAAATATGTTGTTAAGTCAATTAATTACATTTAAACCTTTCCTAACTTCTCCCTTAACGTTAGATATATATTATAATGATTTATTTAATAGGACAGATCTGCTTGACATCCAAAAAAATTAAATACATATAGTTAACTAATATATATGTATAAATAATCGATCAGAATATAATGTAGAGTCGTTTTCCTTGTTCAGCCAAATTATTAATTTTTGTTCAATATCCTTATTTGGAAATTATTTGTGTATTTAATTTTAGGACAATTTTCTTAATATAAAATTTAAATTAATTATAAAATTAAGTATATGGATTCAAACAATAATTAAAATTCCAGCGCCAAATTCATTTATATTCATTTCGATATAAATATCGGACTGATACTTTGGAATAAATCATATAAAATAAATAAATATATTATATATAAAATCATATATAGAATAAATATTTGCAAATCAAATTAGTATTTCATTAAAAAAGAAAATACTAAAAAAAAAAATAAAAAGCTATATTTATTTGTAATATATTTTAATAAGTAAATTATGATAAAAATGTGTTTAACTTTAACAATTATACTTTTTATAGTGGGAGTGCTTTACTGCAAGGGTATCTAAGTTTTGGCTTTCAAAAATATATTTTTATTTTCGATTTTGTTTTACCTTTTTTTATATATATCAAATATATCGAGTGCAATCGCCATGACACCAACTAAATTGACAATCAGATGTTTGCTTTGATTTGGCTTTGAGCTCTGCAACATTTCTGTTTTCATTTTTTTTGTCTAAATAACAGTTTTGTTTGTCTGGTTTTCAGTTTAGTTAAGAATATATACATAGATGATTTTTTAAATATTTATAGATACTATATAGTTTTTTTTTTTTACAAAAGTAGTTTATATAAAGTAGATAATGATGAATCTTTTTTAAGTGAATTTATCTGTTGTTGAATTTATTTTTATTGAAATGCTTTAAAATTATATTTATTTTAAAATCAAATTATGTTTAGTTTAAAACAGGAATCACATAAAAGTTGAGTTTAAATTGAGCTTATCAAAGCTGAAAATAATTATCTAGAATCTAGTTTCTTGAATGGGAAAATGTAAGATATACCAGTTCAGAATGCAATATCCCGGAAACAGGACAAACTTTTATTATTAATTTTTATGAAACTGTAAAATAATAATAAAAATAATCATAACAAACTAAGGTCACCAAAAATCATAACAAATTTAAAAATAAATCGTAAATTTGATTTGAATAAAAAATATTAGAAATAAAAATTAAAAATGAAAATGATATTCAATTTATATTATAAAAATTGACAAATTAAAATTGAATGTAAATATTTTTGGGATTTTTATTATGAAAATTAAAAATAAGTTGTATTTCTGATTTTTATAATAAAAATTTAATAATAATTTTTATTTTTAATTTGTTTTTTATTTAGCTCAAATATAAGATTTATTTTTTTAATCTTTTCATAAAAAATAACAAAATAATTTTTTATTTAATCATTTTTTTGTTATTATAATAATATTATCATTGAAATAAATAAAATCAGCTTTCACTTAGCTATTTTATGAATATTACAACAATTTTTTTTTTAATTTACATATTTGTCTTAAGCGTTTTACTAGCTTTAATGGGCAGCTTTAGCTAGTCGTAAAATAATTAGGCATTTTACATTCATTTAAGCAACTCAATCTGCTTATTTTCTTGAGCCAATTGTAGTGCCACTTGCTGCACAATGCCATGTTGCAAATGTTGCCAATTTTCAGTAGCGCAGCAATTACTCAACGGCAATGACAAGGACGACAAGGACGACCCTGAGCGCTGTTTACTAGGAGAGTCCTGTCGCAGGCCGGTATTTTGTGTGTGTCTGTGTGTGTGTGTGTGTGTGGATGGGAGGAATAACAAAACAATCGTTGACAAAAATATTTGCATGCACTTTGGGGTGCACTTGGCAGTGGCAGCAACAGCAACAGCAGTGGCATCAACGCATTCAATATGCAACACCTATGACAGGTGCTCGCTTGACATTTGGAATCGTGGCCTCCGGAGGCTGTCAGACAAACTGAAAGTGTTGCATAAAACAGGTGCCGGGGTTGCAGGTGCCAGGTGCCAGGTGGCAGGTTCAAAAAGGATGCGACCCTGACCAGGACAACAGACAAAGTTAACTGTCAACTTGATGCCACACACACACAGCAATTTGCTGCTAAAATTTGTCAACAAAAAAAATAGAAAAATTAGAAAAAATTATGACTTTCGCAATTGTTGGCGAACAAAGGATCTGAATCTGGAACTAATGTAAAGGCAGCACAAAAACTTGGAGGCAACTGTTGCTCCTATACATAGATACAAAACACACACACACACACATAGATACTTGTGCAAAGTTTTCAAATAGAAAATGTTTAATTTCCCCAAAGACAACGTCGATGCGGCTGCTACTGTTGCCATTGCCAAAACGCAGCGTTTTCAAGCCCAGAAAAGCTAAAGAAAACTTTCTTTATATATATTTTACAATGTGTGTGTGTGTAAGTGAGGGTGTTTGTGTGTGCGGATATCCAAGTTCACCGCTGCTGCAACAGTGCAGCCAAAAAGTTTTCTTCGGGTTTTCTTAGGGCCAAAAAGTTGCGCGCCTCAGCGTCAAAGTCGAACTTGTTAGTTTGCCATAGCGTTGAAAATTATATTATTTTCCAACTTTTCAAATGTCGCCAGAGAGTCCAGCACAAATTTTACACTCAACACCCAGTGACAAATTGTTGTGTGTGTGTGTTTGTGTGTAGAAACGTTAATTAAACGTATACGGGCTAATGAAGCATATAACAATTTTGAAAACAGTTTTGTTTCATAAATGTTTAAATAATACATAATCAAAATAGACCAAGAAAATTGTTTCCAACAATATTGTTACTATTAAAGCGCTTTTATACTAAATATCAAATAGGTAAAACTTGAAAACTTTTGTGTGTGTTTTGGTTCCCTAGTTAAATTGTTTGAAATTTTGTATTATATTTTGTAAGTGAGTAAAGTTTTGTAGTTATTTTAATTTTGCTTTATTTGCAGTTTATTTAATTGAAAAGAAATTTTAAATAAATATGAAAATAAAGCATTTTTTGGAGGCCTGAGTTTGATAAACATAATTTTATTACTCATGACGGATTTTTACAAGAATATTAAAATGGTTAAGAGTTTATTGGAATGCAAAATTAGTTGCTGATTCCAAGAAAATTCTTTATTACATATTTAATGGGCTCATTTTTTAACTTATAGAAAAGTTAAATTTTAGATTTATCAAAAAGATAGCTTTGGATAACTATATATTATTTAATATATTTTAAATCATTTTAATGAATTTATTGCTTAAAAAGATAATAAAATATTCTTTTGTTTTTTATTTGTTTTATTTTATTTTTTTTATTTTTTGTCATACACAAGATTTTTAAATTAGCTTTTCATTCAGCATTTATTGAGTATTAATTAATTAGTTCTGCATTAAAATGTCTTCATTTAAAAAAACAAAAAAAATTTCAACAATTTTGTATCCACAACACGCATTTTATTTAATAGATATATTACAACATTCCCAATTTGATGTTTTATTTATTTTAATTTACAATATTTTGATTTATATCAAGGTAACATAATTTAATATTTAATTTGATTTAATATACAGTTGAACTTCCTCAACTCGAATTACCATTATCAAATGAAAATGTTCGATTTTTGGAGACGTCGACTTATGGAATTCTTTATTTTTTAAAGTTTTTAATAAAAGGAAACTACGATTTCATACATTTCATATATACATTTCAAATTGCTAACTTTAAAACTTATTTTATTTATCGTTTAGTGCTTACAAGTTACAGAGACCTAGAAAAGCAGATATTAGTGAGTTAATTTTTTTTTATTTGTTTTCAACAACATGTTTAACAAATAAATTTCAGTCAAATGGCGTCATATAATTAATTTTCTTTTTTTTATTACAGAGACCTAGAAAATGATAAATTAGTGAGTTAAAATTTTTTGTTTGTTTGTTTTTAACAGCATTTTTAACCAAAAATTTACAGTCAAATGGCGTCGTATATTTAATTTTCTTTTTTTTTAATATAGAGGAAACCGCTGAGGCGCTAAATTTCTTAGCCACTTTTTTTCTCTGGGTTCACTTTCTATTTCTTAAATAAGTTTGAACTGTTCTTCAAGCCATAAATATTTTAATTCAGATTTTGCTGCCATTTTATTAATTAATAATTATTGATATAATTAATCATAATTTGTAAATAAGTGAGAAAAATGGGTATATTATTTTTTTTTTGTTTGTTTCTTTGATAGCTATATGATATAGTTGTCTGATACAACCAATTCCAATTAAATGCAGCAGAAGGAATATTCTGTGCCAAGTTTTATAAATATAGTTTTAAGACATTTAACTCTCCTCAGAGTTGGCGATTTATAGATATTAATATGTAAAAAATTATTAAATATGTAATAAATAAATAAAAAGATTTTTTTTATTATTTTATAAATAAAAAGATTTTTTTTATTATTTTATAAATAAATAGATTTTTTTTATTTTTTATTTATATATATTTATTTTTCAGTACAGTATGACAATTAGTTTAAAAACTTTAGAAACGGAGAAGAGTGCAAGATATTTAAAATAACTAAGGCAACTTTTCTGTATAGATTCTCTTTGCATTTCTTTCCCTTCTCATCAGTAACTTCAGCATTGTAAATAACTAGATTTTCTACTTATTGAAGCTAGTCTATATATATATTTTTTTGTTAACAAATCAAATTAGACTTGCTATACAACTGCCATACAACAATTATCGACAAAAGCAACTGACCAGCTGCATTTTAGTTATTGAAGCCAGAAATACGATTGCATTTTATAGTTATTTTGGCCAACAAAAATTATGTCTGTGTATTTTGGCAATACAACCCTTTTGAGCCAAGCAATTTGGGATGCGTTTAGAAGCATTTTGCTTGACTCAATGCACGACTCTCTGTCATCATATTCACTTTGATATTTTGCCTTCAATTTCAAGTCACTTGGCCAGATTAAATGGCCAACCTGCTGCTGCTGCTGTTGCTGCCGCTTGTGGTTGCTGCACAGCAGGGGGGTGGCTGGGGGTTGGTGCGGCTTTTAGGGTTTTAGGATGGAAGGGCATCGAAACTGGCAAGTTGAAGTGCAACCGAACCGGCCTCGTCAGCTGTTGGCCATATGCAATATGCGTACATGATAATCACGTTTGGTTGTATGCCTCTTTGTTGTTGTTGTTGCTGCTGTTGCATGCATTTGCATTTGCATTTGGGCCTTGCCTGTCGTGGTGTGGTTTATAGCAACATCTTGTCCAATTTATTACCACTTTCATTTGGTAGCATAATAGGCAATGTCCATACACACACACACACACACACACTTGTACAGTAACGCACTTGCGGTAAATGTGCATATCTATAACACGTTGCACTCAAAAATACTAAAACTGACTTTCTATATATGAGGGATGAGGGGCATGGAAGTCTGAGGCTCGTCTGCTTCATCAGTTACATGCTTTGAATAATTGAAGCGTATTTAGGCTACCTTCTGACAAGCAACAGCTCGTCTATATAAATCTATATATAAATATATATATAATATATATTTTGCTTCTCTCTCATTTCTGTACATGTTATTAAATTATTTTTGCCATAATGTTCTCTTTTAGCTGCCAAATTGCAATTTAAGACATTTTTACTGGCCTTAGCCCAATTTGCCAAACTTTTTCATTTTCCTGATTTTCGTTTTTTTTCTTGTTTTTGCTGATTGTTGCAAAAACTGCAATTATTGCATATTAAGCGTGTAGCATTTGCATATGCCACTGTGTGGCTGGCAGGCAGGCTGACTATATATGAGGCAAGGCAAGTTCAACAGCCCGCTCATAAATTAAGTATACGCCTGTGCTTAAAATGCCATTTTTACTGCATATCCCCAGGCGCACTTAGAACATCATTGTCGCCGCCTTTTGATTCACGCCGCATGCGAAAAATGTCACCACACTGCCATGCTTAAAACTACTGAGCTGAGCTGAAATTTGCTTTTAGTTGTAGTTACTATGACTATTATATACCCGTCTTTTGGTACTATATATAGGCAAGATTAGAAAGTAGATTTAAAGCTAGAGCGGGAAATACATTTTCAGCTCTTTATACGTCTATATTTCTATTGCATATGTTATAAAAAAATTTATAAAACCGTATCGTTTAGATTATATTAGATATTGTCAAGAATTATTATATTAAAAATAATTTATTAAGCGACAAAAGTAATGCGCTTTCTATAATATCATGCATTTGAGTCTTCTCTAGATGAATAATTCCTCAAGTGTTATTCTATTTTTCGAATTTTTATTTTTTGTTTGTCAATGAATCAATTTTCAACAAATGACCATACAAAATATATTTTTATATCACAGTCTAATTATATGAAAAATAATTATAATATATAAGCAAATATATTTTTTAAATCACAATTGTTTATCGTTTATTAAGTAAATTGACCAAAAGAACGAAAATAGTAAGTTTAATAATATAAAATGATTTTTTTTAAATAATAAATTAGCTTTTTCTATTAAGTCATTTGATTTTCTACAGACTATACTTCACAGGAAAATTTGATTTTCTGTAAAATAATGACAAAACCAATTGAAAATATATTTTTTTTAAATTAATAATTAATTTATTTTGTGTGTTAGCAAACTAGGCTTTTGTTATTTATTTTTTAAATAAATAATTTATAAGCTTAGTTACCAAATTGGACTTTAATTAACACAGATTAATAATGTAAGATTTGCGATATTTTATACCAGCTGTGAATAAGTTTTTTAGTGATTTAAAAAATAACATTTTTGAGTTCCATTTGCTGCAAACAACTTTAAAATGCAAGCTATAAAAATAATAGACGGAGTTAGATTATAAAACAATTTGTAAAACAGTATAAAATATTATTTATTAAACTAGTAATAAATTGGCATGACATTCACTATAAACAAGTGCTATTTCAGAAATATAATGGATTAACAAATCAATCAACTTATATACATCTAGCCGAAAAAGAAATTGGAGTATTTTATGCTTTCATGCTTTCTCTAGCTGGAAGTTTCCCCAAAAGTTATTCTTATTATATAATTTAAATTTTTAATTGTCAATGAATTAATTTTAAATCCATATAACAGTTTTCTGTATCACGTTTGCTAACAAAAGAAAAAATTAAATTTTATTCTAAAAACGTGTTTTTTTTTGGCAAAAAATAAATTTTTCCTAATGAGTCACTTTATTTTCTACAAACTAATGACACAAACAATTAAGAATTTATTTTTTAAGTTAATAATTTAATAATATTTTGTGTTACATTTCACATATTATGATTGAAAGAGGTGAGATATTGTTGAGATATTGGTTTTTTTTTGACAAAAAATAAATTTTTCCTAATGAGTCACTTAATTTGCTATAAATTAATAACACAATCAATTAAGAATTTATTTTTTAAATGGATAATTTATTATTATTTTGTGTTACATTTGACATATATGCAATTGTAAGATTTCAGATATTTTGTTACATCTGCGAATAATAATGGTTTTTAATATAAACATTTTTAGATTCAAAGCAAACCACTTAAAAAAGCAAACTAGAAAAATAATAGACTGAGAGCCTTAGAACTTAACTAACGAATTGCATTTATATTTAAAATAGTTTGCGACTTGAAATGTAATCTTTTTGAAAACTAGAAAATATACTCCCATTTTTATATACATTTTTTTTTTGGTACGGGTAGACACAGGCTCTCGAGTGTTGGACGCGGCACTTTGAGGGTCTCCGGCTGCTGTTGTTTGGATCTGATGGCTTTGTGTGCGTCTTTTGTGGCTGTTTGTTGTTTTGTTTGTTTGTTTGTTGTTTGTTTGCTTGTCGACAACGACAACAACTACAACAACAACTACAACAACAACACTTGAGCATACTGCCAGTGAAACTGTGAGTTTTAATTGCACTGAAAACAAAATGCTAAACACTTGTTGGCTGCCTCGTTGGCTCCGCGGGCTACTTTTGCTGCCGGTTGGCGAGGTGTCAAACTGCAGTGGCAAAGCGCAGTGATGCTATATCCAAGTGCTCCCCCTCCTCCTCCTCCCCCTCTGCCCCTCTATAATAGCAGCTTTGATTGCAACTGTGTGCCACATAACTGATGGCAGTTTTTGGCTTTGCTGCAGTTGCATGTTCAAGTGTCCGCCGTTTGCTTTGATCGTTGGCAACATTTTGCGACACTTTCAGTTTGTTAGCGATACGACGTTGGAGAAATTGTAGATAGCTATAGAAGGCATTTGACAGCATCTATAGATCTTTTTCAATTAAATGCGAACAAATACGAAAATAGCAGATAGATAGATAGTATTGATTGTGACCAAGCTGCATAGAATTTGTATTGAATGGAAACGATTTTATTGCGTTGACACCACTGAATTGCAAAATGTCTGTGATTTATGCTTGAGTTTCTATTTCATTGCATTTAAAAATAAACTTTAACAAGTGACAAATTTAACAATTATAATTGAGTTTTAAATAATTAAAAAGTGGCGTTGGTATATTCATTTATTTGTTGTCTAGAGGAAACTTATTATTATTTTTAATTTAACAAGTGAATTTTAAGTAATAAAATATAGAATTCTATTATATTAAATTATTTGTGGTCTGTTGGAAACTTATTATTTTTTTAATTTAACAAGTGAAAATATAACTAAAAATACAAGTACATTTTAAATAATAAAAAAAACGCTATAATATTAATTTATTTATTGCCAGGAGGAAAATTATTTTTTTTTTTTTAAATGTAACAAGTGAAAATATAACAAATATAAATTACTTTAAAATAATACAATAAAAAAGCGATTATATTCATTTATTTGTTGTCAAGAGAAAATTTTTAAATTTAACAAGTTAAAATATTACAAATATAAGTGTATTTCAAATAATAAAATAAAGAATTCTATTATATTAATTTATTTGTGGTCTGGTGGAAACTTCTTATTTTTTTTAAATTGAACAAGTAAATATATAACTAAAAATAGAAGTGAATTTTAAATAATAAAATGAAGAACGCTGTTATATTAATTTAGCTGTTGCCAAGAGGAAACTTATTATTTTTACATTTAACAAATGAAAATCTAACAAATATAAGTGACATTTAAATAAATAAATAAAAAAAGAATGCTATGATATTAAATTATTTACTGCCAGATGGAAATTTATAATTTTTTTAAATTAAGCAAGTGAAAAAATAACAAATATAAATGATTTTTAAATAATACAATAAAAAAGGGATAATATTAATTTATTTGTTGCCAGTTGGAAGCTTATTACTTGTAAGTTTAACAACAACAAATATAACAATTAAAGTGATTATAAAATAATAAAATATAGAACGCTATTAAATAAATTTATTTGTTGCCAAGAAAATACTTATAATTTTAAATTTAACAAGTGAAAATATAACAATTCTAAATGACTTTTAAATAATAAAAAAAGAAAGCTATAATTATAATTTATTTGTCGCCTGGAGGTATTTTATTGTTTTCCTTTAAAATGTAGTTTTCTACATAAATTGTTCAAATGTATGTTATTTTAAATTTTAATTTTTAAAATACACATTTAAGCTAACGGAAGAAGTGCACATTCAAGAAAATTTAAAGCAAAGATTAATTGTTAGAAATAAATTATGTGTATAAATTTTTTATCTAATTTATAAAACAACATTTCAAGACAACAAATTAGTCCCTGATGTGGATATATTAATTTATTTGTTGTCAAGGCAAATTTATTATTTTTTCTTTAAAATATTGTTTTCTATATGAATTGGCTTAATAAATTTAAATAAATAAATTATTTATGTATTATATATTATTTGGTCTTAACTGAAAAATTGTACATTTAAGAATATTTCCCATTCATCATTAAGGCAAAGTTTATCAGCTTTAATTGTTCGAAAAAAAAAATATTTCATAAAAATTTATTTAATTTATTATACAACATTTTAAGACAACATATTAGTCCCTGTTGGGAATAAATGAATATATTTTATATTTTCATTTAAAATAAAGTTTTCTACAAAAATTATTTAAATAAAATACAATATTATTAGTATATAATTTAATATTTGATTTTAAAATATAAATCATATTTTATCTTGCAATAATATTTTCCCATTCATCATTAAAGCAAAATTCAGCTGCTTTAATTGTTAGAAATATAATAATTTATTATACAACATTTAACGACAACAAATTAGTTCCTATTGGGAATACTCTGCCTAACTTTAGCACATACAACTTATAGGTTCAATTAATGCTTATCAAATATAATTTAAAAAGTGCTTAAACAATTCCAAAATAAGCATCAATTGCCAAATAACAATGAACAATTTTGAACAACTTTTGCTGCTACTATAAAGCGAAACTTGCTGCTGGCAGCAATTGTCTGTAATCGTCTGTTATTCCCTAATTAACTTTGATTTGTAAACAATGTTAAAACTACAACTACAGCATTAACAACAATAGCAGAGGCAACAGTTTCGCTTAACAAAGATACAAACGCGTATACGCCACGTTGGCCAACTGTGCAACAGACAGCTCAGGTTTTTGTTGTTGTTGCAACTGTTGCAGCTAGCTTTGTTAGTTTTAATATTTTGTTTAATTCTTTTTTTTTTTTTGCCATGACTATCACAACAAGCAAACAATCAAGCAGCGAGTTAAGAGTCCAACAACAATCTAACAAACTCGACAAAAACTTTCCCAAAAAACTTTTGTTGTTCTTGCTGTCATTGTTTTTGTTGTTTTTGTTGTTGTTTGGTGTGGCATGTGATACGATTTTTATGTAAAACATAATTGCAGATTAGTCGCAACGAAAACTGTATAAAAAATATATAAAAATAATAGTAAACAGCAAATCGCTAGCAAAACAAATTGTAATCGTTCCGTTGCCGCTTACAAGGGATTAAAAAAGCGTGGATTACACTGCCAGACAGGAATAGGACAGATAGGCAGACAGACAGACAGATAGACAATTCGACGAGTCCTGACGCTGGTGTGAATAGCCGGTCGTCAGGACACTCGACACATTCAACACTGTATAAAATTTTTGCCTGGCAATGCGCATATTTGAGCAATCATATTTACTTTTCTTTGCCTTTTTCTTTTTTTTTTACCTGACCACTTACCATTTGCCATTTGCCACAAAGATATTTTCAATTAATTTAAAAGTTCTCAAAAATAAAGAAAAAAAAAAATATATGTAGCAAAATAGTTTTCTATTGGCTGTGAAGCAGGCAACAACAAGTGGGCTTAAATGTTTTTGGTCAGAAACTCAGAAATAGCTTTGCTCAACATTATGAGCCCAGCATAGCTCAAGTTGGCAACAACTCAACCAGTCAAAAATATGACTTCAAATTAACACACACACACACTCGCACACACTCACACACTCGCACACATACACACACACACACACACACAGTCAAAGTATGCTTTAGCAACATTGCAATGCGTTTCGCCTATTTGCACAATAAATGAAGTTGAAAATGGCTTGACCAAGTACAAGTGTGTGTGTGTGGGTGTGTGTGTGGGTTGTGCGGTAGTGTGTGTGTGTGTATTTGTGTGTGTGTCAAGCAGCAGTTGTTGGCCACTTTAAATGGAACGTAAATATTTAAGCAGCATTGGCAGGCAGTTTTTCACCTGTTTTCCAACTGATTTTTATCTGGCTTCAACTGCCACAGCCAACAGGTAATTGTCACTGCTATTCACTGCTCATATTGATTTGCTTAAAATTCCACTTCAGATCTTCTATTTGAATGCATTTCTCCTTTGACTTTTTTCTATTTTAAATGTGGCTAAAACTGCAGCTGCAAGTTTATACTCTTGTATCATATAAACATATCTTAATAGTTTTGGTCAATTCTTCTCTTTTAACCATTGATTGTTGCAATAAATCAACAATTCATTTTAAATTGTTCAGATTAAAAGCAACGCAAAGAGTTTTTGGCAATTCATTTGAATTAACTATAAATAATCATTTAAATTAAAGAGAGAATGAAGAGAGAATTTTTATTTTTTAAACTATATTTTACTGATATTTTCAGTAAGTATTTAACCCTGTGTCCGAACAGCTTTAATAAATCCTTTTGAGTATTGAAAGTTGTTTCGTTTGATATTTACTTGAACTACAATTGGTAGACTTTGAAAATATTTCAATTTTAACACGCTAATATGCCTTAGTTTTAAATGTCTATTTTCATAAATATTATATTTAATTTATAACACACATTAGAGTTTTAAATGCTCTATAAGTCGTGTTGCTACAAGCTAAAATTTTCATTTAATTTGTTTTAGGTAAATTTTTGAAATTAGTATTCAAGTTTACTATGATAAAGTTTTTAATAAGACCCTATTTTTAATCTCTTTAGATTTCACAATTCTTCCACTTTATATATCACTATATTCTTTTGCTTTTAATAACATTTAACCAGTTTTATATTGGACTTTAACATAAAGCTAATTTAATTTCACTATCTCACAATTTTTCCACTTTATATATTACTATAATATTGTTTTTTTTTTTTAAATAACATTCAAACAGTTTAAATTTGCTCTTTAACTTAAAGCTCGTCAGAATTTAAACTGTCCTTTTAATTTTGTTGAAATAGCTAAACTTTAAAATTCAAAACTGAACAATAATGTTTAAATTTCTACTTTTGAAGTTTCCATTAAAAAATTTTTGGTATTTCATATTTTTGATATTAAGTTTAATCTAGCATTTTTATAGATTAGAAGTGGCCTGTAAATTCAATTAAGTTACCCTGTTTTCGTCATATTTTTAGTGCTGACAATAAACAATAAATAACTATTTAAATAAAAAATAAAAAAAAATTAAAAAAAATAAAATAAAATAAAAAGAAACATATTCATTAATACTAAACATTTTATGTGTTTTCATTTTATTGTTTTTATGATAAAAAAATTGATATTTTCTAAATTAATTTAAAGGTTGAACTCGAAACATATCTAATTGTAAAATCATCTTTTTTTATGAGAGTATAAAAAGCCCGACTATGAGCTTTCTACAATGGCAACACATAAATTTTCTACATTTATCTTATACTTTAAAGGGATGTTAATATTCACATATCTATCCAAAAAGGCACATATGAATAAATATTATTTTCTGCCAACAATTAACTATATATTTCCTTTACTTTCTAGTAATACTCACTAAAGACACAACTACGAACAATATACAAATCTAATTAACTCTGCTTTGTGTATTTGTGCATGCCTTAGAATGGTTCTAATTCTGTGATAATTATGATTTCCGATTATTGTTGCACTGATAGATGTCCTTGAGCTGCATGTAGCAACCATATAAATTAGCAACTTGGTGACAAGTTGAAGCGTCGCTACCGCTACCGACGCCGCCGTCGCCGCCGCTGCTGGCGTCACTGTTGGCGTCGCTGTCAACGCTGGGCTGGCTGGGTCTAATGAACGTGCCACATAAACATAAATTATGGTCAGCAACGCTTTTGGGGATGCGAGGAGTGCGGGGAGTGCGGGAATGTGGTGTGTGGTGGTGGGGGCACAGGCAACTCTCGGCTTTTGCTCGCATATTTGCATAGCATACTTCTGGGCGCCAGATGCGAATTCAGCTGTGCAGCCGGTATCCTTGCATACTTTTTGGCGGCGCATCCTTGGCTGAACTTACCCGCTTGCTTTATCACACCCTTGCCCCCCTCTACACCCCTTGCCACTCTTTGGAAACCCACTTGCGGCACACGTTGCAGTAAAAAGCATTTTGGCACGGCTTTCATGCATTTTTTATGTTTTGGCTTTTTTGTTGTTGGTTTTGTTAATTTATTTTCATTTTATTGTTTTTACTTTCAGTGTATTTGTTGTGTGTGTTTGTTTTTTTTTGCTTAAAATTAATGTTGCTCTTTAATCATAATATATTCACAGTTTTTTTTTAAGTTAAAGTAATGTTTTTTTTTTTGTTTTTTTTTTGTTATTTCGTATTGCAATATTTGTAATATTTGTATGCCACTATTTTTTTATATATATATTAATTTTTTTCATGTTTTTCCATAAGTTTTTAATACATTTAATGATATTTACATTTTGGTGTCTTTAAATAAGTGCAGCTCAACTTTACTATAAAGTTTTGAATAAATAGTTTTACATAATTATACGTAGGTTTTTTAGCTAAATTAAGTAATTCCCTTTGTTTACTTATTATTGGGTTTTTTTTTTTAATTATAAAATTCATTAAGAAATGCACTTGAATTCATTTGCCGATATGTGTAAAGTTTTTTGTGTTTTTTTTTCCATTTGTGAATTTATTGCTCTTGTGCGTTTTGTGTTTCTCATAATGCAGCTGTTGAAATATTAGCTAAAATTATATTATTATTAAAGTTGAGCTTAATTTTGGTTTTTTCTATTTTTTTTTTTGCTCACATCCAATTCGATGCAAAGGCAACTTAACAATTAATTTATAATATTTTGTATGTTTATGTTTAAACTTTATATAAAGCCTGACAACTCAATTAACATATTTATTATTATTATTGCACTCATTCATGGTTGAAAGTGCCCAACAACAGTTTTTGCTATGCTACTAAAGAAACATTCAACATACTCTGTATAGTATATAGACACTAACTAACCTATGAAGACTTCTTTTGCGACTTATATAAGTATATGTATACACACAGATCTCTATATATATATATACTTATATGCATTATGGTATATATGACAGTACTCTCTCTTTTAACACACGCTTAATATTTAATCATTATATACTTCATTTATTTATTTAGTTAGTTAGGCAAACTTTCTAAACCAAGCCCGCAAAATTGTATGCAACAAATAACATGCCTAAGAAATTGACGAAATTTTTTGGTTTTTTGTTGTTGTTTTTTGTGGTTGTTATTGTTGTTGTTGTGGAGGAGGTTCCTCAATACCTCTGTGTTCTAGAAACCTTAACTATTGTATAATTTTGTGTGTGTGTGTAAAAGTGTGTGTTGTATTTTGTTGGCTTTTGTTTTTTTTGTTGTTGTCGTGTTTTTGCTAAAGTTGCAATAAAACTTACTTCAAAAATTAAACTTAACTGATTTTATTGACAATTCAATATGTTCATCTATCTGGCCAGCAGCAGAAGTAACACTGTCATCAGAATTCCCAAACTATTTCTTTTTAAGACGCTCGAACCATTGCCATCGCCATCTCGACATATTTCTGGATGTCGTGTAAAGTCCTCACAATAGATCTGTAAATGATAGAATAAATACATAAAAAAATATTAAATTAATTGCTTAAAATTTAAGATTAGATGCTTAATTTATTTATTTATATATTTATATTCTTAGGCATTTATTTGCTTATATATTTTTTTATTTTTTTTTTTTTGGGAACGGGAGCGGGAAATAGCAATGCATGCTGGTATAATCTAGTTTATTTATTTTATAATTATTTATTTAGTTATTTATTTTGTGTATTTGTGTATTTATTATTATTATGCACGCCGGTATAATATAGTATATTTATTTATTTATTTATATATTTTTTTATTTAGGTATTTGTGTATTTATTTATTTATTATTTTTTTTTCCTAGTGCTTTAAGTTAAACTTCTAATTTAGGGCACTGAGTTGGTTCATTTGTTTCTATATTATTATTAAATTATTTTTATTTTTAAATTGGTATTATTAATTAATATTTATTCAATTTTAAAAATTATTATTATCAATTTATTAAATTAATTTTTATTTTTTTAAATTTATTTTCAATTTATTTTATTTATTTATTTATACTGGAAGACAATCAGAACAAACGTTATAATAAATTTTTTAAATGTAATGAAAGCATATTTATATTTATTTTTATTATTTTTTGCTTGTTTGTAAATATATTTAATATTTTTATTTATGCCTTAGTAAGTGTGTTTTATTATTATTTTTATTTTAATATCTTAATATTTTAATCGTTACTTACCTTGGTTAAGCTGTTGGCATATTTATCGACAAGTTCTCTTGTAAACTTGGCCGCCTCATTACCGCATATTTTTCGCGCTGCATTCTCAGAACAATCAACTAGCTCATTTATGGAACTGCAAAATAAAATAGAATAATTTAAAATTAATTTGGAAATCGTTAAAAACCAATCTACAAGTCGCTAGAAAATATAGCATTTTTTAATGTTAACTTTATAATATTTTTAAATATTTCAATAAATAACTTTTTCTTGAACTTAAAATATTCAATTTAAATTTACATATATAAATATACGTTCAATTTTTGTATATATATTATATTCTATTCTATTCTTTTCAATTTTTTTATATACTTATATATATCTAGTTATTGTCCAGAACAGTCAGCATTTATGACTAAACGGTTCAGTTAACTTAATTAAATTTACAATACCCGCCTAAACTATAAATATACTGGATAAAGCTGTATTTAAATATTCCTAAGTTCTAATTCATCATAGCCGCAAATATCATGACTTACACAAATTTTTTTAATATTAAATTTAAGCTCTCTTTGTGGTTTATTTCTTATGTTTTAAACGATTTTAATATTACACATCTACGATCATTATTATTAAAATTTAGAGTCTTTTTTTAAGAAAGCAGAACCATGTGTAAGTGGCCTACAACCAAAGTGAACTAGAAGATTAAAACTTATTTTAAAAGAAGTGTTTGCCCAATATTTATAAAAAAAAAGGCTAAAAAAAGAATTTTTAAATTTTGCTTTTTTTTTTTATATAAATGTAGGCCACGCTTAAGAGCAAACAGTTCTTAGATAATACAAATTCAAGGTGAGCTAGTTAAATGGATTTCTTGTCGCTTTCAGATTTGTTGAACTCTATAAAAAAAATTAGCCACAAACAAGTTTAAATAAACAAACTTAAGACAGGCATATATACTTAATTTTTAAGCATCAATGAAACTAGTTTTATATATAGTAAAAATTGACTAAATCAAATCATGCTGATATAATTTATTAATATTATTATTCCTAGTTCAGCTTACCAGCAAATTGTTTTAATATTTTCATTCAGAGTACCATTCTCCGGATTCTCCTGATTCTTATTCGGTTTAAGAAAGACCATGGTCTCCTTGTAACGATTGGCGCAAACTTCGAAATCCTTTTTGGCCATTTCGGAGCAGGGTGCATGTTTAAGATACTCTGTAAAATAAAGAAGAATTAAAAACGCTGCCGAATCGTTAGAATCAAATGGAATCTTTACCTTCCTGGAACTCGCCCTTGTTACATAGATCTCGTATAAATTGATTGGTGCCATGATAGAGTTTATTGAACTGGTTGCGCTGTTGCAGATCCATGCAACGCCGTGTATAACTTTGAATGCAGCGTACACCTTTGCGAAGCTCACTGTGGATGGGGGCAAAAGGATATTATAGGATATACATAGGATAGAGAGAAACATGATGGCGTTAATGCCTGATGTTATTTTCAATTCAGGATGCAACAACTTACTGACAAAGTTTATCCAATTCGTCCTTTCTGGCAGCACCAATCGAAAATTCCGACGTTAAATGCAGCATTTCAAGTGGTTCGGCGCATTTGCTGAACTCCTCCTGGCCGCATTCCTCTGACCTTACGACCGCCATCAGGAGCGCTGTTTTGGCACAATGCAATCCGAAATTCGAGTACAAAAATGTAACAAAAGCAATAGAAAGGGCAAAATAAAAAAAAAGTAAAAAAAAGGGGAGACAAATAAACAAACTGGCAAACAAACAGTTGGATAGTGCTCAAGTTGAAAGCTAAAAGGCAATCTGAGACTTGGCGCTTCTCAGACTCTCTACCATTCTCACACTCTCACTATCTAGCCCCATCCCGCTCTCTCTCTCTCGCTCAGTGGCAGCTGCAACACAAAGTTGCAAATGTGCGTCAGGGGTAATAAAGTTGGGCGTAAGTGAAATTGGCATTTCATAAATTTAAACTTTTTAGTTTTTGGTATACAATTTGCTCTCTTAATCTACACAGAACTTTGATAGTGCCATCACTTGACTATATATCGATACTATCGATAATAATGATGAAAATTATTGTTGTAAGTCAATTATGTGAAAACTTATTTATTAAATTGATATTAAGTTAATATTACTAATAAGCACATTATGATTATCCGAGCCATTTTGCTGTTATTTTTGAATTTATAAAAAAAGACACTATCGATAGTATCGTTGATTAAAGTATTTTTAAAATTTTTAGTTTTTGGTATACTATTTGCTTTCTTAATTTATACTAAGCTTTGATAGAGTCACCACTTGACAGTTGCATTGGCAATTGATAAAACTTTCGACATTATCGATAAGAAACGATTAAAAATTAAATTGTATTGATATTTGAGAATTAATTTATTAAAATAATTTTGAATTTTATTAATAAACATAAGTCTAACCCAACATATCCATGGCATTTTGATTTTATCGTTAGGGCTTCTTAAAATCGATAGTTAAGTCGACTACATATTTTTTTTAACTTATTAATTTTTGTATACTGTTTGCTCTTTGAAACTAGATTGAACTTTGATAGAGTAATTAATTATAATTATATTATATTATATTATATTATTGATAATTATCAATTCCATTGGCATTATCTTTAAACATCGACAATAACGATAATACCTACGATGAAAATTTAAATTATGATGATCGTCAAATATTTTAAAACGTATTTATTAAATTAATATTAATAATACTAATAAACATAAGCTCATTGACTTATTCATGCCATTTCTAAACTACATAAAACGTTGATAGAATCAGTAATTGACAGTTGCACAGGCACTATATTTAAATATCGATACTATCGGTAAAAATTTCAATTGTGTTAATAGTCAATTATTTGAAAGCTGATTTATTAAAATTATTTTGAATTTTATTAATAAACATAAGTTTTATTGACTTATCTATGGTATTTCGATAGTTTAGTTAATGTTTACTATTGACAGTAAAGTCAATTTTATTTTTGTAACCTTATTTAAATGCATTTTTTGATAATTAAGTTAATCAAAAAGGAAAGTAAATTTATTTGACATTTTATTTATTTATACTTTAGGGTTGAGAATATATTTTGATCGATTTAACTTTATTAGAGTGTTGCAAAACTATCGATTAAAGTGCAAGCCAATGACTGCAATGGTATTTTAAATATCGATACAATGGAAATAAGTCATTATTAAGTACAATTATGCTTTATTCATAAAATGTGACAATACATTCCTTATATTCAACTAATTTTTGATCTCTGATTATTGTAAAACAGAACCTTTTATAAAGCAATAATCAAGCAAACTACTGAATTAAATTTAATTATATTCAATTCATTAATTCACAGATTAGAATATAATTATAGAATTTATATTAAGACATTATTGATTTAATCAAGTGTGGCGTGTGTTGAGAATAATTATGTTATCGTTTGTCCATGCAACTTCAATGTGTTGCATCTACTGAAAATCTAAGGAAATTCATGCAACTGTCCATGAATTGAACTGACAGCTCTCATGATCATTATAATCATTAGATCGATAAGACAGTATTATTGAACTGTGTAGACCCCAGATCCCATACTATTTGATTTCATAAAGTCAGGCCATATATATATACTTATATATATATTTTTTTTTTGTTGCACTTACCCGCCACGAGAAGCGTCGTCGTCGTTTTCCAGTTGCAAAAGCTTCGATGCATTTTTATTTGCTTTAGTAATTTGTTGCTGTTTTTATTATTGTTATTGTTATTGTTTTTGATTTGACTTCTAAATTACAGTTGCACACTTTTTGCACACTCCCTTCACCCTCTAATTGCCCTAGTCATTTGCACTTTTCCGTCTGCTATAAACCTAAGTTGAACTAAATAAAATAAAACAGGAAGGAAAAAACTTAATTTACATACATTTTGTTTAATCAAGACAAAAGTGTAATTAATTAAAACCAATTAAAAAACAAGAAAAAATTGGTTGCATTCGGTATGCCGAATCTTAAGATACCCTTTGCAATTGTATTTTTAATATATTTATATATATATATATGGTTGTCCGATTTTAATTAAGTTTGATGAGATGGTAAAAATCATAATAATATTTAAAAAAATTAAAGAAAATTATACAAAACTATTTTTCGAACGATTTTTATGATATATATTTCGATTTTAATGGCCATTGTGGACGGACAAGTCACAAGGAATTCTGATCAAGAATATATATATCTACATTATTTTATTTGTTGTATTCGGCATGCCGAAGCTAAAGATACCCTTTGCAATTGTATATTAAATAAATTTAAAATTTTTGACGATCGTTATATAATAAGGGTGTTTGATTTTATTTTAATTTGATTAGATAGTAAAAATTATAATACTATTTAAAAACAATTATAGAAAATTATACAAAACTATTTTTCGAACGATTTTTATTATATATATTTCGATTTTAATGGCCATTGAGGACGGACAAGTCACAAGGCATTCTGATCAAGAATATATATATCTACATTATTTTATTGATTGTATTCGGCATGTCGAAGCTTAAGATACCCTTGCAAAAGTATATATTTAATAAATTTAATATTTCTGACGATCTTTATATGATATGGGTGTTCGATTTTAATTTTTAAAAAAATTATAATACTATTTAAAAAAAAATTGATGAAAATTATGCGAAACTATTTTTCGATCGATTGAACCGATTTTTATGATATATATTACGATTTTAATGACCATTGAAGTTTTAAGGCATTCTGATCAAGAATATATATAACTACATTATTTTTAAGGGTCACAGACGTGTTCTTCTATGCGTTACACATTCACTGACAAGGTTATTATACCCTTTACAAGTGTATAAATATAAAATTGCAGTACTTAATAGTATTCTACTTTTTCCAAGAATTGTAGCACAAATTGCATAAAATATCGCTTAAAATGTTAAAACGTCATTCTGGCATTAATACGTCAATAAAAATTGTATTCCAAGTTCTATATTTAAATATGTGAATACTCTATCTTTGTGGTATTTAAATGTTATAGAGAGAAACTTAGTCGAGCCCATAAAAAAATGTAAATATTTCAATTTCTTAATAGGGATTAATTTGTTTAATTTACGATCGTGTATTTCAATTTTCCTGCTATAAATAATATTATAAATAAAAAAACGTGATAAATAAAACATTTTATTATTCTAAATTTTTTTCTATTTTTTGTTTTATTTATTATTCTAAATGTTATTCTAAATTTTATAAAATGTATTATTTATCACGTTTTTTATTTACTATTAATATTTACTATTTTATATAGCTATAAAACAGTCTAAAACACAACATTATATCATTTTTATAGCTGACATAAATGCGATAATAATTTCATTCATAAATGAAAAAAGTTCTTTTGTTTATATTATGCCCAAGTAGAGTATTTAAGAATTTATTAATATATTGTTGATATCTTAATTACAACTTGGCAGATTGCTCATTTACAAATTGCAACATTTGACATTTTATGAATTTTTCAAAAAATTATTTAAAATGTTACATTTTGAAAACTGTCAACAGATTTAAAAACGCAATTAAATAAATAAACCAAATAAAAGCAACAACAAATTCTATTAATATATACAAAAAGCGAAAGCCGAAAGCGTTAAATGTTGTTTATTTGCGTTTTTTTTCTCTTTTTTTGTTCTAGTTGTTGTTGATCTTTTGGCAAAAAAAAAATAAAAAAAATTTATTTGTATACATGGTGAGAACATTTAAAAAAATTGATTTTTTGTCTACTTGGGTACAAAGTACATTGCTCTCTTTTATAATAATATATTAATTATTTAAATCAATCTATGCCCTGCCCATGCTACAGACATTTTAAAGAATTATATTTAATTGCTGAGAAATTCTAGAAAATATTTTAAAATAAATCAAAATTGATTTAAGCATGGAAGAATTGAAAATACGTTGTAACAAAATAAATTCTGACTAGATTTATTAAATGCAAATTAAAAAAATAAAAGCTAACTTTGCAATTAATAAAAAGCTCGTGCTAAATCTCTAATTACAGGTTAAAAAAATATTCATTATAATAGTCTATTAACCCTTAGACGACAATAATTAAGTTACATGATATTATGCAAATAAAAAATATTTCCAAACTGCGCAAAAAGTTGATTTAAAAGATCATTAAGTACTTGAACCGCAGCTGAAATAATAAAACAAAATTTAATTATAGCTATTAAATGAATAAAATATGAATAGCTTTAAACAAATATATAAAATAAACAATTGTTACTTTTATTTTTTTTTAATTAAAAAACTGTCAAACTGAGCAGCATAATCAATAAGCCCCACTACAAAATACACTACGCTGCAGCTCGTCATCATTCGCAAAGAGCGTGAAATTGCGTAGGCGTGAGAATGTGCAGTTGGAATATATATAAAAAAATATAAAACAAAATATCAAAAAGAAAAAAAAATGAAAAAAAAATAATTTACAGAAATAATACGATTTTGGGTTTTTGTGCCAAAAAAAATATTTTGTATATTTTTATCATTTTTTTTTTAAGAAGAGTTCTCTGATGCATGTTGCAGTTATTTTTATATAGCTGCATATTTATTTATGTTATCTCTTTGAAAGCACTTTTAGTGTTCATAAATAAATAAAATAAAAAAATGAAAAATAAATTAAAATTTGAGAACACACATTTTCCATTTATGTATGCATGTTTTTAATAGTTAGTTTTCTGTTTATTTTCAATTAATTGTAGACAAAATATAAGCAAAAATTTTTATATATAAATTTATTTATTATTGTCGAGGTCAGTAATTGTTTTGCTGCTTTTCTTTAATTGACTTGAGACAAGCATAAATAAAGTTTATGACAAAATATTTATAATTTATTTCAGCTTTGAGATTTTCAAAGAAATAAACTAAAAATATTGCAATAAATTTAAAAAAAACTGTAATTAGCCACAGGGAAATTTAAAGCAATTTATTTATGTACCTAAACAAAAAGTACAAGATAAAGAAATACGTAAATATAATGCATGTTTTTTAACATTTTTTTTTTCCTTTTTCTTGATTGTTTTTCAATTATTCAATGATCATTTAACTGCACTCAGCTGTTCTTTTGATGAAGAAAACAAAACACTTAAATATCTGACAAAGAAAAATCGAGAGTACGGCAATTTTTCGAAAACAAAGTAAAATTAATAAAAATGCGCAAATAAAAAAAAATGTGTAAAGAAATCAAAGAAATCAAAGAATGTAATGCAGCTTTAATGCACCGTTTAAAATATACCCTGTTTACGCTGTAAAAATAGCTTTATAAGCAAAAATGCAAACAAATTTGGATATATTTTTTTTGATATTTCTCATTTTTTTGAGCTGATCTTGATACTTCAGATTATACAAATATAAAATTAACATGCATAATAAATTTGCTTTTATAATGCCGTTAAAAATTGCATTTCTATGGTTTGACAAACGAACACAAAACCTTTATACTCTTTTATTTTTCTTCTTCTTAAAAATAGAGTAAATGAAATTGAGAAAAAATTGAACAATTGAGTAATTGAGCAATTGAAACACACACAGATCGCAGATTGCAATTTGCCTTGAAAGTGTTGGGGCTAGCGAGGGGCGTTTGGGCTGGGCGGGCGAACACGTGATGCAAAAATATATACAGAAAGAATGCAGTCGGACGAGCCTCTCGCCCGGTGCGATCTGTGTCTGTGCAGCCGGCGTACACAAAGCAGGTTTTTATTTATTTTTAAAAATACATTTTATTTATATATTTATTTACGAATCTGAGTTATTTTGAGAGCATGTTTGTGTTGTTAGGTAAGGTAAGTGTACTGGCGCTATTAACTGTTATATTTGTTTTTGATTTAACAAGCAAAAGAGAGCGTTCACACCTGCGCGACGATCGGCGACGAAATATCAAACACACTTTCCAAGTTTTAGCTAAACAGCCTATCGAGACGCAAGCGCGCCGCGTTGTTTGCCGTGCGAGTAACAAAAGCGTACTGAAGAAGTAGTAGTAGCAGCAGCAGCAGCAGACGTAGTAGTCGCAGTCGCGCCGCAGCAGCAGTGGGCGTCCCCCACCCCCTACATCAACAACAAGCAGCTTCGGCTTTTGGCAAACGAATGAAAGCGCCAAAGCATTCGTGAAACACTTGTTCGTGCGTGCCTGTTGGCAACATACCAAAAATGTTGCTAGCGTATGTTGCTAACTGAAACACAACAGGTATATGTTGCTAGCACTGTTGTTGTTATTGCATTCAATAGGAAAATTTACTCAGCTGTTTTTTTGCACAAAAATCCAATTTAAACACATTTTTTTATCAAACATATTGCATTTGATTTATTATAAACTGTTGGCCATTGATAATAATTATTCAGTCTCTATTAATATTTTTTTATTTTTTAATTAATTGAATAAGCCAAAGCCATGGAATTTCCTGTTGAGCGATAAGATTTACGCGCAGTTATCTGAATTAAAAAAATATTGATGGCCTCGTTTGCACTATAAGCCAATAAGCCTTAGACACAATTGTTGCCAATAATTTCAATTTTGGTTTGTAAAATATTTGTTATTTATATTTGCTCAACACAAACACAAAACAACAATAACAATAACACTGACAATAAAAATAACAGACAACGTCAAGTGTCGAAATTTACACGTGTGTCCTTTTGTTTTCCTTGTCACTCTACATCGCTCTCTCTCTCTCTGCCTCTCTTTTTCACTCACGCACACACACAGACACACACGAGAGCCTGTCAAGTGGCCGCAGTTTTCTGTTTTTGTCGATACCCGCACTTATAGGGTAGATTAATTAGTTTAAGTTTATTAAATATTGGCTAAAATTTTATATTATTGAAATTAAAAATTAAAAGCTTATAAAGATGACGTTCGAAACAAAAAAAAATATAACTTAAAGGATCAAACTGCAATACTATTAAATAAAAGGAAATCTTATAAAAAAAAAATATAAGAAAATTCTAACAAGTTTATGTAAATAAAACGTCAAATCTAAAAAAAAATTTTTTTTTTAATTTTTTTAGTTTAATAATTTTTTTAGAGATTTTAAAGTAAAAATTCGTTTAATAAATTAAAATTTTACTTTAAAACCTCTAGAAATCCGAAACTTAGAAAAGAATAGAAATATAGTACAAAAATAAAACAATGTATGAAAGGATTTAAAAAAAATGTTGACAAGATAAATAGAATATTTTTGTTATAAATAAAATTATTTTTCTTAAGAATAATTTAAAAAATCGAAATGTTACTTTAAAAGCTAAATATAAATAAATCCGAAATTCAGAAAAATAGGAATTTTAACCAATAATTGTAAAATAAAACATTGCAAAATGTTTGAAAGGGTTACAACTATTTTTTTTTACAATATAAATAGAATATTTTTCATCTCGAATTGCGGACAAACAATATTTTTTTTATAAAAAATTAATTTTAGAAAAATTGTTCTTTTTTATTTATTATTATTTAATACAATTGACAATGGTGGCAATAATACAATTTGACATACAAGGCGCGTGTCTTTTATTTCAGTTATCTTCTTTCCTAGTCAATGAAACAATTTGAAAATAATCGTGATAGTGGAGAATGATGATCTTTATTATAAAATGATCGATTTTAAACATTATTAATTTTTTTGTGATTTTTTATTAAATAAAATAAAAAAATTTCATTTTATGTGGGACATGTATAACATTATGCCTAATATAATTAATTTAGTTTACAGTAAACAAAAATGTATTTCTTAAAGACAGTTTAGATTGAAAATATTTATAGAAAATACTTTTAATAAAATCCCTACGCAAATCTATCAATTTTATTACTATAACTTTCAAAAAAGAACAAATAAGTATTAAAATAAATGTAGTTAGGGTATTTCCCGGTCAGGCAACGTCATATATTTACTTACTCCATTGTTTGTTTATTGTTAATATGCAACATTCGTTGAGTAGAGTTTTGTTTGTTATATGCCAATTTGTCGTATTATTTGTATTTGTTGTAAATAATAACTAAATTAGGCAGCGATTTCTGTTTTCTCATTGCTAGACTGGGAAGGAAATAAGTTCATGGCCAATAAACGAAAGTCATGGCAGGTTAAAGTGGCTAATACAGATACAAATATATTGTCTGAAAATGCATAAATAATAAAATCGATGAAGTTCTATTAAACAACCAACAAAATTCCTCTATTGTCTATAGTTGATAACTATCAAAACATAATATTTGATTACATTTGCTGCCTTGATGAACATTTAATAAATGTTAATAATAATGTTTACACACAAATAATAACAATAGAATTAGATACACGTATTTATATCTATATATAATGAAAGCGAAAACTTTGTGTACATATTTATTGATTGTCACAGTTAGAAATTATTGAATAAAATTTTATATTGGCCTTATTTTTTAAGGCCAAAGATAGGAAGTTTCAATGGAATAAATAATTCTATTGGATTTTTATTTTATTTTTAGTAATTTATTATCTAAGACTCTGATTACTTTTTAGATTATGCCAATTTAATATCCGTTGAATATATTATTATTATTATTGCTTTGATATCGTTGCAAATAAAGTTAAATTGATTTTTGGATAATTTTAGAATTTCTATTGTTGCTAGACGTAATTCTTTATAAGCTCTTAGTATACCTTTATCTATATTAAAATATATAGAGTGGTATTTCCAAATATATCTCTGGGTGTACTTAAGTAGAACTAAGTTGTAAATCTATACTTTCATTGCATATAGTACTATCTATATATGAAATTCGTTAAAGGTGCAATCAATGCACTTCATAAAGATAAGATTGTTTTTGTCAAGCACCATGTAAAAGTAATTTTAGCTGTCAAGAGGTAATTTAAACACTTGTTGCTTTGATTAAAATCTTTTTCTAATATCCCACGAAAGAGTTTTGTTTAAACAAGTTATATTGTTTGTAGAATAAAAGAAACTACACTAAGGAAAAATTACGTTACTAAATGAAGACCAAATTGATCTTTTCTTATGATATTTTATCGATTGGCTCTTGATTTATACTCTAGCAATATGATTACTAGTTCCGATTTTATTATAAAAAAAATTAATTCAATAAAAAAATAGTTCTCACCAAAAAAAAATGAAATTTTATATATAAAACAGAATATAGAAAATTCAAAAATTCAAAAAAGTTTACGCATTCAAGAGTTAGTTTTGGCAATTTGCAGCTGTAATTCCCAAATGGTCTTACCAATCAGTATATAAGGCACTAGTTCATCCCGGCGTGCGTTGCTACGTCTTTCGCTTAAAAACAAAATAAAATAAAAAAAATCTATTCTACAATGTTAAAATTATTGTAGTCTACTGCGCCACCTGATATGCTCCAGCTAAGATTTTTTTATAATTTTAAAGTGCATTTTCCACCCAATTGCCGGAATATTTTTAATAACATTTTTCCAGAGCGCCAATCAACGATATATTAGGAAGCTACAGTAAAAATTGCAGATTTCTAGCTTTTACCGTTTGGCCTGCTAGAGAGTTGCCTATCAGTCAGTCAGTCAGTCAGGCGAAACAGTTTTCTATATAAATATATATATATATATAAGGGCTTCACTACATTAAACAATTTTTTAAGTCCCTTTAAAACAGAATTATTTTGTGTTTTAAAATTAAACAATATTTATAATTTTTTCCTTTATAATCGAATTATTTTGTCGGTAAGTTTTTCTAAATTTAATTTTTCTTTTAAATTTTTCCTTTATAATCGAATTATTTTGTGATATAAATTAAATAGTTCCTATAATTCCTAAACAGTTTCAGCAGTCAATATATAAGGTCTGCAAGTATATTTATATTAATTTTTTTTTTGTAAGAGCATAACTGAATTATTTTTATGTTTTAAAATACAGTAACTGCAAATAATGATTTCGATAATTATATTATGCTTATAAGTTGCTTTTAACATTAATGTTATTAATAATTTATGCAGAATTCAGTTATGAACAATTTTATGCACAAAAGTTGAGCATTTTTCTGAGTTAAGTGTATTTAAATTAAATATTTATATATACTTAAAATGTTAAGCCGGAAAATTAAGCTCGTCAGTTATATTTATGAAATGTTAAATATCATTTTAATATTGCAGGTGCAACTGTGTTTGTGTGTGTGTATGTGTGTGTGTGTTTCTGCTCTACTTTGGCATCATTATCAGCTGGCAGGAAACTTAATCCTTTGGGCCATAAAAGACCTGGTCTAAAACTGGTGCAACAAGCGTATTTGTAGACAGAGTATATATATTTATATATATGTGTGTGGCAAACGCATGAAGAAGGTCAACAGTTAGTGTGTGTGTGTGTGCTGAGGTCATTACCACTGGACACATGCGTGTAAGGACTAAGGACAGCAGGAAGAAGCTTAAAGCCATTGCTTATGCTGTAGTACCACTACGACAAAAACAAAAACAAAATAAAGTTTATTTTATTTGCGCTGGCTGCTCGACCCAAACACCTACACACACACATGCACACACACACACACACCTACACACACACACCTACACACACACAGGGTACAAGCATTAGGAATATCGTGCATTAAGCGCGACAACAAAAAGCGTTTGGCATAACGGTGAAAGTGGCTGGCAGAGAGCGGGAGAGAGAGAGAATGGGGTGCAAGAGAGCGAGAATTACATGATGCGTTGGCGTTGTTGTTGTTGTTGTTTTTGTTTTTGTTGTTGTTTGGCTTTGGCTTTGGCTTTAGTTTTGGCTTTCCTTTTGTTCTGCTTTTGCTGCATTAGTTTGCGTTTGAACTTTGCAAGTTTTATCCCGTTGCTTTTGTTGTTGTTCCTTTTGTTCCTCTTCTGTTGTTGTTGTTATTGCTTTACTCCCATTTGTTGTTTGTTGGCTTCGCCTGGCGAGTCGCAAGTTCTTTCCAACTGTTGATGTTTACATTTAGCGCTTGGATTTATGAACTCCGAATGCGAAGCACGTAACATTGGACAATTTAAAGTTTAGCACACACTTACACACACACACCCACACCCACATACCCTCGCACACCCTCACTAAAAGGCTAAAACTGTGCAAAAGGACAGCAAACAACAATTTCTATCCTTAGACAACATTAAGAATTATTTTTTCGTCTACTATTTCGTAGCGCATTTGCTTTATCAAGTATTTACGCTTTGTTTAGTTTTTATTAGTTAAGCAACAACACAAATCGAAAGCAAAATAAGTTTAAAAATTAACGACAATGTGAACTTTTGTTTGTGTGCGTAATTGTGTGGCATGGAGAAGGGGAAGTGAAAGCGTTGGCGGTAGTCAGCTGACGGCAGCTGGCGGGGCATTTAAGCAGCGCGCTCAAAAGTCTGCTACAAAATTACGAAAAAGCTTTTATTTTGACAAGCTTATGGGTTGTTGTCCACACTAAACTTTTTATGGCAAGTTAGTAAAATGATTTTTGGCAAAATAATATGAAATTTAATTTAATTTTTTATTTAATTTAAGCTTAATCTAGCGTATTAATAGATTAGGCGTGGCCGGTAAATTTAATTAAGTTAGCTGTCCTTTTTTTAAGTCATAAGTGCTGACAGTACTGGACAATAAATAGTAATGAAAAAATAAAAAAAAAATTGTATTTAATGAATTTTAATTTATTTAAATTTAAGATTGTTCATGGTATATTACTAAAATTAATGTTTGCTTTATTTAACAATCATTAAATGCATTTTTAATTTCAAATATGAGTTTACAGATTGACAGCACTAAAATATTGCAAAGTATAAAATTTAAAACATTAAAAAAAGAAAAATTCATAAATTGCAAGCTCACGCTAAGTATCGAGTTTAAGCTGAGTTGAGAGAAAATATATGCTTATATATAAATTTTTAAAATTAAAATAAAACTCAAAAAAGTAGTACAAAAGTTATTAAAATAATATAAAAATAAAATCTAAAAAAAAATTAATTTATATAGAGTTAGGTCTCTGCAGGTACGGCACCCTTCGGAAAAAAATTTTTTAATTGTAATAATATATAATTTATTTTATATTATTTACTTATTTTTGACTATTAATTACACTTACATTTTTTTTATTTTTTTTTTTTTAGAACGTAACATTTTATTTTACAATAACAATCATATTAATTGATTAAATTAAATATTTAAAATATAAATAAATATATTAATCGGTTAAGTGCATTACTGCATTTTTACATTGCATTTTTTTTTTAAGTTTATTTCTATAAAATATAATAAGAAATCCTTAGTTAATTTAGAAATTGAGCTTAAATTGTTGTTAAATTAAATCTAATATATATACATTAAACAAAAAATAACTACTTGGACTCATTATTTTATTTTATATATATTTATTATTATTATCAATATCACTATTGTTCATATTACTGTATTATTAATATATTATTGTAATTTAATTTATTTTAATTGTTTTAAAGCTTAATACTGCCTCTTTTAATACATTATTTTATATTATAATTTATTTAATAGTAATAATCTATATCTGTATCAAAATGGCAGCATAATTTTTATATAATTTGCAAATCTATAATTTAGTTGCTGCTAAATTTCAATTTAAAATAGACTTGTTGTCTGATTATCTGCGAACTTGGCTTACAAATTGCGATGATTAGAACGTTAATTGTGGCGCGTAAATCTAACAAACAGGCGCTGCAAGAGATCACAACATTCATCAGGCGTCGCGTCGTGGCTGAACAGCAAAAAAAAAACAACAAAAAAAACAAAAACAAAAACACGTAACACACACAGCCCAAAGAGGCAACTGTTTGGACTTGGCTAAGACGGAGTAAACGGCCAAACGGTTGCCAGGATTTACGAGCCGCATTAGCGGCAACGGCAGCTGAAGCAGCAGCAGCAGCAGCAGCAAAAAAAAAAAACAGATCTGAAAATGTGCTGCTCATAAGCAAATTTTTTTAGTTGAGGCAAGTTGCACGTTGCACGTTGCAAGCAGTAGTAACTGGCAAACTGGCAGTTGGAGTTCCAGTTTTGGACTCGGACTTGCGCTCTGACAATGTTTACGGTCGCGTTGACAGTTTAAATCGCTGTGCGCTCGTATATTTTGACGTTTTACAGCCTTTACTTTAATTTACGTATATATATATACTTATAAATATATATATATATCCCATATAATTGTGTGTGTGTGCGTTTGCATGTGTGTGTATAAATTGCAAGTGTGCACCATAGCACAATTTGATATTTTTGGTGTTAGAAAATTATATAAATAAATGAAACTTTGCTAATTTATATTTGAGATAACATTAAGCTATAACAATTAACATTGCTGTAAAGGTTAACATTTTCAGCAGCCGTTAGGTAAACATATCAACTAAGTCCAGTGGCTGTTAGATAGAAGAAGAACATTAAAAACTGTTTACATATTTAATTGTATTTAAATCATTCAAATACAGAATTCTTAGGATCTCTGCATATTTAAAATTCTACGATTAGATATTTGCTATAAAAAATGTTAGCATTTTAAGCAGCTGTTAAGTTAACATTTCAATTAAATCCACCAGCTATTAGATAAATAGATAAAAAAAGAACATTCAAAACTATTTATTCCACGATTAGTTTTTTTTATTAGTAAATAAATAAATAAGTAAATAAATACCTATTCAATAAAAAAAAAAATTATTGCTTCTTTTAAAAAATTTTCTACGGGAAGAAGAATATTTTAAATAAAGAGTAAATATATTATTAAAATAAACCAAATCGGCCTAGTTAACTACTAATTCAATATCAATTTATATTCATAAACTTTTTTCAAAAATAAAAGGAATTTAATTGTTGCAAGAGTAAACTTTCGATAAAAAGATTTTAATGCAAATTGATTATTGAGGCTTATGCTTAATTTTTTAAAAATTTCTTATTACATTAACTGTATGATGCAGACTCTGATAAATAATATAATCATTAAAACAATATATGTTTAAAAGCATAAAAAAGATATACAATGTATAAATTTAATTTTTGCGTCAAAAAAACATTCTAAAGTGACATGCCGTGCTATTATAATAAGTATGGATTTAAGGTATTTTAATTAAATATAAATATTATAAAAAAAAAATATTCTAAGCTATTTATGGAAATCATAGCGAATCTTAACCCCAAATCCAATAGTCTAATATTGGAAGTTAAGATTCTGTTCCAATAGCAATTTCTGTAAAAAATTATTATCGTTCTAAACTTATGAAATTTCATTAGGCTTTTTCTATATTTTCATTACATTTAAGAAATATTAAAACGTTTTCTAATGGGACAGCATTGCATTGCATGCAGATTAAATAAATAAATAAATATTTATTAATAATCTTTCATCAGCATTTGACGGAATTATGTGTTTGTAACGTGATGAATTATTGGAAATTTTCTGTCTCCTGTTTGCCATTAATAAATGCTATTATAAATTGCTAACAAGTTTAGGAAAATTAATTTTTAAAAATTCATGTACTCATATATTAAACCGGTCAATAACTTCTATATTTTTTGGCCGATATTTATACACTTTTTTTAATTTTATTATAATTAGTAAAAATGCAGATTTAGTGACTGATACAAAAAATTCAAAATTTAAGTTTGAAACAAAAAATATTCCTCAAAAAAATTTAATAAAATAATGATTTATTATTATAAGCCAGCAATTGCTTCAATTAACCCCACTGTGTGCTCTGGGAGCCTGTAAATGTTGCACTTGCCACTTGTCTGTGGCATATTGCCTAGACGCAGGCGCAATCTCAGTTGTCGTGAGAAAGTGCGCCTCGCAATTTTGTTGGTTTGGATTGGGATTTGAATTTGGTTTGGTTTTGGCTTGACTCGGCTTGGTTTGTGGGTTCATTATGCGACCCGTGTATGGGTTAACAAACCACTTGAACGCGCGCACTCCAACAACAGCTCGGAGACTCTAAAGATGCAGAGACTCTGAGGCGGGCTGCCTACACACGCAGAGAGACAGAGATACAGCAACAATTTGGGGCAACATTCGGGGGCAGTCAACAACAAGAAACAGCCGTGTGGAGTCTCTTCGCTTGTGGCCTTGTTTGGTGTTTTGTATTGAATTGAATTCGGGGCCGGGTCCGGGTCGGGCCATGATTTAATCGCCACTGCCCAAAAAATAAGAAAAAAATTTACTTATTATAAGTACTTATAGGTTTTTTTAATATTTTTTTTTATATTTTTGTACGATTCGTGCGCCTTAAAGTAGCGTGGAATATGTAGCAGTTCATTGTTGTTATTGTTGTTGTTGCTATTGTTGTTGCTATTGTTATTGTTGTTGTTGTTGTTGCCGTGAAGTTGGTGAAGTGCGTGAAGTGCGTAGCAAGCACTCGATCAACAAAAGGCATCACTTGGTTGTCGCTTTGAGTGGATATGTGGCCGCAAAGTGTTGAAATAAACTACAGCAGAAAGCAGCAACAACAACAACAGTCTGAATAGCTGCATCTCGCTCACTCCGTTGCTCTCTCACTCACACTCAGTCAGCCATAACAACAGCAATCAAATCAAATAACTGTCAGATTAAAGAGCACTCGCCCCAGCAGCAGCAGCAAGCAGCAACAGCAGCAACAGCAAGCAGCAGCAACGTCAGCAACATCAGCAGCATCGGCAACAACATCAGCAACATCAGCTGTTTCCAGCTACAAGTATCAGCTGTTTTATTTTTCCCATCAACAAACAGTATATAGAACTCAAAAAAAACTTGACTTCTGTGCTATATATACTTCCTCAACTAATATGCGTATCATCTTAAACATTATCAAGCATTTTTATACTTTTTGTCATGGCTTGTTTGGGGCGATTACTAAAAGTCGTCTTTAATTGTTTTTGATTGTGTTTTTATCTTTGTTGTCTTTATATATTACTCATCAGTTGTTGTCAGATCAGTTATTATACTTTATTGGGTATTATCAGTTTCATTGAAACATTAAAAATAGATTTTTCCACCAACAAACCCTCTTGTGCTTACTAAGAATATCGCTGAAATATTAATGTGACGGCATGTTTCAACTTGAAAACTACTTTCCCGTCTGAACCATCTAATGCTATGATATTATTAAGTTTGCTTAAAACTCCCTAGCCAACTTTCTATTTATATATACTAGAAGTTACAATTACTAACCAACAACTTAATAAAAATTAAATTTTTTGCAGTTGGTACGCTAACCTGATGACCAATTTTTTGTTATACTTTCTTTATATACTTTTTCTAAAAAATTTATTAAAATAATTTGATAAATATTACAGCAGCTACTGTTAATATTATTTTAAAGAAAATTAATTGTAGTATAAAAGATAAAAATTTCAAAGCAGCAGCTAAAATAGTTTAAATAATATTGAACATTAAAGATGAGTGTAAAGGGTGTTTGCTAACCCACAGTGTATGTTTATGCACAAACACATCAAGCAGTGCATTTTCAAGCAGTTGAAAGCAGTTTAAATAATTATCGATCTGTGTTTTTCCTCTGCACCTTTAAATTAGGCAAATAGTGTCTTAAATAACTTCGATATTTACTTACTTTAAAATAGCATTAAAACTGCCATAAAAAACATTTATTCCAAAAAGTACTATACAAAATAAAAACTCAGTTTAATGTGCTACGAAAGATTAAAAAAATGTAAACTCAGTTATAATTATTGTTTTTTTGACGAATATTATAGAAGAATAATACTTATAATTAAATTTTTATTTTTTTAAAGCCACTTATAATTCTTATTTATAATAAATATTTTAAAAGTTCTTCAAAAACTCTTAAAAGAATATTTTACGTTTATTTTTCATAATAAATATATTTAATTTATATGATTGTAAGCCATAGTCGCTGTAAATTAAGGGAAATTTTTGAACCCTACTCACCAGGAAATAAAAACATTTAAACCTTTAAAAATCATGCGTGGCACACATCCGCCATACACGTGGCCAACACTACCATAACTTCTCCTAAATTTGCGCAGAATTTAATGGAAAAAGCCAAATTGTTCAACTAATGTGCTCCAGATTAATTTAAAATTTAAATTGTTATAATCTGACATTTAAAAACTTGACATTCAATTGACAAATAAATGGCACACACTACACGTGGCACACGCTTATTTAAATTGTGCTGTAAGGCCTTTAAAATGATTGATGAAAAATATATATACTTTAGAATATCATAGATACAGCCTTTTGCCGATTGCAAACAATTATTATAACTTTTATTATAATTATTAATATTGTTATTATTAATAATATTATTATTAATTTTATTATTATTATTATTTCCCCCCTTTAAAGGCTTTAAAAATATTTAAAAGTGTTGTGCAATTATTAATATTATGTTTACTCACTTTTAAAGGGCTTAAAAATCTTTATATATAATAGTTAACTTTCTCTTTTTCTTCTAATTTTATGAAGACTATTTTAAAATATATTACATTCTTCCAAATATTCACAATTTTGTAATAAACATAAAGAAAAGCCGAAAAATTAAAAAATAAACAAATAATAGTAACACTATTAAAATAAATAATTATTAATACTAAGCTATGCTCAAAATTTATCATACTTAATTAACAATATTTAAATTGTCAAATGTCACAAGTCCACGACATCTGGATTTAATTGTTTGGGTCTTATAAACATTTGCACAGACTTTAGCCTCAAGGATACATCGGGTCTATTCGAAACACTCCACCAAATGATTTCCTCATTCTTTGTAGAAAAATAGCCGCCATTTAGATTACTACAAATTGAAATATACAAATTTAATTTAATTTATAATTTATTATATACTTTAACTTTACCTCCATGAGCAGCCCTTGTACCACCAAGCACCGTGTGTGAATTTAGCACAATTTCTATCCAACATCCTGTCGTTATCCTTGTCGAAGGTTGTAAATTTCATGTCCTCATCAATGCGCATCGCATCGCCTGCAGTGCCTGTGTAGTCACCCAGTGAGAGTATTCTGTAGTCGTTCTGCTCGTCAGCAATTTTAAATTTATCATAACGTGCATATTTTGTATTATTATGAAAATCCTCTAGATAAATTAACAACTCATGTGGCTCAAATGTTGTCAGCTGATGGAGTTTCTCCAATCCAATGAAGAACTCTCTTTGCAAATCTCCAAAGCCCACACGATATTCTCGCCAGCTCCTATAAAAGTCGACAGCTCCATTTAGACGACGTTGTATAACCATCCAACCGGATCCGGCTGCCAGGCGCCCATTACAGGACACTTGAAAGGCTCTCAGTTGGGGTAATTTAATCATGTGCAGACGTGTTGAGTTTTCGAAGGGTAAACAACTTGTAGCCGTTATTTTTGGATTATAAGAGACTTGTTTACACTTCTTAAGTTGATAATTTATTATTTCCAGTTGAGTTTGTGCAACTTTAAGCTTCGATTGCAGCTCAGCAATTAGCTGTGCCTGCTCTTGCATTGCTGTAGATTTCGCATTTAATTGGAATTTACAAGACTCCAAATGATCTTGAATATTCGCCGGATTTTAAAAGACGCTTTGGATTTCTTTTTAGTGTAAAATTTCGCTTTTTACCAACATTTCTTTTCTTTTGATTTTTGCACATTAGTTCAACTTCTTGGGCAGCAAGAGTTTTATTTTTAAATTCTTCCAAATCTTTTTGTAGTTCTATAGAACTGCAAATCCTTTTTTTGAGCTACTTCCGACATTTGTAGTATAGATTTTATGGTACTCAAACAATAGGCAGAACATTCATTTTCCTATTTTTTAATTGTGTTTAATTTAATTTGTAAATCTGTCATAAAATATTGCATATAACTTACCGTTTGATTAGCAGCTAAACAACAACTAAGTATAGCTATTAATATAAATATAGTTCTTTTAAACATTTTAATTTAATACTTTATATTTCTAGCTAGCATAAAAATTCTAACCTTTCGTTATTAAACACAAAATCCAACTGAATGCACTTTTTCTATAGACTTTACTTTAATATTAAAAATATATAATGTTTTAAAATCCGGATAACTTTTTTTTATTGGCAACCGCATATTAATAATTATGATAAAAATTAAATGTATTAGTAGTCTATAGAAAAATTGCATTCAGTTGGATTTTGTGTTTTTTACCGAAAGGTTAGAATTTTTATACTAGCTAGAAATATATAAAATATTTAATTAAAATGTTGAAAAGAACTATATTAATATTAATAGCTATGCTAAGTATGCTTAGTTGTTGTCTAGCTGCTAATCAAACGGTAAGTTATATGCAATATTTTATGACAGATTTACAAATTAAATTAAACACAATTAAAAAACAGGAAAATGATTGTTCAGCCTATTGTTTGAGTACCATAAAATCTATACTACAAATGTCGGAAGTAGCTCAAAAAAAGGATTTGCAGTTCTTAGATTTACAAAAAGATTTGGAAGAATTTAAAAATAAAACTCTTGCTGCCCAAGAAGTTGAACTAATGTGCAAAAATCAAAAGAAAAGAAATGTTGGTAAAAAGCGAAATTTTACACTAAAAAGAAATCCAAAACGTCTTTTAAAATCCGGCGAAATTCAAGATCATTTGGAGTCTTGTAAATTCCAATTAAATGCGAAATCTACAGCAATGCAAGAGCAGGCACAGCTAATTGCTGAGCTGCAATCGAAGCTTAAAGTTGCACAAACTCAACTGGAAATATTAAATTATCAACTTAAGAAGTGTAAACAAGTCTCTTATAATCCAAAAATAACGGCTACAAGTTGTTTACCCTTCGAAAACTCAACACGTCTGCACATGATTAAATTACCCCAACTGAGAGCCTTTCAAGTGTCCTGTAATGGGCGCCTGGCAGCCGGATCCGGTTGGATGGTTATACAACGTCGTCTAAATGGAGCTGTCGACTTTTATAGGAGCTGGCGAGAATATCGTGTGGGCTTTGGAGATTTGCAAAGAGAGTTCTTCATTGGATTGGAGAAACTCCATCAGCTGACAACATTTGAGCCACATGAGTTGTTAATTTATCTAGAGGATTTTCATAATAATACAAAATATGCACGTTATGATAAATTTAAAATTGCTGACGAGCAGAACGACTACAGAATACTCTCACTGGGTGACTACACAGGCACTGCAGGCGATGCGATGCGCATTGATGAGGACATGAAATTTACAACCTACGATAAGGATAACGACAGGATGTTGGATAGAAATTGTGCTAAATTCACACATGGTGCCTGGTGGTACAAGGGCTGCTCATGGAGGTAAAGTTAAATTATAAAATTAATTATAAGTTAAATTAAATTTGTTTATTTCATTTTGCAGTAATCTAAATGGCGGCTATTTTACTACAAAGAATGAAGAAATCATTTGGTGGAGTGTTTCAAATAGACCCGATGTAACCTTGAGGCTAAAGTCTGTGCAAATGTTTATAAGACCCAAACAATTAAATCCAGATGTTGTGGACTTGTGACATTAATTTAATTGTATTTAAATATTGTATAGTAAATTTTGAGCATAGTTTGGTATTATAATTATTTATTTATAATAATAGTTTTACTATTATTGTTTTATTTCTTAATTTTTCGGCTTTTCCTAATGTTTTTGATTAATTGTGAAATTTTTTAAACATGTTACAAATGTATTTTTAAATAGTCTTAGTAAAATTAGAACAAAAGGAGAAAGTTAACTATGATAATAATAAACATTTTTAAACCCTTTAAAAGTGAGTAATCATAATATTAATAATTGCAAAACACTTTTTAATATTTTTAAAGCCTTAAACGGGGGGTAATAATAATATTTGTAAAATTAATAATAATAATATTAATAATAACAAAATTAATAATTATAATAAAAGTTATAATAATTGTTTGCAATCGGCAAAAGCCTGTATCTATGATATTCTAAAGTATATATTTTTTTGATCAATCATTTTAAAGGGCTTACAGCACAATTTATATAAAGATGTGCCACGTGTAGTGTGTGCCATTTATTTGTCAATTGAATGTCAAGTTTTTAAATGTCAGATTATAACAATTTCAATTTTAAATCAATCTAGAGCACATCAATTGAACAATTTAGCTTTTTCCATTAAATTTCCAATGCAATTTCGAAAAAGTTATGGTAGAAACACCAAGTGTTGGCTACGTGTATGGCCACGTATGATTTTTAAAGGCTTAAATGTTTTTATTTCTTGGTGAGCAGTGTTCAAAAATCTCCCTTAATTTACAGCGACTATGGCTTACAATCATATAAATTAAATATATTTATTATAAAAAATAAACGTAAAATATTCTTTTAAGAGTTTTTGAAGAACTTTTAAAATATTTATTATAAATAAGAATTTTAAGTGGCTTTAAAAAAATAAAAATTAAATTATAAGTATTATTCTTCTATAATATTCGTCAAAAAAACAATAATTATTACTGAATTTATATTTTTTTAATCTTTCGTAGCACATTAAACTGAGTTTTTATTTTGTATAGTAGTTTTTGGAATAAATGTTTTTTATGGCAGTTTTAATGCTATTTTAAAGTAAGTTATTTATTACACTATTTACCTTATTTGAAAGTGCAGAGGAAAGCCACAGATCGATAATTATTTAAACTGCTTTCAACTGCTTGAAAATGCACTGCTTGATGTGTTTGTGCATAAACATACACTGCGGGTTAGCAAACACCCTTACACTCATCTTTAGTGTTCAATATTATATAAACCATTTAAGCTGCTGCTTTGAAGTTTTTATCTTTTATACTGCAATTAATTTTCTTTAAAATAAAATAACAATGGCTGCTGTAATATTTAAGAAGTTATTTTAATAAATTTTTTAGAAAAAGTAAACAAAAAATTGGTCATCAGGTTAGCGTACCCCTGTGATAAATTCAAATTTATTAAGTTGTTGGTTAATAATTGTAACTTTTAACACATTTATATTAAATTTTAATTATTTTTAAGTAAAATTAGTAATGTCTGGCATAAGATGGGAAAGATGGGAAAGGAGTTTTCAACTTAAATATGCCTCAAATTAATATATATGTTTCTTAGCAAGCACAAGAGGGTTTGTTGGTGGGAAAATCAATTTTTAATGTTTTAATGAAACTGATAATACCCTATAAAGTATAATAACTGATCTGACAACAACTGATGAGTAATATATAAAGACAACAAAGATAAAAACACAATCAAAAACAATTAAAGACGACTTTTAGTAATCGCCCCAAACAAGCCATGACAAAAAGTATAAAAATGCTTGATAATGTTAAAGATGATACGCATATTAGTTGAGGAAGTATATATAGCACAGAAGTCAAGTTTTTTGAGTTCTATATAATGTTTGTTAATGGGAAAAATAAAAAAAAAAAAAATACTTGTAGCTGGAAACAGCTGATGTTGCTGATGTTGTTGATGCTGCTATTGCTGCTTGCTGTTGCTGCTGTTGCTGCTGTTGCTGCTTGCTGCTGCTGCTGGGGCGAGTGCTCTTTAATCTGACAGTTATTTGATTTGATTGCTGTTGTTATGGCTGACTGAGTGTGAGTGAGAGAGCAACGGAGTGAGCGAGATGCAGCTATTCAGACTGTTGTTGTTTTTGCTGCTTTCTGCTGTAGTTTATTTCAACACTTTGCGGCCACATATCCACTCAAAGCGACAACCAAGTGATGCCTTTTGTTGATCGAGTGCTTGCTACGCACTTCACGCACTTCACCAACTTCACAGCAACAACAACAACAACAATAACAATAGCAACAACAATAACAACAACAACAATAACAACAATGAACTGCTACATATTCCACGCTACTTTAAGGCGCACGAATCGTACAAAAATATAAAAAAAAATATTAAAAAAACCTATAAGTACTTATAATAAATAAATATATTTTTTTCTTATTTTTTGGGCAGTGGCGATTAAATCATGGCCCGACCCGGACCCGGCCCCGAATTGAATTCAATCCAAAACACCAAACAAGGCCACAAGCGAAGAGACTCCACACGGCTGTTTCTTGTTGTTGACTGCCCCCGAATGTTGCCCCAAATTGTTGCTGTATCTCTGTCTCGCTGCGTGTGTAGGCAGCCCGCCTCAGAGTCTCCGCATCTTTAGAGTCTCCGAGCTGTTGTTGGAGTGCGCGCGTTCAAGTGGTTTGTTAACCCATACACGGGTCGCATAATGAACCCACAAACCAACCAAGCCAAGCCAAGCCAAAACCAAACCAAATTCAAATCCCAATCCAAACCAACAAAATTGCGAGGCGCACTTTCTCACGACAACTGAGATTGCGCCTGCGTCTAGGCAACATGCCTCAGACAAGTGGCAAGTGCAACATTTACAGGCTCCCAGAGCACACAGTGGGATTAATTGAAGCAATTGTTGGCTTATAGAAGAAAAGCATATTTTATATAATTTAATAATAAATCATTATTTTATTAAATTTTTTTGAGGAATATTTTTTGTTTCAAACTTAAATTTTGAATTTTTTGTATCAGTCACTAAATCTGCATTTTTACTAATTATAATAAAATTAAAAAAAGTGTATAAATATCGGCCAAAAAATATAGAAGTTATTGACCGGTTTAATATATGAGTACATGAATTTTTAAAAATTAATTTTCCTAAACTTGTTAGCAATTTATAATAGCATTTATTAATGGCAAACAGGAGACAGAAAATTTCCAATAATTCATCACGTTACAAACACATAATTCCGTCAAATGCTGATGAAAGATTATTAATAAATATTTATTTATTTATTTAATCTGCATGCAATGCAATGCTGTCCCATTAGAAAACGTTTTAATATTTCTTAAATGTAATGAAAATATAGAAAAAGCCTAATGAAATTTCATAAGTTTAGAACGATAATAATTTTTTACAGAAATTGCTATTGGAACAGAATCTTAACTTCCAATATTAGACTATTGGATTTGGGGTTAAGATTCGCTATGATTTCCATAAATAGCTTAGAATATTTTTTTTTTATAATATTTATATTTAATTAAAATACCTTAAATCCATACTTATTATAATAGCACGGCATGTCACTTTAGAATGTTTTTTTGACGCAAAAATTAAATTTATACATTGTATATCTTTTTTATGCTTTTAAACATATATTGTTTTAATGATTATATTATTTATCAGAGTCTGCATCATACAGTTAATGTAATAAGAAATTTTTAAAAAATTAAGCATAAGCCTCAATAATCAATTTGCATTAAAACCTTTATAACGAAAATTTACTCTTGCAAAAGTCTACTCTTTTATTGATATTTATTTTGAGTTAATAATGCCGATTTGGTTCATTTTAATAGTATAATTACTATTTAATAAAATTATTCTCCTAAAAATATTAATCACTTTTTTTTTATTGAATAGGTATTTATCAACAGACAAAAAAATTAAAATGTTTTTAAAGGAAATATTTTAGCAAATTTTATATGCTAACAGTTTTAAAAGTTTTTTTTTCTAATTATCTATTTAACTGCCGCTGGGCTTAACTCAAATGTTAACTTAACAGCTGCTGCAAATGTTAACATTTTTTTATAGCAAATATCTAATCGTATAATTTTAAATATGCGAGATCCTAAC